>CM057009.1:47342944-48542944 GCA_029891345.1 Dryococelus australis | reverse complement strand
AACCTATTTTTCCACACTGAGTGATTAACTGGAAATGAACGGGCAATTACAGACAGAAACCAGAATGTGTTGTGTACTCGCTGTATACCAATCCTTACTCCAGTGTACCAGGCGACCGCAGATCTTCTCACTGGAGAAAAATTACTCCCTCGATGGTCACAGACCAGAACCAGTGCAAACAGGGCAGTAAGAAGCAGTGGATTGTGATAAATGTGAATTCATCACACACTGGCAGTGCATAAATTCACAGGATCAAGTGAATGCCGCAGTGGGCAACTATCGCTTCGCTCAATGTATCTCAGCACCGCAGCTGATACTGGCACACCCACCAGCAATGGGCATGGAACAGAACAGACCCTACATCACACCACTGGCAGGAAAACACTACAAAACTGCCACCTCAAACAACATGACACCTGACACCACTGGCCCTAACTGGCTTCGTGTGGTCACAGCCATGCACAACAGCAACAGCAACACCCCATGGGTTGATGAAAATTCCCCAAGCTGTGAACCACTAAAATCCAGAGCAGCAGCACAGCCGACCTTGGCTGATCAGGTCAGTATGCCAGCCCGGTTCTAGTCACTGCCCACCTTTTTTGAACTGACCACCAAAGACACGCAGGTGTTCATGAAAGACTGTACAGAACGTTTAAAAAGGTGCAGTATGTTGAACAGGAGTGGCCCAATTGCATGGGTAACCAGTTGATGGGTAAGGTGCGCCTATGGCTGCAAATAAATCTTTACAGCATGCAGTTGAGTGAATTTTTTAATGGATTCCAGTGTCGTTTTACAAACACGTACTCCTTGTTACAAGTCCAGAGCCGAACTGTGCTGGAAACACAGAAACCAGGGGAAACCTTAACCCCATTTGCCATGTGAAAATTAACCTAATTAAACATTTTCATCCGCAAATGTCAGAAACGGAATTGTTGGGGATATTGGCCACCACAGTACTGCAAGAAAACAGAACTGCTCAATCTCCACTCATTCATAAAAGCATAGATGCTTTTATGTGGTCAGCCTCACTATTGGATCAATTTGCCAAGGACATTGAACCTTTGCACCACAAAAGGGACAGGTTCGGCCCATGCCATGCACGTGATACAGACCAGGGTAGAGAAACAGCACAACCATCAACTAGCCACTGCATGAATGGGCCATCAATCCCACCAGTCCACAAAGACCCTGTGTCTCCATACAGAGCCTGGGAAACACCCACAAGCCCGGCCACGTCAGGAGAGGGCAATACGAGGGGACAAACCAGAAGGGGATGCTTCCTTATACATACTGAAATTGTGAAGGCCAACAATTTTGTTGGCACAACAAGTATCCAAAATGCAGTACCCGTGGCACAGATGCACCGAATGGTAGTGAACCACCAGCAAGAAATGGCCCATCTGGGTAAGAGAGCCAGACACTCACTGCCCCCCAGGTGGCAGTCAGTTTACCTGTACAAACACCACAACAAGCCATGCTTCAACAGCTCACTAATGGCAAACACAAAATGATCTGTATTCCAAGAACTGTGAACAATCAACCATGTCATGCACGTGTAGACACTGCAGCTTCTCACAACTTAGTGTGCATGGATTTTGTGGTTTTCATAACCTACAACAGTCACTACAAGGAAATGAATGGGTGAAACAGACATGACTGTCCACATATGGCTAATGGAGCAGAATACCATAATAGAGCCAATTGCAGGCCATATCCACTTTGGCCAAAAATAACAGGGAATGGTTGATGACCTAGAACTGCTACCCACAATTTGGACCCTGAAGAACATCTGAATGAAATGGATCACTCGGTGCCACTGAAGTTTTGTAACACAGTGCAACGCATACTCCATGAGAGGCACAATGTTTTCACTGCAACAGATCAACTGCATCTCACGACAGTAGTGGGGCACACCATAATATTGGAACATTAACATCCTACATATGCACCTCCATGCGGTTACCTTCCACACCAGTGCATCATGATAAAGGAGCAGATAGGAGAGATGTTAGCTGAGGGTGTGATTTTACCCACCCACAGCAACTGCAACAGTGCCATCACAATAGCACATAAAAAAGACTTTAGGTGGTACTTTTGTGTGGATTTTCGGCTTATCAGCCTGATAACTAAAAGTGCTCCACCACTGTACATTAGTGTAAGGGACACACTCCATGTGCTCGGCTGAACCAAAATAATGGCATCATTAAACCTCTGCAGCAGGTACAGGCAGGTCCCTATTAAGCCAGAGGGTAGAGCTAAAACAGCTTCACCACTCCAGATGAATGCAGTTTTCAGTTTTGCACAATGCCTTTGAGGCTTAAGTGTACACCATCTATGTTCCAGACCATGATGGTCCATTTACTCGATGGGTACGTTAGTGACTTTTACTCTTGCTTATCTAGATGACATTGCGATGTGGTTGGAGATGTGGGAGGTCCACATCGACACTTGTCATTGTTCCTGGAATGCCTAGCCATCAACAATCTTACGTGTGCCAACTGGAAGCATTTTGCCAATATGACACTTTGATATAACCTGTTGACTGCCTATTCTCTTTCTGAATTATAATCTTCCTGATATTGTCCGTCTAATTTCTTTATTCCTGATATCATCTACCAGAAAAACTTATGGAAGTTTCTGGTGTTTCTCAGTGCTATTTTGAGAGCACTGCCTTTTTCCTATTGTTTTGTCACCCAATTCTTTTATTCGTTGGAACTGAGGGTCGCAAGTGAGCTGGATGTTTACAATCAGAAGGATTTTTTTTTCGCCTTTCAGTTACTTTGCGAGTGTGCTGTATTGATAAATGTGTTATTGACCCATTTTTTTTTAAGTACAGAAATATTTTGGTGAGCATCCTACTCACTCCAATGTATTTTCAGGGAGGATCAGTAATTCAGATGAATTGTAGTTTCTTGGATGTCCAGCCCTGCATCTGTCTGGTGTCTGTGCAAAATAATAAGTTTTGGAAGGATGCCTGACATGCTTGACTTTCCTTGTAGACTCATTTCTAGTTGTTCTGGAGTGATGGGCATCGTGGTTTAAGTATAATTTTTTTTTGCATTTGTATATGCATATGGAAGATGTGTGTGTGTTTTTTATTGGAAGTGAATGATTTGTGTATTGAAATCTCCTACTTTTGTAAACAAGAACATGTTTCAGTAGAGAGTGTAAGGAGCCTGTAGTGCTATTACTTAATGAAGAGATAAGACCTGATGCAATTGTTATGGATATCTTTAAGGCAACACTGATTTAGGCCTATTTTACCACTGTATCTTTATAATTGTAACACCTTAATGTTATGAATATGATGTCTTTATTATTTTTTATTACTTTCGTAATGGAATATTTCTTGCTTTTATTTTAGGTATGTAAGATTGCATTATTGCTTGGAGAGTAGGCAAAGCATATCCGTAGAGAAATGCTTTTTTTTTTTTTTTTTTGTAGAGTGTAAGGGCAAACAAAAACTAGGGTGTTGAAATAAACATTTCCCTGCAGGACATGGAACCTGGTTTATCAGGGAGGGTGGGGTCTAGTATTGTAACCACAGCACCAAAGCAGTTTAATTTAAAATCTGTGGTCCTGTTTGGGATCATAAATGTTGACTTCCAGACCAGTATATTGAGCTACAAATTTACACTTCCTTATTTTAATTTAAGTCTCCTCTCGTTTGATAGTTATGAGCTTGGAGAATGCTAAACAAAGTTTCCTAGTTGAGTGCCCAAAACATTATATGGGCTTTTTCTGGAACAGGTGAAGGACATAGTTTAAAATAAATGAAACACAAATATTTGCAACATATTCCATACATTAGAAATTTGCATTTCCCAAATACTTGCTGCTTACAACAATTGTAGCCATTTTCTTTAAACCAGCATACAGTATGGTGGCAGGAGGTATTGATGCTAACACATGGTATTTTCCAGTAGGAGAAATAACATTGCCTTTGCAGGTATTGCTGTGATTTCTTTTCCCAAAGTATCACCACACAAATGCTGCACAGAACATTTACTGTAGCAAAAAATTGCAAAAGTGGGATTCTTCACAAACTCAGTTTTCTCATGTCAACGAGCAGTATAGTCGAAAGTCTTGCAGCAGTATCTTGCCGACCTCACAAAGAAGGCGTTTGAGAGAGAGCATTTGCGAATTGATGTTTCACATCTAAATGGTTAAAGTATAAATATACTACTGGTCTGTATCATATTTTTATGTACAAAATTCAGTCTGGAGTTTAATATTTACAACTATAAAAAAAGTTGTACTTTATGAAGCCGTAGGGCAAAGTATGTATACTATTTTCGCATATGAGTCACTGGTCATTGGAGCAACACAAAGCCAATTTATTTACACTCTGTATAAAGAGAATGTTGGTGTGCTTATATTGTCTTCATCTTAACATGCACAGTTTTCAGTTCTTCTAATGCTGCTACACAATTGAAAAATTTGGGTTTGTTGTGTACCACACACTCATGAATTTCCTTAGTTTTTTTTCATTACCTTGTCATTGCTCTTGTACAAGTATAGTTTGGCATTGAGGCATACAAATTCAGTTGAGATCTTTCCATCGCACTCATCATTGAACTTGTGCTCATTTTTTTATTTGTTGCTGAGTGTCAGGGGTGCGTGGCTGGATAAGCTCTGGTGTCAAACTTTGCGTAAAACCGAATGTTTATGACCTTGTCGTTGTAGAAGTCCTAGGTTTGAATCTCTGTATTAATATACAGGAATTCAAGATCTTCTCCATATTGAACCTTTCATCACATCATAGTAGAATCAGTATATCAGCATTTTCGTCTAATTGAGTAGTCGAGCACTGCAAACCTCATATATATTGGTTTGTCGAAAAGTATGGATTTGTACTGCAGCCAAATTGAGGAAATGATTCATTGTAAATTGTTTGGTCCCGGAATATTGGTTTGCTTACCAGTTTTTTAAGTAATTTTTTTCCATTCTTTTTCATTTATTCGTTGTTGGTTTACCAAAAGTCACATTATTAGTTAATTTAAATAATTACTTTTCAAAATTGTTTTCGGCTGCTTGATGTTTTGCTATGTTGAGTTCGATTAAAGGCTTCAGCCAGTGACATCGTCAAATTCCAGTCTGCATTGGATTTTTAGCCTACTTTCCAAAGAAAAAAAAGGCTTATGAGATAATTTTCCTTTTTGTGTGTGTGTGTGTTGTGCGCATGTGTATGTGTCTGGCATGTGTCTGTGCATGAGAGCCCCTTTTTTTCAATTTTTTAACACTTGAACCGAATTTAACCAAACTCTGTACACATATAGTACTAAGTAAGGACACCTGACTTTGGTAGTTTTCGACCATGCTGGGCACTTACTTTCAAATTGGCTGTCGTAATGTTAAGGGTGTTATGTCATATCTCGGAAACAGTTAAACAAAATTTTGTATGCTGACAGCGCAAGGTGTAAGCATTGAATTCAGATGTGAATATTTTTGTTGGCCTACCATTTTTGAAGATAGCGCAACATGAAAAATAAAGCTTTTACATTATATCTCGAAAACTACTCAACCAATTTTCACTCAAATTGGCACGTAAAAACATTATGATAGGCCAGGAAAATATACATAATAATTGAGCTTTACTAGGCACTTATTTTTTTAATGGAGCCATATAGATAACTTAGGTTTATTTGTTTTAACTACCATACCGGTTGACCGATTTCAACCAAATTTTGTACGCTGACAGTATCTATTACAATTATCATATAAGCCAAACAACAACCACTTTTTTCATCAATTTTGCAAGATAGTTCTACATGAGTTAAGTTTTTGTGTAATATCTCGTGAAACAATTGATAGATTGCTACCAAATTTGGCAACAAGTAGTATAGTGAAGCATGGGCACGCAGACAGGGTCGACAAAGCCTCGGACTTGTCTGGGTCCCATACACCATGTACATAAGTCCTCCCAGTGTGCCTGCAATGCTACACGCTAGTACTTCCCCGCACTATTTCACTTTCACGCTTTCAATTTGTTCGTGGTGCTAACAGACTGCTACTATCTCATGGCACAGGCAGCAAGGTGTTCCCCTGTAAATAGTCCAGCGAGAACAGGTCAGGTTAGGGTAGCAGGCATCAACATTTCAAGCACAAGTGTGTGGGGTCACCGTTCACCGTATGCCATTCCAAGTGTCCATGGTAATTTACGTGGCGCAGAAGGCACAGAGATGTCATCTTGCCATTCAGCTGTTAACTTCACCAGGTTCATGGTCCATGGAGCACACGGCTAACACCTTGATGGTGTGTCGATGTAGGTGGGTTGCCGGACCATAGGAGTGATGAGGGGGAGAGGCAGCAGTGGTCGATACACTTCCCAGTGAGAATTTTTTCTATTCTCCCAGTTCATTCCATGTTGCTGAAACCGGCTGTTAATCGTAAATGTATAACAGTTTTTTCTCTAGAAGGAATGTGCTTATCCTGTTTGTCTATTTTTGCTCTTTTTCATAGAAATGTATTGACACCCTTCATAATTGCTCATATAAACAATTCAATGATGTAATATTAGTATACAAACTCTGTTGACTATCCATAGATAAAGTAAGATTGGAGTATAGAGCAAAAACTGATAATGGAAGACAGTAGTGAGAGAGTGAACAGTTATGATAGAGATCAAGACTGAGGAATAAAAATGCACCACCATCAGCATTGCTTCTAGCGAACTCTTGCAGAAGCATAATCTGTACACAAAGTGGGTTCACTATATGAAGTTGAGAAGTTGTTCCCATCAATCATAGATGATGCACATCTGCTGAGTTGGATTGTTCATTGTTGGAGAATATGCTGCTGATGTAGCATTTCCTTTCTGTTATAACAGAAATCTTTTAAAATATATAATTGTTGGTAGTTTGTTTGTCTTCTGGGAGGGGCACTTGTTTCTGTGCCCTTTGCCTAAATCCTCTATTGCCTTCAAGTGTTTAAAGATACCATATTTTATTTTTCTTAAAAATAATTGTTACTGCTTCATTCTCATCTTAAGCACTAGAATTTGGTTTTTTTTGTAGCCAAATTCTAATTGTCCACATATATATTTTCTATGTTAAGCAGGTTTCAATGTGTGTTAACTGTTCTTACAGTTTTCTTGTAATATGTACTGATTTCTTGAAATATATGCATTTGTAAATTCTTAACATAGAACTTCAGGGCTCATCCATTATTATGCAGAATGTTGTTCCTGAACTTTACAGGCTTACACCACCTACAATAGCCTCTTGTTCTGTGTTGTCTACCAGATTTTAACGCTGATGATAACAACTGTGTGAAAAAAGCAATTTGCAAACATGCTACAGTATTCAAAACTTCTAATGTTCTTTTACATAATGACAATAGAAAAATGCACAAAACGTGTCAGACAAAATTTATGTCATCATCTTAACTACTCACACCACAGTTCAAGAACTGTATGTACAATGTTATTATCATGTTTTATATTAACATACATTTCAGTAAATTTACTAATGATCCGTAGGTATTTCCGAAATGAAATTCAAAGAAAAAATGTTTCTGTTTTATATATATTTTTTACCGGTCACCAGGGACCTATCAGAGTTCATGATTGATGGAGGTCTCATTAAAAATAAAATAACTACATTTGAATTTTTTTGTGTATTTATAGTGTTATAAAATACACAGCTATTATGTACAACATCAAACCACCTATCCCTACCATCAACATTTATTATTCTCAGTGAGAGCAATATTTAATGCCAATCTCAATACTAATTGAAGTCCTCATCATTGTCTTGACACTTGTTACAGTCACATAATAGACACTTGTTATTTACACTCATTCAGTCAAACTGTCTGTTTCTATCATTTCTAATGTCTGTCACGTGCACATATAGTCCCATAGTTCCACTGGTTACTGTCGCCACTCGTCACTTTGCTGGTTCTGCCCTATTGCTTAAGACCATGTGAGGCTCCAGACTCTTGAATCGGAGGCCTGCTGCAGCATATATAGATCAGCTGGCCTGATCCAGACGGTTCCTCACACCCCAAGTTGTGCGGAGGACGATGACCATTATGTTCTTGCGAAGATAACCCTAGGCATTCAAACCTCAAAGACATGAGGTGGCACAAATCCCAATAGGCTTATTGCAGCATGTGTCCAAGAGATGGTGCAGCCTTCTTTGTGATAGTGTGCTCCTCTCTGGTTACCGGTGATATCAGTGCACACCAGAGGAGGGAAGGTGAAAGCCGCAAAGAAAAAGGTGCTGGATATAACACTGCCCCCTTATCAAGTCTGTTCATCCAGAATAGACTCTGCAATATCCAGACCTTTATAGAGTGTCAGTTTGTGTATGTGGACAACCTTACGTTTTGCCTGAGAGCCTTGATGACAAATCGGAAAGAATACATCGTTGAGCATCTTCGGAATTTTTTAAGGCACATCCCAATATTTCTGTAGCATTAGGCAGTACCCTTTTTGCCTCTGTAGGTTGTACAGCCACACCAGTTGTCTTTCTTGAAATACCTCACTAGACATCATCCTCTCATACTATGTCTTCATCCTGTCACTATTTATTCTGAAGTGCTGTTGAGAAAAATCAAGAATGCCAACTAGTTTGTGACATAATTAGCTGGCATAATCTAGGGTATCAGCTTCCTCTTAGACTGAGGGTATAAAGCTGTAGTTCTAGTCCTTTTTCATCCCCAAAAATTTTTGTAACATCCTCGAACACCGTAGCTTAAAAATGTCTTCCCTGGTAGGAATGGAGTTCTAGTAGCACTCCAAACCTTGAGAAGACAAGTAGCACTCCAAACCTTGAGAAGACATGCTCTATAAGTGCATTGGCCTCAGTATGTGCTACTTGTGTGTTATTAAAGGTTTTTTTACTGCCCATTGTTTAATCTTTTTCTTAAGTGATTATGCCCTCATTAAAAATAATTACTACTAACTGACAAGGTATTAGTTCCAAATCTCCTGTGATAAACCCAATATTTATAAAAATTCCTACTTTATTTAATTGATGTTAAGAAGTATTTTAATTGTTCTTCTTTCATATTTTAGGATTAATAATATTACCTCCGATTGCTTCTTTTTTTTGTGTGATAATAGTTTCATCTAACAAAGTATACATATTCAGTTATTCATGTAGTTATGTGAACATTACAACCGTTTTAAATAATTCTTAAAAATTTCATGAGTCATGTTTTCTATATTTTTGTTCAGAATTATTTGTGAGGCTATACTGGGATAGGTACCCTATCAATTATGGTAAATTTTAAGTTGCCATTAAATAGCAGAGATAAATTGAAATACAGTAATATTATCAATCCGCAAGCCTATTGTTTTACAAATTTTAGAACAGTGATTAATAGTAAAAACCTATGATTGAGGGTGGATAAAATCCATACTACAGGAGCAGACCATACATTAGCACCAATCTGATACTATCTTACCTTAAAATCTTTATCAACTACTAGCAGACACACACGCATATAACTATTTAAAGTAGCCTGTAAGTACTTCCTCTTTTCAAATGCTCTAAGATGACCTCATTCAATGATGATATATCGATATTAAATTTATATCATATAATTGAGGCAAATTTTCCATATGTATAAACATAATTTTTCTTTTTGAAATTTTAAAAATTAGTATTAAGTGTATATACTATAGGTTTACTTGGGAAGACTGTTATGCATGCAAGTATATATAAGGACTCAGGTCTTAATAGTACCTTTTAAAATTGATGGTCTCTTTTGTAACTGCTGTTTAACACACTCTCATGACTGTCTTTGTGAGGACATAACCATTGTAACAAAAGGATCCCAATAATATTAACGAAATACTTTTTAACTGTTGCTGGTGGAAATTTTACCAGATTGCATCTTAGAATTTATTATATGGCAAAATACTAAATTCATTATATAACAAATACTAAATATTATATGACAAATACGATTACAAAAACTTGTGCTATATTGAACGTTTGTATAACTTCCAACCTTTATCAAAGTCAGCAATTAATAAGGGAAACTTTCTGATCATACTTCTGTTTCAACAATTATGCTTACTTCATAATAAGTAAGCTTTCAAATACAAGAGGACTACTATTTCATACACGAACAATGAAAGATGCATCTAGCGCTCTATAAAGATATTAATTGTCCACCATTATTGGTCTGGCTTGCATTCCCTTAAATATGCACCTAGCTGCACAGTTTTCAATTCTCTCACTTTTCCATTATCTGCTCTATAAAAATCAATCTGAAATAAATGTAGTTAAAATTAATTACACTCATTTCCAAAAAATTGATCACGATTAACAAATTACACTAGTTCAATGAAGGTTGCCACACAGTATCGTCATATCCCGACATGTGTCCCATTTGCATTTAATGTGGTTTGCTTGTAGTGATGTGCCACTAGCGGGCATACATTTCCCTCCATTATTCATGGGTGCAAGACACCAAATAAGTTTTATTAGCATTGTAAGCAGTAGAGCCAAGTTCAGTGAACAGGCAGCACGCCATGATGGTGTATTTGACAAGCCTTTGCCCAGCTGGATGAGTTTGAGGAAGGCTGCATTGTAGGCCTCCGAGAGGCAGATTGAATATTTTGATTTATTACTTGCTACTTGAACCATTTTGCCTACACTTTGAGAATCGGTGTTGAATGTAGTGCGGACAAAAGGGTACGCACACCTGTCAAGAAGGCTTGGGTCGACCCCAACAAACCAATAGCAGGGAAGATCGTGTCATCATGTGACAGGCATTAAGCATGCCATGGGTGTCGCTGCACACCATTCAAGTACATGTCACTGTAGCTGGGGATGTGTCTATGTCCACCAGTATCTTGTCTCCAGTGGCTAGCACGGCAGGATCTATAATTTTCATGTCACTTATGATGTCTACCACTACAACCTGAGCATTGCTGAGCATGTCTGACCTTCTGCTCTGCTAGGAACAGGCAGTATGGCAGTTAGCGTATTGGTGACAAGTGGTGTTCAGCAATAAAATCATAGTTCTGTCTGGATACAGACAAAAACCAAATTCAAGTCTGGAGATATCCTGGCCAGTACCATGATCCATTTTAGATTGGCATACTTACTGCCCCAACGAGAGGTGTCATGCTGTGAGGTGCCATTTCCTATGATTCCTGCACCCCACTGGTGGTGATTGAAGAGTCACTGAAGGTACAGCGATACGTCCAGGAAATTCTGCAACCATGTGCACTACCCTTCCTAGTGGAGCTTGACAACCCCATTTTCCAGCATGGTAATGCCCGGTCTCACACAGCATGGGTATTTCTGGCCTGTCTTTGTGATGTCAACATGTTTCCTTGGCCAGCAAGGTCACCAGACCTCTCACTCATCAAGTATGTTTAGGACCAAATAGGACAGCAATTTTGGTCAGCGGCATCTACAGCAAATTTGGAGGGTCAGTTGCACCAGTTATTGCAGCATCTTCCTAAGGAGAACATCCGAGGTCTGTATGCCTTCATGTCCTACCTTATCGCCTTTTGTCTCCACGCTTGGGTGGTCCAACACCATACTAAGTGCATTCTACAAAGGTTGGTCCTCTGCAATACCTGCTTTTTGTGGTACAATGTTTTCTTGCGATGGTACCTTCAGGTTAATCAATTTCTTTTGTAAATCAGTGTATTTTGACCTTTTTGTCTTGCTCGAAACTAACATTAATTTTTGATGCTCTAACATATTTGCTCAAAGATATATGCGCTTTTTTTTTTTAACTGTCCACTTATTGATGCTTGCTGAAAAAGAAAGCCGTAGGGGATATCAATAAGCAACCTTCATCTGGCAAACCTACCATCCTTCCTCTACAGGAGCGGTCTCAGTAGTGTGGCCCAGCGATAACTCTTTTTGCCCCACACAAACGGTTACAGAGAACTTATTTGAAACTTTTTTTTGTTTATAACACATTTTAAATGTAAAATATCCTAGTATTTCTTAATAATGTTACTTTCATTATATTTAATGCTTGTGTATGTTCTAAGTAAGGCATTATTGTGCTAATTTATTAATAACTGGAATATTTTCAAAGTATGTTTTCACTGGGCGAGTGAGTAAGAGAACTGCTCTGAACATGGAACTATTTAATGCATGGTTTATAAGCCTCACATTTGCACATCACAAACTGATACAAGCACATAAATGTGCAATGTTACAACATACCACATTGAAATATTGCTATTAATGGCTACTACTGGCAGACAGCTATGTTACCCACAGCTTTACATTTTATCCCCCCTCCTTCTCATAAGCATGAGTTGTGAGCTGAGCTCTTTTGTTAGCATTTATAGTACTAGACATTCAGAGGTTCTCAAAGGGGGAGTCTCAAAAATGTATCAAGCCTTCACATCAGAATAGTTGTAAGAGGCCTTAACTAAGCTTAAAGCTAGTGGATCGTTAGAAAAATAAATAATGTAGACTACCACGTTGTCAGTTCAGGAAAATAATCCATTATATTTATGAATTTCCAATTGTACAAACTACAGTTGCGTGCATCGAAGCTGCTTGCCAGCATCCGAGTTTAATTTAACAAAATGGTAATTAAATTCTTAACAATTGATGAAATTTAATTTATATATTTACTATGGCCAGAAAATGTCAAACATTAAACTATAAGTTAAATCCTTCGTTGGCAGTTTACAAAATATTCATTGAATTTGATTAAATGATAGACATACTTCAAAATTCTCTTGGGGTCCAGTCCGCCTGTGGATTAAATTATCTTATCCATTAAAGATACATTGGTTGTAAATTCTGTTAACCATACAGATAAAAGTAACAATGTTATATTAAATTTCTTAAGGTTATTTGTCTGAAAGTTCTTGAATTTGGAACAGTTTCAAAATCTTAAGTACTTTACAGTATAATTGGAGTGAAATTTTCTTTTAACGATGCTGAAGAGTGTTTGTAGTTGGTAAATAAGAGTATGGGAGAAGCTATGAAGTTTTGGAATCTAGGCCAAAAGAAAAATTCTATGGCCGCAAGTCACATGAAATAGTGGATGACTCAAATTACTGGAAATGACAGGAGAATTACTGGAAGTACTGGAAACATCTCCTGAATTACTCAGAATACTGGGACCCACTTCAAACACAAATCAAAGCAGAATTATTAAAAGAATATGCCATTAAAAGTGAGGGAAAGGAATAAATTAAACAGAAAGCGCAGCACTCACCATTATGTGGGAAGATCATTGAAATAAATTGTAGGTGACTGTCTTCGGCACGCACTATACTACTAAACTAAATTTAAAACAATAGAAGGAAATTCCTTCAGCGACTACATCCTGATGGAGTTAAAATTCAAGAAAGAATTTCATTTTGTGTCCTGCACCTCAAGAAAGAATTTCACTTGTGTCCTGCACCAGTAGTTCGGTAAGAATGCAATATGATGGGATGCGCCATGCTGGTATGTTATATTGGCTGGTGGGAGGCAAAGCGTAGTTCAAAGTTTGGGCTCTTGACAGCGCTAGAGGTATCTCAAAGACATAGGCGAGGACCTGATAGATTCTTATCATTGCCGCTGGATGGGAGAGGGAGGTAAGGAACGGAATAGTGATGGCTGCTCAGAGGGTGACAGAGGGAAGCGTAGAGGGGGATGTGTGAGCAATTCTAATATAAAAAAGACTGCCAAGATATGGTGTTAAGAAGGCGCTTGAAGCGTAATAGAAGATGGTGCACCAGGGCGTTATCTGCCTAAATGGAATGCTTTGAATGTGACTTATAGCGTGCAGACAGGCGCAGTGATGAAATAACTGTGTCTGGCCGGTGTGGGATGCTTGCAGAGGCTGAACACTGCTGCAGGTGGCAGAGCTATGAGTCTCAAAGCAAAATTATAGTGTAGAAAAGAAATTCCCAATAAATTCAAATTCGTGCAACTTAAAATTCTCTCAAATAAATTTATTTGCCATTCGAATTCAATTAAAAATAGTTACAGTGACACTCAAAAATAAAAATTTTGCTAAATGTGTCGCAACACTTCTTTGAAAATATAGTATGATAATAATAGCAATTTGAGACTGCTGCTTTACAGGTTGTGTATATTCCCCCTAAATTTGTCAGGAGGAAATGCAATTGTTGAAGGATTTGTTTGGGTCTCTGATTTACACATCGTTGCTTGCCATATATAATCTCGGCCGCTTAAGTTATCTCAAAAATACCACATATCTTATAATTAAACATTCACTAAGCTAATTTTTTTTAAGATGATAATGTACTTTACATATTGTAAGATTTTATTCTACTACAATTTTCTTCAACCATCTGTCCTGTGATGTTCACAATTAGTTTCTTCAAATTGTATTGAAGACACTATATTTATGTTACTTGAAATCATATATTTGTGTAAAAATGCAAGAATTTTTATTTGTGAATTCATTTGGTTAGAACAGTAGTTTGAACCTCGGACATTAGACGTAGTAATAAAAGTACTGTGCACCACAATTTAAGCAAAAGAATTTTTATTTAACAAATTTTAAAATTCAGATAATTGTGATGTAGTTTTGTTTCAACAAATTTTATTAAAAAATTATTTAAAAGCTTTACAGAGAAAGTTAAACGCTTTATAGAATCTTATAACCGGAATGAGAAAAAAAAAAAAAGGGGGGGGGGGGTATTTGTATGTTATTGCAATTTGAACATGATTATTTTTAATTTTGTCATTCCTGAGCCAAAACTGGATGTTTTGAAACTCTCTAAAAGGCATTTCCCTCAATTACTAAATAAATACCTTATTTTATCACATATGAGTTCTCTGTGCATATAGGTTGCACCCTTATTTTCAAAGGGTGTTTAAAAAAAAGTCATATTTATCAAGTATAAGTCATATTCATCTTTGTAGTTGCGGAGGGTGGCCTGCTTCTTTTTTCTTTTTGCTTCTTTTATGCAGTGATGGTTGTTAAAAGAAAATCCTCAACAGCTGCGATAGGCGACCGGCTTACTTTTTTTTTTACTTCGTTTATATAATGACGGTTGTTGAAAGAACAATGTCAACAACTGTGGCAGATGGCTGGCCTACTTTTTCTTTTTGCTTCTTTTATGCAGTGATGTGCTGGCATATGACATTATCCTTCCTACAAAAAAATGTTGTGTCGCTTCTTCCCTTCTCCTTCCCCTGTACCTTGTTGACTTTCCTCTGCCTTACACGGAAACAAAGAAGGCTTGGAGAAATGTATCAATCGGCAACATGTAGACTGGAAAAGGGAAGGGAACGAGATTGCGACCTACAAGTACCCTTGACACAAAGACTGAACAGTCATGTTTTTTTATGTATGCATTTCAGGATAATTTACTGATTGTTAATGTTTTAAGGGCACACAAAGTGAAATGCTGCAAGCAGTACTGTTTACTGTACTAATGTGCTAATTAAACACCAATAATGCATTATCACTGTTAAGAGAAATATTTACTTGCAAGTTATGTTATAATGATTTCAAATAAACATTTTGCTACTGATTTTATGTACCAAAAAAAAATTAGCCACAGCTACTGGAAACAATATTTATTATTGAGCTTGATGTATTTTACTGCACTCAAAACTTGGGGGGAAAAATACTTTTGTGAAAATGGTTAAAAATAATTATAATACTTTCTAACAACACACAACAATATCTACAAAAGCTTTTCTTCATAAACAATGTAATATAAACAATGGATCACAATCACATTACTGATGGAGGAAAAAAAAAATTTAATTTATCATTGTCACTCTCGGAGGACATATTTCATGACTGACAGCCTAAACCTCGCAGTGTAAGAAGCGTGTGAACTTCCTGCATTCATTATTACACATTTATTTATTGTATTGTGTATTGCATACATATTGTCATGAAGCAGTTAGAACATGAACATCGATAAGCCAAAAAAAAGGGGGTAGGCGTTAGCTGTGAAGGTTACAAGAGAAGAGTTGGAGGGGCCAAATGAAGGTGGGTGCTGAGAGAGAATGAGAAAGAGAGAAGGGTGAAGAGTGGTGATGTAAGAGTGAGAGGTGAGATAACAGACTGTTCCGCTACACTGCCCAGACATTTTGCATACCACTTCGCCTTCCTTATTATTATTATTATTATTTTTTTTTTGCGCGCACCTCAGAACTGTTTTCCTTTATTTTCCTTTATTTGGAGGGGGGAAGGGTGCGCTATACATGAGTAAAAGTGTTGTTTTGATGTTTTGGATAATTTTTTTCACTTATAGGTCACACCTGTAATTTTCAAATAAAAATTTTTTAATAAAATGTGCAACTTAAATATAATAAAATAAGGTAGGTGGAGGTTCACTCGTGTTTTTATTCTGATTTTGCATATCCAGTAGATGTCGAAAGCAGACCACCCACCGATTACCAACCAACCACTGATGATGGACGATGACCTCTCGAAGACCCCCAATCAATAACATCCGTCACAAGGCACAAAACAGTCTTAAGAAACATACCCAATGATGGGTGTTTGAACTCCTGGGCCTACCAAAATTTTCATGAGGAATGGACAATTTCAGTGGAACCCAGATACTGGGAAGTTATAGGCTACTCATGTTCAACCAACTTCCATATGCCACCGAGATCAGCTAGCCAAATGCAGCACACTCCTCTAGATTTCAAACATTCCAGAATGTGATGACACAGCACTACCAGAAGCTTCCCCGCCTTGGATCGGCTAAAATGTTATGACTGCAAAATGCAGTCCACTTGAGCCCTGTTCTGCAGCAGCCTACATGCCTGCAAAAATAATGAAAAAATTCTCTAACTGGTTACAAACCAACAATAATTTTAATGCCTGCAAATTCATTTGCATCAATATCAAAAGTCCCTTCCTTTTTTAAATAGCCATATTTTAATTTCTGACATTAAATTATGTGAAGTATTTGAACCAGTTTAATATTGAATAATAGTGATGGAATGTGTATATTGAATTTATAACTGTGATATCATGTGATTCACAACACCCATATCACCCTTTTTCTTGGAAACAACACGACACAGAGGTTCGCAAAAAAACTTTGATAACAATACCGTATATGAAGCGTCGATTAGCTGTAATTCTGTTCCCCAGAACATATTGGAAGTATTGAGATGAGGTGGAGGGGGAGGATTAGCATTGAAATTTCAAATGGAACTGGTATTGTTGGGTAGATTGTCTAAAAGGAAACAACATTTACTAAGAGAGTTTTTTTTCTGGCATACATAGTTTAAGCACAATAAATAAAAAAACATCTAAGCATATTTATGGTTTTTGACGTGTGTAGTTTGTGGACAATGTATTTAAAATAAATGAAAACCAGTTTTTCGTAAATACAATGAAAAGGAAATCAACAATACATGTGGTTTTTGTGCATGCATACCTAAATTTCACACAATCAAAAGGAAGTCGGGTGTACTCGAAATACTGGTACAGTGTAACAGAACCACTGGGAACTGTGAACACCCATTCGCACACATCACACTTCATAAGTGTTCAAAATGTTGACCATTGTGCATGATACGAATCTGCTCTCGTTCTTACGTTTGCGGTTACTCTGCAGACCTCAGCACTGCTGAGAGATCCACAGGCTACTCTGTTCCTCTCTTTCATGTCTTCCCACATGTCAGATTCATGAGGTAGACAGTCTCTTTAATTCTCCCCCAAAAGTCTGGAGAACATGATGCCTAAGCTACAGGACCCATTTGTCCAATCCACCGTTTGGGGAATAAAATGTCAGCAACTAGCTGAGCTCTGCATGCAAAGTGAACAGGACAGCCATCAAGGCTTCACATATGCTGGTTATCCACTTGATGTAGCCAATGTGGGTTGATTGCAGACCAGTAAAACAGGCCTGCAAAACCTGCAGTACGTGTAAGTGGTATATGGCTTATCTGCTGCTACAGTGTGCTGCCTTATTCACCACTTTTGCTCGGAAACAGTTTACTAATAGCTATGTACTGAACAGGTCCATGCAGTACAGCACACAGGTCACTGCTAGTATCGAAGCAAGTCTCACACTCCAACCAAAATACCGTAATAGCGCGCAGTTTAGTATATCCAATTTGTATTGGTTGTGCATAAGCTATGCACCTCAGAAAAAATATCTCTTCGTAAATGTTGTTTCCTTTTAGACTGACGCGTGCCGCTCTATTGTATTATTACAAAGAATTATGACTCATCTGTAATTGACGCCAATATTCCTACTACACCCAACCAGAGTCAAACTCTGCCAATGTAGTACATGGACGTTGCGGATCACCACAACCCTGGACGGTGCTTCCGAACACATGGAAACTGATGTTGTGCAAGCCAGCGAGCATGCCGCCCACCTGCCCTGCACTGAGAGCCTACAAGCCATCAGCCGCCTCGGGGCACAGCCAAGCGCCACCGAACACACACAAAGCCGAGAGACGGGCGGAGGGTAGCTGCCCCCACTTCGGCCTCGAGCTAGAAGAACGTCATACCTCCCCCTGCGGCCCACAGTCACACCTGTCCTTCAAACTATGTAAGTCCGTGCGCTGCAGGACTCGCAAGTTATTCTTTCTGAACCTCGAGCTTGCTCCACCACTTCTTGCACTGGAGCCTTCGACGACCTCCAAGTCTTCAGCAGCTTACCAAAGGCTGCAGCCATTGCCGTCATCAGAAGCTCTTCTGCAGCAGCAGTAGTGACCAGAGGCTTCATTGACGTCAACTACTATCACTTACCAGAAGCTCTTCATTGCAGATAGCCTTCTTCTACCAGAAGTTTCTTCTGCTAACATCATCAACACCTTTTGCTACTGATTCCTTCTTGAACAGTATTTGCTAGTAGGGGCAATTACACACCCTGCTACTAGAGCAGTGGATCCTTTTATTTAATTTTCTTGTCTAGACATCCCGAAGTTAATCACGTTAAGTATATTTAACTGTCTGCTTTTATACGTTCTTGACTAACCTAAAACCACGTCACTTACACCTGTTCAGCATAGGTTACTTCCAGCATACCGTCTGTGTGGTTAGGAGATAGCACATGTCACTGTAATTATTACGATCTTAATAAATACAGCTTTATTCTTTTAGCCAACAGTTATTCTTTATAGAGCATTATTCACTACGTCTGCTAGGAACTGTACACGTTGTGCACTGCCGACTGAGACCGGGCAATTGAATACGAATTAGATCTGAATTTAGGATCCCTATCAGGAATCCACCAGCCATGTACGTACACCATTCAACAGCAACCTTTTCTAGACCTCCGGGGATAGAACAGCAGAGCCCCAACCACTAGCAACTCAGTATACTTGGGTTGTATTCCTACCGGAGCACCTAGGTGCTGGTGGGATTATTTGCTCAAGTGTTACGGCTTGGCCTTGGTTGCAACCCATACCCAGTAGTGGCAAGAAGGCGGCCCATATGGCTCAACGCTTCTGGTTTGCCCGCCGGTGGCGGGGTGCCTTCTGGAGCACCGAGCTCGTGCCAGCAGCCACTGCTGGCAGAACAATATAGGGCTTGGTTCATGTCCGCAGTGCACAACCTATACCGTCCAGCTGTGGTCCTGGTGAAATTCCTATTTAAATAATGTTAAATAATGTTCATCATTTATCACATTTTGCGCTGATCAAAGTATATTTCGGGTCCCGTTACCTAATATTTCCCACAACTATAGTTTTTAAGCTTGTTTTTTATGCATACAGCTAGTAACTGGATGTGAAATATGTCATGCGCATTGCCATTTATAACTGCTCTACGGCACACAGTCTAATGTCTTGTCTTCCCAACACGTCTGTCAACTCGACACTGGTTCATTTTCATTAACTTTTTGCTGGGAAATCGGAGGATGTATATTGATTTATTTTGATAGACAGGCATCTTTGAATAAACTGATAATATGCAAGTGCCTATTCGACACCTTTTGCGAGACCGAGCCGAGTGCAATGTAACTCACGACAGGAAAAATAAGATGATGTGGTTTTGAATCATTAAATATTAAAGACAGTGAAGAAATCAATTATAATCACCTTATTTCTGTCTCAAAATTACAAAGTTTGCTTTGCAGTAAAATATTAATTACGGACAAACATTTGCTATCCATGTAAGATGTCACCAACAAGTAGCGGCGTGGAGAGGAGAGGTAATCCTCCTCACTCCGCTCCCCCCAAACCAACAGCCATCAAATTGCCAGATCAATAAATTCTCGGTGCACTTTTAGCTAATAGTACATGCAGGACATTTAAAATTTGACTTGTATTTGGTGTCATATTATTTTCATTTTCAGAGGGTTTGAAAGTTTTAGGTCAGCCTGCATTTTGTGTTGAGTTACAATAAATTATATACAATATTTTAAGATGTTATTTTCTTTATTTAAACGAGTCTAGGAAAAAATTTTATATGTATTATTAACAGTAATACTTTTTCTAAACTTCAGCATTGGTATCGGCACAGGTATCGGGGTATCAGCAATTGCATCGGGGTATCGGTATCTGTATCGGAAAACATGGTATCGGAACAACTCTAGTTATGAAGCACCTTTTGAGCGCAACCACACACAGCCACACACTACCCTTCAAGTAACTCACCCTCGCCAGTACTCTTGCAATCCCATCCATCGTCACTGCACACATGCTCGTCCACTGCAGTCACCTTCACTTTCACCACTGGTCCTCTTCTTTGTTCACCATATGTTGCTCTTTGCCAGATTACTATCACAAAAACTCTCGATTCTCCAGCTGCAGAAGTATTTAGAGTGTCTTCTGCCCCAGATCAACACGTTATTTACATATTGGTTGAAATGAGGGAGGATATTTCCAGAAAGTTCATTCTATAGCCTGCCGCCGACTTCTCCAGTAGAGGGATGTAGGATGGTGATGCCAATCTAGGTAGCTGTCAATCATCCTGCTGTGCAAATTGTACGATCATAATAAAATAATATAAAATTAATCCACGTCATAATAAATGTAAGTCAGCCCTAGTTAAAGTAAAATCACCACAAAAATTTGCACTAAAGTGGCTACAGATATCATAAAGAGCTAAAAAATAAATAACATGAAATAAATTAAAGAAGTGGCGGAAAAGCAGATACATTAGTAACACATGCTGGGTGATCGTACAATGCACAATAAGGGGCTGTAAAGTCAAATGCAAGTGTTAATTGAATAAAATAATAAACTATAGGCCCAAAGAGAACTCGTCAAATGAAAACTCGTAAGTTATGGTAGTGCATGTAAATACTCTTTTGCTTAGATTTATTTTATTTTGTTATGAAATTATAAAAAGAAATATATATATAGTTGCAAGATAAAACAATATGCAAATTAATGACATGAATAGAATTTGATAAGAACTTTACATAGTCAAGTTAATTTTTTTTTTCATTAGAACAGCAGAGTTATAATTAAACTTCAGTGAATAAAAAAAGAGAGTTCAATTCAGTACACTTGGGTGCATTAATAAAATAACTCCTTAGTAACATTAATAAAAGATTTAAGACCAGAATGGTATTATTATAATAAAAAATAATAAAGTTTACCCAGATAATATCTTAATGTTAATTGACTGATAGCAGTTGAAAAATGATTGAAAGGTGTACCCGTACACATACATATATATTAGAATTTAATAAGATCATTACGTTTCTTAGGTGTGTTAGTAATAAAAATGATATAGTACAGTTTAAACATACATAAAGAAAACAGTTATATCAAATTTAATAATACTTACAAAAAGGTTAGTATTTACCTGTGTGTGAAACAATGTTCACAAAAAATTTTTTGTATATATTTATTTGGGGATTAAAATGTAAAATATTATTAAAAATATGAAGTTTTGACTTAGCTGACTCAAAGTAAAACAAAGGGCAGGATGCGGGGATGCGTCGACACGGAGAAATAAGCATGGGCAAGGCGAGCTTTGCCAGTATAGCGCATGTTGTGAGAGGTAGCAAACTGCATAACGTGAAAATGTTGAATAGAAACAAGAGAACCAAAAGCGTAGAACACCAAACTTCTCCAAAGCATGGAATTAAAGTGTAAGATAGAAACTGAGAAATGAAACGAAGATCTGCATAGTAGAACTGCAAAGTAGAACTGCAACGTAGGACTGCAAACTCTCTTTACAACATAGAGCAAGGATAACGAAATTAATTAGTATGTGAAAACAGACTCTGCACGAGAATATGCAAAAAAAAAGAAAATAGGCAGAGAACTTACCTAGGAGGGTGAATAAATATTCGCTCACATGTTGAAAGATGAAACACACAAAATAATGCGAAAGTATAAATAAATAAATGCTCATCACAGCAATATATTCTGGTTTCACTACGTGATGGAAGTATGAAATTAACAATTAAATGGGACCTAAGTCCCTGAAAACATCACGGCTCCCATACAACGGTTTCGTGTCATGTCGGCAACAAACCAGGAAGAAACGTGTGTAGAAAAATGTCTTGTGGCATGTGAGGACAGCCAAACAAAAGACAGTCTGCAACATAACATCATCTCGCTATACGACAAACAGGTTACACTCTTCATCCACTTACGTTTGGTTCGGCTAGCTTCAGTTGGGTAGAGCACTAAGTTGGTTCACTTGGTTTGTTAGAAATAAGAACAGATAAATGTCTATATGGGATTATACTCAAATTTTTTTGAAGCTCGAAAACATTTATACGTAGGTCAGTATGACATCAATCAACACATCTTCCTCTTAAACAAACACTCACAAGTACAAAGTCATGGTAGTATTTACCGAAAGTTTGTTTTACATCTCAACTTGCGAGGAAAATTTAAGAAGAGTAGGGGGTGGGAAAAGAAACCTTCCCCCTTGGCGCCTATCGGCCTCCGACACCTACGGAAAGAATTTGACAAAAGTTGTTGTTGAGTTATATAAAGTACTTGTTGAAACAATGATAGATTTAAGAGAAAAAGGAGTTCCTGTTGTCGGCACTTGCGGGTGTGGGCAAAAAAAGTCCTTCACGAAGTAGTTACATCTACCGTGGTTGATACTATAAGAACGAGCTCAGGGTTCGCTGTTCATGGCCTGCCATGCGCTGGTTCCCCCACTACAGAATACAAAATCTAAAAATACACATTTGGCGGGGCCTCACAACCTCCTATTGGCTGAACATTACATCATAGCGCTGCGTGGAACTACAAAACTGCTGATGGTATAGGAATCATGAAAAAAAACCTAATCTCAAAAGTTGCATCACCTCGCTCTGAAGCCTGAGAATTTGAAAGACTCACATAGTACAGATAACACTTGTATTACAGCCTCGCATTTAAACTGATAAAGCCCTTACTTCTAAACCGTGGCACGAAAGGAAAAATTTGGACAATTACACTTACTGACAAATGAAACTGGGAATTTTTAGTGAAACTGAAAAACAAATTATAAAAATTATTAAAATGTTTATAAACTGCAACACTACAAGTTGTTTAGTACCGGAGTTGCCAATAGATGGCATCAGGGGTATGACAGCAGCAAAAATGCTGTGTGGAAGACAGCTAACATGTGATAACCGTGCATTTTTTATACAAAATCATGAGCTGGCTGCGTGATCAAAGGAAGAAAACTGCAGAAACAGCTACGGCGAAAAACAGCAAGTTGAAGAGGCCTACGGACAGCCAGACAAAAGGAATGCGCTACGCTGTACCACACATCCGGTACAAATGAAAAACAAATTATGAAATGTGGGCCTTGAAGCCGCAAACAAGATTGAGAACGATGCTTTGAAAGTCCCAAACTGGAAAGGAATTGGAAATTAAACTTATAAGAAAAGGTCTTAAGCTGGCTGTGTAAACAACTAAGTGTTGAGTCCACCAATTCGTGTTTGTTTTCATACCTGGCATTTAAGGTAGCCCATGCCTCACTGTAGTTTGTACTACTAATTGGTATTGATTTTAGAAATGCTGGTGTCTCACCGTGAACTAATCCCTTTAAGCACTGTAACTTCTGTGCCCCAGGTAAGGTTTTGTTGTTGTGGAGATGGTTGCTTCAAATAAGTCTTTAAATGTGATTCAGTCTTGAAGATTCTTGCTGAAGACTGGTAACTGCAGTTTTCGTAACCCAACCTCACAACTGTCACGACTTTTTCATTCGTCACTGTCTCCTCTTCTGGCCTTTAGATCTGCTAATTTTATGAGCAATGTTGTTAACCTCTCTTGTACCTCAAGTAACTCTTGCTCATTACTACTGTAGTCTTCCTCTTTCTTTGCTTCAGTGCATATGTTCATCAACAGTTTGTCAATTTAGGTAATGATTTACTCAATTTGTTTGCTATGCACTGTAATTGCACCTGCATCCTCAAATGTAATTTTCATGGCTGCTTTCTCAGCTCGTGTTATATTAGCCTTGAACACCTTTTTTGCCAGAAGGGACTCCATCTTGCCTGCCACTATGGAAAGACACGCTGTCACTAAATCACACAAGATTCCCAACAAATTTCACAGATAAATATTCATACTGATTCCACACAAAATCTGACCCAAAGGACCAATAAATATTCCGTGGATAATTTTGATGCCGGGAATGCATCCACATTTAAAGGGTAGGTAGTAATTGCATATATTACAAAACACACAACCTGTAAGACATGCCATCTTTAATCACACTACCTCCAAAACATAGCCTCCCACATATAATAACAACTGACTACTCCCAACATTTAAAAACATGAGTCCAAACAGAGATTCATAGAATTCTCATGTGTGTATTCGTTGTAAGGTTTCTTGGGTAAAATGTTTAACAATTTAAAAATTAACAAGCATGTATTTGTTTTTATTATTTGAAATTTAATTATATATTACAATAGAATTAGTGGCTCTTTTTCAGTTCTATGTTTGATTCAAAGGCATCATGGTCTCAGAAGATACAAAATAGACCTTGACTCACTATGTGAATTTTTGTAAGATTACTTCTCTAAAAATGTTACAGGGGCTTTGTGTAATGAACATTACATATACATAGCACCATGGAAGCGAAATGATATATATCCAGAGGATGATATAGATACAGTCCTCAACGCGTATCTCTACAGAAGTTTTATGAAGCAGTAATGTATAATAAATGCAGAGTAGAAAACTTGAATTAACAGTATTAGTTTTATGGACATAATTATTCATAACATGCTTCCCATGATTATAGGTATTTTTAGCGACCTTTTCCAGCTAATTTATTCCTTACATTGTGGAAAATGCTTTTGTGGAATTACTTTTTGAACACTTCAGTGGAAAGGCCCTTTTACACAATCAAATTTTTCTTCAAATTTCCTTCAATCTTTTTTTAATTCAATTCATTAAATGCTATATGATGTCATATAAATGTCATAATCATGGCAGTTTTCTTTTTCAATTTTTGAATATCTCATTTTCCTTCAAGATTTTCTTTTAGAACATGTTCTATGTCTTCTTGAATCCAAATTTTAATTTGCTTGATCGCAGCTTCTCTGACAGTATTAATGGATGTAATCTCACAACAGAGTTATGTGTGCACATTTAAAGCTTTTACAAAATAAGAATGTACAATAAAATTAAGGAACTTAGTTGAGGTTTAACCAAATTATTTTTGTGTCATGCATGAGTTGTAGATACTTATAAAAATTTACTTTTGGTATTTTTTAAACTGGTTTCATTTAAAAGTTTGTCATAAATTTTCATGTGGAGACTTGAAAACTTATTGACAGCAATTTATTGAAAGGCAAATGAAGTGATTTTTCAATTCAGTAAATTGAATATTGAATTCAAGTAATTTTATTTAATAAAATTTGATAGCGTGAAATGGCCTGAACTGTGTTTGACAATTTTCAATTTTTTTTTTTATTTTTTTATTTTTTATTTATTTTTTTTTTTTTCTACTTTGTCTAAAGGATTAAATTATGTACAACCAGTGTATTAATGTCTGAAAGGAAACAAATTACTTGAAAGATACCAGTCCATTTTCCACACCTAGCACAGTACCTGAAGCGATCTTGTTAATGTTGCAGTTGTTTCTTGATCTGCTACACATAAAAGCTAGGCGACCACACTAACTCTACTAGATTACATTAGAGCTTTTCATAGGTTAATCACTGCATTATCATGAAGAAATTTACATGTGCACCACTGACTAAAACTAGGGTACAAAATCCAATTCTTGTTAAGCTTATTAGTTGAGTCCATATAAAAACTTAAAAGTTCTTTGAATTTTTTCAACTCATTCCTGGCTAAGGCCTCTCTTTTATTGTTGCTTTATTTTGGTGGGCATTGAAGATAATGTTAATTTGCAGCAAATTTTTAAAGTTCAGAGCTAATTTTTATTATAAAAAATTAAATTTAATTCTTGTTATTTTCTCATGTCAGTGGTTGAAAGTAACTGGTCCAGAATATTTAATATACTTGCAATGGTATACTACATCATAGTGTACATCAACGGGTAGATTTCATAGTAAAGGTTGTGGGGAAAGAGGTGAAAAATATATGAATATAGAGTAAAATAATTTTTTTTAAATAGCAAAAATGTGAAACCTAAATGATTACTCAACAAAGAAACTAAAATTGCAATTGATACTCAGTTTTTGAGCTGCCTGCATTTATTGTATGTTATTAAAGAGTGGTAGTTTTCAGGGAGCTGTAAAAGGTGAATGTCTCAATTTTCAATTAATAATAGCATCAAGAATTTTGCACTGAACCAAAATATGATCAGTGTCACATTAGCAAGTCAATGGTCATACTGAATTTTTGTTTACAATATGTATAGGAGGGTGTGTGTGTGTGTACACACACACACACACACATATATAATAGACACACACACATTAAACTCCCAATTTTCTGGGTTAAGGGTTCATGGATAACCAATTCTTTCAGTTAAAGCGATGAGGGGAAAATGTTTCCCTTCGGCCTTCATACTGTACATGTACGTTATATAAACAAATAATATAGTCATACAAGTATTAAATATTTTGACAGCCACTGTGTTGCAACGTCGTAAATGATATTAACATCATCATATACACAAAATCCTGTATCAGCTGATGTGTGAACTATTGTAATAAAATTTTACATTGGCTATTTTGACAGCTTTTGACAGCCTATATTAGCACAACAGACATCAGAGAAATATGTGGGCAGGATGGAGATCGTAATAAACAAAATGTTTATGTATTTTATTTTATATTGTTACAAAACAGCTGTTATTAGTGTAACAAATTTAACTTCGTTTTAGAATAATATATAGGTGTTTAAAATAAATGGAAAACCATATGTGATGTTTAGCTTTGTTTAAGTCTTCTTCATAGGTCGTAGCTAGTGCTTGCGGCTAACGTTGCCTTGTGCATGTTTCATATTAACCCTTAACTGCCCAGATAATTTTTTTATTTATTTTTTTATTCTCACTTTAATAAATACACATAAACTTATAAAAATAATATTTACCCTGAATGTTTCCTAGATTTTTTCCAACATGCTGTGTCCGTATGGACACACTAGACACTTATGTGATCATTTTTACCAACATAAGTTATTAACATACTTTTTTGTTTTATGTTGTTTACATTATATTTTTTATTCTGTATACCATTTAGAGCTATAATTCACATCTTATAAATACCCTAGTAAAATATTAAATGTTGAGTCACATTACAAGAAATTTTAGCCATCAAAACGAATATTGTCAGATGTTCTAGACTTTTTCGATGCAGAAAAGGTAATGATAAAATATAGTCTTCCAAAACCTTTTGATGGATTGGCATACTTAGTTAAATACACCAATACAATCTCTCCCCTGAACTCAAATCAAGAGATCTTTTTCCCAGACCTTCCTGTCAGTTGCCAGGCATTATGAACATACACATCAATACCCCTTGACAGGAGAGGACAGTACCACTTTTTGTTCCGAATATTCACTCTATACATTGCATTGTTCTGATCCATTCAATCAACACCACCCATTTTTCGATTATATTGCACTTGTATCATGCACTTTTCTTTCTGAGAATACCGCTTTACTCCTGACTGTGGCTGAACACCAATACAATTGATTCTATAGATACCACCGAGTTGTCAACCCACTTTGACACTAGAACACCGTCTTCTTTGACAATTGAAGATTCATGGTAGCCCCACTCTTTTTTCGTAAGAATGTTTTTAGGTGTAATAGTGTATGACTTAGGGATCCTGTTTAATATGTGACTTTGAACTGGCAGCTCCAAGGGTAAGCCACCCCGGGTAAATCGGAATTTTACTCTGTGTGTGCGCGCGTGTGTCTATATATATATATAGACACACATGCGCGCGCACACACACACACATACATATGCACATGTAAACATACACTTTACATGTAACTTTAGTTTTTACACTTGTTCCTGTATAATTGTACCTTGAATGACTTGTGACATAAAGGATAATGCACAAGATATTTATAAAACATTAATTATCAGAAAAGGATAGCCATGAACAAATATGACTGACCAGGATCGAAATCCATATGGGAAGTACAGTTACTATCTGAAACTCCCGCACTCTAGACGCAGCATTTTGTAATTACAATGAATACAGAAATGAATTTAGGAAGTATAAACATTTATTATTTACAGCACTAAATTATCCATCTCCACTATTACTCTTTTTATTTCACATTGAGCGCAACATATAATGTCTAGTTCAACTCTAACTAACGTGTATCTTTATGTCTATGTTTGATTATTGCCAGTAAACTCATACTCATCATTAGCACACGTTCAGTCTATCTGTTGCCATCATTTGTAATGTCTTTCACTCACTCATCCAGTCCATTAGTCCAAAGCCTGCAGTCATACTCTTCGCTACTCTGATGTTCCCAGTCATTTCTCTTCTTGCTAGTCGTCTATCGCTGAAACTCATCCATTCATCAACTGCCGGCTTGGAGGCACGATGCGCCTTTTATAGCCACTGGCCTTGACCTGTAAAGTTAGTTGCACCCCGAGTCTAGCTGAGAGCAATGAGATCAGTAATCCAGAGCATTCCTCAAATGTCTCAAAGGCACCCAATACCCAAGATTGGGAGTGGCACACACCCTGATAGGCATAACATGCACACTTTGTAAACATTCCTTTGTCAAAGGCTGCTGCATCTCCACTTGCCACTAATATTGCGCCCACATCAATAAACCATGTGCGCCTTGCATGCTCAGAGCGGCAGCGTGTAACACTGTCTCCTCCTCAAGTCTATTCATCATGACCAGATCTGCTGCATCTGGTCCTTCATAGAATGTCAGTCAGTCAATGTGGACAACCTTTGGCTTCACCCGAGAGTCTTGACAATAAATCCGAAAGACCATATCACTGATCTTATTCAGAATCCGGTAAGGGCCTTCCCAACATTTCTGTAGCTTCGAGCAGTAGCATTTTCTCCCCTGTGGGTTGTACAGCCACAACAGTTGTCCTTCATGAAATACCTTGCTCGACGTTCTCCTGTCATACTGTCTCTTCATCTTGTCACTATGTATTCTGAGGTGCTGTCGAGCAAAATCATGAGTGCCAACAAGTCTGTTACGTAATTCTCTGACATAACCTGGTATTGAATTTTCCTCTTCTGTAGGTCGGCCAAACAGCAGGGCACTAGGGAGGCGTAGCTCTCCTCCAAACAGCATCCTTGATGGTGTTACCCCTTGTGTACTCGTGAACTGCTGAGCTGTGACCAAGAAGAAACAATGGCACCTTTGAATTTCAGTCCTTTTGGTTGTCTGCCACAAAGATTGACAGATATTGCTTAAGAGTGTGGTTAAGCCTCTAAACCATACCATCCGACTGAGGTTGTAAGACTGTAGTGTCCTAGTCTTTTTCATCCCCAGAATCATTTCCTCCTGGAATACTACAGCCTCAAAGTTTCTTCCTTGATCGGAATGGAGTTCTAGTGGCATCCCAGAATTCGAGAAGATATGCTCTATAAGTGCACCGGCCACAGTACGTACTTCTTTGTTTGGGAGAGGAATGACCTCAGGCCACTTAGTAAAGTAAACTTGGACGTCCAATAGATACCAATTACCTCTTTCTGTGACAGACAAGGGGCCCAGAATATCTACTGCCATCCTCTCGAACGGGGCTCCAACATTGTATTTCTGGATGTGACCTTGTCCCCTGGTCCCTACCTTGCAGTGCAGGTGTCTCAACATCCTTCCGACAATGAAGCTGGTAGAATCTCATTCAAACTGTATCAACGGTTTTATTAACACCAAGGTGACCACCGGCTCCTGCATTATGTAGTTCCTTTAAGACTTCTGAAGCCCTGCATTCTGGAAGGACCAACTGTAAATGTGTGTTTTTTTCATAATTACTTTTCCAGTTTCTGTAAAGTACGCCATTCTTCAGTAGGAGGGAATGCCATTGTGCCCATTATGGTTTGACTGCTACACTCAGGCTTTACTCTTCCCATGTGGCTGACAGTCAACTTCTTTCCACTTTAGTAATGGCTGCAAGTGGGATAATTCAGCTGATTTTTCCTAATACCCTCACCACTCCAGGTAGGTGTCACATCACAATATAGAGAATCTTTAATTCTTGTCCTCCATACCTTCAGCGATTCGCCACTCTTTTCTTCTTGGTGTTCGCAGTGATGACAAAATGACTCACATTGCCTTAATAGTGCATCTCCATTGTGTGAAGGTGTCCATATCTGTGCTATATTTGAATGTCATATTCTTTAAGATGCTGTATCCACCGGACTATTTGACCTTATGGGTTCTAGAAATTTAGCAGCCAGCGTAATCAAGCCTGGTCAGGTTTTACAATAAAATGTCTGCCATAAAGGTAGGGGTCGAAGTGTGAAATTACCTTCACCATGGCCAGAAGCTCCCTGCATGTAACACAATAATTTCTCTCAGGCTTATACAATAAATATCTTAATGAAGTATTCTAGTGGTCTTTCCTTCCTATCTTGAACCTGAGATAACACAGCTCCAATGCCTACATCACTAGCATCAGAAATGAATACTCCCTCACTTATTGGAAAATGCAGGACTGTTGGATATATCATAATTTTCTTTAGTTTATGAAAAGCATTTCCATACTCAGTGATTCAGTGAAATCTCATTTTCGTCTCAGTCAGTTCATGTAGTGTCTTGGCAATTGTGGCGAACCCAGGTAGAAATTTATTGTAATAGGCACATCATCTCAGAAAACTCCGCACTTAAGTTTTGTCAGTTGCTGCCTGCCAATTTCTTATTGCATTAGTCTTCTCAGGGTCTTTTGATTGCATGGGCTGACATTACATGTCCCAAGAAATTTATTTTCTTTTGGAACAGGTGGCACTTCTTAGAAACCAGTTTCAAGTTGGCTGCAGCCACTTTCTGGAATACAGAGTCTTAAGTGAAATAGCTGCTCTTCAAATGTCCTTCTTGTTACAACAATGTAATCTAGATAAACTTGACAGATATCTAATCGGAGGACTTTTTCCATCAGATGTTCGAAGGTGACGGGCATTTCATAGCCCGAAAGCCAGGTTCCTTTCCCTTATACACAAAATGCACTCTTCTCTTGGTCCTCTGGGGCCATCTCGCATTGCCAGTACCCATCTTCATGTCCAAAGTAGAAAACCATTGTGATCCTGCTAGGCTGTTTAATGTCTCATCTATCTTTGAAAGTAGATGAGAGTCTTTCGTTGATGCATTGTTAATCTAACGATAATCCAAACAAAACCTCAGTGAGCCATCGTTCTCTTTAACAAGTAAAATGGGTGATGATCATCGACTAACTGATGGTTCTATCACATCTAACTCCTTCATTTCCTTCAGAATTCCCTCAATTGCTTCATGCGAAGCTAGTGGCAGTTGTCTTGATGGATGCTTTATGGGCCTGGCATCTCTTGTATCATTGTGATGGCAGATCATGTTAATCCTTCCAAGGTCATTTGGTCCACATGAGAAGGCATCCCTATTTCTGTGCAGTAATTCATTGACAGCCTTCGCCTGTCGCCAGTTTAGATTTTCTTTTGTTCTCTATAGAAGTTCCCCCAGTACTTCTGGTAAATTACATTCTATTTGTTTTACTCTAGAATCTTCTGGAACATTTGGAAGTACATGTATGACCTGCTTGGAAAAACCTATCATGGCCCCCTCTTCAAGACAAATGGTACTATTAGACAAATTTATCATTCTAACTGGAAACCTGTCATAATTAGAGGAGACCAAAATCCTTGCTACAATGACTTTACCTGGCAGGATGGCAATCCTTTAATCTAGCTCAATTAGACCCAGACATCTGACAAACTTTCCTTGACATCTGCTTGAAATGAGTTTCACTAGAAGTGGGTAGCACAATGGGTGGAACACATACGACTGGGCAGCTAATTGGGTAGGACAAATCATGTTGTATTGACACCACCAACTCTGTACTGCCTACCGATAGCACACCAAGTCATGCATCGATACAGTACTCCAGTCTATGTAGTACATCGAGCCCCAAAGGACATTCGTCCACTATTTCTGCTATATAAAAATATTGTGCTCTATGCTAAGGCCACCAAGCTCCAGAATCACGTTTCTCTTACCAATAACTGGTGTGGTCTCACGTGTTACTGTAGTCAAATAGCACCGTTCCATAGTATTGTCAGGCGATCGATGGGGGAAGGCCCGAGGATGTCCGGTCCTACTACTGTTATGGTAGCCCCAGTGTCAATGACCATTTAGCAAGGAACATCATTCAGGCTCCCCTCCATGAGTATTGCATCCCAATCCTGTTTCACCGACCATACATGTAATAGCATTGGGGCCTTCTCTCCAGCAGTCACCGACCTTCACTCCCTAAGATCTGGGTTTACAATTTTTCTGAATGTGCTCTATTCTCACCTCACTGCCTATTTTCCCGCTGCTTCTTCTGTTGCTGCTGTTGTGTGCAGTAGGCTGTCAGGTACCCTGGAAGCAATAAGCAATGTCTGCCATAGTCGCCTGCAGCTCCTTTAGGGTCTTCGTTATTCTCTCTTCGTCTTTGTTCTGAGTCACTGCCCGTATTGGACGTCGGGGTGCGGCCCCCTGTCTTGCTGACTCCCTCTTCAGTGTTCAGGCCAGGGCATCCTGCATATTGTAGGGTGCCGCCAGTCATAGTGCTTTCCCGTACTTCTGTGTCAGCGATGGCATTGATGAAGCAGCCAACTGTGATGATGTTGCGTGCCTCCTCGGAGCACCTTTCTAGAGATAGTTGAGACAATCGCATGATGTCTTGCCATAGCTCCTGCAGTGGCGTCCCTGGTCACTAGGTGCAGATTTGCATCTGTGCATGGTGGGCATGTCGCAGGTACTGGTCGCCGAAACGTAGCTCCAAGGCCGACACCAGTATGGGGTAATCCAGTCGATGTCACTCTGGCAGGGAATTTAGTATACTGAATGCAGGGCCTCTTAGTACAGCCACGAGGTAGTAAGCCCGCTGTTCACCTGACCAGCCATTCAGGGTGGCAGCTATTTCAAACTGGTGTTGGTACTCCCAGCAAGAAGTGAGACCATCATAAGGGGCGGGCTTAATTGAGACCCCCTCCCCACTCCTTGTGGTCTGACACCAATGCTGTAGAGCTGTTGACTATCCTCCCTCCGAATTTGTTGCATTCTTTGCAACTTGCACTGCTTCCCCACTTTGCTCGTTTCTCAGTGTGGTGATTGTAGAACTCCGCTGCTGAAGAAATTCCTGCTATTTCTTCTTCATTGCGGTCATTTCATTCTCTATACTGTCCACTCTCCACTGACACTGCCCATTCTTTCATTTACACAGTCAATTTTCTTGCCCACACTGTCAATTATTTTATTCACAAACTCACTAATGCCTTTTATTCTTCTGTTTCCCTATTTACATGATCAATTTTCTGGTCTTTATTTTCATTTACAATGTCTATTTTCTTATCTACTAACTATCTCACATTAATTATCTGGCTATTTACATTCTCGTTTACACCATATTCATCTTCTCTCAAGCTATTTACACTTGCGCTCACTTGGTTACTTAGGTCCTCAATTAATGCTTGCATTGCTTCTAATTCTGCAGACATTTTTCTAGTTTAAATTCAGTGCGATAAATGTACAAAACAGTCTTAGGTGGGATTCATAGTTTATCATGTATTCTGTGTCACAAAATAAGTTTTACTTATTTCTCAAGTATTCATAGTCAAAGAAACATTGCTTATTTATGTATATAAGTAGTATTTCATCTTAGTCTGCTTCATTGTGGACTAAAGTACTGAATACAGTGTTTATAATAGGATTAGGTTATGCACGAAATATTTTTATTACAAATGATGCTTTTTTAAATATTATGGGACAAATAGGAAAATTCAAATCCTACACTATGATGTGAAAACACAACCTCTTTTCGTAACATTTTTGTACAATGGATTTTGGTTACTAAGACAATTACTAATAATTTGTATATGAAGTAGCTTACAGCGGATAAGTATGAGCATGAAATAATTTTGAATATTTCTTATTTGTAATAGAATCTTTTGATAAAAACGTCGCACATTCTGATTCAGCAGGAAAAGAACCTTTCGTTTTAAAATAAAGACAATTGCAAATTAATACTTATGAAAACTGACATTAATCATTATTATGGTGAAATATTTATTACACTGAAACAAACCAATATTTATACCTAACAAATATTTTGGTAATGTTTTAGCTTTGATTTTGACAAAAGGGTAACTAAGGAATCACAATATAAATTTCACTGTGCAAAACAAAATCGTGCCAAAACTAGCTAGGTTAGGATTAGGCCTGCGCTAATATCATTTTTTAAATTTCGAATAAAATTTGAATAGGCCTACCAAGATATTCCTGAATATGAATATCAAATTTGAAGAATTAGATCCAAAATAGGCCCAAATGCCGGTATGCAGATTTGCTGCTTGCAGGGTGGTCATGGGGTCTCGAACATAAGTTATTATATACGGTGGGTGCCAGCTAACCAATCGAGAGGGAATCTGTTTTGGTTGACATGTGACTTGAGGTGGGCCGTGGTCGAAAAACCCGGTCTAAAGGACCCTGTGTCCCCTGATGTCTGAATACGGAGATGTTATGTGACTGCTGCAGACTTTCATTAATTAAAAAAATACACACTCGAGCTGGGCTATTATGACTTCCCAACACAATTTTCATATAATGCAATAAACTTTCAACATAAACACACACTAAATATTCCAAGACCTACGTGGTTACACACACGTGGCAGGTATCTGGCGGAATAAAGGTCCAGCGACCTAAGTCTCAATATAAGGTAAGAATAAAAGTACACAAACAAACAAATTGAATAAAAATGCAGATTATTCAATATTGGCAATGCGATGATACAATATTAAAAATAGAGGGGCATGCAGTTTGAAGCCCTGCACTGGCTAAAGCTGCAAAATGGCGTACGCACAATGAAAGAAAAGTTAAAGTATTGAATAAACAGGTGGGGCTGTGAGTCTCCTCCGGAAGGGAGGCATACTCGGAGGTGCACGACGTTAAACGAAAGCGTTAGATAAAATTAGAGTATATTGTAGTTACAGACCATCATAAATAAATGCTTCACCTCTGAGCAGCGAGGTATGCAACCTGCCGTGATGCCCGTCAAACCAAGACTAAAGAGGTGGCATGGTGTTGGTGATGACTTGGCACCGATGCCACGCCATAACAGAAAATCCCACACAAAAATTATTACGTGAATGATATGTAACACAGCACTGGATGAAACATACATTAAATTGCACTGTGTATTATTCCCTTGAGAATACAATACACAAAACCTATAAAATTTACGTGCTGCTAAATTTTATAGGAACTATAATTTTTGTTAAATACCTCTCTCTCTGTTTCCTGGAAAGGCAAAAATATACATAACACACTGATAAGTTGGAAAGAATGCATACTGTATTAATTTCAGGCACCACAAATGAATACTTAATTTCTGAAAAATACTTAAGAGTAAATTTCATTTTGCCTGGTTTGAAGAGTCCATGTCCTACTGTAAGCATCAACATTACGATGTTAGCAATTTAATATTTTTCTTTATAAAAAGAGCTCACTATGTGTCCAGCAATTCCTTTAATTTTGTGTTTAAGATGCACTAAACTTTTGTGAAATATTAGTGGATGGCTAAGATCCATGTGCCTACGTGGTTGCTACTTGGCACTACGATAGCTACAAGATTACACTTAGGATTTTGCTACTTCCATTTGCAAGTGGTTACTTTATTATGGGACTCATTTTGAAATTCAAGGCATTGCATAAAACACTTGTTAAAACAAGTTACGCTTTATGGCATTAAAAAGCACTGCACTGACTCATGTTTCTTCAAGGTGGATGTTGGCCTGGAGTAGAGTGTGGTGTACCCAGCACTCTGCATCATGTTGTTCTCTCTGGTCCCGCTAGATAGCACCCGGGTTGACAAGGGCTTATGCGAGCCGCAGACGGTGTCATATATAAATTAAAATTGCCATGGCAAAAATGTATAATTTGTAGTAATCATTTTAACAGTAAGGTCCACAAGGTATAAAAGTAAATAAACTATTTAAATTTGACAACAAGCTATAGCACTGAAAAACTGGCGTTAGCTAGCCTTCATCCATGAATAAATATAGGGCATTAAAGGTTGACTGACAACATTTCAACATGTTCCATTTTTGTTGCTGGAGGGCTATCTTTATTTTGTGTCAGGAGAAATATGCCCCGGGGGGGGGGGGGGGGGATTAGTTTGTCTTTTTTCGTGAGACAGCATTGTTTTGCAGTTCTTACAAGTGTGTCATTTTGAATTGCACAATTATCTAGCAATAAACACACTTTTACAGAAGTTAACCTTACATTTGTTGGCTGTGCAACACATGCGTAGTAAACAAATATTATTTTTACACGACAAAAGCATTGAAAGTGCTGCCTTTTTAGAGCACATGCATTTCAAACATTAAAGTAACTGTTTTGAAATACATTATTTACAAAACACACTAACTTACTTATTGTAATTCGCAACCTCTTGAACATGTGTTTTTATATGGAAATCCTTTCACGAACACTTTGCTACAGTAATGTTTATCCATCACTGATACAAAATAATTTTTTTGCCTAACATTCAGTGAAATCAACATTTTGCCCATTTTCTGAAACCAACAAACTAAAACCTTCGAAACGTAAGTACATACTAAGTATGTAGTTTCGTGGTGGACAGCGCAGCAGTTGGAAAATGATGAAAATAGCCGTTGTGATAAAACATGTGCCAATAATATTACATTTCACTTAAGAAAACTACTAAAATGGTACCTGCAACCAATCATGCTTAATAAAAGCACATACAAAAAAATTAACTACCAATAAAAATTTTTACAACACCAACAAGGTACTTGAATAAACATGATAAAAATGAGCACAGTTCACAGGCACTGGAGTATATTTTCTTCCATTATTCGAAACTGTATTCGAAAATTAAAATATATATTCGCACAGCCCTAGTTAACATGTTTGCTGTACGAGGTCTGAAATACAGGTTATTTTGGCTGGACCCTAGCACAAGATGGGAGCAAGCAATTTTACGATTGACAATGTAATTTGCAGAATGGCGATTATTGGCGCTGGACGGAAATGTCCAGAATTATATTATTACAAGGTATCGTGGATTTAAAATTACCCAAGCTGTCATTAAAACATACACACACATCATTTATACAGGATGTTTCTTAAATACATGAACAAAACTTTGCATGTGTATTCTTCATGAAAAAATAAGGTGAAAACATATATGTGACTTATCGTCTAACGTGCATCCCAAGGGTGTGTATGCCCATTTGAAGTAGGAGCAATAAGACCAGGTATTTGCACTTTTTGCAGAAAGTATGTACAATCTATTCATAAGACTCTGGAAAAGATTAAATGGATAAAGTTCTATGATCCGTGTGATGTTTAACACCACCCAAAAGTTTATTTGTGACAAAATAGGGGTTACAACCCTTATTTTGCAATAAAAGTGTGTGTTACCAGTGGTTTATTACATTTTATGTGGCATATTATGAAGTAACACGTTAAAATAAGTTAAAAAGGCTCTAATCATCATTACCCTAATCCCAACCATTTTCGAGGAATAAATGCATAAAGTACACAGCCATGAAATACCTTGGCCGGGTATGTAGGCAACCTTAGATAATCGGACATCGCATGGCACACCATACTAACATTAGCTCACAAAATACCATTATGGTAGTTTAATAAATGAATTAATCGTGTGTGAGGTGAGCGTGAATGGTATCCAGGTTTTGTCAGTTATCCAATTTCACTGTGATACCATTCACTCTCACCTCACACACAATTAATTCACTTATTAATACACGACAATTTATTTTGTGATCTTATGTTAGCATGTTATGCCACGCAACTTCCGATCATCTCAGGTGAACTGCGTGTTGCCTGCATACCCAGCAAGCATCAGGGCAGGTTGCATCACACTGCTTGGGGGTGAAGCAACTTTGTACTTAAATCACATTCACTGCAATAGACTTTAATTGTACTGGAACATTTTTATTTAACTTCTTCGTGCACCCCCGGGTACACTCCCTTCTGGAGCAGACTCACTGCCCCTTTGGCATAACTTAAAACGTAATCTTTTGTTTACGTCTGTTGACACCTTTGTCATACCAGCTTAGGCCAGTGCGGGGCCTCATGCCGCACATTCGCTCCTTTTTGTGTACCACTTCATCTGGACTATCTTGAATACAACTCGTATTTTCTTGGAACCGATGTGTATGTGTACCGTATTCCTGCTTCACGGGGAACTTATGGGACGCCCCCTTACAACCGTCAAGTACCTACCACATTTCTCTACATCACTCAAGTCTGAGGCCGGTATTCTAGAATGTTCAGTTTGGCACTATATATGTGCTACCATCTCGGGTGACAGAAAAGCCGTGACTAATCCTTAACTCGTAGGATGTATTTCTGAACTAGTTTTATGTAAGTCCAGAAATGGTATCGGATGTGGCACGGTTTATTATTCGCCGCCCCATGCGAGGCTATAAACTAATGAACCCTACACTTTGAATTGTTTATTTACAATAGCTTCTGCAAAAATTAATACCTGCAGGGTTTATTTGTTACGTTATCTATAGTGCAGGCAGTTTAAAATAACTGTGCATAGAACAATAAAAACAATAATAAATATTAATTGTCTAACGTTATATGCTTATTTCGTTCTTTGTTATGTGGCAACTTATGGAACAATTATATTATATGTTTCACATTTTTAATGTGGAAATTATAGACGTAAATTGCGCACATGCATTAAACAGCAATATTACAACTTTCTGGTTATATGTTCATACTAATAAATAAATATGCAATATCGGTCCTGCAAATCTCAGCTGCATTGTATTGTTGAAACAGAAGTCAGACAGTGCTAAGGGATAAAATTACTCATTGATAAGTTCATAAACCCAATGTGAAAACATTGAACAAGAATGCAGTCTTCCATTTGTGCAGAATGTAGCATGGGATCTGAATACATAACCTCATTTTAGGTCCTGGTAGTAAAAATTTGTTACCTGCCCCTGTGTTTTAATAATATTTCTCTCCTGATGCATGTGCAATTTTAAATATTCCCCGAAAGACATATTTCAAAACCAATGTGTGATGTGTGTACATCAGTTTTACTGCATTATTAATTCAGGAGTGTTACTGGCTGGAATTTAGCTTTTTTCAACTTACTGAGCCATGACAAATGTTTAAATCACAGGTGTGCCAAGGAAAATTAATTAATTGTGTTTCAAATCTGGAGGTAAACATTACAAAGTTGTGATATACATATACATACGTGACCTTTAAAAAATTACTATATTCGATAACAACTGTTCGCATTCAATCCGGTTCCCGCTGTCACGTATGAAATTATAAAGGCTACTCCTTGGGTAAGGTTAATTCTAGAAGTAACCTTATTCTTGGGCCAACAACATTTTCGTACGTGTGCACGCACATCACTTAAGCAATCGACACGACACTCGTTGAACTACTATAAGTCTCCACGAAAGTGTTGAAGCATTAGAAACACAACTTTGTAACTCATGCAAACACTTTAAAACACAACACAATTTTGAGTTTTGCATGCAACAAAAGGTATTTGTAACAGACAGCATCAACAAACAATCAAGCCATGTTGTCAGTCGTGCCAATGTAAGTTATAACACATCCTGCCACTGAGGATATGGTTTTACCGTTGTAGAAGGCGGACTAACAGATATAATTTATACACACAGCATGCTATTTTCTTTTGCAATGGTAAGTTTTCAAATAATAAGGGAGAAATGCAAAATGACTTTTTGAACGTGAATAGTTGGTTTTGTTGAATAAGTTCTGAGAGATATAATTATTACCAATAAACAGACACTATTGTCAAATAATCGCCACTTTACCGTACTGTTAACAATTCATCATTACATATTGTAATACTTAATGCAGTTATTAAAATAAATAAACTTGATTGAATATAACATGTGTGAAAATATGAAATTTCAAATTGATTTGAAAACTTAAAAAAGTGTGTACCGACTGAGATTTGAACCCAAGTCATGTGCTTGGTAGTTAAGACACGCTACCAGTTGCGCTAACAGGGTGAACACTGCTCGAGGCTAAAGATATATATATCACCTATTATGTGTTTTGTGTTGTTTCTAATGATGGAAGTTTTTTAAAAATTTAATATATATTACACAGTATTCTTGCAGACTTCAACTCTTATATGCAAAACAAATTAATTTTCTGGGTTTCGTAATTTTTAGATGGATAATTACATTGCAACGTATAACGGTTTGTACGCGTCATATTGTTTATGGATGTTTGTCACGCTGCCGGCTCCGGAAAAAATTATATGTGTTCTGCGTATGTGTAAGTTTAATTTTCGCCAAGGATAAATCACCAAAATCGGAGCCCCAAGTTTAAGGCCTCAGCTGTGGTTTAACTAGGCCCTAACCGGGCATTATAATTTTCTGGAATACTGCTAATGCCTGGGTATAGCTTGAGCTGTACCAAAACCATTATAAAACATTCTGGAATACCAGCTTGAGAGTATTTTGTGAAATTTAAAGTGTTTATGTCAGTGCATTGGAACAGTGTGCTGGGGATTCACAATACCCTAGTTCAGAAGTGTTTGTATGTTAAGTCCCATATCTAGCTGCTGACATCAGTCATTACGCATGACTTTCCTTAAGACATGAGGTGCAGGGTCCATTAGCCCAGGCTTCTTGAACACGGCCCACTTCAAGAGTCTCATGCTAACCTGAGCGGATTCCCTTAACTGGTTAGCTGGCGATCTCCGGACATTAATGTAATCTTGTCATCCGGACCCTGTAACCAATCCCGAAACGTGTGTCTAGCAATTTAAGGAGGTCAATAAGTGACTAGATTTCTACACTTAACGGGACGTCCTAGTAAACTTATGAGGTAAGCTCTCAGGACTGTACGTGACCTTGGGGTGCGGGAGATGGTGACAAATTGTGTGCGCAGCTGGAGGGGAAAGGATGGTGCGCAAAACAGAATGCGTGTGGATGGTGCGCAAAACAGAATGCGTGTGGATGGTGCGCAGAGTAGAATGCATGCTGAATCATTGTGCTTGCCGCATACGGTGGGAAAGGTTCGTAGCACACGAAGACCGAGCAGCCTTGTGCGAGTGAAGTTGTACCTGTTGCATGCGGCGGGGACCACTTACAGCTTGGAGAGTGCTTTCCCTATTACTGGCATTTAGTCACACAGAGCAAGGTGGATACTTTACTTGCATTTGGTAGGACCTGGGTTGTAATCCAGGTTCGGCCATTATGATTTTGGTTCCCTACGGTTGTCTTAAATCACTCCAGGCGAAGGATATGATGAATCCTTGGTTATTTAATATAGACCATAGCCGGTGGGGATCATCCTGGTATTTTGGTCTTCTTAACTGATATCCAATATCTTTGTCTTACTATGAGCTATCTCTGCCTCTTTGGTGTGTTCAGATTCCCTTATTGGCATATTCCACGAATGTCTTGGGTCTATGATTTCAGGTAGGAGGCAGTGATTGAAGAAAGTGATAAGTTTACCAAGCATTTTGTTTTCTCAGAACTCTTTTTCTCATTGTATTTTCACGGATATCATACTTTGTGGAGTCCACACAACAAAATTGCATTTATTTCAACGTGAAATATGCAAGAGACCCTGTACTTGGTACATGTAGTTAGGGATGCCTTTAACTGCAACTTGTCATTTTTTATTTCCATAAAATTTATTTTGCCTTTTCCAATTGCATCCATTGGCAGCATAGTCTTCGCAAATGATGGATTTGACTTCAATCATTTCGTCAATGCCTACAAACATCTTGTGATGCAGGCAATAACAGAAATTCCTCATCTACAACAAGACCACATCGCCTTAAAAACGTTCCTGGATTTTCAGATTCAAATTGAGCTATTGCAATTTTGTTCAATTTCTGTGCCCCAGTGTGTGCAAGAATTTCCTTTGAATACCTCGTACCGTATTTCTTTTACAACATTTGCACAGGAAGTTGTAGGTTACATTTTACATATCCTTCCAAAGAAGGATAACGTTATACGTGTACTTCATTCAACTTTCCATTCTAGTGAAGAGCTTTGTTCATGTGTTCTTTTTTCAATGCTTTCTTTGTTTTCATGCTTCGTCGTATTTATAAACTCTTCTTTGGCACATTCATACTCAGATTCTGGCATGTCAGGTGTGGTCAAGGAAGCATGTGGCCCATAATCACTCTCTGCGTAAATTTGTTTACTGTGCCCAACTTTCTTTTTGGCAGGAAATAACAAACGGCGCTGTCTTTGATTTTCTGTCCTATTTTTGTGTCGTCCAATGAACTTCGTGGTGTGAATTCCAGGACTTCTCTGAAGAGCTAATTTATGAATTACTCTGTGCAATTCTCCATCTGAGTTTACCTATACAACTGCTGCTTCATTCCTTGTTTCATAAAAGAATTGGCCAGGGCAAAATTAACACGTTTTCCACCAACAAACTTTACCACAACAGAGTTGTAGTTTTCTGCTATGTTGTAGTCTACGTCCAAAATGAGGCTAGTGGCACTATTTGCTAACCTTTGTACGTGTATCATTAACTCTTGCATTAGATCTCTCCTTTGCATTTCACTTACTAGGTTTATTTCCCCAGGTTTTGGAAGTCCATCACAGCAGTATTTCCTTTCAGAGCACCTAGAATGATCACCTAGTACATGTTATGGGCTGTTTATAATATCCTTTCTCAGTTCTTCAACAGCCAAGTAATAATCTTTTTCGCTCTGCTTTTTTCTGTATTTTATGGCACTAGTTACAGCTGTCCTTAGTCGCATACTACGGGCTTGAATAGCCGAACGAAGTTCTTGGTTTCCCAACTTTGTATTGGCACATGCATCTCATACTTTATTTGTATAATTCCTACAGATGTGATTGCAAAACTCAATTTTTTCAATTTGCCTCATTGGCCTGTATGGCATTGCATCTATTAGTTTCCTGTGGACACTGCTGTCTCCATCTGCTATTAACCGACTGTATATGAGGCCATGCATGCTTAACCTTTGAGGATAGCACCTTCTTCATTTTGTACCATATGATACAACCTTATAAACAAACATCCATATTATGTACCTCATGTTTAATACATGTTCAACTGAACCATATCCAGGAAATAAATAATGGGGAGAGCTGAGTTTCATTAGAAATATTGATGCTTGCTAGCTTTATAGCACAAATTTTTTGTGGACAACTTAAAAAGAGAAAGAATGGATAGTTAACAAGAAGTGTTCACTAAACTCTTTGTAACTTTCATTTTGATTATTGCTTAGAAGTAAATAATTATGAGATACGAATTTCGGGAGAAGCTGCAGCCCTATCACCCTCCTTCTGGATACACCCCTGAAATTTGTAAAAATCAAACAACATTTATACATGCGACAAATAACTTGATAGCTACTCACCATGCCTGGTAAAGAATTGTACTTGGTTTTGTAGGACGTTCTTGACCAAGCTCCATCTGTAACAACGTATCATCGGACGGCCTTCCTTATCCACATCGCCTGCCTGTATAACTAACCTCACTTCCTCTTGTGCGACTTCGACCATAAGTTCCCATGCTGATTTGTGAATTGCATCAGAAATGTGTTAGTGATTGACCTTCCAGGTTTCTTTCTAATTGCACTGCATGTTTAGTGCACCACATAACTCTTTGAGTTGTGAGTAGCCTCCTCCAATAGACATCATATCAGATACTGCAGCTGAATTTACATTCAACACTTCTGCTTCCTTTTCTGCATCTTCTGTTTATAGAGTCCTGGTGATATTGCAAAAATTACATTTAAAAGTAGTTAGGCTACTAAAACCGAAACGTCACTCTCGTATAACAGCCATGTCACTGAATGTACATTCAAATGGCTCATGTTGACTTATCAATTTGATATTTTCAAGTACATGTTTAATATCAGCAATTCTCCTGCCTTCTAAATTGGTGCCTGTAATAGTTGATGGCTTATTTTCTGTTTTTACAATTGTAAGTTTTGCCTTCGCAGTCACATGCATCTTCTAAGTTCCTACAAAAAACCAAAAATTTTTTTACAAAACTGCTTATTAAAGTTGAATTTATTAGTTACATTGCGCAATCATCTGTTCTTCAAATAGCACTTAATACACTTGCGCTTCCTGGTGTTAAACCGTTATCTGTGTATATCTCTGTAGACTCATTATGATTGTCTATGTCAGTTTGACGAGCTTCACCCTCCCCGTGATTCACAGAGTTATCTTCACTTACAGGCAAAAGTGGTCATAATTCTGTAATAATATACATTGTGCCTTGCTTTTCATGCGGTTGGAAATCTTTTTGTGAATTTCTGGAACAAAAACTGCAATGCATTAATGGTTAATTTGGCAAGAAGTAATTTTAATTTAAAAATTATACTTAACAAGTAACATATGTTAATACCAAGTGGAAATTAACCCACTTTTATGACTTGATTCAAAACTGTGCCAGTAATTCATGGGGTTGTTACAAATGGAGTACTTTCACGAGCTAACTATTTCATTTCCAAAATTTATGGGAGGGCAGGATTCCATCAACCCTCCCATTAAAGTATTTCCTTATTTTCTCTGAGGGTTTTTATTTTCTCCATCACTGTATTCAGGTCAGCGAGGGCCAACTACTGCCTAGATTATCAGGTGTTACCAGCAATTTACAGAATATTAGTGTTGCTACAAGAATACTTCAGTACAAATCCTACTGTTACTATTGTAATTGTGCAACTATGACAGTTTGTTTTGTCAAATGGTTTTTGTCAATTGTTTGTACTGGTGGAAAAAATATCTCATCTCCGTTAACAAATAATTAACTGTTTGTTTGTTCATATTCATTTGAATAAAAATTTAAAGGAGAATAAACTTAATGTGTGGAGAATTTAACCTGCATCTTTTTGGTACCAAAAACATTTTAAAATTTATTTTAATGAAAACACAATGTATATGTACACATGATTAAATAATCATTACTGCACACACTAATATTTTTCAAAAGTAGTAGTTATCACAAAGAGTGGAGGTATGTGTACTTTACTTCCCATTGCAAAAAAAAATTGTTACTTTAAAAATGTATAGTTTTTCAGGTAAAGTTGTTTTATTGTCATTAATGCTTGCAAAAGTACAAAAAAATTTACAAGCTGTATATGTTTACAGTGTCGTAAAACCATTCCTAGAAACCGTTACTGGGTAAGTGATAGATCTGAACTATTTTGATAAAATCTTCATTCATGTATTCATATCCAGCCTCTTTCCACGAACTGTAATATTTGACTGCTTCACAACATTTTGACACAATTTATTAATTTTTCTCTAAAATGCTTGATAAACATAATCATTTCGCTCAAGCCATAAACAATAAATTCAGTAGTAGGTCTGAAAACGTGCACAGGATTAAAAACATGGTGCCAAAAAATGTTGCGTTACATCTTACTTCTGTTTTCAATACAAACTGGCAGTTTCAATATCATGCACAATAATTATTTTCTAGTGTTTTTCCGTTATTGGATTTTTTTAGTTGTCGGCCTACACACTCAACTGGAATCAGTGATTTATTCACTGATTGCAAGTGGAATTCTACTAAGCCAATTTGTTGAAACTACTCCATCCTGAATCTGGAGACATCCACTAATTTTACACATCTTGTAGGTAGAGTATGTGTAGAGTAAATAAAACGGATTGTTTTGAAGAAGAAAAATAATGCCACCTTTATGATTATGCTAGCCTGATCTAAAGCTGCCTATTATCCCCTTGTTCCATCCACCCTCGATTACAGGTGATGGCTACACTTCTTCAAAGCAGGCTAGCAGAGCATAATAATATCTACTCACTACTAACCTACACATAGTTTACGGCAGCAAAAGTATTGATTTTAAGTTACTATGGTATAGTTATTTATTTACTTTTTCTTTCCGCTGTAATAAAGCAGAGCGTTAGCAGAAGTGCTCGAAAAAATTGCACTTGACTACAACTCATACTAAGATTTACTTAAAAATATTGATTAGATGTAATTGATTAATATAGTGTATTTTGGTGAAATTAATTTTTAAATACCCTGCTTCAGTTTGCATTAAATGTAGTGTTCACAAAAATTTACTAGTAAATTAATTTTCATATATTTTAACCAAAACTTTTAGTGTGTGACCTAAATGCTGTACATTCAGACTGCATAGTTTCGGAAAACATTTTTTTTCTGGGTTAGAATCCCATGCAAGGCATGGGTGTCAATAGTAAGTTATGTCGTAAGTTAGCTCATAAGCCTTCAGGCATGAAAACTGTGGAACGTTAAAATTTCATCGCGTGTGGACTTTAAAATGTTGGTCTCAATTTAATTATTGACAAAGATGTCATTCAATAAAAGTCAATATTAGATGCTACGAGTATTACAGGTGGGCCGACAGCTGTGTTCTTCATACAGAGTTTACTTTGCAACTGTGTATGGTACCGCGTTCGTGTAAGTTGTGACCAGGGACAAGGGAGGACTCACCACCTCTACCGCCCCTTACCGGTTCCTGGGTACTTGCACATGCGCAGTAGAAGGGCCATTTGTAGCCTGTCACCCTACAACATATCACCGTAATGACACATTCTGTAATAACTAGACAAATATTCGTTGGTTTTAGGATTTAAAAATACCAGAATTTTTGTTACCTTGACCACCTAATACCCAAGAAACTTTACGGAAATAATTTTTTATTATTTTGTGGCTTTTTGAAAAAAATATATATTATTTGCCTTTGTTTTACAGACTTAGCCTACATTGTAGGACTTACTGACAATGGTAACTGCATACATATGAAGCAATAAACGAGAACTTATGTTTCATTAAAGTAATCGTGGTTTATCCCCCATGCATTCATTTATGTTCAGTAGTGCCTACGAATAGAGGATCTGTATAAACATCACTCTGGTTGATTAACTTTGGCACTTTTCTGAAACAAACCACAAAAGAATAGTAGAAAAACATTTCTTAAAATTGAAAGAAAGAAATCACAATACATTTATTTAGTGGATTTTAGGTTAATTTTTTAACTCTAAGTAATTTAGTTTGTCTTTACAATGCGTACAAATTAAAGGCCTCGAAAATTTAAATTGTGTCAGGATTTTGATATACTAGATTTCTATATGCTTACTTGTACGGAGCTCTTCTTTTTTTCCTTCTATCACTGAGTAACATATGCTTATTTTTGCCATAGCGCCATCTCTGCTAACACAGTCCAGAATGCGAAGAACAGAATTCACACCCCACTGAAACACATCTACTATGAAAGAAAAATTGCCACTAGTTTCCAGCTGATACCACACTGGTGTATCTTCCCGCCTTTTCCACCCCTCCCTTTCTGTTTGACCTCCCATCAGTATCCTTTCCTCCCTCCAGCCGAGCCCCTGCCCAGCCTGTTCTCACCCCTCCCTTCGGGTTGGGGAAGAGGTTGACTGCATGCCACACAGCCACGCCACTTTCCAGCCCCACTAAGAAGTGAGGGAGCAAGGAAACAATGCTTTACCTAAAAGCGTGCGTCAAAAAATTTAAAACGACAATCCTACGTTTTTATTTGTGAAATATATTCGTCATGTTTGCATCTTTGTACCTATAGCCATCAAAACCTAATGCCACACAGTTTTTAGTTGCTAAAGTGCTTTACAGATGTCATATTTCGCCAGTTTCACACAAATTCCTTGATTGATTTATGACTCGTGTTGATAATTATGACTATCTAGATCCATCTTTCTTATTCAATATTAAAAAGAGTTGACATGAAAAAGTTTTATGGTATTTCAAGTAAATGCTTTTATCTAGACGCATATACTTGTACCTAATTTTTTTACTAGGAAGTGCCTTAAATATATAGCTGGTCAGTGGGTTATCTCGGTGTTCTCTAGTTCCTCCCACCTTGCATTCCAGCACTGCTCCTTATTCATTTTGTTTTACTCTCATCAGCCCTCAAGACCAAGACCCACATCTCTCCAATCTTCGTTGTCATGTACATCAGCAATCTAAGGGTTATGCTGCTCTTTTTCCCTAACCAAAATGTGGTGCACTATCTGTACATTCACTCTGGGACCAGTCAGGTCTCTGGTTGTTACAAATTACTACCATTAGGTTGGTTAGTACTGAGCTAATGGCCCAAGCACTCAGGCACAGCAACAATTTGTCATAATGGTTATTCCTCTTGAAAAGTACGTTTCTATGACAAAATCACAAACTTGCATTGACCAGTACTCTGTGATTACTAAAATATTGTTTGACAAACTAGTTACTGTTCTTCGCCCCACTCTTCCAACCAGCAAATTAACTTCAATAATACTAGTTACTTATTGTCAGTTTTCTCTGGCCGATAATTTGATATTTGTACAAAAATTGTGAAAACGATGTTACTATTTATTTGTTGCTATTAATATTGTCTAGTGCAATTATTATTTATGTATGGCATTATTGGTGATTGCAGATGCTGACAAAATGAATGCTCAAGTTAGTGGTCACAGTGCATCTGATATCTGCCCAGTACCTGAATATGGCAGCTGTCAAGCCTGTGGTAGTGATGGCTGCAGACTCTGGCTGCACATTCACTTCTCAGTTGCCACTGCTACACTTCATCTCCTGAGAAATTCTTCCACTGTTTTCTCTGCATGAAGTATTTTTATCAGTGTGAACAAATTAAAATATCTTTTTCCATGGAACTTTGTGGAAATATTTGATGTTGAGATTGTCTGATGTACTCTTTCTCAATTGTGTTTCTGAATGGATGAAAATCATTTGTAAATTTGCAGTTATGTGGACATTATTATTATTTGTGAAATAAACTTACTCTTACTTATTCATTGTTATTGCGATGGAAACATATAGTTTGTTATTCATGTAAATATTTCCAATTTTATGAAAGTGTAATTGTATTTAGTTTTGTGGTGTAATTGGTATGTTAAATAGAGTATGACTCATGAAAAGAAATTAGAAAGTTATTTTCTTGTTAATCTCTTTGAAGTTGAAAGTAATGTTTACCCACAATGTTCAACTAGTTAATTAATCCTTACATTGAATTGTATAGGTCACCCAGTTAAATGTGCTCATTCATATAGTATGAAACATTTGGATTCCACAGAATATGAGAAGGAATATTTCAGATATATTTTATTACAGTGGTTAATATTTATATAAAAAAAATTTTGTTGTTATATTTATTATGTAAACATTAAAATTAAATCATACGAGTATGTGCACTCATACATACATGCATATGCATACATACACATACAACAACTGTGAACATTGATGTGTTATGCATATGGTGCATGTGACGATAGCAATTGCCATAATATTTCCAGCAAATAACCAGAATATTCCTTTGCAAAAATACTAAGTAATTATTTAAGTATCCATTTATTATTTGAATATCCTTTTTCGGCATTTACCAATAATACATTATTTTTACCTACAGCACACTTAGAATACAATATCAATATCATATTTTTATCTTAAACTTTGTTACTTGAATATTCTGTTTTGTCTTGATGAAATTATGCTGGCAGTCATGTGTAGAAAATTTTGATTTGTGGTGTTCAAAACTTAGAGACATCTCAAATACAGCTTGTATGCCATTAAATAGGTGGTCCTGTAAATACTCTTATTGAATGTCATCTCAAGTGTTTTCCACCATGTTAATGTTCTGCTTCATGAAATATGTGCAATAGTAGCAGTTACTGCAGTGACTGCAAGTTATATATTTAATGTTATCTTATTGGTTTGTATATTTGTTCACTATACAGTATTTAAGGGCGTTGGATAACAGAAAATGCATAATTGGATGTTACCATGTAAAATAATCAACTCGTGGACATATTTAATAGTGTCCTTTAAAGCTTGTAAAATTATTATTAATTGACTAATTGTTGTGCATAAATAATAAAAGCAATTTGACTGTTCATTGCACATGAATAAAAAAAAACATTACGCTTGCACAAATAAAATAGTTTGTGATGTTAAAAAAAGTGTAGTAGACTTCCTCAAGATAACTACATGTGGTCATAGCAAAGAAAAGAGAGAAAGGGATAAAGAAAAAGGGAGAGAAAGTTCGCATACAGAAATACTGTTACAAGATGCCAGAGGCGTATCTGAGTTCATGAGGCGTGGAGGTGTTAATAAAAAAAAAGAACTAAATTTTATTTTTGATTTATTTATAATACTATAAATATTTGCACAGCTATTATTTATAACATTAAACTACGTATCTGTATGCCTACTTTTGTTATTTCCAGTGAGTTCTCTATTATATTTCATGTGTGTCTCAATTCTAATTAAAGTCCCTTTCACTGGGTCTTTACTGGTTAGTCACTTAATTCATACCCATTATTTACACATACTCAATGTGTCCATTGCCATCACTCCAAATGTCTGTTACTCACACAGCCAGTTATATAGTCGCACCCATCAGTCTCGCTCTCCACTGTACAGTTACTCGCAGTTCACAGACTTCACTCATGGTGGTCACTGTCTTTGCCACTTGTCGCTTTGCTCGCTTGTCACTTCACTGTCATTGCACACCTGGCTCTTAAGGAGGCCTTACAGTGCTTCAAACTCTTAGACTGTCAGCTTGAAGGCCCATCGCTGCATAAATAGTCTCGCTGCCCTAATCCAGATGGTTTACCCCAAGTCAAATTGAGAGATGTGGGGGCGATGATTAGAACATTTTTGCAACAATAAACCCAGACATTTAATCCGCAGAATGACAGAAGGTGGCATGAATCTAGATAGGCTTATTATGACAGCAACACTCTTTTGTAAATCTCCATGCAGGGGCTACTTCTCTGCCCTTGACACACTGTTTAGATTGATCGAGTGGGATGAGACAAGGAAAGCGATGCAGATCAGGAACATGTAACACTCTCCCCCCTTAAGTCTGTTAATCCCAAACAGACTATGTACTCCGGACTTTCGTAGAGTGCCAGTCAGTCAGTGTGAACAACCTTAGGGTTTGCCTGAAAGCCTTGACAACAAATCCAAATGACCATGTCATTGATTTTCTTCAGAATCCTGTAGGGGCCTTCACAACTTTTCTGTAGCTTCAGGCAGTAGCTTTTTCACATCTGTGGGTTGTGCAGCCACATCAGTTGTTCTTAAAATACCTCACCCGAAATTCTCGTGTCTTACATCATCTTCATCCTGTCATTTTTTTTCCTTAGGTTCTGTTTATCAAAATCGTGAGTTTTAACTAGTCTGTGACATAATTCTCCAGCAAAATCTGTCACCTTTGAATCCTAGTCCTTTTGTTTGTCTGCCACAAAGACTGACAGATGCTGCTCAAGAGTGCATTTAAGCCTCTTGATCATTCTATCTGACTGGGGGTGTAAGGCTACAGTCCTCAACTTTTTCATCCCCAGAATCTTTGTTACATTCTGGAACACAGCAGCTTCAACATTTCTTCCCTTATCAAAATGGAGTAGTGGCACCCCAGACATCGAGAAGACATGCTTTATGAGTGCATTGGCCTCAGTACGTGCTGGTTTGGGAGGGGAATAACCTCAAACCACTTAGTAAAATAATATTGGGCCACCAGTAAATATGGATTACCTCTCTCTGTGACAGGTAAGAGGTCTAGAATATCTACTGCTATTCTTTGGAATGGGACTCCATCATAGTATTTCTGAAGGTAACCTTGTCTCCTGTACCTTGTTCACTGCCTTGTGGTGCGGATATCACAAATTCAGCACCACTTCTCAACATCCTCCCGACAATGAAGCCAGTAGAATCTCAGTCAAGCTATGTCGAGGGTCTTATTAACACCAGAGTTCCCACTGGCTGCCATATTATGCAGTTCCCTTAAGACTTCAGGAACCCTGCATTCTGGAAGAACCAACAGTAAATGTGTGTGTTTCCCATCATTACTTTCCCAGTTCCTGTAAAGCATGCCATTCTAATATGAGGGAATTAAGTTGTACCCAGTATACTTTGACTGCTGTGCTCAGGCTGGATCTCTCTTCCCATTTTGTCTAACAGTCTGTTTCTATCCACGCTAGTAATGGATACAAAGTGGGATCATCTCTCCTAATACCTTCATCACTCCACGTAGGTGACCCATCACAAAATACAGAACCTTGAATTCTTGTCCTCAATTTTCAGCAATTTGCCACACTTTTCTGCCTAGCATTTGCAATGATTTATATGTCCTAGAAAGTTCTGCATTGTTGTGAAGGCATTAAGATCTATGCTGTATTTCAAAGTTGTATTCTTGAATATGCTGTATCCACCGGGCTATTTGACCTTTGGTGTTCTTGAAATTAAGTAGTCAGAATAATAAGAAATAGCCGGTTCTTAGAATAAAATGCCTGCCATAAAGGTAGTGGTGGAAATGTGAAATTTCCTTCACCATAACTGTAAGCTCCCTGCATGAAAAACAGTAACTTCTCTCAGGCTTATGCAGTTCTGTACTGAAGTATTCTAGTAACTCCTCTCTCCCATCCTGAACCTGAGATAACACAGCCCAGATGCTTACATCACTAGCATCAGTACCAGAATGAACATGCCCTCACGGTTTGGAAGTTCCAAAACTGTGGAATATACATGAGAATTTACTTTAGCTTACTAAAATCATGTTCATGCTCAGTAGTCCAATGAAATATCCTTTTTGAGAGTCAGTTAGTGCAATAGCTTGGCAATTGTGAACCAAGGTACAAATTGACAGTAGTACGTACATAAGCACAAAAAAAATCTACACTTTGATTTTGTTTGTTTGTGATGGCCAATTTATTATTACTTTTGTTTTCTCTGTGTGTCTTTCAATTCCATGGTCACACACTACACACCCCAAGAAATTTATTTCCATTTGGAAAATGCACTTTTAAGGAACTAGTTTCAAGTTAGCTGCTGCCACTTTCTAGAATATAGAGTCTAAGTGTGATAGGTGCTCTTAAAATGTCCTTCCTGTCATAACAATGTTATCTAGGACAGGTATCTAAAGGTAGGACTTTTTTTGGTGGAACATATAATACCACATTTACCCAAAAGGAAAATAACTCTAATGTAATGAGTGTCCTAAATGTGAACCTGTACTGTGAAGAAAAAATACTGTTTGCGGAAAAATTAATATTGGCATCACAAGGAATAGTACTTTGATGACCACAGTGCTTTTTGCAAGCTCTTCTGTAACGTTTTCCGTAAACACAGTCCACTAGTTTTCTCAATATCACTGAAAGGATAGTTTTAGACTTATTGAATGTTTTGCGAATTAAGTTTACATTTTATACTTCTCTTTCAAACAACTCTACCATGACACATTTCACTTCAGATATGCCAAAGTGATTAGAAGCAGAACTGCTGTTACTTGCTTCAGTATATCTAACCACCATAAACATAAAATTAACATTATGGTATGTACTACACTTTTTTTAACCATGAACTTAATGTTCTTTGCTTTTTAACATGATGCAATTAGCTAGCCAACTTCACCAACAAAAACACATGTTTTCAAGCAAAATGGTTTTTCTTTCATAAGTTTATACCGGGAGTTTAAAAATTCCATCACCAAACCTCTAGGGATGATGGAGAAGCCCACAACAAATAGGTGTGGCGTAAACTCATACAGTGTGTGTACTGGCCATGTGCATGTAAAGTATGAGGGTCAAGGATATTAATAGGTGTGATTGAGAATAAAACAATGTTACATGCTTGGTATGACTGTATTATAAGCTAAAGAAAAGCAAGAAGAAATGTGAGTGCAGTGAATATCAGAGGGAAGACAATGGCTCGTGTTGTGTAACTGCGGTGATTGGACGACAACCGGTATGGTAATGGTACGGCCATTTGCAATGTTCTGTTTACAAATCAGTTATAGTACATGCTGATTTGAATGACATAATTGTGATGTCATACTCTCGGAGTGTGCCTGCATGTGCCTAGTACATACTGTTAGACATGTACGTATTTTTGTCGATAAACAGTGTGAGTGATCTTAGTAGTATCACTATGGAGCGCTACATTTGGAAAGAACTGCGAGACATGCGCGTTGTGTACAGTGCATCTAAAGGTAATAGTCGAAGTGCACAGAGAATGTACCACAAACAATTCCCAGGATGGTGTCCTCATTACCAAACATTTACTGCAATCCCTCGATTGACTGGGAGACACCGGACTAATGCGGAATGACCATGAAAAGTGTGTAAACATCACTTTCAGGAAGAAGTGTGGTTAGAGCATTTGCCATGGATCTTGGAGCTCACCATAGTTTTGTATGGGCGGTCAACTCGTGTTGATTCGGGGATGGAACTTGAATTCATGCAGCGGCCGCAATCATACAGGACACACCCCACATTTACTAGAGAATGCTGGACTCCACTACACTGCTACCGGCTCTGCAATGAGGTTAATGGTGGTCACATTGATCATTTACTGTAATATTGCTTGTGCTAACAAAGTAATCCCCAACACATATTGTTTTATTCTCAATCACACCCACTAACTTCTTCGAACCTCGTACTTCACCTGTGCATGCTCAGAACACACTCATTATGAGTTTCCGCCACATAGTTGATAAACAAAACCTATTTGTTTGAACATTTATACATGGTAAAACATGTGCAATACTTTGTGTGGATACTACATGATTGTTGCTGTGCAAACAGCATAGTGAAGAAATAATGTACTGCGGTAATCAGCGTGCGAACCACACTCCTAAATGTTTTACTTATAGTTCAGGCTTCACATCTCCCCTTTTACATGTATCTGGGATGTAATCAAAACAAAGCATGCATGCTATTAAGACTACTGATTTTTTGTTAATTTCACAATGTCACATGTTTATGTACATAATGTAAAGTTTATTTTTATTTATCTGTTGGAAAATATTATAGATAAATGATTAAGTGACTTAGGTAGCGACATACAGCACCACACTAATGTAAATAGTGTACTGGAAATGGGTACCAAAATAGCCTATTTAATTGGGATTGTTAAATGCAAGATGAATTCAAAATTTTTGTACTTGCAGCAGGGAAAAAACCGTATGTCGTTTTCGGGTAAAATTTAGGTTAATAAGTAATGTATACCAAACCATCTGCCCTATATAAACCAAACTGGTATGCTGGCAGTGTATACTGTGAGCAATACATTCATGCATTTGTACACCACTGTGAAGATTGTCATCTAAAATACAGAAATTTTATACCTCAAAAACTGCCAGAACAAATTCTAACAATTTTGGCATATAAAGAGTGTTATGGCTGCTTCAGTGTAGTTAATTTTACATGCCATATTTCTGGAAAAATGAAACTAATTTTAACTGTATGTGGTATGATAACAGTATCTTAGTGTGTGCATTTAAACTTCAGCTGATAACCTCTTTTTAAGTGTACCATTTTTGACAATAGCATTATATAGAAAAAATAAATGAAAAAAAATATATATATCAGTAACTTCTCAACTGATTCCCACCATATTTGGTAAACAAGTAGTGCTACTTTGAAAGGCCATAGAAAATACAATCTTTTTTAGTAGTTTTTTATTCTTTTTATTCTTGTAAGCTATATTTCTGGAATTTTTCATTGATTTGGATCAAATGTAGTGAATTTAAAGTACACTTAGATACTTCAGCACAGCAAATATTAACTTAAATATTCTTTCATGTTTGAAGGTAGCACTACTTTAAAAAATGTGCTTCTAATCTACTGATTCCAATCAAAATTGAGTGAAATTGTAAAAAAGTTGCTTCTGCTGAACTGATTAAAAAATATATATATATACATATAGACCCTGTTTATTTAGCCTTTCAAAACCTCTTGTCAGAATTAATTGAATTTTTTGGGGAGAAAGTAGGCTATCTGGCTATATTACAGATTTGATTTATTTGTACCTACCCTAAATTTGTCTGAATTTAAAATTAATTATATACGAAAATAAAATGCAGATATACTTTTGAGCTGCTCCTGTTAGTTTTTTATTATATTTTTTTTACGTTTGTGGTAGACAAAATCAGTTATGTCTGACTTGTGTTTATGCAGAACACAATATGAAAGAGAATAACTTTTGGTACACTTAGTTTTACAAATAGAATATTATGCCTTTGCAGAGTAACATTAAGAATATTTTGCTATCCAGCACCCCGGAAACCTTGTATAATTCATTTTTACATTGCTATTTTGCAGTAAAATTCAAAATATTTCAACATACATTTTAATTTCACATTCCAGCTTGGTTTTTAAAGTGTGTTGCTGTAAATACCAATAAAAAGTTTTAAGAATTTTATGAAGTAATGTAAAGGAAGTGTTAAAAATATCTGAAGTAATTAGCAGAATAATTAAACATTATTTCCATATGTTTGAAATTTGTTTAGATACAGCCAATCACAACATTAATTTTGTGACATAAATAAATGACTAATAATAAAACATTGTGAAGTGTGTCTCTCAAGCTATCACATTTAAGGAGCCAGATGTATGCTAAAGTATACTGCGATTACAAGTTATAGCATACCAACTATTTGTCTGGATGTAAGTTATAAGTGTTATTAAATAAAAACTACGTAAATATAATTCTCTTTTTTTCCAACTTGTTTTTACATCTTAAAGCTCCCGCCTACCTGGTGCTTGAAATGCACTGCGGTGTGTTTGAAATACTCTTTTTCCTGTGAAATTATATAACATGTGTCCAGTGTGCTGATGTATGGCAAGAACACATCAGACGAGGGCTGTTGAGTGCTTTCAAGTCACACACATTAGAAACACCATTTCAGAACACTCCAAAATGGCTTTTTTAAAGTGCTGTATTTCAAAATATGTGCCACAGATTCATACAAAACTACTCAAGGGCCCTGCCTCGAACCTTCCTACAGACTTTCCACCAAAAAAATAATAAAAGTTTCATAGGTACACACAGTGCAATGAGAAAATTGCACACCAGTTGAGAGCTTCACACTTGATGCGTGTGGTACTGTCTCCCTTATCGCTCCCAAGCTTCTTTGTCTCAAACAATGTACAGGTAATGCACAATTTTTTACAGGTTTGCACAATTGATGATTAAAGAAATCACTTCGAGATATTTATTTAACAAAGAGCATGTATAAATTCATAAACATTCAAAAGTCAGGTACAAAAGTTGGTTTACACTGCAATAATATTTAAATTCATTCTGCTTGGCTAGCAGTAATGTGTATACTCATCACAAAGGGTTGTTAAATCAAATCAACATCAAAGCATTTCCCATTAACTGCGCCACAGCCCACAGTAATAGGATTTGGTTATAATGATAATAACATAGCACCAAAGTAGCAGTGTATTACAAGAGAAAACACTAATAAAGAATAAATCTGTAATAACAAATGAATAAATGTTGCTACAAAATGCTGTATGATTTTACCCTTTTAAATGACTGATGAGGTCACTACTACTTTGAATGCGAGACCTTCTCAATATGTAACCCTTTTCTTCAGTGCGAACAATATCACAGCCTTAATTTGTATCCCAGCCACACCTAAATAACTTACTGGAAAAATCATAACCCAGAACACTTGAATTCATGTAAAACAATATTCCTAAAATATGCTCCCAAAAAAGGAATACTTGACTAGATTATTTAGTGCCAACACAAAGCACTCAATATTACGTAAGTATAGTGTGCCTTAGTAAAATAGCGGGCTGCAAAAATATTCACTATAACAAATCATCTGAATTACTAATGTGCCTCACAACTACATTTATTATTTGACATTTCACACCAAAATATATTCAACGTGGTGTGATTCAAATAACAAGTAGTACAAAAACTCTAATGAGCAATAGCCTCAAAAATCTCACTACAGGACTGATGAATAAAACGGACTTTAAAATCCTACTAAAATTTAACATTAAAAAATTTGAACACTGATTAGGAGGCAGCTAACATTCACTTTAAAGTGCTGGACACCCACGGCGACAAAATCAGCCGGGCCGAAGCAGAGTAAAACTGGGGTGCCAATAACATTGAACTGTACAGTAAAAAAATAACACCCAATTATGGTTGATAATTCAAAAAGGTTGAAACTACAACACTTTTGCTTGTGCAGCCTAAATTAAACTCCACATAATTAACACTACTTCACGCCCACATGCACTGATAAATGATACTCAAAAATTATGCACAGCAAGTCAGTCCAGTACTCTGGAAAAATACAAGTTGAAAAGTCTACCACTTACCCAGTGAGTCACTCTCGTTGGCTAACAAAAAGTAATTATACTTATTAATCTTTACATTACTACCGTAGTTGCCATCGTGAAATGCATGCAAGGAATGCGTGGTGCCTATGTGTGGAAAATAAAATTGGTGTCCATGTCGACTCGAAGTACGATGTTGTCAGGACATGCAGCTAGGATGTAGATGGTGACAGCAGGCAGGCCGAGCAGCGAGTGACGTCGGCCCATTAAGAGTGTTCAGTGTCTGATGAAGGGAGGGAAGAGTGGGGAAAATGAAGGAGAATGGATGAAGTTGCCCGAACAGCCATAAAAAGTTCAATATGGCACATCGCAGCTGCAAACAAAGTTAACTAAAGGCACACACCGTTACAGTAGCACCGTGCAATCTCCACCCTTTAAGTTCCTCATACCAAGTCCACTTACACTAGAGCACCCTAGCAGCCAGTACAATTTTCAGAATCGCACATAGAAGAATAGAAGAAAACATTGAAATGAAAGAAGGGTGAAGAGAGTGAAGATACAGTGCAGGAAACACATAATCAACATAATCAACAATCATAACATCTTCGGCTCTTGACAGACCGTGAAGAATACCATCCCGGGATGGTAGTTCAGCAAGCAGCCAGGAAAATCCAGAGCCAGTGTAGGGCATCTTCATGAGTGCTCTCAGGGGGAAGGTGCCAAAAGCGTCAACCAGTCTCTTCATACCATTAGCCGGAACAAAATCTTTAATTCCCAGGCACCAGGCCACAGTTTTGTCCAATTCAGGGGGGATAGACAGGCAAAACCAAAACAAGGGATTTTAGAGGGGGTCAAACAACAATCTCAAAAAGAAGGAAAGGGGATGCGATAACATTGTGTGCGAATGTACAACAAACAAATGACAAAACATTTGTTTTGTTTTATTCCATCAGTAAGATCTTTTTTCAATATATAGCTGTACAAATATATTGGATAAGTCAAATTAAAGTTGCAATAATTTCTTAATTTTTGTAGTTTAGGTATTCATCTACACACAATACTACAATCAATGAATCAACTGGGCCTTGGATTATAACCCCTGAGTTGGCACACATGTGCCTTTCAGTACACTTTGCCAAACAAGGGAGACTCTAAGAGTAGTGTGTTAACACCCAAAAATTTGTGGACTTGGAAAGAACCCACAAATTTTGGAATTACTTTACTGGGGATATTTTCTCCAAGGTCAGCGAGCTGATTATTTTGATATAGGACTAAGTCACCAATATAAAAATTGGCCACGGACCTAGATTTATCTAACCAATCATTTACATACTGCTTTGCGACACCTAATTGTTTATAGACCGCCTCCAACAGGTGATCAAAGTCCGGTCACTTAACGGGGAAGGGATGGGCGGAATGTTCCATATGTTAATAATGAGTGGATGATTTAAAGAACAACCAAGGTAGAGATGGAGGGGCCCCAGTAGATCCATGAATCGCACTATTAAAGCCAACATTAAAGAGGTCTAAATCTTGATCCCAGGCAGCATGGTCACGATTATAAAAAAGGCAAGCTTTAAGATCTTTGTTAAACATTTCTACTTGTTTACCTTTTGAAAAGTAAGGGCTAGAAGTGTAATGCTTTACCGCCCACCTAAAACATATATCCCTGGAAATAGTAGAATTAAAGTACCCCACATTTTCTGTAACAATTTCGGCCGGAGCACTGAAGATTTTCCACGCTTGTTCACTCAAGACTTTAACTATGGTGGAGGCTTTCACGTTACTTAGGGGCAGTAACATCACAAATTTCATTAAAAAATGTCAAGGAAAATCAGTATACAGACATTGCCCTTCCTCAACTGGACCAGAGGACCAAAGATATCAAGGTGAACAGTATCCCAGGGTACCTCAGGCAGCTGTACTACATTCTGTCTCACATTTACCTAATGAGCCTGTTTACACTTTTTGGCATTCTGCGCAAGTGTGCACAAATGCAACCACTTTACTTTTCAAAGTTGTTCAGGCAAAATACATTGCAATCTTCTGAAAGGTCTTGCTGATACCCTGATGACCTCCGAATACTGAAACACTGAAGTACGACATCACTATCAAACACAATAAAAAGGAACCACTATCTTACGTGCCTGTCTGATTTTACCAGTGAAATAAAGGATGTCCTTTATCACATACAGCAGATCTTCGTCAGACTTCAATTCATTAGCCACAGGAAGAAAAATCATCCTCACACTGCACCTGTTAGAGCTGCAGGAAAAATTCTGGGAAGCTCTGGATTAAATTCAAGGTAGCCACAGGCCTCTCATCCTGGCTGATTTTAAAATCATTGACATCAAACATTCGTGAAAGGGCATTGGCAACTTGGTCTTCAGCTCCATGAACATGATGGATTTTTAATCAAAATCTCAACAAGTGCAGGACCCAATGGCCGAGCTTCCCTAATTTATGTGGATGACCAAGAACCCAGCTAAGTGCATGGTTATCAGTGAAGAGATCACACTCTTCATGTTCAATATATGCAGCAAACTTCTCCAAACTGAATATGCAGGCTAAGGTCTCCTTTTTGTACACTCCCAATGTGCGTTCAGTCTCCAAAATGCTCCGACTCGCAAACGCAACCAGGGCTAACCCATGTTCAGTTCTCTGGCTTAGCACTGCATCCAAAGCTAGAGAGGAAGTGTCCACCTGCACAACAAACTGCTTGGAGAAATCTGGTAAATGAAAAGCGGGAAGAGATGATAAAATTTCCGTCAAGGTGTTAAAGGCAGTTTCATGCTCGGAACCCCACTTAAACTCAACACTCTTCTTTTTTAGATGATTTAATGCGCTGCAATCTCAGAATAACGATTAATAAAATGGGCATAATAGCCCATGATTCCGAGACATTTTTTGACCCCTTTAAGAGTCTCTTTGGTCGTGAGAAACCCAATATGGGTGCCACGTGGTCCGGATCAATAAGATGATGACCTTCAGTCAGCAGGTAGCCCAAGAACTTCACTTTATTTGATCCTAATGTAACCTTATCTGCGTTACCCGTGAGGCCAACCACTCACATTCGGCTGAAAACCTGCCGTAAATGTGTCCAATTGCAACTCAACATCATCACTATAGACAATGATATTATCAGTATAACTGAACACAAAGTTATATTTAAGTTCCAAAAGAACATGATTAAGAACACGAAAGGGCTTGGCTTCCAAAATTTGACCCCATTGGTATCCTTGTGAACTCCTTCTGACTCCAGGGTGTTGTTGCGGTGCAGCCAAGACTTTGGCTTGGCGATAACATGAAACCACCACCAATGTAAAGAGGGCAAGGTTGCAAAGGCGAGGCACTGCAGAGCAAGTTATGACAACAGATCCGACAACAACGCTGCCGACGAGAAAAATGGACTAGCTCCAGGGGTTCGGACCTCCGTAAACGCAGAATCTTCAGCCTAGGGCATCAGTGCAGGTAAAGCCATTAGTAGGATGCAACATAAGGACTCTTAGCTAGTATCCGCGGCTGTTGGTATAATTGCTAAATAATGTTGAAACTTGCAGAGTCAGATAACTTATACGCTCCCCCAGTGCTATATATAGTAGTAGTTATAATGTGTTGTACGAATCTTATTCTAAGAGATATTTATGGTTAAATATAAATAACGGAATGACTTTAATATTGTGTTTTACCTTGAGTCTACGACCCTCAAACAGCTTGTGCAATAGTCCATCAGGCTAATCACAACAGTGGTGGAGGATAGGACTTATCCCCACCTCTTTTACCAAGCAAAGTTCTGCCAATTGCACTAAAGAATTTTCTGGTTGAAGAAAATTATTAAATAGGAGTTATAAAGTTTTATAATGGTAAAGATTATTATTAGTATTCAGTAAAATTTATTTTGGAAAATTCCCTCCCATCCATGCATTAGTAAATTTTTACAAATAAATATCATTATAGGCGGATAGTGAATATTATGAGAATATATGCAAACAGTAGAAAACAGTTACCATAATAGTTCAAAGCCACTATGTACATCGGAAGGACTAGTAGAGTTATAGGATAAGAATGCATATTACGTGGTAAAATTTTATTAACTTAAATATCATTGCACGGATGATAAGGCCTATTAACTAGTTATATTTATAAGGAATTATTACCCCTTCAAATATGCGCATTTGTGATAAGTATCATAGTTTGAGCGAAAATTTGTAAGGATTGTAATTGCACGTAGGAATTAAGCCAGACATATGTCCAGTCACGAGCGGCAGCGACAACGTCGCAAAACGTGGCATTTACACATCAGCATGGCCTTGCACCGCATGCAGGTCAGGTGTGAGGCAGCACACAGACCACAGCCATTTGGCACAAGTCACACGCATTATAAATAGAGCCTACCCTTTTATTAACACATCAGTTCATTAATTTCAATTGCACACATATGGGACATTGGAAGCAAATAGTCCTAGAAGGAGCTGTGATCTGGGACTTTGCCAAGTCCATGGTTTGATCCCACGCTAGAGACGTGGATCACCAGCCTGCAGGGTGCACAGTTACTGGGCTTAGGAATAAATTTAGATTATTGTGCACCACAAAAGGGCACAAGTCGTACACTAGACACAAGGTAACCCTAGAATGTAAAGGGGATTAACACCAAGAAATAAGAATTAAGAAGTTTTATTTTTAATAAGGTGAGTTCAGCTCACTACATCAACCCACCTTGTGGACTGTTCTACAACCAGAACAAGACACTATCAAGTTTGACAATTGAAAAAATTAATACTTAGTGTAATTGAGTTAAGGACAGATTAATTAAAGGCACCTAAGGCCTCTATCAAATCGTGACAAGAACAATTTTCGAGTGAACCCAGTCATTCACCTTTCAATAACCACTCGCAGTGACGAGAATTCAGGCTGCTGTCTCAAAGCGTCATGTCAAACAGGCGTAATGGATACAAGAATACTATTAAGTGTAAAATTATGTAAAGTAACACAAGTGAACCTTGAAGGCTAAACATTTTAAGTACTCAGAATATACTGATAATAATAAAGAAAATTTCACACGCAACAAATTGTCATGGAACGATTCTAAGAATTGAACAATTAACGACAAAATATATTGATGCCAGATAACAGCTAATGGCGCTCACTACGCACATGTCACGTGTGCAAAGAGGCCAACAATTTTGAACTTTCGTATAAATGTTATTTTCAGTGTAAAATTTTTATATTGTCTTTGCAGTGTTTAATATGTCTTAGAATCTTTTAAAGTGTTTCTACTAATTTTAAATTGTTTAGTTATAAAATTCAAAGTGCCCACGGCACTGAGATTAAAAACACAATATTCCCGCATGAACGCTGTCATAAAGAGACACAAATATAATATTGAAATTCATAAGAAAATTATAGATATGTAAAACAATATTTAATTTAATTTGTGCCATTTTATTTTCAATAATAAAATATTTTACTCGGCATGCATAGCACAGCCGCTTATGCAAACCCCGTACGCAGCCATGGTAGGTCTGTGCGATGCTTCTATCTGGACACAGTCGAGAAGAGCTGGCGAGATAAGACACTGTCACGTACGCACTACAACTTTTGTTCACTGATTTAGATTTCCATAGTTAATTTAGTGTACCGATTAACCTTTGCTTGCGTACGTTTTGCCAGACATTTTCCCCAGCATTATGCTTCCACTTTATTAATTGATTGCGCCCTGGGCATTTTTAACTTAGTCGAGGAGAAGAACGAGAAGAATGTTGGGGAGGTCACGCGACCAGCGCAACTTGAATCAGGCGCCATCCGCCTATGTTTATGGCATTTCATTGTAACTTATGCATTATTGCTACACACAATTTTAAGGGCTTTATTTTATGTATGTATTTGAGGGTAAATTTCGTGTTTGAATATTTTACGGCAACATCACGTATAACCAAGTGGCCAACCGACGCCAAGTCTTTGTATATGCCATCATTGTGTTTGAGAGCTTATTTATTTAACATTGTATGTGCAATAATTTATTTCAGGGTTCAATGTATTTTTTTCACAAGAATTGATGATTTTTGTACTTGACCACGCAATCACAGTAATGTTTGATTTTACCACCATCAGGCATGTTACACGCCTGTAACAACTACCATCATAAAGGGAATAATTTTCTCAGCAAGAATAACCTTTTGTCTGAATTTAGTTTGCCGTATCCGCACAGAAATATTTGCAATTTCACCTGCACTAGGTGGTCATCTAGGAACTTCATCCAGCGGCATCCATGCCATCTAAGCTTGTTTTCACACGTGTGTGTTTATTGTTAATATTCATCTCGTGTCCCATCTTGTTTCATGGATCATTCAAGGGTTTATGTAATTTTGTAATTAGTGTACGGTGAAATTATTCCTGTCCTAGCCGGCTCTGTGTATTGGCCGTCATCACACTACCCACCTTCTGGAGGGCGAGCCCCGTCGAGATTGCTTTCGTGATGCCAATTAATCACACGTGTTAATATGTATTAAGGGTTTCATTTGTAATTCACAGTGTCCTGTCTTCAGGGAAAACCGTCAATCCAACCTAGTGGCTGTCGGCCCTCTTCCCTTGTGAAGGCTGTGCTTTCACTCACCTCGGTGAGATCATTCATCTAGGCGTGCGCTAGAGTAATTGCGGGCTGGGAAGCACCCAAGCGGAATTGGCTAGTCATGACCGAGATAATCATTTCATTGGCACATTGATGTGTATGCTTAATAACAATAAAAGCAAGTCTACAATGAACTTATACCTTTTATTCAGTAATGAGAGTGTCCTAGCCACATATGTTTTATTAAGTGTTTATTTCAAGTGATGTTAAGTAAAAGTTTAGTATTGCCTATGTGTTTGTAAGTACGCACGGGTGAGACGGACACACAGAACCCACAACATCCCTGAGTCTCTATAGTTCGGTGATTGGGAAGCACCAAACGTGCCCAAATTACCAGTAAGTATTTGTGTAATTGTTCGTCTTGTGTCTCACCCGATGGCGTCAATTGACATTCCCAAGTGGGGTCAAGTGTGTTCATCAGTGTTGCGTCATCCGTGTCAACCACGAGAAGATGGCGGACACCACGCCTGATCAACCTCGAGAAGCCCTCAAGACATCCGCATCGGCAATCACGACACCCGCGAATGTGAACGTGAGCACGAACTATTTGTACATGCCGATCGATCAATGCATGCATTGTGGAAATGTGAGTGAAGTCTACCTGTTTAGCGAAAATCTATGGGATGAGCCGTTATGTCAATGCACATCCTACACCGTATCCATGCCCTCAGAACCACGCCTGTATGTGCGCACCGGATGTGACGGGGCGGGAACGAAGTAGGCACAGTTCCAGCAGTGCAAACGGGACTTACATTTGTGATGCATAGGGCCTGATGAATATGTAACCTTCCGCAATGGTGTCATTAACTGTGTTGAGTGCCGTAAGACGGAACTGTGCTGAGATCGCACCACCAACAACACCAGAGGTAAAGCCCACGCCGCCAATTGTCGTTATGTACACACCACAGGGTTTGATAGGACCTGACAGAAACGTTCTCTTGCTAACTTTCGCGGGACATGACTCAGAAGACCCGGGTACATTATTTGCAGTGTGTGAAGAAAAATTACATAGGCGTCGCGTGCATGGGGATTATTGGATGGAGGTAACTGCCAACAGGTTAAGGGGAACCGCTGCCATGTGGTGGAACTTGGTCAGAGATTATTGAGTCACGTGGGAAGCGTTTTGTAAGAGGTTGCTAGGTCGGTTCGACACTGACGGAGATGCTATACAGGCACAAGCGTGACTGTATCACAAACAACAGCGAGAACATGAGGGAATTGAAGAGTTCATACAACTCAAATTAGGCTTGCATAAGCATTTACACCTGGGACAGGCAACCCGTGGGGTATTAGAGATAATTGTGGCATTATCAACACCGAACATTAGGCAGTTGTTACGCGGAGCATGCCGGGAGAGCATGGAACTGTTTACAAGGGAGGCACGTGCCTAAAAACAAGATAGGCAGGTGCAACGAAGGAAACAAGTGCTGGACCGACACCGTGAACCTCCGCAGCCTGTACCTCCTGCGCTGGTTATCAATGTCAAGTGACTGCCGCCCCCTGTCAGACAGATCACACTCGCCGAAACAGTAGGAAAGCTCGCCCGCTACGCGCACAAGAGTGTTTCAAATGACTGACAATGCCGTAAAATCATTAAGGATCTGTGTGTTTGATACAAGCTATCACAACTAGGGTGCCTCCGAGACACGTGCAATTTGCTACCACACACCAACAGGGAGAACCGAAAAGTGTTATGCATGTAACAGTAGGAATCAGAGAGCTGCCTACCAAGGGCAATGTTTACATTATGCCAGACTTGTGCAAAGAAGTGATTTTGGGACTGCCATGGCTTGTTGACAATCACGCCGTGATAGAACTGCACCTGAATCGTCTGTACGTGGGGACACATTGCTGATGGACCATTTACGCCATGGGAGCAACACCACCACCAACAACTGCTGTACTGCTTGCTGACTGCGAGCAACAGGTGCCCGCCACACATCAGCAATGTCTGCAACATCTGCTGGCTCAGTATACCAGTGTTTTCCACACAGAGGGGAAGCTGCAGTGCACTGACATCACGGTGCATGCAATCATCACAAAGCACAAGGACCCAGAGTACTCCAAGCCACGAGACCCATGTATTTTCTTTCACAGTGTCATCAACCAGCAGGTATGTCAGATGATCAATGATAACGTTATTGAACCTACACAAAGTCTATAATTCAGGTATTATCCTTGCTCCAAAGAAAGATGGGGAATGGCGATTCTGTGTAGACTTCCTCCCTCTTAACAAAATCACCGTAAACATGCAGCCACCAGTCATCAACATGAAAAACACTTTGTTAACATTAGGACCAGCTTCAGTATTCACATCTCTTGATTTAAAGTCTGGATATTGGCAAGTGCCTATCTGCCCCAGGACAGAAAGAAAACAGTATTTACTACCCCAGATGGACGTAGATTTCAGTTTGTAACCATGCCATTTGGTTTAAAGTGTGACCCTGCAACATTTCAGAACTTAATTGTTAATGTATTGGATGGATATATTGGAGCCTTTGCGATGACATATTTGAATGATGTAGTTGTTTGGTTTAACAGCTAGGAAGAGCACTTGCACCATTTGAGCCTTGTGTTTGAACGGCCCGAACGTAATAAACTTACGTGCAAAGTGGTGAAAAAGTGTAAGTTGGGTATGAGTAGAATGGAGTTTCTAGGACATTATGTAACAGCAAAGGACACAAACAGGAACAACAACACATAGAGGAAATTCAAAACAAACCCACTCCCATATCACGTAAACAAGTCAGGAAGTTCTTTGCCTTAATTAATTGGTTAAGGGAATTTGTCCCAAACTTTTCCGTAATCACTGCACCGTTAACTGCTTTGTTGTGTGAGAAATGTAAATTTGTCTGGACACCGCAAGCTCATCAAGCATTTAAAGACATTAAAATTGTATTTCAGAACTGTAATCCGCTGTCTAGAATCAACCTAGAGTTACCCATAGTTGTAGAAATATGCCAGTCAAGAAGGAATTGGGGCCATGTCATATCAGGAGGGAACACACGGGGAAAAACAGATCATCAGTTACCACATTGCAAATTTCGGGAATGCAGAATGTAAATATCACGTTAATGAACAAGAATGTTTGGCCATTGTGCATGCATTGCGGAAGTATTGGCCATACTTGCTAGGAAGGCAGTTTACACTCAAAACTGACAACCACTGTCTTGTATGGTTAGAGGGAATGCATAACGGGAAAAACAAACTTGCCCGCTGGGCGCTGCTACTGCAAGAATACGATGTCAAGGTAGAACACGTGGCGGGGAAAACCAACAAGCTCGTGGACGCCTTGTCCAGGAACCCATGTCCGAATCTAACGGTAACTGACAATGTGGATTGGGAAGAGGCTCTACCACCTTGCCGTGCAATACCAACTGCAGAAACACGAACTCTTGTTGTACAAAACACTGTTGCCACACCACCTGGTGAACTTGTTTCCTTGAATGTACATGACGTGTTAAAAGAGGTATACAATGCACAACAAAATTCCCCATGCTGTGCATTGCCGACAACATTGTGCCACATGTTACACAGAACACTGGAGGGTAGTGGACAGAGAAATACAAACCAAACCACCTGGTAATTGAGCACGATGATGGATGTATGTACCGAAAGAGAAGCGGTAACTTGTGTTATGCACACAACAATTTGAACATGGACACCCGGGATCCAAGCAAACGCAAAGGAATGTGCAGAAATTTTTTCAGTCGCCAGGGATTCCGGAGACATCAGGAAATATGTACAGAGCTGCATCACGTGTAACACCATAAGCTGTGTAGAGCAGACTGCGATGCTCCACAACAGCCAAGGCTGCCAACTGAGCCATTCAAAACAGTAGCTATCGACATTATGGGCCCGTACCCACGTACGAAAACTGGGAAGAGATTTCTTGTTGTTGCCATGGATTTGTTCACCCGTTGGAACGAGGCATTTCTCGTCAGCAATGTTCGTGCACACACAGTTGCACAAGTAATGCAGAACGAGTTTTTCCCAAGGTGGGGACACCCCAAGTATTTGTTGACAGACAATGGAATACAGTTTGTTGGGCAAAAATGGAGTGAGTACAGTACCTGGTGGGGAACAGAACACTGTACCACCCCAGCCTACCATCCCAGGGCTAACCCAACCGAGAGACGTAACCAAGACGTCAAAATCCAATTACGTGTCCGGTTAGGCGAGGATCATACTAGGTGGGCCAAATTGATCCTGGAGGTAATATTTTGCCTACGGAATAGAATGATTGCGGCAACCGGCATAACACCAGCCGAGATGGTACAAGGTCGCAAACTCCGTGCTCCCAGAGCACCCCGTGGAAACCCGCCCAGACCACTTGAACAAATTGCTGAACACCAGGTGCAAATACATGAAGCCAGGGCGACCCAGCCCAATTATTATAATGTGTTGGAACCGGATTGCAAGAAGCCGCCACCTTAACTTGTACCTGGGATGTACGTATATGTACGAGAGAACCCATTATCGGCCGGGGCGAAGAAGTAGTGTGCTGGACTGGCACCTAGATGGACAGGGCTAGTGAGAGTGGTGGAAAAGATGGGAAATTCCATGTATCTAGTGAAGTTGGAACCCAGAAGTGTCATGAAACAGCACCGTGATGACCTGCGGATAGCCCGACAGCCTGTATGGAAGAGAGGCAAGGAGACGACGTTACGCCCAGTACCCAGGGGAGTACCCAGGGAAATGTCAACACTTACACTGAAGAGAACAACAACACTAATAGCCAAAGTAATGAACTGTCATTTAAGGGTTTTGCAGTGACAGAACACTTAACACCTAGTGGTGAGGAGATGGAAACAAGTAGTACTGCAACACCATTTCTGGGTTTTTCTGTTAATGCCTGTAACAACACGAGTCAAGAGTGTGAGTAAGGAATTCCCAAGTGTACACGAAGAAAGAGGTAACTCAAGTGCACATGTAAATGTCTACACAACTAGTGCCAGTGAATTGAGTTTTAAGGGGTTTCCCCAGGGCACAGCTGAATTTGGTTGTAGGGCAAGAGAGTTTGAAAGGGTTTGGGGAATCTAGTAGGGCAGTGAGTGTTACGTCAAGTGTCAACAAATCGCAACACAGCACTCGCAAGAGGCGACTCAAGTCACCACCACGTACCCATATTGTTGTTCCTGCCTACACCCGCTACCCCCTGCAAACGCCAAAGAAACAGATGACCTCCGAAGCCATGTTTTCTTTGCCCTCAAACGGCAACCAAACGGGCAGAGCCCATCAGAGCAATGTTGCATTGTTCACACCATCTTGGCCTTCAAGGGAGAGGTTGTTTGATGCAGACTAATAGCCAGCGGTAGGCCCATGACGGTACTCACCATGCACGTGTCCCGCACGTCCGCAAAGAAGCAAATAATATTGAACTTTCTGATAAATGTTATTTTTCAATGTAAAATGTGTTCTATTGTATTTTCAGGGTTTAATATGTCTTAAAATGTGTTCAAGTGTATGTTACTATTTTTAAATTGTTTGGTTATAAAATTCAAAAGCGCCAGCGATGCCGAGATTAAGAACACTTAATATTCCAGCATGAACACAGTCATAAAGAGACACTAAAATTATATTGAAATTTATAAGAAATGTATAGAAATGTAAAACAATATTTAATTTAATTTGTGCCATTTTATTTTCAATATTAAAATATTTTACTCGGCGTGTATATGTGAACCCTGTAGACGGCCATGGTAGGTCTGTGTGACGCTTGTACTTGAACAGTCTGTTGAGGAGAGCTGGCGAGGTAAGATACTGTCATGTATGCACTACAACTTTTGTTCCCTGATTTAGGTTTCCATAATTAATTTAATTTACCGGTTAACCTTTGCTTGCGTACGTTTTTGCCAGACATTTTCCCCACCATTATGCTTCCACTTTATTAATTTATTGCACCCTTGCAACATTTTAACTTAATCGAGGAGAAGGACGAGAAGTATGTCGGAGAAGTCACGGGACCCGCGCAACTTGAATCAGACGCCATCTGCCTATGTTTATGGCATTTCATTGTAAAATCTGCATTATTGCTTTACGCAATTTTAAGGGCTTTGTTTTTATGTATGTATATGAGGGTAATTTTTCATATTTGAAAATTTTTTTCAGCAATGTCACATATAACCATGTGGCCGACTGACGCCAAGTCTTTATATACGTTATCATTGCGTTTGAGAGCTTATTTATTTAACATTGTATGTCCAACAATTTATTTCAGGGTTCTATGTCAATTTTATTCAGGGTTCAATATATTTTGCATGTAAATTGATGCTTTTTGAACTTGACCACATGGTCATAGTTATGTTTGATTTTACCGCTACCAGGCATGTTACTTGCCTTTAACCACTACAATCGTAAAGAGAATAATTTTCTCAGCAAGAATAACCTTTTGTCTGAATTTAGTTTGTCGTTTCCACGCAGAAATATTGCAAATTCACCTGCACCATGTGGTCTGCTACAAATTTCATCCAGCGGCATCCATGCCATCTAAGCTTGTTTTCACACGTGTGTGTTTATTGTGAATATTCACCTCGTGTCCCATCTTGTTTCATGTCTTATTTAAGGATTTATGTAATTTTGTAATTAGTGTATGGTGAAATTATTCCCATCCAATCCAGCTCTGTGTATAGGCCGTCATCACACTACCCACGTGCTGGAGGGCGAGCCCCGATGAGTTTGCGTTAGTCATGCAGAGTAATTACATATGTATTAAGGGTTACATTTGTAATTAACCGTGTCCTGGCTTCAGGGAAAACCATCAGTCCACCCTAGCGGCTGTCGGCCCTCTTCCCTTGTGAAGGCTGTGCTTCATGCACCTCGGTGAGATCATCCATCTAGGCGTGTGCTAGAGTAATTGCGGGCTGGGGAATACCCAAGCAGAATAGGCTAGTCATGACCGAGATAATCATTTCATTGGCACATTGATGTGTATGCATTATAACAATAAAGACAAGTCTACAGTGAACTACTCAATTCTTTTATTCAGTAGTGACAGTGTCCTAGCCACATATGTTTTATTAAGTGTTTATTTCAAGTGATGTTAAGTAAAAGTTTAGTATTGCCTACGTGTTTGTAAGTACACATGGGTGAGACGGACACACAGAACCCACAACATCCCTGAGAACCCTGAGTCTCAATAGTGCGGTCATTGGGAAACACTGATGGCACCCAAATTACCAGTAAGTATTTGTGTCATCATTTGTCTCGTGTCTCACCCGACAGCGTCAATATGAGTGTCTCACAAGGGGATAATACTTCTGGTAGGACACAATATTAAAAACATTAAATGCCTTAACAATCTACAAAAATGTCACTGCGTCAATATTTAAATAAAAAGTCTTCTCAGACAACACAACAAAATTAAAGGGACGAAACGAAAGGTGCCGCCTGTAGCCCGTCAAAGTTCCGAATGGAAATACAAATTAAAACTTTACATTAAAAAGGGATATTCTGTTTTAGACTGATTAGGGGAAACTAAAAATAATTAAAGTAAAACAGCAGGCCATTAAAGCCCTAACCAGTAAATAAAAGACATAATGCAAATGGTAAAAGAAGTTACTAAACAAGTAATGAGTGGAAGCCGCAGTTGACAACTGAGGCGTCGATAGCCGAATGGGGCGATGAGCTTGACTAGAATAAGTGCTTTAACACCCAAAATGTCTAAATAATGCTGGCTGGACAAACATAATTAAAATACAAATCAAGTTCATGAGGTATACTGGAAAAATATATAGCACAAAATAAATACATGACCAGCTAAAAAGTTTACACTATCATTAAATCAATATAAAAGGGGCCAAAAACATACACTACGGCCCCCAACTAACTACTTCAAATGATCAACTTCTCACTAAATTCCAATATGCAACTACTAACATATTAAAAAACCTTCAAAGAATTCTCAACAGAATCGATATTACACTTTGGTGAAGCTCCGACCAAAAAACTGGTTGACACAAATTGCTAGCCCACAGGCCTATCAGAGTATCATGTCATCGCAGCACTTCGTTAAGGCCAGTCTGCCTACACCTGAGGTAGATCGAGAAGTACCTTCAGTGGGAAAAAAATATTAATGCTGATGCCAACAGAGGGGTAAATGCAATCGGAAGGGGAAAAGGGGTAGGGGAAGCCATGGATTAAGGAAGGAGAAAGAGACATCACATGTAGGTCAACGTGAGCAGTGATGATGGCGGTGGCCAAACTAGTACAAATCGGCGCTAGTATCGCTGAGAAATATTGCGACTGTCACAGTAATATATAGAGGGCACCTCATAACCTTAAGAAAGCAGGGTATATCAATGGAAAGTTCAAATCTTTGGCAGTGCGCAACGAACACATTGCAACTCCCGCCCCTAAAAATCTCATTACTTCTAAGCATACATCCGAGAGCAATCAGATGAGAGTCCCGGGGCACTAGCACACAATACACACAAATACACAGTTCCAGTAACATAAAACAGTCTGAAGAACAAATGCATTCAACGTTCAAAACAGTTCATAACACTCCAGTCCGAAGAGCGAGGAAGAAGATCGAAGAATGAAAAGAATGGCAAGCAAGGCAAAGTTCGATGCGAAGAATCACATCAGAGGTACAAATACACTCAATGAACAAAACAGTTCATAACGCTTCCAAGCGTAAAGATGGTAGATCTCCGGGGATGCAAGATTGATGAAGAAGTTCATTATGTGTGTATGTGCAGCGTCTTCTTGGGCACTCAGCACTACGAAGCAAGGGGGAGTACACAAGTCCTCCATCTTCAAGAAGCGAAGAGCCCTCACCATCCAAGGGCAGATCCAAAGTAGCAGAAGCACCACAATGCGACCTCTGAACACCTCAGGGGAAGACTGGTATGGCAAAAAATAATAATTGGGATGATAAGAGAATGGGAATTATCATAAAACCTAAAACACTGAAAGGATGAAGGAGAGGATACAGATTGCAATACCAGAAAAACAATAACAATGTGCCAGAGAGTTGACTTAATATCTAAACATTACAAAGCATCAGTATTGTTCATTTCATATAAGTGGTCTCAAATTTGACAGTTCTAGGAAAGTAGTGCCAATGGCATTTGGGTGGCTGTGTGTTGTTCCACCACAGCTGAACTGTTATTGAAGGTGACTATTTGCAAACAAACATCATGTGACTGTCAGTATTTGTAAACAAACAACATGTGACTGTCAGTATTTGTAAACAAACAACATATGACTGCCTGTTTTTGTAAACAAACTGCATGTGCCTCCTCCCAAATGACTTTTAGAAGCTATGAAGGGCTGTTCAAACAGTTGCAGGTTGGCAACAATCCCATTTTTTTTTAGTTTAGAAATATTTTACGTAAATTACTAACAGCCCATGTAATACGTCTTATAAATTGATAATTGTTTTACCTTGCAAGAAATTTTTAACCAAGATGCACAAAACTGAAATAATTGTATTTTGACTGTCAAATGAATAGGAGCACGAAACTGAAATAATTGTATTTTGACAGTCAAATGAATAGGATATTTTACTGTTTTCTAATATACGGTACTCAAAATATATTAATGACAACTAATCTTGTAACACTTATCTGAGGAAAGTTCTTGTAAACATAAAAATTTAGCATGGTTTCCACAAGCACCAAATACCAAGATCCCAACCTCCCCCAGGGATGCACAAATACTGAACCCCCCCCCCCCCCCCCCCCCCCCCCTTAATCATCTTCTTTTCAAAGACAGTATGCATTCTTACATACAGACTATGCCTACTCTTGCATTAAAAGTACATAATTCATCTTTGTGGTATGATATGACAACAAACTCTGTACAGCCTGATACTTTTATGGTGGTTATAATTCTCAGAATGTTAAAGTATGTAGGTTGCCAAAATAATATTTAAGCAAATGTTACTTAATTTCAGTAATTTTAATAACTCTCATTTAGTAACTCAAATGTTAAGTATTGCAGGTCTACATACAAAATACTTTAATAACTGTTCTCAAATACCTACATGTTAAGATTGTCATACTTTGAATTAAAACTTATTTCTGACTGAGTTAGTCAGAAATAAGTTTTTATTCACAGCATGATATTTATACTGAAGTTCAGTTGCACAACCTCCCTCCTCAAAATTGTGAATACAGCCCTAGGCTTGTTCTCGGGTACCTAATAAAAAACTGTATTTCAGTTCAGAGATGTTACAATGCGCTCTAGAGAAGTAGATGTGACCTACAGCAACAATATACCAAACGAACATGTTACTTACACTCTGAAAAGATGCTCCGCCTACCCCAGATTGAAGACATCATAAAGTTCATTTTCCTTAGTGATAAATTTTGGAATGTCACAGTTCGTGCTGATTCATGAGACACTTCTTTATGATGTCGGAGCACCTTCGTTGGGTGCTTAAATTGAAAGAATGTAGTTTAATAAGCATGTTGTAATTTACTTGATATCAAAAAGTTGTCTTTCCAATGTAAATCCTGTTTATGTGATATATTCTTCCATTACTCTTATAATATTCTTAACAACATATGAGCCATTTTAATTTGCAAAACATTTATGAAAGACTCCAACGCTGAAACCTACATGCGATTATGTTACTTTCAAATACAGCCTTTAAAAACAGGAAAAACCTTTAAATTTGTTTGCTAACAAGTATCCCTGCATAACAAGCTCGACAAATTTTATATACGTTCTAAAAAAATACAAGTGATACAACTTACAAGTTTGTATGGCCAGCAATCTTTATATTTTGAAACCCTCCAGTACCAGAGTGTTAGAGTTTCAATCAATATTAACACAGAGAAATGTTCATAGCAATGAAATGTGGGCCCAATTAGGGTATCATTTTTATTTTATTTGAGGGAAAAAGTGTGCAGAAGGGGGGGGGGGGGGGAGGAGGAGGAGGAGGAGGAGCTTTAGTTTATCGTCTTCCTTGAGACGGGATTATTTCGATGTTCTTATGATGCTGGAATCACATAGCCCCAACGCACATGACACAACGGCCAACAGCCAATGAAATACAAGATATATTGTCGTAATCCCAACCGATACTGTCGTCCGACCAGCAATTTTGGATTAGAAATGATTTCTATTCTTCGTTGTGTCATGCGGCACGACGCACATAATGTATAAAATTGCAAAATGAAATTGTATTAGAAGCTTTACCTACAATGGTAAATATGTAGCTTAAAAAAAATAAATTGAAAACTACGGTAGCTAACTCTTAAAAATAATAATTTTACTCTTGTATGCATTAGCGATACCAATTTACCATTATGTATTGAAAATTTCCCTCTTGGTCACTGCCTTTGAGACTAACGTAGCCTATCAGTGCCTTCTAAATAGTTAGGTTAAATTCTAAGTGTGGTGTCAGTTGTGCTGTAAATTCAAGTAGTCACACTGAAATGTGTCATGGTTGCGTTTTTGGCAGTTTCGTGCTGTGTTGGTTGGGGCTATGTGATTCTGGCATGAGTGTGTGGCATTTTGGGTTGTATATTGTTTTGATGGAGCAGTGGAAAATTTTGCTCGTATGGAAATTACATTTAAATTATTTAACTTCGAAAATTATAACTTTTATCAAAATATAAAATGCAACACATACGTCACTGTTCATATTCGTACAGATGCAGCAATATATACATGCACACTTTGACCGAAGTTAACCTTACACTCGAATTATCGATGTAGACAAACAAATATTGTTCACTCTCTTGAAAAGTGTGGAAAGTGCTGCATTTTTCAGGCCATGCGTTCAATTATTATATTAACGGTTTACAAATAAATTTACAAAACATGCAAACTTACTGTTGTAACTTCTTGAACATGTGTTTTTCTATGGCAATCCTTGCGAGCTTACTTCACTAAAATCATGTTTGTTCGTCACTAGTATTAAATAATTTATTTGCAAAATCATTCAGTAAAATCAACACTGCACACGTTTCCTGATACAAACAAACTTAAACTTATATACGGAAATTATATTTGTGTTACTTCATTGTGGAAGGCGGTTAAAAAAATGGCGAAACGAGCAGTGTAACGATGTGCTGAATAATATTACATTTTACTCAACAAAATGCACTACAGCGGTACCTACAACCAACTATGTTTGGAAAAGCAAATAAAAAATAATTAACTACCGATTGAATATTCTGACAACACCAATAAGATATTCGTGTAATAAACACAATGAGAAAAAAAGTGCACGCACAACTGCCTTCACCAGGCTGGAAACATAAATATGGCTAGCCATTGGCTGGAAACGGTTACTATTTGTATGTGTCGCATACTCTGTCATAAATGCTGAACATGTTTTTAAAGTCCCATTATTAATAGCCAAGAAAATTTTATATAGCTTTAGAAACATAATTTAAACCATAAATATTGTAAGTATAACTAAGATTTTAAATTACAACTTTTAGTTCCGTACACTATTTTCTTCCAAAGACGTAATCAAAATAGCCAACCTAACAACATGGATCCGCAGCAGTTTGTCAGCTGATACAATAGTGTAGGAGCGAGAGCATTTACTGTTTACATAATGTGTAGGTTGGTCACACTGTCTGTCAAATTTGAGACCACGTATATGAAATGGACTATAACAAACTTTCAGGTCCTGCGCACATAAGACTTCAATTGACGTACATGCGCCTTCCTAAGGACCTTTCCAGATGAGAGGTTGGCCAATCTAACCGTAATACAAGCAAGAAATTTATTAATCCTGAAGGGACCAACAAACTTGGGGAGGAACTTGTTGGTGAACTGGTTGCTAAGGTCTGGTAGCATGAAAGATCTACACAAAACAAGGTCCCCAACCAACCTTAAAGGTGATAGGCAACCTCGCCTGATTCAGATGGGAATTCACTAAATCTTTCGCCTGACCTAACTTAAGATAAACACGATCCAGCAGCTCATCCCGGTTAGCATTGGAGAGGGGTGAAGGAAATGGGGGGATACCCCAGATATTCAATAGAGTATGGGTCAGGGAGCAACGTAAAAAGGGGAGAGCTGGAGCTACCCTGGTAGAACTGTGCAAAGCACTGTTAAAACCAACGTTGATGAACTCTAGCTCCTGATTCCAGAGAGAATGATCATGATTGTAAATAATGGTTAAGCAGGCTTTGAGGTCTTTTTTAAATTGCTCAACCTGGTTCCCCCTAGGAAAGTACGGACTAAACATGAAATGTTTGATAGACCATTTAAAACACATCCTGAAAAACTGGTGAGGTGAAGTATCTAGCATTATCCATTAAAATGTTACTGGTCCACTGAAAAGGTTCCAAACCTGCTCACTTAAAACCCTGACAATGGTCGAAGACTTCATGTTACAGAGGGGTAGCAGAATAACAAATTTAGAAAATGTATCGAGAAGGATCAGTACGCATATGAAACCTTTCTTGGAACTAAGCAAGGGTCCAAATATATCCATATGGACGGTCTCCCACGGAACTTCAGGGAGCTGAACAATATTCTGGCCGAAATTTGCTTGTCTAGCCTGTTTGCATTTCTGACAGGTGTCACAAGGCTTGACGAACTTATAAACTTCCTTTCACAAGGTTGGCCAGGCAAAATGCAACGAGATCTTATTCGAAGTGTGACTGACCCCTTGATGACTTCTGAAGACTGAGTCATGATAATAAGCCAGAACCATTGGCCTCAAGGATTCTGGAACTAAAATCTTTCTGGCCCTACCCGCTTTACCACTAAAATAAAGTATACCCTTATCAACTACATAAGGTAGGACTTGCCCAGCCTCCAAGTCGTGAACAATACCTGAGCAAAAAACATCCTCCTTCTGTGTGTGGCGCAGTTTGATAAAGAATTCCGGAAATCCCTGAACTAAATTTAGACTAACGATGGGAGATTCTTTTTCTACTTTCTCAAAATCTCTCAGGATCGTACATGCAAGACAGAGTGTAAGTGACCTGATTATCAAAACCTCTCACATGGTGAACTTTAAAACGGAACCTGGACAGGTGCAGAGCAGAACCTAGCGACCTAGCTTCCCCAACTGCTGAGGATGTCCTAGCACCCAGGAAAGAGACTGATTGTCAGTATACAGATCACATTCCTCATGTTCTATATACTGAGCAAACTTCTCTAACTCAAAAAGACAAGCTAGTGTTTCATTCTCATAGATTCCTAAATGGCTTTCAGCTTCTGTTAAGGTGTGACTGCCAAAGGCCACAGGAGCCAGCCCCTGGTCTACTTGCTGACTAAGGACTGCCGCAAGAGCCAACGAGGAAGCGTCCACTTGGAGAAAAAATTGCTTCAAGAAGTCAGGAAGATGTAAAGCAGGAGGGGACGATAACACCTGCTTAAGGTTGATAAAAGCAGATTCTTGTTCGAGACCCCAGTTAAAATCAATAACCTTCTTCTTCAGCAAATTCAGAGGGGCTGCCAACTCGGAATCCCTATCGATAAATGGGGTGTAATAGCCTTTCAGCATCTTCGGTTGTGGAAACCCAATATGGGAGCCACACTATCAGGGTTGATTAAGAGTTGACCTTCACTAAGAACATACCCAAGAAATTTCACCTTTTGTGAACCAAGGGTAACCTTGTCATGATTAACTGTAAGTCCCACTTCACGGCTCCTCAACACCTGTGTCAAATGTTCCAAATGGGAATCCAGGTCCTCTCTATGAATGATAATGTTGTCGATGTAGTTAAAAACGAACTTGAATTTGAAATCCGACAGGACATGATTCAAGTCGCGCGAGAATGCCTGGCTCCCAAAATGGGAACCCATGGGTATCCTGGTAAACTCGAATTAACTCAGAGGAGTACTAAAGGCAGTGTATTTTCTGCATGCAGGATCCAAAAGACACTGGTGGAAGCTGTTGTTGAGGTCCAGTACCAAAAACTCTAGCCTTGCCAAGATGTTGAAGCGCACAATCTATAGAGGGGAGAGGAAAGGGATCCTTATAGATCTTATTGACTAATGCATGATTCACAACTACACGGTATTTGTCGTTATCCCTCTTCCTCACAAGAAACCCAGGCAAGCAATAATCAGACTTGGAGGGCACAGTTACTCCACCTGATAAAAGTTTCTCAATGATCTCGCGAAACGCCTGTAGTTTGGGGGGAGGGCACTTAAAATGCTTGTCCCTGACAGGGATGTCATCCGTGAGGGAAAATTTGTAAGGAAGGACATCGCACTTCCCAATCCTAGATGTTATCATGTCACGAAATTCTTTGCGCAGCTGATGTAAATGCGATTGAAATCCTTCACTGTAGCTGCAATCCCTCATGGAGGAAACTGCACGAGATGAACTGACCACTTCATGGTTGAGGTGTAAACCCATCCTAATGTTGGGCGCAAACCCAAAGCTAAGATAACCCTCATCGAGGTTAAAGGTAGCTCTGGCCTTCCCTAAAAAATAAAACCCTAAAATTAAATCATGGGACAACAAAGGAAGTACCCAAAACCCGAAAGTCCAGGAAAAGTGCAAAAAGGCTTGCCTGTTACATTTCACAATGTCACCATTGGCAATACATAAACACTCGTCGGGCATAACACAGATTTTAACCTTGGACACAATACGATCATTCAAAAGATATTCTAACATAGATTCACTCATTAAACAATGGGTTGCCTCTGTATCTACAAGGGCAAGGTGGTTCTGGCCCACAAGAGCAACCAAAACACAGCAAGATTGAATAGAGCGTGGACAGGGAGTGGTGGTACAACCAAGCGGGTCATGCCTCTGCTCAGTTACGCATTGTTTTCCGACTTACCACACATACTACGAAGATGACCAGTTTGACTGCATCGAAAGCAACGTTGCTGTTCAAACTGTACCCTTTCCTGTGGGCAAAGAACGGTCGCATGCCCTACTTTAGTACAATTAGCGCAACGCACCCTTGCACCCAGTTGATCTAAATTAGGTAGAGTTGAAGCACTACTAACCTGATGAATACCAAAGGAAGGCGTCTTAGTTGGACCCCTAGATGACGTAGGGTATAATGCCTGATACTGTAAGGAGGCAAGAAGCCTGCCCTGAATTTCTGCCGCAATTTGACACAGCTCCAAAAGGTTACGCGGAGCGAATAATATCATGGCATGGGTCTTCACCATGGAGAAAAATTGTCCACGATAAGACGGACTAAGTCCTGCTCAGGCAAATTTAAGCACATGGCCTCATGATATTTATAGATTAACTTGACAAATTCTACTACTGACTCCTCGGGTGCCTGAAATTTGTAGACAAAATCAAGTTCACAGTATCGGTGAACACGTGATGGAAAAAGGGCCTGTAAAACATGAAGTTTGAAACCCTTAAAGCTACAATGTAGTTGGCAAGCAAGCTTTTCATTCAGGAGCTGTAGAACATGACCATGTAGCTTAATTGCAATAGCCTTCAGCAGTTCAACCTCAGAACACAAATGAAGTTGTGCCATGTTGAAAATGTTAATAAAGAATAACAGAATATTTGCCAGTTCGAGGGTAGTCGGAGCCGGAAGCTGGTCTAGAGATTGGAACAAAAATTTACTGGATGAGTAAAGGGGTTGACTCACCACTGATGGGATGGACTGCTGGGTGGTCTGCAATGAACTAGCCACCTCGTCCTGGGCATGAACCACCTGGACGACACTACGTCGCAAATCTACGACTGCACTAGATGGGTCAAACTCTATGTTGAAATCCTCTAAGAACCCGCCCAATTCTCCACGCTTTATTGCGTAAATCCAACTGACCTTAGCCACGCTTGCCATCATGCAACAAACAAAACAAAACAGATTAACAATTGAACAAGCAGAAGTATGTACAGAAATTTGCACTACAAAAGGGTACAAATAGTACACTAGATACAAGATAACCCTAGCATGTAAAGGGAATTAACACCAAAAAATAAGAATTAAGAAGTTTTATTTTTAATAAGGTGAGTTCAGCCCACTACATCAACCCACCTTATGGACAGTTCTACAACCAGAACAAGACACTATTAAGTTTGACAATTGAAAAAGTCAATACTCGGTGTAATTGAGTTAAGGACAGATTAATTAAAGACACCTAAGACCCCTATCAACTCGTGCCAAGAACAATTTTCAAGTGAACCCAGTCATTCACCTTTCAATAACTACTCGCAGTGATGAGAATTCAGGCTGCTGTCTCAAAGCGTCACATCAAACAGGCATGACGGAAACAAGAATACTATTAAGTCTAAAATTATGCATTGTAACACAAGTTGACAATGAAGGCTACACATTTTAAGTACTCAAAATACACTGATAATATTAAAGAAAATTTCACACACAACAAATTGTTGCGGAACAATTCTAAGAATCAGACAATTAACGCCAAAATATACAAGCGTCTCACAAGGGGATAATACTTCTGGTAGGACACAATATTAAAAATGTTAAATGCCTTAATGGTCTACAAAGTAGACACTGTGCAAATATTTAAATTAAAGGCCTTCTCAGGCGACACAACAAAATTAAAGGGATGAACCGAAAGGCGGCAGCCTGACGCCCGTCAAAGCTCCAAACAGAAATACAAATTAAAAGTTTACATTAAAAAGGGATATTCCCTTGCACACTGGTTAGGGGCACCTGAAAATAATTAAAGTAAAACAGCAGGCCATTAAAGCCCTAACCAGTAAATGAAGATACATAACGCGAAAGGTAAAAGAGTCTACTAAACAAGTAATGAGCGTAAGCCGCAGTTGACAACTAAGGCGTCGGTAGCCAAATGGGGCGATGAGCTTGATTAGAATAAGTGCTTTAACACCCAAAATGTCTACATAATGCTGGCCGGACAAACATACTTAAAATACAAATCAAGTTCACGAAGTACACTAAAAAAAAATCAAACACAAAATAAATACACGACCAGCTAAAAAGGCTACACTATCAATAAATAAATTTAAAAGGGGCCAAAACACACACTACGGCCCCCAACTCACTACTTCAAATGATCAACTTCTCATTAAATCCCAAAATGCAACTACTAACATATTAAAAAACCTTGAAAGAATTCTCAACAGAATCAATATTACAATTTGCCCTGAGGTAGATCGAGAATTGTCTTCAGGGGGAAAAAAATATTAATGCAGAAGCCTACGGGGGGGGGGGGGGTAAATGCAATCAGGAGGGAAAAGGGGGTAGGGGAAGCCATGGATTACAGAAGGGTAAAGATACTTCACATGGAGGTCAGTGCGAGCACAGTGATCATGGCGGCGGCCAAACTAGTACAAATCGGCGCTAGTATTGCTGAGAAATATTGCGACTGTCGCAGTCCTGTATAGGGAGCGCCTCATAACCTTAAGAAAGCAGGGTATATGAATGGAAAGTTCAAATCTTCGGCCGTGTGCTACGAACACATCGCAATTGTGTGTTACGTTAAGGGCCTTACAGAAATGACACAGTGCACAAAACACATCTGTTTCATCTGGCAACAGGTAAATTCACACACACACATGATAGAATGTAGCATCTGATCCAGCAGATCAAATATATGCATCATTTTGCGCACGAGCATCAAAATATGTTGGGGCTTTTGTCGGGAAGCTGACCCGAAAATATAATGGCACAAGACAGGAAGTAATGCACCACTGACCTGTAGATGGAGTCCAGGCAGTTTAAGGGCATACGAGATGAGTGTGACTTTATACTGTGGAGTCCAAAAATATATTACACAGTATGTGCAGTAAATCATGAGATTATTGCAAAAATAAGACTTCCTTGAATAAGAGCTTGAGAGCAGAAAAGCGTATGTGTCCCAGGAACGTACAAAGTATGTATATTTGTAAATAGTGATAAGAGTTTTAAACAAGTCAGCAGAATAATACACTGTAAATATTTTTTAGTAAGTGAAACAATGTAGTTAGGAGTAAGTATGTATTTATAAACGTATTAAATGCATATTGTTATTATAATGAATGAAAGTAGTCAACCTCCGCACACACACAGAGAGCATAAATTTAAAGGAAACGAAAAGTAAAATTAGAGTAAGGAATTGCATAAAATCAAATAAAAGTAACAATTATTGAAGTAAAAGAAATATTACAAAAGGTTTAAATTAGAGTAGAAAATGCCCTAGGAAGCAAGTAAGTAACTAAATGTAGGAAATGTTTATGATAGTAAATCTGCAAGTTAGTAAACTGAATTATTGCCAGAAATAGGTAGAGTAAAGTAATGAGTGCAGCTAAAATTAGATAATTATATGTTAAAGTAGATAAAAGAACAGTAAATGACATAATTTTATGTGTGTTTTATATGGTGTATATTTATTAATTAAATCAGGGTATTTACAGCTATAAGTAGTTAATTAAAATAAACTGTCTACGTGCATCAATTTCAATGTATACAAAAGAAGTTGCGAGCTGCAAAATAAAGGAATTTAGTGCTATGCCAGGCAATATTATATAATATAATTAAAATTAGGTGGTTATATTTAAAACACAATACCTTACAGCAGAGAGAAATTGAGTAAGACAATTTTGGCGTTAAACGTGCTGTATAAGTAAGTAATTTTAAGGTGCACTTAGTATCAGATTTTAAATGTGTGCATTTTCGCTGTGGTAAAATCGTCGCAGGAAAGCAACACTTGAGATGCTCAAGGCTGCAAGTACGCACAGCCTATATACATGATTAGGGTTGCATCTGCACAACATTCACTCCCTGCTCACCCCCTCTTCACTTTTGTGCAATTCAGCATTTCCGCATTGTGCTCGGCCAGTGGCGTGTTGACAAAATGTGTCACCGCGAATGCCACCATGTAAACAAACACAGGCGTGTTAAGGCACATGGGATATTGTACACACTGATCTGCGATGCCAGGTTGAAAACCTGTGATTGAAAATTTCAAACTTACAGTCAATACATTTATTATGCATCAGGCAACAGAGAGGGAATACAGAAAAAAATTATAGGGTACATGATGGTCTAGCCAGACAATCAGCCCAGACAAAGTAATCGGTGCATGAGCGTACAATAAAAATTAGGCAGCCTATCCAGCTGGCTTACACAGTGCCCTCTGCGCATGAGTACAGGAGGAAAAAGAGGTATATCAGGGATAGAACCCGGATTATTGTGAATGCCCTATTTAAAATATTCATTCATGCGGTTGAGGTGCCTCCCACCGAACTGAATTAGGTGGAAATAAGGTAGTCTAGCCTGTGATCCAGGAGAGAGCCATTGCCTTTTGCGCCCGAGCATTGAGAGGGAATTCGAGGTCTCATCGGGGATTGAACCCGAAGTATAGTGACTGCCTATATGTGCAGGCATAATTGCATAAATGCATTTCCTATCCCATGTGGTCGAGGTATCTCCCACCGGTAGGATTTATGGGGAATGAGATAGAGGGAGAGGGAGGGCGAATGACCTTTTCTGTGGGGTCTAGGTGATACACAGTAACAGCATTTCTAAAGGTTTTGTTAGTGGGCCGAGTAAGCAACACTAACTAGGCATTACTAAAGACTTTCTGCAGTGGGTCATGTATGCTACACAGTAGGTCTCTCGTGAGAGATCACACCAGATAAGAAGGTCTGACGGCTCAGCCAACCGATTAGAACCACTATCCTGCTTGCACACGAGTGCAGGGTGATATACAGCAGCTGTTTCATGAAGGTACGCTGCGTTCCAGAACTCTGAGGCCAGTACCGTAAAATAAATATATTCCAGAGTAGCACTTAGTGTTGAATTCCAAAGTAAAAGATAGCAGTAGATATCAATTCGTATAAGAAGAGTGATATATAATAAACAGCAATATGCATTAGAGCGGATGATTCAATAATCGCGTCAAAGAGAGGATAATAGAGTGAGATGTATGTAATATAGAAAAATGTTTTATAATTGCAGCGCAGAATTAGGGCATACGATTTATATAATAGAGAATTTTTGTAACATAAAGTCAAAATAAATGTTACTATCTTGATAATGATCATTATATATGGGTGCTAATAAGGCAGATGCAAGCAGAACAGTAATAAAAGGGTAGTTAAAAATAATATCGAAGAAAACTATATAGCAGAGCAGCTAGCCAAGAATTAATTATAAGAAAAGGTATATTGTAATACATTAAAGCATTAAGGAATATAAGAGCTCATAATCATAGTAGATATGTAATGAAAGGTATCAATTAATAAAAAGTATAGCTGTTTTAAGACTATAATATTAGCACAATATATTCAGGCAGCTTGAAAGTGTTGCAGGAAGGCGAGACACAGCAACACAGAATCCAGCATGACACCAATAGAAGACTTCATATACTACGTCACACCACTGCATGCCACGTCATGTCGATGGCACCATCAACCATGGCAGCGCGGCGTGGCACAGCGAGAAAAGCCGCAAGGCGCAGCAAGCTGCCGGAGCACGCAGCAAAAGTAAACAGGGCAGCACAAGGTAAAAAGTCTCCAGTTTTACACCTCACTAATATAACATTGAAATACATCTCTATCCAGATTCACAAACAAATACACACCACACACTGCTAACAGCACGCACGTAGTATATTCAAAAAAATTTTCTGCAAATTAAATATAAGCACGTTAGAAATGTTAAATTTCAGACAAATAAAGTGCTTTAAATTAGTTAAAAAGAGAAATTGCACGCATCTAATATGTATTTAAAGAAATAAAAGTATGCTGCATTCAATTTAAAGTTTTAGAAATGATGTAAGAGTATTATATATAAATTAAAAATAATGGCCAGTTCACATACTAAAGCCAACAGATATGTGAATAGTCAAACAAAGCAAAGCAATAGTAGTATATAATCTTTGAACTTGAATTGGTTTCATTGCAAATAATTCCAATGTGTGTTTCAATGAAGTTTTATGTAAAAAGTTTTAAAAAGAGAATGTAGAAACACATTCTAATATTTTCGCAGAGAAAAATATTCATAATTTACAATATTTAGACTTCAAGTAAAAACATACCTTGTTGAAGGCCTACAGTTGTTTAAGGCCCATGAATTTAATTAAATATTAAAGTATTAAATGTTTGTAAGTGCAAACAAAACTTTATTTATTACTGGGAAATATTTTCTTAGAGCAAATCAAAAGTATTATTATAGTCAATAGTACTATCATAACAGAAAATACAATGTTTATACATAAACATTACATGGTATAAAATAACTGTGTAATACAAACTTGTAGAAACACATTGTACAAAAATTTTTATTTATTGTTCGAAAAGGAAAAATTATTGAGGGTAGACACACAACAGGCTTTCCAAGCATACAGAAATGCATTAATCATAGAATTATTGTTTATAAAGTATATTGTTTAGAATAAGATGCAATCCATGCAATCCTTCCCTAGTACCCAGCCGTAATTCGGGGAAAATATTGTTTGAATTATTTTATTTTAACAGTGAGTTAACTGTAAAGATAGGAAAAATTACATCTCGATACACAAATCCATCTCATCCAAAATTAAAAACACAGCGTCAAACATAGTAGTACATTAGTAATAATAGATACAGGGTGTTGTAATAAATGTTGTGTGATGAATAGTGTGACCAGTTACCATAAACGATTATGACTCATCTCACTGTAACCCTAGTGTATACTTTTACACTCGTGAGATTTAAACCCCACGCCATTTTGTACATGGAAGTACCGGTCTGCCACAATTCTGGAGGGTGGCCAGACACGTGGATACGAGGGGTTGCAAAAGACAGTGGCATGTAACCCCCCTCCCCTGCGCTGAGAGCCTACAAGCCATCAGCCACCTCGGGCAATGCACGAGCGCCATCGAGAATACGCGAAGGCCGAGAGATGTTCAGAAGGTGCTACATCCATTCCGGCCTTGCACCTGAGGGACGTCACATGCCTCCCCCTCGGCCGCCGCAACAAGCGCTGCCTCGCTATATAAGGCAGTGCGCGGCAGTCCTCGCAAGTTGTTCCTGCAGTCTTCTCCGAGCACCTGGGTGCTGGAGTCTTAGACTACTACGGGCCTTTCAACAGCCCTTCCAGAGGCTGTTGCCAACGACTTAACAGTCTTCAGCAACTACCAGAGGCTGCTACCATTGATGTCGCCGTTAGAGCTCTGCAGCCCCGCTACCGGATGCTTCAGTGACGCCCATAGCTACCAGAAGCTTTCCGTACATAATACATTCCACACGTCATTCTTTCTTTGTCTCCTACAGACACCCCTTATATAGAGTTAGGTTTGTATTTAAGTAATCTTCAACAATTTTTCACATAACTTCCCCACTTAGCTTAGGACCAGGTCACCTACACCTGGATTCCGTAGGATTACTTCCAACCACCGGTCTGCCTGGCAGGAGAGCATACGTCACTGTGTTTAATACATCTTTAATAAACACGGCTTTGTTTCTCTTACCCTCGAGTCTCATTCATAGGGTAATCTGTCACCAATTACAGGGAGAACCTCGAATTGAGCACCGCCGACCGGCACTGGGAAAGTATTCTTATTTCCGAAATTAGCTACAACTGGAGACTCCCCCTCAGGCAGCTCCAAGTTAAAAACACACCCATTAGATGGCCAACTATTCTATTCCTACCACGTATACAGGTACTGGAGGAATAGAATAGACGAGCCATGACCACTAACAACACTTCTCAATCAGGTAGAGACGGTACATCTGAGTTGTATCCCTACAGGAGCACCTGGGTGCTGGCGGGGGTACTTGCTTAGGTGCTACGGCCTGGCCTTGGTTGGGAAACTCACACCCAGTGATAGTATTGGCACCCCACACAGCTCCAATGCTTCTGGTAAGCCCGCAACAGTGGGGGATCTTTTGAAGTACTGGAGCTTGCGTTTGCAAGACTGTCGCCAGGCAAAACTAAGTTAGGAACACCCATGTCCGTGGTGCTTACTTCAAGTTCTCCGTAATTACACCACTCTATTCCGTTCAAGGTGAGGCATGGCGCCAGGAGAGAGGAGCAAAGAGTTGCACGCTTTGCTGCCAGACAGCTGGCTGGTCTAACCCCACTTCCAGCTAGCCGACGAGCCGAACGAGATTGTGCCGCCCTACTTCGTTCATCGGCACCACCTACTGCGACTGCCGTAAACCCCGCTCTTTTTCCTGTCAGCACCTCTACGCATACATCCGGCCTGTCATCCTATGGTAAGAGGATTACTGAGCAAAACCGAGGACTGGCCAGGTATGTCGAACAGTAACTTCTGGAGCAGGGCATCAGAGGACTGGAACGGCGAGTTCTGCATTGTGTCACGTCGTGCCCTTGCTACCACTCGAGCTGAAGACGAGCAACATAATCAATGGTATTCCGCTACTCCTTGCCCGCAAACTGCTAAGGCACCAACCCCTAGCACCTCCCACCCATCACCGACTACAGCTGGTTTTGAAGCAAGTCACAAGCCAGACCCCTCCAAGGGGCTAGAAAACCGTAAAATCGAGAATGCTGTTCCAGCTCGAAAAACCACGTGCTCGACTGCAATATCCAGCCGTAATTAAGCCTTAAACCAAACCCGCATGCTCAACAAACCTAAGTGCAACTAAAGCCACACGACTGTGATCCAGCCTTAACTATCGGACACGCATCAAATGGTACTGATGTCTATGTTTAAATATGAATTTATTCAAGTGTACATGTAGCACAAGTTCACAAATGTACTTTTTAAAGTGTTTAAAATATTAATCAATTCTTTATTCCAGCATCAGAATTTTTATTTTAATGGCACACTTGTTCAAATTGTATTACAAATATTTTTCATTTCAAAACATGTAACATTCAACTTCATTTTTAAAACAATTTGCAAATGGGGGAGCACATGATAGGATAAAATTTAACATGTAATTTTGTAAAGTAAAAGTTTGTTGGTTCACAACCATTTTAAATTTTATATTAATATAACTTGTAAAATTTGCAAGCCACAGCCGATTAGGTAGAGTTAGGACCTCAAGAGAGGCTGATGTGATGGTACCGCCATTGTGGCAACAGCCATGCAGAAGAATGTACACCCCTTACATACAGTAGAACCTCTCTATTACTACCCCTCACGGTTCCTGAGAATAGAGTCGCAATAGAGGGGGGGGGAGGGTCGTAATAAAAAATTTGGAAAATTTTGGGCCGATATGACCCACCCATAAGCCCTATGCCACCAAACTTGCCATTTTTTGCATGAAGTTCATGTTCAATCATCTTTAGTGCATAAAAAATCACATTTTAAATTAAATATAAATGCATATGGTAATTTTATAGCTGGACATCTCCTGATTAATTTGATACCCAAGAAAGGCATATTGGACCACCCCTTGTTGTAAAAAAGGCCTAAACATAGTATGAAAGGGCCATTGAAAGTATGTGAAAAGATTAGACTATGTATTATTAAAATATAAAGTTATTATATAAGATCTATTACGCAGGTCTCGTGGGTCATACATTACTATGAGGCACATAGCGATCAAAAAGTTTAGGTGGCGTTGCACAAGAAGTGTGTGCACGCTGTGCTCTTACTTTGGTCTGGCCGTTTCATTGCTTGAAAATCGGATGTATTACGCACAAAGTAGTAACTAAAAACGCTGTTGGAGATGCCTTACGTTTGAAGTAAAAACCGCACATTATTTATTGATAATAGATATAAATATACATTATTTCGATTAAATCACTTGTGTGCTGCGGCTAGCAGCGAATACATTGTCATGTGTAAGTAGCTGGGCAAGCGCCTAGATCCTCTGTAGCGCGACCGGGTGCGGCAGCTTACTGCTGTCGCTCAGGCCTAGATCCTCTGGCTGGGCTGTGAAGTAGGCGGCTCTGGCACGAGCATTACACTCGTGCCAGGCCTCCCGAATGCCTCTCAGCTGTTGCTCATACCGGGGCCGACTGCCTTGCACAACTGTCGATCGATCGCTACAGGATTACTCGTGGGGGGCGGCTAGCCAGCGCCACTGCCATCATTACTGCTGGTGTTGGGAAAACATGCTGATATAAGCCGTTCATGCCTATAGATGCTATTCACGTCAATGTGTTGAATTTCTACTAAATTTAGGCAGCGTGTTGGCCTCTGTACTGGTGCAATGAGGCCCAGCGATGTTTACAGGAACACAAAAATTTAGTGCAGCCTACATGAAATATTAATTAACACAAATTTTTTGTAAAAAAATTCTGACGTGGCATATACACACACGACCTAACTCGCCCAAATAAATTGCTCACCATAAAAAATCATCACCTTATGAAGGTATGGGCGGAGGAGGGTTGAGAGAAGTAAAAAATGAGTGGGAGAGGTAAGGTAGAGGCGGCGGTACGGTACAGTACGTGACTAGACAAAGAATTCTCAACCCGGCCTGTGAAACCCCCCTCCCCTCCGCCAAATACCACTGTCCCCTTCTGACTTGAAGTAATTTAGTGCTTCACGCTACTTGGAACAACAATTGTCAAAGTTTTGAGAAATGTGTGACCACTAACATCACTAAAGGCCAGTTTTCCATAGACTGAAAACTGGGGATAATAGAAACTTTTACCACGGTTGAAGAATAGGTCTACAAAAACAAATCCGTGCATAACTGAAACCACGTTTGAAGATACTGCGGTTGGCAAGGGATTACTGTAACTATTTTTAGATGTGCCTCAAATTTTCGACTTTTTCGACCCAAATATTTCACGGTTCCTTGGGATTGTGTTGTAATAGAGAGGTGGTCATAATAAATAGGGTCGTAATAGAGGGGTTTTACTGCACAACAAGTTTGTGACCAGGAGCACGGTCAAGCACATTCATTCACCAGTACGCAAACAAACAGTAGTACGTTGGAACCGTAGTCCAAACAAAAATGCAGAGGGCGTAGCTACAATCAAGAAAGAAGGCAGGGCAGTTCCTTCACCCTGCTATCCTTGCTTTGTACTACTTTCCTTCCCACAATTTCCCATCGTAGCGAAGACGATTCTTCAACCAATCTTATTCCTGCTGCCAAGAAGCAGACGAGGGCTTCCAGGATCTTCCTAACAGCATCACCGCTCCATAAATTAAATTCTGTATCAACCACAAACCACTCCGCGAGATGAGGACATCACGCTTGTCAGAACAGGAGGGCAATGTTGCAGTGCAGCCAAGCCTTTGGCTTGGCGATAACATGAAACCACCACCAACGTAAAGAGGGTGAGGTCGCGAAGGCAAGGCGTTGCCGAGTTATTTATGACAACAGATCCGACAACAAGGATACAGGCTCTAGGTGTTATGTCACCAGGCCGCAGACGAGAAAAATGGTCTAGCTCCAGGGGTTCCAACCACCGTAAACGCAGAGTCTTCAGCCTACAGCATCAGTGCAGGTAAAGCCATTCTGGTAGGATGCAACATAAGGACTCTTAGCTAGTATCCGCCGCTGTTAGTATCATGCTAAATAATGTAGAAGCTTGCAGAGTCAGATAACTTATACGCTCTCCTGGTGCAATGTATAGTAGCAGTTATAATGTGTTGTATGAATCTTATTGTAAGAGATATTTATGGTTACATATAAATGATGGAATGACTTTCATATTGTGTTTTACCTTGAGTCTATGACCCCCAAATAGCTTTTGCGATAGCGCATCAGGCTAATCACAGCAGTGTGCTGAAGCCTGTGTATTTGCGAAAAGACGGGTCCAACAGGCACTGGTGAAAACTATTGTTTAGATCGAGAACTGAAAATATTTGGGCCTTACCCAGATGTTGAAGGGTACAGTCGATTGTTGGTAAAGGAAAAGTGTCCTTGTGAATCTTTTTCTTCATCAAGGAATGATTGACAACAAGGCAATATTTGTCACTATGCCATTCCTTCACTAAAAATCCTGGTGAACACTAGTCAGAGGGGATATTACACCAGCTGCCAAAACCTTATCTATAATTTCTCTGAAGGCCTGTAGTTTTTGGGGTGGGCACCTAAAATGCCGATCACACGCAGGAATGTCGTCTGTAAGGGTATATCTATAGGAAAGCACATTACATTTCCCTATACGAGATGTTACCATATCACTAAACTCTTCTTTAAGCCCTTAGAGCTTTTGTTTAAAGTCAGCTTCACTCAAGTCTTCCTGAGGTAAAGACGTGAAAATAGCGGAATTATTATTGACATACAGACAAACATAAATATTTGGCGCAAAACCAAATGAAAGATGGCCTAAGTCCAAATTGACCACCACCCTGGTTCTCCCAAGAAATTCTAGACCTAAAATCAAATTCTGGGGAAGCTGGGGAATTACCCAAAATCCAGCAGAATCTGCGTATGTTAAAGTGAATATGTACTACAACATTAGATTTCACTATGTCCCTGTTAGCCACACACAAACATTTCTCCTGAATGATACTGACTTGCCCCTTGGAAATACTCTTAGACTCAAGCAATTTTTTAAAGAAGTCATCACTGACAACACTGTGAGTGGTGCCCATGTTTATCAGAGCTTGAAAATTCCGCTCACCAAGTGTAATAGTAACCGCACAAGTATGGAAAATACATGGGGCATTAGTTCTCCCATGACTGGTCTGATCATGCTTTTTGCCAGTCACTAATTGTTTTCCGCCACCTTACAAACATGCCTGAGATGTACCATCTCCCCACAGCAGAAACATCGCCTTTCAGAGAGACTTCGTTTTTCCGCATCGCAATTGGCAGCGACGTGCCCCTTGCGACTACAATTAGCACAACACACTTGGGACTCACCATGCTGCTCTAAAACTGGCATAATATTACCGGATGCCCCTGCAGTTACCTGATTGCGAGCACATGAAGACTGGGCATAACTGATTCGATACTGGGCAAGGGCATCAATACTGCCCTGAACTTCAGCAGCGAGCTGTCTCAGCTCACTAAAATGTCACAGGGCGAACAACATGACACAATGAATTATGACATGGGGAGCAAAATTACCAGCAATAAACGTGTCAATTCATATTCATTCAAAGACATACATAAAACCTCATGGTGCACACAGATGGAATCAATAAATTCTAATATAATTTCATCAGGTTTCTGAAACCTATAAATGAAATCCACTTCTCAACAATGTCTCACGCAAGGTGGGAAAAGAGCATTCAAAACACGAAGCTTGAACTAAGGTATGTCTCCCCCCTCCAGTGACATCAGTTCTTTGCATAATAACTAGAGGATAAAGCCCTCAACCTTAACCACAATTGACTTGAGCAAATGATCTTCAGGACATAAACTCAGGCTAGCTACTTTGGCACTGCTATGAAATATTGCAAAATAAATACTGGCTCCAAAGAATTAAGGGGCTGTATCTTATTCAGCAAAATGTAGAAAAGTTCATTTATCGGTGCAGGAGAGGATGGACTCACCACCATGTTCAGCTGCAGGGTGGAGTGCTGCGCAGCTATCACTGCATTCAATTCATGCAGTTCTTGTACTGCGATGTGGCGAAGCTGAACGGCTGTATTACTTTCATCAACCTCAATGTCCATGTCGGTTAGCAAACCAATCAGTTCCTGCCTCATCAAAGTGTATACAAAAAACACACTCATGTTGAACGGTGCAAGCGTGGCCATGAAACAAAACAAAAGAAAGTGATTAATATTAATACTAGCAGAGTAGCACAGTTTTGTACAATTTATGCAAAATTTTGTACAGATTTGCACAATTGATAGTTAAAGAAACCACTTCAATGTATTTATTTAGCAAAGAGAGCATATATAAATTCATAAACATTCAAGTCCGGTACAAAAGTTGGTTCACACTGTGATCAACTTCAATCTGCTTGGCTAGCAGAAACGTGTATACATGTCACAAAGAGTGGTTAATTAAAATCTACATCAAATCATTTGCCATTAACTGTGCCACAGCTCACGATAATCAGAATTTAGTTACATTGATAATTAATAACTTAGCACCAAAGTAGCAGTGTATTACTAGAGAAAACATTAATAAAGAATAAATCTTGAATAACAAATGTGTAAATATTGTTTCAAAAATCTATATGATTTTACCCATTTAAATGACTGATGGTGTCACCAATAATTTGAATATAAGAGCTTCTCAATATGTAACCCTTTCCTTCTGTGTGAACAATATCACAGACTTAATTCATATTCCAACTACACATAAATAATTCACTGTAAAAAACATCATAACCCAGAACACTTGAATTCATGTAAAACAATTATATTCCTAAAATATGCTCCCAAAAAATGAATACTTGACTAGATTATTTAGTGCCAACACAAAGCACTCGATATTACGTATAGGCTGTTCACGGTAAAGTTAGCACTTTTTAAGGCCGTTCTAAATTTTTCCTTTTATCCAATTTCCATCTTCCTGCTGCTGTTTAATATAAACATTGCAATGTGACCAATAAACAGAATGTATAGATTTCCCCAGACTGAAACTTTAATGCCTGAGGCTGCATTACGATATATTAATTATTGGTTAATGACTTTTGAAAGGGTCTTAAAAAGTGCTCACTTTATCGTAAACAGCCTATAGGTATAATGCACCTTAGTAAAATAGTGAGCTGCAAAACATACACTTTAACAAATCATCTGAGTTACTGACGTGCCCACAACTACATTTATGATTTGATATTCCACATCAAAATATATTCAACTCGCATACAATGTGATGTGATTCAAATAATGAGTCATACAAAAACTCTAATGAACAACAGCCTCAAAAAATCTCACTTCAGAGCCGATGAATAAAACTGACTTTAAAATCCTACTAAAATTTGACATTTATAAAGATGAACACTGATAATGAAGCAGCTAAAATTAAATTCCTATAGCTCATTAAAGCTGCTAATCATAAAATATTTTACAATACATCACAAATACATTCACTGAAAGTGGTGGACACACACTGCGACAAAATCAGCAGGGCCGAAGCAGAGTAAGAATTGGGGCGCTAGTGACATAAAACTGTACAGTGAAAAAACAACACCCAATCATGGTTGATGATTCAGACAGGTTGAAACTACAAGAATTTTGATTGTGCGGCCTAAATTCAATTCCACAAAATTAACACTACTGCACACCCACGTTTGTTGCTAGCACTAATAAATTACTCAAAAATTATGCACAGGAAGTCAGCCCAATACTCGGGGAGAAAAGAAATGTTGAATAGTCCACCACTTACCCAGTGAGTCCCTCTTGTCGGCTAACAGAAAATAATTACACTGATTAATGTTTACATTACAACCATAGTTGCCGACATGAAATGCACGCAAGGAATGCGTGGTGCCTATGTGTTGAAAATAAAATCGGTGTCCATGTCGACCCAAATTATGATGTCATCAGGACAGGCAGCTAGGAGGTAGATGGTGACAACAGGCAGGTCGAGCAGCAAGTGATGCCGCCGGCCGGTTAAGAGTATTCAAAGCCTGAGGAAGGGAGGAGAGAGTGGAGAAAATGAAGTAGAATGGATGAGGTTGCCCGAACAGCTATAGCAAGTTCAATATGGCACTTCGCAGCAGCGAAAAAAGTAACTAAGGCACGCACCGGTGCAGGAGCACCGTACAACCCTAAAAAATGCTAGGCAGGTGGGAGCCTTAAATAAAATCCAACAATTATTGTTGCAACTAAGCAGCTGCTCACCGTATCTTGTTTCTCATTAGAGAATAAGTGGATTTCTGTATATCTAATATATGGCACTGACCAGTGCAGGCCTCATTTATTCTTTTACTGGACTCTTTTAACAGTGCTTTCCTTAGAGCACATAGTGGGTTCCTCTCTCTTGTTCATGACACACTAATAGTACAAAAGTTTCATACTGAAAATTTTCACCCAGTTTTACTTCCATTTCCCACACACCTTTCACATTGCTAGATTTTTCTTTGTTTGAAACCGTGAAATATCTAACTACAGTTCTTTGAATTCCTGAACTTATTGTAAACCATAAAATGAAGGATGCTTCCCTGATGGTTCCCAAATTCAAATGTCTCAGTGTTGCATTCACAAGTAGGGAACTGATAGTGTCATATTGAGTATTCCAGTCCTCTTCAGCCAATTGCCTCTCAGCCGCCACATCAAGTGTGAGTAGTAGACACTCTCGGGCAGGGTAAGTAACAATACAAATATAATACACTGTTCCCTTCTTAAGACTATTCTTTCAAAACAAACTTGGTAACATGTGGCTCCTCAGGGAGTATTAGTTGCTCAGTATAGATTACCATGAGCTTGCCCTAGAGCTCCAGGGATGAATCTAGAATCCATAATTTTTATTATTCCAAATCTAATAAAGGTCATCCCACTCTTATGTATTTTGAAACATTAGCCCTATTGTGGCTGGTGATTATAAAGCTACACCAGTTATCTTTTGTTAAACATTTCAAAAGTAGAGCTCTGAGCATACTGGATTGTTATTTCCTTGTTGATTCAAGGACTGAGCAAAGCAAAGTCATGTGTTTTCTCCTAACTGTCTATGTAACTCCTGGCATACATAACTGGTGCACTTTCAGTATGTTCCCCTCTCCTTGTTACTAAAACAACAAATAACTAAGTGGGATGTAACGTCATACCAAATAGAATTATGCTTTTACCTCATGGCTCACTGACTGGTAAACAAGAAGCAGCATTTTCACATCAACATGGATTTTTCTAATTTCACTGGTATTTCTTATAAAAATTGACAAGTACAGGCAAAGTTTATAATAAAGTTTTCCAGCCATTCCCCATCTAGTAGTGGATGTAAAATCTTAACCTCCTGGAATAGTGTGGCTTTGAAATTCATTTCTTTGCCAAACTTTAGCTCATATAGTACCTCAAGCAAGTGAATTTGCTATGGTACATACATTTTGGTTTAGGATCACAATGAACTCCACCCAATTAACAAAGTAGTCATGAATTATTAAATGGTAGCTAATTTCACCTTTATTTAACTCACAAGGGGCTGAGAATATCTACTGTGCTTCTCATCAATAGGGCCCCGACATTTTAATTTTGGATGTGACCTCACCCTCCACATGTCACTCACATCCTTACTGTGGATGTGTTGCAAATGTGGAAGAATTCCTCAGTGTAGGTCCATCAGTAGAGTCACATTCATACTTTAACAATTCTAAAGTAATTACTTGCTTGTACATTTAGGAATGTCTTCATTGTTCCTGGAACCCAGCTTTCTTTGAGGAACTGCTGTAGTTTTGTGTGCTACCTGCCATAACTCTCACAGTGTCTGCAGAGGACACTATAGTGGACTTTCTATCTACTGTTTTTCAGGAGACTGTCAATTATGTACATCTAGAATTTCAGGAGATTAGGATCTGACGTACAGCATTAAAATGCAATGGTTAACCCTATTAAACTTCATGTTGAGTATAATGAGAGCTGTACATAATCTGTGAATAAAGTTTAACTAATAGGGCCTAAACATAAAAATAGAAGTCGAATTTTGAATGTCCTGGGCTTACTCAATCAACTCTGTGTGTGTGTGTGTGTGTGCACGTGCATGTGTGCGTGCGATATATATATATATATATATATATATATATATATATATATATATATATATATATATATATATATATATATATATATATATATATATATATATATATATATATATATATATATATATATATATATATATATATATATTTAACAGCAGGAAGACTGAAACAGTCTACCCTTCCCATCCCAAACCAGTCGGCACCCAGAGGGAGGGAGCAAGAATGCCACGCTGGCTGCTAGGCAACTAGCTCTAGTCCCGCTCCAGCCATGTGAGGGGAGAAAACAAGCTGTGCCTTGTATTACTGAGGATAGTAGAAACTTACTCAATCCAGACTGCAAATCTAAACTTACATTATCAATGCTGTATACATGGCAAATGTCTACTTTTGAAGTAATTAATATTATTTCACTTAAAAAAACTAGTGAGTTTGAGACAGATTATTAGATAAGTTGAATATAATGTATTTCTTTATAGTCTTCATTAATTAATCATTAAATAATGCCCTCTTATTTTTCCAAGTAACGCTACACTCAGGCTCAGTGCTAATGCATTATTTGGCTACAAAAACTGTCGAGTAGACCCTTCCAGGATATAAGTTTGTACAGAAGACGTGTGTCTATTGAAATTAATTAATATAAATCCTCTTATCTCCCCAAAAGAAGCCAATGATTAGAACATCACACTTGGTAATACAAGTTATTTAATGTTAAAAAATGTTTGGTGCCAAGGGGAGTTCAAGTATATGCTTCTGGGGGTTTAATTTTATCCAAAAGATGTGTCTATTGAGTTTAATTAATATTTTGTTGAAAAATCATGTTCATTGTAAGCAAGATAAAATTAAACACAAAATTTATGGGGAAAAAACCACCTTTAAACACAAAAGAAAACATTTTTGTAAAAATTATTACTCGTTAAAATTTACGTGGGAGCACGCACAGGAAACCCAACCACCCCATGAACTACATTTGACCACAAATGAGTCTTATTAACATATTTCAATCAGCAGAGTTTCAATTCCAGAGTGCAAGTAAAGAACGCGGTTGCAAAATATTGAGAAAAAGTAAACTATCCCCTGATACAGATTGGAATATCAAGTATTTAACCCTCAAATTTGTGAGAAATGATCAACAGAGTTTGTTTTGTTTCGTTTACATGTGGGCTTATTCTTTTTCCATGTAAAATGTCCAATATAAAAAATACAAGCATAATAAAAGATTACAAACAGACAAAAATAGGCTTTGAAAGTCTTTACATTGAAAATGTTACATTAATTACTGTGGGCTCACAGAGCATAACAAACTTAGCCCAAATATTGCAAAATTTAATAAATTTACTATTATAAAACACACTTATTTTTAAAATATTTTCTCTATAAATGTCCCATAATAAATCTGAAAAGTGAGTATCTTATCATGTTGATGTCCTTATCCTTTCTGTATTCCCAAGACAAAATACTACCCATCTTTTATTCCCAAAATGAAATACAACCCATTTTATAGTCCAAAAATTTCTTGAGTGTTGAGGAACATCCCAGATGGTTTTCGAAGTGGTTCATGTCCAGTAAATTCAAATATTGATTACTAAGATTGTAGCGTCAGACAGTTGCTAGACTCCCACCATACACTTTGGAAGGAGTGGGCATCAGTGCAGTGAGGGGGGGGAGGGGGCAGTCTCGTGCCTTGCACCTTCAGTCTTCGCTCGCCTGGCAAGACGTGCACCTATTGATGCCTGGGGGTAGGGTCTTAAGGGGGTGACAGAGCATATGGAGGGGTGTTGATCTTATAGGTTAGGAACTGATGTTTTACCTGGGTGCCAGGCACCATCCAAGGACTGGTGCCATGATTTTGGTAGAGCTGACTCTGTTGATCTCCAGGTCGTTAGGCTGTTCACCCAGACCCGAATCCTCCAGCTGGTGATTGTGGTCCCCACAACAATGTATGTTACTAATGGATTTTGTATTGCAGATTTTTGTGACCTCTTATGGCGAGTAGTTCACACACCGTAGCTGTAAGAATGAACTATGTAGCGGTTGCTAACCGGTGACCTATTGGCTTCTCACACACCTTTGATATGAAATGAGTAGCAGTTACACATAGACGTTAACACATTAAGACACTTGATAGACATAGCACTGTTGCGGGTATTTTAAGTGCCCGTGCCCTGACACACCTTACGGTTATACACGTAAATAATACACAAATTCACACCCGTATTCAGTGGTTTATCATCATTCCGTTTGGAAACACATACATTGGTACCGGGCACGGCCCGCCAGCAAGGCTTTGCTGCTAAATGACCATGTGGTCAGACAATGGTTACGGTGGTTGAAACTCCCCGGTGCAATGCAAACACCCGGGGAGAGGGGCTGGCGTCTCCGGCGACTAAACAAAATGGTTTCGGTTACATTAAAAGTCTATTGAAGTGAATGATTAGCACAAAGTTGTAGGCAGCTGGAACATGCACGAACGCAGCCTTGCCCCCGCGAGTTCTCAGACTCTACTAACATGGCCAGCTTGGCGCCTTGCCACCCTAGTGGGGGTGAGTGCACCAAGTGGGTATTACTTCTGTGGAAACTTGCAAAACATAATAATTACACACAAATCCTTACTGACTTAATGAAACTGGAATATGAAAGATTATGTTTACATTAAATGGCACTCTCTAAAAATACACAGCACTGTAATGTGATGACAAGAGGATAATACAAGTGGGGTGAAACACAACATTGCAATATTAACTTCTAACAACACTTTGCAATATTAAGCCTTTTTACAGGGCGTCCTGTTAAGTCATTCAGCACTTAAGGGTTCCTATGGTGTCTGTTGTTACACCCTTTTTGCCTGCAGAACTATTTATTGACACTCGCATCCACTACCCTGCCATGGGGTGCGCAAGTGTTCGCAGCTCTTACTCTTTGCACTGTCACACTCTTAACACAGAGAGCATGGGCACATCACTATCACAGGCACGTAGATTGGTATTCTAGCTGCGCTGACTCTGTGCTTGGCCGGGTAAAGGGTCTAGGAGGCGAGAGATGCGAGCCCACGTCAAATCCCCCCCCCAGAGACAATTTGCTGGCCAAGTTCTTCTACTGGCAGCAGGTGTGTTGTCTCGCCTGCTTCTGTGGTCGCAGCATGTATAGGTACCATTCTAGAGCTGCATGTGGCAGTGGCGACCAGTGTCATTGCTGTTGATGATGACTTGTTGCTATGCAGAACGCTGTCATGACCCTGCAAGTGCTGCACGCTGGTGCGGCACTCCCCACCACCGTGTCCGACGGAGGCAAAATGAGCTGACACACCTGCTATTGCCATCTCCGTCATCGTTGCTTGCATCCTCTCCACTGTCCATTGAAAGTAGTACATGCTGTCGTCGGGTATGACCCGAGCAGGCAGCGACCTGGCTGGTGGTCAGCTGTGTCTTAGCCCCTAGTCTGTGACTGCATTCTTGTTGCTTCTTGCCTGCTTGGGACAACTAGTTCTTCACTGGCGGTGAGACTTGCGGGCCGCTCCGACACTGTCGACCTGGTGGCAGAGAAACCGAGGTTTTCACCTGGTGCTGGTGATGATGGCATAGGTAATATCTCCATTGTTGGTTGCATTGCAACATCGGGTGTCATAACGATGGCAGGTGCTTGCACTACCAGAGGTGCTGTCGTCTGTGTTGGTGTGGGGATGCTTGTCGGCGCCGTGCCGTCCACAACACCTGGGTCAGCCATCGGGAGCTACCTGTCAGGCACTACCGGGCTTTCTACCCCAGCTGGCAGTATGCTTGCTTAAGGTGCTGCAGTTGTTTCCACCTCTGTCCCCTTCTGAGCCTGCTCATCGGGGCCGTCCCCGAACAGGCTCATCAGGGGTGAATATCCTCCCTCATTGTGATGCAGTGGGTCTGTTAGAGGCCTTTTTGTGGAAAGTGCCGCTGCACTTTGTTCTTTGCTGACTGTGACGTGGTGTCATGTGGTCAGATGAGGATTGACGTTAGGTTAGAGGGGTGATAAATATAAAATGTTGGAAATGAAAGTTTTGGATTTAGTTATCTGGGGTGCCAGACATTATTCACCAGAATAATGCCAGTGATGTTGGTAGAGCTGACGACTCGTTCTCCTCAGGGTCGTTCGGCCAACGACTACGGCATAATCCCTCCTGGGATTGGAAGTACTCCTCTGAAAGTTATTATATATTCTTGCTTGTGGCGCTGTGGGATATCAAGGCTCCCCACATGCCCTAATGACACTTTACTTACGTTGCTGTTACATGTGACCATTAAAAACATTCATTGCACTCACTGCCTGCTTAAGGCAAAATTGGTGGGAGAAGGCCCGTACCTTAAACGCCTTGCTGCTACCTGAAATAAATACCAGCGGTATTTGTCGTTACTGCATAATTTATTAGGTATCAGTTGACACACCTCAGTTGATGTAACGTACATTTGCTTGCAGAGCCAAACCTGTCAGCGTGGGTAAAACAGACAAAAAGATACGCAGTCACAATATTTAAGTTGTATGAATAAAACCCACTCAGGTGATGCAAACTCTGGGTGGTACAAGGGGCGGAGTCTCAGGCAGCAAGTTGAACAAATGTTCCGGATAATTAAGAGTCTATTGCTGTGAAAATAATTATGCAAAAGTTGAGGGCCGTTTGAGTGTGCGAAACGCAACTCTGACGTAACGCACTGCACACCTCGCAAGACAAACAATGACGAACTTGTAAAATATGGCATGCTGGCCAAGTTGACAGGCCAGCACCCTGCGTGTAACTACATGCTTAACATCACACTTGCATTAACACTTTGACTGCCACGTCAGACATATCTGACTGAGACCACTCTATTCTTGCAAGGTCATGTCAGACAAATAAGGCTGACATACTCCATTTCAGAACAGGCTGTGTCAGGCATTCCTAACCGACACCAAATGGGATTTTACATTGTAGTGTGAGAACATGACCTCTGGTGTATCTTTTGACATAATTCTCATGGCCTTTCTTGGTCAACAGAATGAAACTATGAGAATTATGTGAGAGACAGTATCTGCTTCATGAACTTGATATTTATACACAATCACAACAGAGCTGAGAGAGCATGCACATTATTGGTTGTGCCTGGTGATGAATAGGACTTGTGATTTCAAGTGAATTTCAGAATCAAACAGACAGTTTATGCCTTTTATGATGTCAGTCATATGTGTATGACACGGCCGTGTAATGAAGTCGTCACACAATAGGGTCACATCAGACATATGTGACTGAGATATTTTATTATTCATTTTTACAGTTATAAAGTGGATAACCAAATGAAATATATATTAAATCATTTTTTCCAATACTATCAATGTGTTTGACAGAAAAAACTTACTCCTATTACCATAGCTGCCATGGCAGTTAATGTGTTAGAACACTGTTTCACTTGCCTTGGAGGATCTCACATGTTGCTAAAATTAACCCTCTCAAAATAAAAGAACAAACATGCACTCTGACACAATGATATGAAGTGAGGATGGTTACACATGAGAATGAAAAATACGGTACATGAAGGAAAACACTTCAAATGAATATACTAGGGCTTAAGGCATTTTATTGGTGTGTTTATGTGTACACGCATTCTTGTGTAACACTTGCCTTGCTGTTAAGCCCTTTAAAACAGAAAACGTGCATTGTGGGATCTCCTTTTGTATTTGTGCATGTTCGGCTATCGTTGCACTTGCACTACTGCTCACGTGGCACTACCGTTGCACTGCACCTGCGCCGCCTGCGGCGTCACGATGCTGCCATGCAATTTGCTTGTCACCTGGTTGACCATGCATCTCCCTCGTTGCGGGTATTTACAGGAAATACTGAGGAATAATTTAGAAAAAAATGGAAAAATTTAATTTTTCAGAAATTTTTGCGGGAAAGAATTTTGTGGAGATTCATGTGGTCAGATGAGGATTGAGGTTAGATTAGAGGAGCAGTAAATATAAAATGTTGGAAATGGAAGTTTTGGATTTAGTTACCCGGGGTGCCAGACATTATTCATCAGAAAGCACTCCTCTGAAAATTATTATATGTTCTTGCTTGCAGCGCTGTGGGATATCAGGGCTCTCCACATGCCTGTACGATACTTTACTTATGTTGCTGTTACATGAGACCATTAAAAACACTCATTGCAGTCACTGCCTGTTTAAGACGAAATTGGCGGGCGAAAACTCATGCCTTAAATGCATTGTGGCTACCTGAAATAAATACCAGCAGTAATTTGCGTTACTGCATAATTTATTAGGTCCCAGATAACACACCTCAGTTGAGGTAACGTACATTTGCTTTCTGAGCCAAACCTATCAGCGTGGGTAAAACAGACAAAAAGACACGTGGTCACAATATTTAAATTGTACAAACAAAATACACCCAGGCGATGCAAACTCTGGGTAGTACGAGGGGCGGAGTCTCGGGTGGCAAGTTGAACAACGGTTCCGGATAATTAAGAGTCTATTGCTGTGAAAATGAGTATGTAAAAGTTGAGGGTCATTTGAGCGTGCAAAATGCAAGTCTGACGTAATGCACTGCACACCTCGCAAGATGAACTATGATTATATAAAAGTTGAGAGCAGCCCGATCGCGCAAAACAAGTCCAACGTAACACACTGCACCCCTTGTAAGATGAACTATGACTAACATGAAAAACGCAGCGTGCTGTTCAAGTTGACGGGCCAGCACCCCGCGTGGAACTACTTGCTAAACATCATACTTCCATTAAAACACTGTTTCACTTGTCTTTGGAGGATCCCGTATGTTGCTAAAACTAACCCTTGCAAAATAAAAGAACATACATGCAATCTGACATAATGATATGAGGTGAGGATGGTTACACGTGAGAATGAAAAATACGGTACATGAAGGAAAACACTTTAAATAATATACTAGGGCGTTAAGGCATTTTATTGGTGTTTTTATGTATACACATGTCCACATGTAACACTAGCCTTACAGTTAAGCCCTTTAAAAACAAAACATGTGTTGTGGGATCTCCTTTTGTATTCGTGCACGTTAGGCACTCGTCACACTTGCACTGCTCCTCGCGTGGCACTACCGTTGCACTGCACGGTGTAGAGTGCGCACACTTACTGCAATGCGTGGAGTTCTTGTTGATTTGATGTGGCGGGTAAACGGATTTCTGGGAGGAGGTGTGCGGCATGCCTCATCCACTTGCGGGAGCTCAGCAGTGCCATTCCCATCATGGGTACCGGGCCATCGGGGATTACTTCGTCGGTGATGACATCCGGCGCGAGCCGGATGTTGTCCCGATGTACCTGTACCTTCCTCCTGCCGATCCAGACCGTATATGTGGTGGGTCCGTTGCTTCCTAGGACTTTGTGCGGTCTAGTCCATTTGGCCACAAATCCGGCACAAAAATATTTGCAGACCGTAGAGTGAGGATAAGCCAGCACGTAGACCTATTGACGTGCGTGTAGAGCTGGTGATGGCTGTATAGTTGTTGGTAGCCATTTTCTGTATATTGTTTTTGGTACTGATAAATATCCCGTAGCTGCTGGTGTCATCGCTGTTGTGATGTTTCGCTACTGAATGACTCGCTATCTGTTTTGACTCGTGGGCACTGTGCTTCACCAGGTAATTTGAGGTTATGTTTGAGCAAGACATCGGCCAGTGACTTCGCCATTACAGCATTTATACAGTGGCGGAGTGTGTATAGGGCAGCAGGCAGGTGTTTGGCCCATTCAGCATGGCAATTTCCCACACAGAGGTGTAATTGGATTTTTAAGTCCTGATTACGGCGCTCCGTGGGGTTGGCCCTCTGGAGATAATTTGCTGTCCGAGGGTGTTTCACCCCCCACTGCATGCACCAATCGGCCCACTTTCTGCCCGTGAATTGTGACCCATTATCTGTTGGCAAGTTCCTGGGATAACCCCACCTGGGAAAAAATTCCTCATTGGCCTTGCCAATATTCAATATCCGTGCGCAGCTCACTTCATATGCCACCACCCACCTGAGTAACTGTCTGTAACAACTACTATGAAATGCTTCCTTTTCACACTTCTAGAGTAAGGGCCCATGAGTTCAAGACATGTGGTTTGAAAGGGTTTTTGAGGGACATGTGGCCGTTGTTGTTGTTGTTTCCTACCATCTGTTCTCCTTGCTTTCAAAGTGTTACACGTGACACTTTTTTGTACATACTAGAGTGCATCCCTTGTCAAGCCGGGCCGGAAAAACTATTCACACACATTTCTGACAGTCTTGTCACATACAGCATGTCCCACACTGTTGCTGTTATGCACAAAACCTAGCACTATTCCCATGCACATGTGGCAACATACAGCTGCCATTTTGTGATGTCAGTGGGCAAGAAAGTCTCTAACCTCTCAACAATGACATGCCAGTTTTCAATGCCTCTTTGTGTGCACGTGTTTATTTTATCCTGCATGTGTGCGCATCCCTGCTGTGCTTGTTTTATGACGCAGTATAGCTCGTTGATGAGAACATTGTTTCCTGCACTAATTTGTTGCACGCTGATTTATTGTAATGCTTCTTGTGTGGTTGGGGGGGGGGGCAGTAGATCATCCCATTCCGCTTCTTCCCTAACAATGATGTCACTGACCGGAACGCATGAGAGTGCATCTGCCAGCTCATTCTCTTTATCAGGCATGTATTATACCTTGAAATCATAGGCTTGTAGCATTAGCACCCATCTGGTCAACTTGCTACCTGCTTCGCTGATATTCTAAATATGCACTGTGTTTTTTGTACATCCCACACAACTGCTAGGCGTTCTCGCTCATTCACATTATATCGGTGTTCAGTAGGCACGAGTTTTGCACTAGCGAAATTGATGACCTGCTGATTCTTGTTTTTATCTTACTGGTACAGCACAACGCATACGCCATCTTGGCTCACATCTGTTTGTAAGAGCAAATGTTAAATTGCGTCATATCATGCAAGTGTGGGACAATTTTGAAACTTCTCTTTAATTTCCTGGAAACACTGCTCTGCTGTGTTCGTCCACTGAAACCTACACTGCGGTGACAGTAACTCCGTTAGTGGTACCGTTATAACTGCGAACACTTCCACATGCTTACGCAGCCAGTTAGCTAGTCCAAAGAATTTGCGTAACTGTTTTCAAGTGTGCGGTGCTGCGTAGTACGCTATTACTCGGAGCTGTTTCGTATTTGGCTTGTTTCTTGTCTCGCTCACAACGTGCCCAATGAAATCAAGGGATGTTTTTCCCACATAACATTTGTTTGTCGCACAAGTCAACCCATTTATCTCCAATCTTTCCAACACAACAGATAAGTGGTCAACATGCTCTTCCCAGCTGGATGACCATACAGTAACATAATCAAAGTATGCGAGCATGTACTCCCCAATGAGGTCGCCTAGAATATGCAAAATAATTGATTGGAAGGTCGCAGGGACACACTTAAGCCTGAACAGCATCATGCAAAATTGAAAGCTACCTCCATCTGGTGCAGTAAAAGCGGTCTTTTCCCTATTTTGTAATTTTACTGGTACCTGCCAGTAACCGCTTTTAAGGTTCAATGACAAAAGATCTTGGTTTGGCTGAGCGAACTTAAGGCATCCTTGACACTAATGTAAGACTGAATTGCGCTGCTGGTTACCTGATTTAGCAGACAGAAATCCACGTAAAATTTCCAATTTCAGTTTTTTAGATGCGAGAGTTATAGCCAAGTTGTATTGGCTCATAATTGGTTCTATTATGCCATCCAGAAGCATTTCTTATATTTGTTGACGGATACATTTGCCTGATGGGATAAATAAACTTTGCGGCGGAGTGCGGATAGGTCCCTGTTTTTCCAATGGAATTTCGTGTTCAGCTATAGTGCTTCTGCGCAGGGCTTCATGCATGGTGAATATGTCTCGAGGCTCTTCTAGCAAGTGTTGGAAGGCAGACTGGCGTTTGGGCAGAATATCATTATCTAAATCCTCGAGTGAAACTACAGATGCATTATCTCATGGGCGTTTGTCTAGATTGTAAATAGTACGCTAAAGTGTATTCTCAGAGCAGCTGGCTTGACAATGGTGTTCTGTTCCATTAACCATGGAATACCTAGAATTGCATCTTTGCGTATGTCCGGCAAAATAATAGCTGTTGTTAGGTACTGTCTCTATATCGCATACACGCACAGTAATCTCGGCTTGGACTAATGGGTTGCAATTATGCTGGTTTGGGGCCAGCCTAATGACATGATTAGTAAACACAATATTGACTTAATCTACAAAGTGCGGCTTAATGAAGTTGTGGGATGCTGCTGTATCTATCGATGTGTGACAATGACGATTGTTGACAGTGACCAAAGTGTGAATGAATTTAGCACTTGTGCTATTAACATGGCTGATGAGTGATTGTTGCAGTGTAAGTCTGGTGTTAACTTTCTGCACTGGGAGTGAGGTGGCAGGAGCGTCAGGACCCCTCACCCCTGCTTCCCATTTCTCTGCCCAAACAACCTGCACTTACCAAGAGGACAGGATGACAACAAGAAGCAATCAATATGACAGTGATATACCTCTCCTTCACAATATCGACAAGGCCACCACGGCGTTGGCTCTTGTCCCACTTCACATGTGCATTTGCAGTTCCCCCACTTTTGCTATCACTCTGCCCACGAGGCGGAAATTTGTTCCATTTCACTTGATTTTGATTATCGGATTGATGTCTGCTAGAATTTTCCTGGTATTTTCCTAAAGAGTTATTGCTTTGCTGATACTTGCTCTCACTCACAACCCGTTCGTTTTCTTGCGGTTGCTCGTGGCGACATTGTGCGTCATTTACATCATGGCGCGGTTGACCCTAGTTTCGTTCCAGCATGGTGGCTGCTTGCATTACATCCTTGAGCATCCCATTCAGAAGGGGAATTAAGGCTGTGCGAAATTCTAGCCGTGCTGTCTCGGCCACGATTTTCAGGATTTCCGGCTCTGACAGTAATGGATAAAACCGGCAAATTGTTTGCACTTTCCTTGTAATGAACGCTGTGAGTGGCTCATTTGCTGACTGCTCCTCTATTGTCAGCCTAGTTTTGGTGCATAGTGAAGTGAAGGTGCTGCCAAATCGACACAAACGACTATAGGAATTCTGACCACTGCACCTCATAGTTATTAAAGGATTCCCACCAAGAGCGGGCATCTCCGTGGAGTGGCTCTCCAATGCAACCAGCACATTCTTCTTGCCACACTCCGTACCGTGTCATTCGCAACATACAGTTGTCAACAAAAGCTGTTGGGTCTTCTGTCTGCGTGTCAGCGAAAGTCAGGAATGTTTGGAATTTGGCTGGGTTCTTGGTTGCGATCGGCCTTGGTGGTGGTTGTGTTTGTGGAAGTGCACTGGCTTCATCTTCCCCTCGTTCTTCACGTGGCTGCTTACTGACTGGACTCATTTTTACGGGATAGTTGATGAGATAGGTTGGTACAGACTGTAAGGAGGGGTAAGGTGTTGCTAGAGGTGGTAATATGGTCTGCTACATTTGTGTTGGAAATAGCGGTAATTAAGGGTAGAATGGAGTAGGCGGCATGAACGTGACAGGAGTAGTGGTGGGATGCAAAGGTGCGGACTGGGTGGGCTTTGCCGGCTCGCCACTGCCAACATACGTGCTGTTGGCGTGTGGCAGCTGGGTGCCGCTTGCCACCAAGTGGAGTCTTGGCTTGTAGCTCCGCTCCAGTCGCCGTTGTTTACCTGCCTCTCTGACTCCTCGTGTCCACAATTCGGCTGTGTTACTTGCGTGTCCTCCTCCCTCTTACACTGTTCCTGTTTACCAGTGTTTACTTGCACTTCACATCCTGTTAAGAGATCCTGTACTTTGTCATACATGCTCTGAATTACTGCGTTGAAGTTACACTGTTGACATTCGAATCGAAGCCTGATACTGTCCGAGTTCAGTGTCACTCAAACATTCCCGGTGATAGCTTGTGTTGCATTGTTTAAATTTTAACCTGATTACACCTTACCCAGTGCATAGGAGATTGTTACACGAGTTAGGCAACTGGTAATTTGGAAATGTTGAACTAACTTAAACTGTTACTATATGTTGAAAAAGTTCCGTTGCCACACTTTTGTTGTTGGTTCCGCAGTTTCTTGCGTCATGGTTGGCAGAAGAGCTGGGTCTTGCAGTGGCACTGACATTATGAAGTGCCAAGTCCATATTTTGCAATTGTGTCTTGCGGTACAGGGCACTAACACTGCAAACACAGAGGAGCCGGTGCTCCACTCTGAATTTTACCAGCCATTGTTTATCTTCACCCGACTATGTATGTGGTTGTAACGGAGTTCGTGTGTGAATGGGGTTGGAGGGGAGGAAGTTCCATCCCTTCTCATGGCTGAACCTCGTACGTGCCGACAGGGGTTGGTGACCGCCGGTAGCAGGTGGGGGGAGAGCATACCCGCTCCCACAGATCAATACGCAGTCCAGCTGTCCGACGCCAGGCAGGCAGTGGGTGGCTGTTGTCACACTCTGCTCCAAGATGACTGCTTCTGCACATGCCCGCTGACACTGAACAATGGAGGATACCTGGCTGTTGTTTAACTCACTTTATGTTCACCGATGTGGTATTCTTTCCTGTCATCCCAACGGCATGTAGGGCGTCGTGACACTGCTGTTTGCTCTGTCCCGCTGTTCAGGCATCCCTATTGTGGGTATTCATGAGATGTTGCGGAAATTAGGAGAAAATTTTGCGGAAATAACTTTGATCGTTTTTTTTAATTCATGATGCTAGGAGGATTAGGCCACACGGAGGGGAGCCTTTTTGACACCTGGTGGTAGGGTCTTAAGGGAGCGAATATGCATTTGGAGGGGTGGTGAGATCATAGGTTAGGAATAGCAGTTTTACCTGGGTCACCCGGTACCATCCAAGGACTGGTGCAGAAATTTTGGTAGAGCTGACTCTGTTGATTTCCAGGTCTTTGGACCATTCACCTGGACCTGAATCCTCTAGCTGGTGGTTGTGGTCCCCTTAATAATATATGTTACCAATTATTTTATATTGCAGAGCTTTGTGGCCTCTTATGACTGCTTCACACACCGTTGCTGTAAGAATGAACTATGTAGCAATTGCTAACCAGTGACCTATTGGCTGCTCACACACATTTGATACGAAATTATTAGAAGTTACACGTAGACATTAACGGATTAAGACACTTGATAGACATAGCACTATTTCTGGTATTCTAAGAGCCGTGCCCTGACACACCTTGCAGTTATACATGTAAATAATATGCAAACTAGTTTTCACATGCATATTCCATGATTTACTATCATTTAGTTTGGAAACACATACATTGGTACCAGGCACAGCCCGCTAGCAAGGTTTTACTGCTAAATGACCATGTGGTCAGACAATGGTTACGGTGGTTGAAATTCCCCAGTGCAATGCAAACACCTGGGGAGAGGGGTAGGCGTCTCCGGCAGCTAAACAAAATGGTTCCGGTTACATTAAAAGTCTATTGAAGTGAATGATTAGCACAAAGTTGTAGGCTGCCGGAGCATGCATGAACACAGCCTTACCCCCACCCCACCCCCGAGTTCTCAGAAGCTACTAACATGGCCAGCTGCGCCTTGTCACCCTGGTGGGGCTGAGCGGGTCAAGCGGGCACTACTTCTTTGGAACCTTGCAAAACATAATAATTACACGCAAACCATTGCTGATTAATTAAACTGGAATTTAAAAGTTTATGTTGCATTAAATGCCCCTCACTAAAAATACACAACACTGTAATGTGATGACATGAGGATAATACAAATGGGGTGAAACACAACATTGCAAATATTAACTTCCAACAACACTTTGCATATTAGGCCTTATTACAGGGCGTCCTGTTAAACCATTCAATATTTAAGGGTTCGTACGGCATCTGTCGTTACGTCCGTTTTACTTGCAAAATTATTTGTTGACATTCGCATGCACAACCCTGCCCTGGGGTGCACAAGTGTTTGCCGCTCTTACTCTTTGCAATGTCGTACACTTAACACAGAGCGCTCGGGCGCATCACTATCACAGGCACATAGAGTGGTATTATAGCTATGCTGACTCAGTGCTTGGCCAGGCACACTGTCTGGGAGGCGAGAGATCCGAGCACACATCACTATGTCGGCTGCGACATCCTCGCTGGTAACGTCAAACGGGTCATACAATAGGTTAGCCTCAGCTCCCTCATAGATAATCCCATGTTGATGTAATACGTACCATCGGGAGATGTAGCTCGAGAGAGTTTTGAATCCCTTTCCTTTAAACCACCTGGTGCAAGGTGAGGTCCCACCCTGTACCTGGAATTTGGCGGAGCACCGTACCAGGAGTAGTCAGTGATGTGAGGACTAGAACCTCGGATGCTAACATGTGTATAACACAAAAGATGTACCTCAGGTACAAACACTCATCTACGGAGTAACCTGAGGGTTGCACACAAGTCCCAGGCTAGCTACGTGGAGGGGTTCTTCCCAAATTGGAAGGGGAGGCAACGAGATGCGGTATCTTGTGGTGTGTGTGGGGTGGGTGACTAGGGGATAGAGACCCAGACGAACAACTTGAACTTAAGTGTACTCTTGTACACAGTCCGTATACGAGTGGCTTGGGTGGCCTCCAACTTCTTGAATGCCAGTGTTACATATAGTATTCCCGGGAGAGATTAATCCCTCTTGGGCAAGGCACCTGCATAGATTGTGGGACATGTAGGTTTACATGTCGTGACAAAGTTAGAAACAGTGGGAAACAATCCTCGCCGACGTATTACCTGTGGATTCGCAGGTGTTAAGAGTTTTCCTCTGTTCCGGTGGTGGTGCTGCGGCTGCCAGCTGAGGAACAGTACCCAATTTGGGTTACGGCTGAGTGGTGCTTGTGCTGTGGGGTAGGGTAAGATTTTAAATATTCTAAAGGAACTCGTTCTGGTGTCCGGGTTGGTAACGAAAAAAGCGAATTTCTCTCCTGTGGTTCTGGAATTTAATTACTATTAATTTCAGTTTCTAGGAGCTGCAGTTCCCTTTAAGATGATTCTTGACACCTGTTTTGTAATTATTCGGCATGAGGTCGCTCTACTGTTATTAGTTCTGACTAAAATGTGAATAGCCACACAGAGAAATGTACGTGACGTGAATCTGGGTATACTTGGTGGTCCTATAGTGTATGTCCAGGTAGACAATTAGACCCGACATGTCTTGCCACTTAACCACATCTGGCCAATCAATAGCCTGAAGGGTTATACAGAAGATCACGTGTGCAGCCACAGTAGGTACCAACGCGTATTGAGTTCTTAGTGAAGGGCTCCCCCGAAGATTAGCCAGTGCAATACCCTTAGTATTATCTTGGCCAAATTCAGAATACCACTCTGTGGTACTTGTATTTGCCGTTTGGCTGATATGCTTAGCCGGCATTACTTCACGTGCACATGCACAAAAGAATTAAATAAAAATTTAAGCTTTGGCTTGAACTTGAGTTCATGAGGGACACAAAGGTTATTAAAGCTAGCAGAAATTATTCTCAGAAAATTCAACGGGTTTAATACATCCACTTAAGCAAATACAGTGTGTGTGTGTCTACACACACACTCACACACACACTCACTCACTCACACACACACACACACTCACTCACACACACTCACTTTCACACACACTCTCACACTCTCACTCACTCACACTCTCCCACTCACACACTCATACTCAGTCTCACTCACACACACACACACACTCACTCACTCTCACTCACACACTCACACTCAGTCTCACTCACACACTCTCACACTCACTCTCACTCTTTCGCACACTCGCACTCTCTCTCACTCACTCACACACTCACACTCAGTCTCACTCACACACTCTCACACTCACTCTTTCGCACACTCGCACTCTCTCACTCTCACTCACTCACAGTGTGTGCAGCGAAGAGCTCAGTGTTTACGAGTGTTCCACATTGTGCACTGTGTGCACGAATGTCACAAAAGGTTATGCAGGGTTGTGTTGTTTATTTTATTTTTTAAGGTTAATAGTATAATTGTTTCTGTTCTTTCCCCAGTGTTAGTGTCATATATGTACACGTAAGTAATGTCAACATTTCTATTGATAGTCTAGTGGTCAGAGTGTCATGCTGAAAGGGCGATATGTTGTGTTGTGTATTTGTTGTTATTTATTTCATCATGTTCCTGTAATTATTATTACATGTAAGTACCACGGAAAATGCCGCTCAGAGTTATGTTAGGTTATGAATGTTTTGTTTACTTGATGCTCACTTGTTTTACTGACACGTGTTAGCCAGGGCATGACAGAGGCCACCGCACTCAGTCCATAGATGTGGTACACCATAGATATGGCAACAGGGACAACCACGTGGCGAGAGGTCACGAGTTTCTTACCAAAATTATTTAAAGCATTTTTATTGTGTAATTGCTTACGTCATATTGTTTTTCTCTAACAATTAAGTGTTTTAGTACATTAAGTGGTAATTGGGAACATTCCTGTGGGCCGTGCACCCACCGCTACAAAAACGGGACATTGTACGTTAGAATGCTGATATGGCAATTCCGCACCACAGCGGCCAAACGACTGATGTTATTTTTTTATATGAGTGTGATTTATAAGTGTTGAATGTCCAGACCATTTTAATATTTAATGTAAACTGGTGTCACATCATTTCATTGTATATTTGTTCACAAATATAATAGCCATGTAATATTTGGCCGCAGCAGCGACCAATCACAGTGGCTCACGCCCACAGCAATGTTAGTAGAGTCATAAATGTGTAGCGAGACAGCCGCGTGCCCACGCCGCTCCGGGCTTTCGTCATTTTTAACCTAATCATTTTGTAATTCTGTTTATTGTCAATGTAGTATATTGGAACCGCGTTTCTGCTCACCCAGAGCGAGCGCTGTGTCGTACCCCAGTCTATTTCCTTCACGGCTGGCGGACTTAACTTCACCTGTAAATCCATGTAAGTTTCACGCTTTGTTCATAGTTTCAGTGGTCACTCACTACAAAAACAGCAAGCAATTAATGTATTGCCCCTTGTGGAATTCAGAGTGTAATAAAATTACATGATGAGTACTCTCCGGCATAGTATTCGCTCTCAGTCGCATCTCGACTGTTTAACCTGTAATTTTCTATGAGTAACGTAACACATAATGGGCATGAGAAAACCAAAATATCCTCTGGGGAGTGAGATGGAGTATGAGGGTGGCCAACAACCCTCGCTAGACCAGGCATCCAGGAATATATTTATGTAAGTTCAGCAGTACTTGACCTACAAGACGTGGGCCACTGGGGGAAGCGCCAACAGGCCGGTGGCCGAACGACCCTAAGGACTTCCATCAACTTGTGCTCCCCCACTATTGAGCACTGGCGCCCACTGGAGAACTTTAATTTCTAAGTATTACCTATCCACATAACCTCCATCCCCCATGGTCCAGCCAGGCGAACCACCTGCGTCCTGTCAAATGGCTGCCCAACACGTGGGGTTTATTTTCTGAAAAATCATTTTCCCACATCAAATGGCACTGCAACTAGTGGCTACGCCTTTTCCCTTAAAAACTCAATTGACCATCACCATACCTAAAACCATTTTCCAAAAACCTGAATCCTTACAGAGTTCATGAAAACCCGCGTGAGTCAAGTGTGACCACGTGTCCTCATGTACAATAGGTCCGTTGAGCTTTGGCTCTCCATTTTGCTACTGGCGAACCTTCAAAGATTATTCTACAGCAAATTGCAGCATTTAAAGACAAGGAACACCAAAATTGGGCAAGTAGAAGGATTTTGACGCCAAAGAAAACAGAGCAGTCCGCCATCTCGTATGCCAACGCTGCCGTTGACGTCAGGAGGCATACCATCATGGAACAGCCCAGCAGAGGGGAGTGAGGCACCTTCTGCCCCCTGCCCCTCCATCCACTCCATGCTGCGCAGACAGAACCACCCCTACCATGATGCACGCGTGGGTGACAGCCATGAGCCGCGAGGCCACGTGGCCTAGCGAATGAAAACAACAACACCATTGAATCACCGCTTCAACCACGTCACGCTTCCACATTAGGATGGCAGATGACTAACGGAAGAATAGCTTCACTATGCAACAAGTGTCTTTGCATAACTGCCAGCCACGATCCGTTCTCACTGGACTTTTTGTTGGGTAAAACCTGCATGTGCCATGAACCTATAGCAGCACGTCTACTACAACAGAACATTGCCAACACTAATGCCGAAATCTACCATGGCACACTCGTGAGGACTGTGGTGGGAAAATACATGGACGTGTGTATGAACTGTGTCAAATCTACTACAGTTCAAGGATTGGTAAACCCAACATGCGCCTCACCAATCTGCACGTGCGTGCAAACCAAAACTGAGCCACTTCACCAACCATCACAGTTGTTGCGCACCCTGTGCATGTGAGCTTACAGCGAAGCATGTCATGGCCTCGAGACCGCAACGATCGTTTGCAAAGTTTTGTTGCACTTATCATCGGATGTGCCTTTCACCCAAGAAGAGGCGACGTGGCACGAGCCAAACTATATCGATTGCGCATGTTGTCAGCCGACACTGCCACAACACATCATGCGAGCCTTACACGTCAAGACCGAACCCACATTCTTCAACCAGCAGTCATACCACCGGAAGTGGATTCCCTAAATCAAGGGATTTTCTACCACCCGTAACTGCCGCAACTAACACCGCAACAACCTTGGAATCAGAGGGGCAAGAGGACGTCGCCTGACATCCCGGCCACAAACACACTACACACCAAGAGTACCTCCGGTATTCAACCACATGGAATACCAACCACTTGCTGCCTCGACGTAGTACGCCATAGACTGACCAATCATGTGCCAGGACCCTCAGACCACACCAGTAGGATTCCAGTCGTTGCCTACCTATGCAGGGATTGTGGGTGAAGATCCACTGAGATTTTTGCATGACTTTGAAGACCGCCTACACAGGTACCAAGTGGATCAGGCTGACTGGCCTAGCTGCATTGGCGACCGCTTATCTGGCGACGCGAAGAGCTGGTGGCACGGAGTCAGCCATTATGGGATGACGTGGGAGGAATTTTATAACACCTTCACCGCCCGCTTTACAAAAATTTTCATCTCATTACAAGCACATAGCAAGAGTATACTGGACTTCGCCAAAAAAAATCTGCCTCATTCAACACCAAGAACCGGCCATGGCACTACGAGAAATCTTGGAGGCAGTGTCTTGTACTGCTTGCGCCGAACACCATACCACACTCAGCTCGGCTATACATTTCATTGAGGATGACCTCCTGCAGACGGCGATACTACTGGATCCTAATACAACCACCCCAGCAACCAACACTGAAAGGAAACACAGAGCAGGATGCCGATGGCCAGCGTCGGGAAACGGAAGGTCGGGGTAGAGCGGCCGGATGTCACCTAACCCGAACCCAAACCGGAAACCCTGAAAACCCAACCACCATGAATTCCACTGGGACAGCTGGGGGATGAAGACAGTAGCTACATCCGTATCCATACCCAGGTCAACGGGCACGTGTGTTAAGTACTGATAGACACAGTGGCATCTCATAACTTCATCCACGCTAGGTTTGTCAACGATTGTCAAATAGATCACGTCTGGCGGACGATGCAATTGGCCACTCGACAACACCATGGAGAGGTAATAGGGATACTGGATATTCAGGTGAACGTGATGGGACATTGAAACCACCACAAGTGCATTTGTTACAGACGACATTCGGGAGGATATGATCCTGGGGGTACCATGATTGAGGGAACAAGGGACAATGGTGGAGCCCGTGGCTCGGCAGATCCACTTCGGCAGGAAGGAGAGGCGAATGGTTTATAACCTGGACTCCCGTCTGCTGAAACAGTCACCCGGGGTACGCCTTGACGAACAGGACCACGATGTGTCCCCTGAGTTCCGGGAAGCTGTACAGCAGTTACTCAACGAAAGGAATGATGTATTCACGGTTGCAGATCTGTTATACTGGACCATGGTGGCAGAACACAGCAAACTGCTTACAACAGAGGTTCTGGTGTATGACACCTCAGCACTACTACCCCCACCAGTGCAAAATTATTAAGGAACAGATCGCATAAATGCTACGAGAAGGTGTCATAGAACTATCTGAAAGTGAGTTCATTGCAGCCGTTACCCTCACTCCCAAAAAGGATGGGTCATGGAGATTCTGTGTGGACTTCCACCGCCTCAACCTGGTGACGAAGAGTGCACCGCCTCTATACATTCATGTCAAAGACGCCTTAAATAGCCTGGGGTGCGCAAAGGTGATGATCACGATCGACCTGCGAAGCGGGTACTGGCATGTCCCAGTCAGACAGGAAGATAGGCACAAGACTGCCTTCACCGCACCCGACAGGCGACGGTTCCACTTCTGTGCCGTGCCCTTTGGCTTGAAGTGTGCGCCTTCGACCTACCAAGTTATGATGGTGCACGTCCTGGATGGTTATATCGGCAACTTCGCACTGGCGTACCTGGATGACGTCATGGTGTGGTCGGGGTCCTGGGAGGACCACATCAAACACCTGTCCCTGGTCCTCAAGCATTTAGCCATCAATAAACTGACGTGCACGAATAAGAAATGTCACCTGGGGAAGGCCAGTATTCAGTTTCTGGGTCACGTCATCGACGAGGGACGGAGCAGTCAGACACCTGAACAGCTGTAACTGATCGATGAATACATCACTCCAACCACTGTGCCGCCTTAAATGCGTCACCAGCATTTTTTTTTAAGCGCCACCTATAATTTTATAGTATGCCACTTAGAGATTTTAAATATGTGAAGATTAAATTTTGTTAGATTGTTTCTGATATGAGCTATTTTAACCTATTTTGGAAAACTCAATTTCCTGCTAATTAAATTCATTTGATCTGTTTTGAGAACTTTAGCTTACTTTTCAGTCATTAGCACGATTGCGAGGATTTTAATTGGTAATTGTCTCATGAGTTTGATTGTTTTAATTATTGTGTTAATTATTTGCTTTACGCTTATTTTGAATTATCTGAGTCATTTATTTATATTTCAAGTCAATTCGTCCCGTAAATAATACCTTTATTTTTGGTTTGAAATATTTGAGATTTATATATTTCATAATTAATGTCCTGTGGTCAGACATTTATTTCTCTTTTCGTGTTGGTATATAAATATGTTTTTAGACAGTTGGTTCTTTTGGCCATGTATGTGATTTTATTATATATATATTCTGGATTAATTAAGTATTGTTTACTAATTTCCTATTATTCGAATTTTCTTTGTAATTTCATTTTGATTCAGTGCAGGACTTGTACTTCCAAAACTACGTTTTAAATCTTGTTAGATCCTTTCAAGCTACGGTTTCGTACTTTCGCTCTTCTCTGGCCAGATGTAAGCTCAGCCATTCGCAAATTCCTTTGTCACGACAGCTGTTGCTACCCCCTTCCACACTTCAGGTTTTGGCGTAGCTGTGTTGGCAAAGTCTTTGGGTAATCATACGCTTAGCGCATGACTTCGTATAAAAAACATTGTTCGATCACGTGCAAACTTGCCAGTCTTGCTTACTTGTTCTTTGTGGACGTCCCCTGTGGACCTTCGGTGACATCTAGCAACAACTTTAGAACCTTTTGATCATGTTTTTTCCTTTTCGTTGCATCGCTGTTTCCTGAAGTGACGTGCTTCTCTGCCTTGTTTGCCGACACTTCTACTTTGGCAGAAGAGCAATATGGCACGTGACCGCTATGCTCCTACCTGCGTGTTTTTCGGCACCTAGTACGGGATGAATCTTTTAGTTAGTTTGTAGCTTCTACTATTCAACATGGTTTAGTGATTTCTGTCTACCCTCCTGGTGAGTACAAGTTGTATTTTCTCCCAAAAGTCCATCATGTGCAGTTTTCACGTTATTTAATGTTGTGTACCCTTTTTTTTATAGTGTGATGGTCCATGTTTTCCTGGTGTTCCCCGGTTTTCCACGCTTCTCCGGGGGTTCAAGCCTTTTCTGTTCCTGTTTTTCGTCTCCTATGGCAACTTCCATGGGGATGCTTCTGTGTGGGAAACTATTCTAGTCCTCGTCCCAGCATTTTGCAGCCTAATTTCTGGACTCCTAGATCTCTACAGCTAAGTCATTAAGATATGTGAATTTACTTTATTGCTGCCAGAGCCACAGACTGTTATTTGAAGCATTATGTAATAATGTAACCACCTTAAATTCTGTGAACACTCATGATGCAAAACAATAAGTTATAATTGTGTTTAGTATGTTTGTTGCTAAAAAGGCATAAACTATTAATTAATGAAGTTAAAGAAGTATTATTCGGGTTTCAATATATCTGTGATACCGTGTTAGTTAAAAGTAAATATTTCAATATTATTTAAGAGGTACCTCCGGGTTATTTGAAACCTTTGAAGTTTTTTTTTTCAGATAATATTTTGTTGATCTCAATTTATAAAATAATATGTTTACTTTGAGGGCATGTGTCACTTGATTCTTATGTGATTTGTTTTTGCCCACTCAAGGATAATGTAAACAACAAAAAAAATAGAAAATAATTCTGTCTTGAAGCTATCATGATAATCTGGTATTTTTCTGTTAGGGCTTTCGATTTTCTTGTTAATACCCATACAAGAATGTAAACAAATATTAGATGATGTTCTGTTCCATTTTGTTACCTGATATGAAAAGATATGAAAATATGAGAAAGATAAAAATAAATTTAAAGATTAAGTTAATAGTGCCACACAACCCAATAGTTTTCTTATTTGAGTTTCCTCTGGTCTCCTATATATATTTTGTGGCAAGTGTTCCCGGTTTTGATTAACTGCCATTAAGGCAAATATTTATATTGGTGTTTAATTCCTTTTTGTGCCCCATGTCCCTCCACAGCCTGGCATATTTACTGTCGCTTGCAATGCTATTTTTGGAGTGCCTTGGCGTTTGTTAATTTGTTCTTTTGAGCCATGTTTGTCTGTTTTGTTTGGTTGCTGTTTAGATGTTGTTTGTGCCAAGGACTCAGTCTGATAATAAATGTTTCTTATTGTGGATTTCGGTAATGTGGATGGACATGCTGGCACAAAAGTGGTAGCCATGAGCGTGGTTGCAATTCGCAAAGTCACAGGGGTGACATTTTGGTAATTTTGTTAATTTAATATCTTGTGGCAATTTAGATTTTTTGAGGATAATACTTTTGCAGTAGTACTTAGTAATGGTAATTCAATTTAATATTCATTTAAGTTGTTATAATGCCTTTTGTTTAGTTTTCAATTAAATTATTTTAAAGTTGACAAGTGACATATATGATTTTCATGTCATGAAGTTTGTCTAAAAGTTTATCTTAGTTTGTAATACTCTTTGAACTCAGCTCTGTGATCTTGGCAGTCAGTTCAGGCCCGTGAAACTTAGATAGGCAAACAGGTTCCTCAATCAGCTTTTTTGCGATATCCAGAGATCGCAGCACAATCGCTACTACATCATGGTATTGTCATTTAGTTATAAATAAAGTAAGTATTTTTGTGAGATATGAGTTTTAAAATAATATATTTTTATTTTGTTAGGTGATTGTAAATGCACTTAATGGTTTTAATTTTGTTACTGTAATGTTACTAAATTTGATTTGTGTAGTACGCATGTCGTACATGTTTTGTTCAATGACCGTTTCAAATATGGCAATTTTGGCTGTTTGTTGTAAAGCCCGATTCACAATGTGTAGTTGGCTGTCAGCAGTCGGCAGTCAGCAGTTGGAGATGAAATGCATGTCTCAAAATGGATGCATTCCCAAACAGCGGTCGGCAGTTGGGCAGCCCGCAGTCGAGCAGTTGAAGATCATTTAACTTGATTTTCGACTGCTTGACTGCCAACTGCCGAAAAATTTCAAACAATCAGATCCGTTTTCTTGATCACATGACAACTACTTGTCTGTTTATTAAAGGGAGTAGGTTCATAATTATGAATTTTAATGTAATAATTGAATGCAGGTTTATTAAAAAAAACATGTAAGAAATACATTTTATACACGTGTGTGTGTGTGTGCATGGGTGGGGGTGTGTGTGTGCGTGCGCTACACAGTAGTACGCACACCCATACAATTAACAGTGTCTTGTTAAACTATGGGGAAAATTTAAACTGAATCATGGGCGCTACAGCCTTAATATAACTAAAGAACTAGGAACTCTACCTATATATACACACTAAATGTACCATATTATACATCAGATCAGTCTTCAAATAATAAATTACTGCCACCCTCGTGTAACTGCATTGTACTGCCAATGAATTTCCCCTTCTGGACTGTTAAAATAATTGCATACTGCATCTCTCATTTGAATTACAACTGTGTTTGAGTTGTTGGCACTAATCCTTCCTAGCCTTTGGATAAGAGATGCACTACCAATATGTTGCCGCCATTCCCCTGGTACAGTTATGCCATTTTCTTTGCGGTCCACGTAGGTTGGCAAACAGTACCGAGTGTTTGACACAGGTTTTGTGTCTATGAGAAAATTATGGAGACATACAGCAGCTTTAATGTATTTCTCTACCATGCATGGTTCAGCTTGTAACCGTGCCTGGAATACTTGCCATCTAGTTGTCATAATTCCAAACATATTTTCAATAATTCTTCTTGCCCTGGAAAGTCTATAATTGAATATTCTTTTTTCTTCTGGCAAATTGTGGCCAGCATATGGTCACAATATATTTTCGGTTAAAGGGAATGCTTGATCTGCGACACACCAAAATGGCACTGACAAATTCATGTCTGGAAGTGGTCTGTTGGGAGGGAGCTCAATGTCTCTATTCACAAGTGCCTTCCCAAAGTCAGATTCAGAAAAAATGTGTGCACCTGAAATTAAAATATATATCATCAATTAAATGCAATAACAAATAAAATCAAATTGAAAAATATATAAGCATACAGAAGTTGACACAACAAAACCATTAGTATCTTATGTGTTCTGAGATAATATACTGTCTGAAACTGTCTCTTACAAGGGCCATGAAGGCTTGTGATCATCTTTAATTAACTTGAAATGTTAAGGATGATGTGAAATATGTATGTATTCAACACTTACCATATGCCCCAATATCCACCCAGGTGAATCTGTATCTGGCATCACATATTGCCATCAACACAATGCTGTTCCTGATTTTGTAGTTATAATATTCACTGCCACTTTTCTTGGGTGCTAGTATGTCTACATGTTTACCATCAACTGCACCAAAGCAGTTGGGAAAATTTCACTGGTGCCAAAAGTCGTCAGCAATTTTCTTTCTGCCTTCACAGTCGGGAATTCTCACATATCTTTTGCTCATTACTCTCCATATTATCTCGCAGGAGCTTTCAATTACTATGTGTACAGTTGAATGTCCACATCTGTAACTCCATGTAATAGCCTTTTTGCTACCACCATGTGCTAGGAACCTGTGGTCAGACAAACACAGTGACCATTATTGTGTGAAAACAATTACACTAGTGATGAACAGAGAGAGAACTGTTCAGTTAAGCCTACCTGATAGTAATAGCCAGTCTCTCTTCTAGGCTAACGGGTTGATGGAAACTGTGTTTAGTGAGATGTGATTTCAGCAGATTTAGCAAATAATGCCACTGCCACACTTCCATTTGAGTATACTCAAAGAATCTATCATTACTGCCCTCTTTAATTCTTTTGATCAGCGTGAAATATTCACACTCAGTAACCACTGACAGCCTGATAATTGGATGAACCCAGTATCGCCTTCTTGCAATCTTGGCTTGTCTTTTCCATGCAAGAAAGGCAAGAGAAAGAACTGATACTGCAGATGCGATGACATAAAAGTCGTCATCCATGGTTACCTGTAAAATCATGTAGATAAGCCTACATACAAGATTACTGACATTCAAATCAATATACTAATTTATTATTTCTTCTTACAGCATAATTACCTTTCAATTTAATGTCTGGGAACAATAATTCTTGGTCTTGCGTTATAGTCTTACAACTGTCTTGACATTCATATTCAGTTTTTAAAGCTCCTGTTCAAGTTCTTTATTTACAATTCTTATGTTTACAAACAAAAGTAAGGAAGTCGACTGCGCATTGTGAATCGACATTCGACTGCAGACAGCCAACTGCACATTGTGAGTCGGGCTTAATTATTTGGTTGTTATCATTACTTTAGTTCTTATTTTTTGACAGGTTACGAAAGTGCCATTATACAGTAATTTAGAGGAACACACACCGTTGTCTTGTGCCGACGTGTGAAAATAACGTTTGTATAAATCCGGGTGCAGGGAGATATGTACCTACACATGCTTTCCTGCATGTTTTATGTTGGAATGCCATAGTAGTTTTATTGCATAATGTCATGTATCTAATTTTAAGTGGTAGTGTAAATTTGTTAGAACTGTATACCTAAGCCAATGTTGCAGTTTATGATGGCCATTTTTTGTAACCTAATTATATGTGTAATGGATAATGTATTTAATATACAGTATTTCAAATTTAATATTGGTTTAATCTAATATTATGTTCTCCATTTTAGCATTCCGCTAAGTTTGGCTGAGTGATATTGTGAACTTAATGCTACACTTCATTTTTGTTGTAAATCGGGGAAACAAAACTTATTTTCAATTGCAAGAATTTTTTCTTACTGATGCCGGCTAACAGCCAGCAGCGCTAGAGCCCATGACGGCGCTCACGTGTCACATGTTCCACACGTGCGCAAAGAGGCCGATCATTTTGAACTTTCCTAAAAATGTTAATTTCAGGGTAAAATGTGTTATAGTGTCTTTACAGTGTTTAATATGTCTTAAAATGTTTTAAAGTGTTTTTACTAATTTCAATTGTTTGATTTATAAATAGTCAAAGTTCCCGCAGCACCGAGATTAAGAACACTTAATATTCCGGCATGAACGCCATCACAAAGAGACATTGAAATAATAATGAAATACATAAGAAAATTATAGAAATGTAAAACAATATTTAATTTAATTTTTGCCATTTAATTTTCAATATAAAATATTTCACTCAACGTGCATAGCACTTCTGGTTATGTGAACCCCATAAGCGTCCATGGTAGGTCCGTGCGATGCTTGTATCTGGACAGTCTGTCGAGGAGAGCTGGCGAGGTAAGACACTGTCATGTACGCACTATAACTTTTGTTCACTGATTTAGGTTTCCATGGTCAATGTAGTTTACCAGATAATCTTTGCTTGCGTACGTTTTGCCAGATATTTTCCCCAACATTATGCTTCCGCTTTACTAATTCTTACGCTCTTGTGGCATTTTTAACTTAATCGAGGAGAAGGAGGAGAAAGATGTTGGAGAGGTCACACAACCCACACATTTTGATTCAGGCGCCACATGTCTATGTTCCTGGCATTTCATTGTAACTTCTGCATAATCGCTACACGCAAGCTTTGTTTATATGAATGTATTTGAGGGTAATTTTCGTGTTTGAATATTTTATGGCAACATCACATATAACCACGTGGCCGACTGAAGCCAAGTCTTTGTATACGCCATCACTGCATTTTAAGAGCTTTTTTATATAACATTGTATGTGCAATCATTTATTTCAGGGTTCTATGTCAGTTTTATTCAGGGTTCAATGTATTTTTCACGTAAAATGATACTTTTTTTACTTGATCACGCGGTCACAGTAATGTTTGATTTCACTGCCATCAGGCATGTAACACGCCTGTAACAATGCTAATCGTAAAGAGAATCACTTGCTCAACACGAATAATATTTTATCTGAATTTAGTTTGGCGTTTCCACGCAGAACTATTGCAAGTTTACCTGCACCACGTGGTCTGCTACGAACTTCATCCAGCGGCATCCGTGCCACCTAAGCTTGTTTTCACACATGTGTGTCTTTTATGTGAATATTCATCTCGTGTCCCATCTTATTTCATGTATCATTCAAGGGTCTATATAATAGTGTAATTAGTGTACGGTGCAATTATTCCCGTCCTAGCCGGCTCTGTGTATAGGCCATCACCACACTAACCATGTGCTGGAGGGCGAGCCCCATGAGTATGCGTTAGTGATGCTGAGTAATCACGCATGTTAATGTGTATTAATGGTTTTCATTTATAATTCACAGTGTCCTGTCTTCAGGGAAAAACCATCAGTCCACTCTAGCGGCTGTCGACCCTCTTCCCTTGTCAAGGCTGTGCTTTCACTCACTTCGTGAGATCATCCATTTAGGTGTGCACTAGATTAATTACGGGCTGTGTTGCACCTGAGATAATCATTTCACTGGTACATTGATGTGTATTAACAGTATCAATAAAAACATGTCTACAGTGAACTCAATTCTTTTATTTAGTAGTGACAGTGTCCTAGCAACATATGTTTTATCAATTGTTTATTTCAGTGATGTTTATTAAAAGTTTAGTATTGCCAACGTGTTTGTAAATACGCACGGGTGAGACAGACACACAGAACCCACAACATTCCTGAGAACCCTGAGTCTCAATAGTGAGGTGATTGGGAAGCACCGCTGGCACCCAAATTACCAGTAAGTATCTGTGTCATCGTTCATCTCGTGTCTCACCCAATGGCATCATTACATTTATCTTAATTTTATTTTTCCTGGTCCACTACCATATCTTGTCAATGTCCACCTGCAAATTTCTGCCCCCCCCCCCCCTCCCACTTCAGCATACACAACACAATTGTCTGCAAACAATCTTATTTTTCCCCTAATCCCCAAACCCATGTCATTTACCATTATGGTATATAACAAAGGACCCTGCACGCTTCCCTGTTGTACCCCTGATGTAACCTCCTCTTCCTCCAATATTGCCTCCCCCACATTCACCCTCTGCCTTCACCCCCTGAGGAAGTCTCCTATCCATTCCACTACCCTCCTGTCTGGTATCAGCGCCTCCACTTTCCTCATCAATGTCCCATGGGGCACCTTATCAAATGCCTTCTCAAAATCTATGAAGCAGGCATCCACCTGCTTCCCTTCATTAACTACCTGCGCCAGATCCTCTAATAACCCAGCCAGCTGAGTCTCACGTGATTATCCCCTCTTGAAACCATGTTGGGACTTCTCCAACCAATTCCTATTGTTCATAACCCTAACCACATACTGCACCACCAGCCTCTCCATTACTTTTCCCATACTTCATGTGAGACTCACCAGTCTGTAGCTGCCAGGCCTCCCCCTATCCTCTCCCTGCTTGTGTATAGGTACCACCATAGCATCCTTCCAATCTTGTGGTAACATACCCTCTCCTAAGGACTTTTTAAACAGCACCTCTAAATATTTCACCAACTCCCTGCCACCAAACTTTAGTGTTGCATGTCCTATCCCATCTGGACCCCCTGCCTTACTGCTCTTCAAACCCCTAATTACCTTTTCTATCTCCCACTCCCTCATCTTAAACTTACTAAATGCCCCCGAACCCTATTTGCCCCCCTTTTCCAATCCTCCTTTCCCTCAAACACTGACAAGTACTGTCCTTGCAGCATCTCCTATTTTTCTTGGTCATTTGTCGCATGTCTACCATCCCTTCCTGTTAGCAGAGGGATCACATCCTCTCTTCCCCTTAACCTCCTAACATACCTAAACAATTTCCCCTATTCCTTGCCTTTTCTTTCTTCTACCATGTTCCCCAGAAATGCATGCTTTGCCTGTTTGATCTTCCTTTCAAGCTCCCTAGACAGTCGTTTCATCATTTCCTTAGATCTTATCATCCCTTTATTTCTCCACTTGGCATATAATTTTCTGCACTTCCTCTTCATTTTCAAAATCTCCTGTCCATAATATGGCGGATCTTCCCCAGACTGTAACCTTTTCATTGCCACAAATTTCTCCAACGTAACTCCATTAATCCTCTAAACTCCCTCCACAACCCCTCTACACCCTCCTCCATAGACCATTTTTTAAACATGTCTCTCAGGAAGATTTCTGCCCCCTTCTTGTCTCCTCCCCCATACTGCCACACCAACCTTTTTGCTGTTTGCTCTTCCCTCATCTTGCCAATCTCAATTTCCACAACGGGGATATGATGGTCGCTTATACCATCCAATACTATTGCACCAACTACAGCATTCCCAGGTATGACCAACACCACATCAAGCACTGACCCAACAACCTCCTCATTCCATCTCGTAGGTGTTTCTACTACCTGGACTAATCCCCTGTTGACTAACTGTACTGCCATTCTCTGCATCATGCTACCCATTCCTTCTGCACCCCATTTCACACCTGGCATATTCAAATCCCATGCAACAACAACCCACTGCCTGTCCTTTAGTCTATCGACCCTCTCCTTGATCATCTCAATTGCCTGCCATCCCTGTCCTGGTGGTCTATACGCTGCCAGCAAAGTAATTTTCTTATTACTACCACCACTCAATTTAATTTCCATTACCTCGACATCCTCACTAACCCATTCTACCGCCCCTTTTAGCCCTTTCCTTACACACGCCATTATTCCTCCTCCTCCTCCCCTCCCATCCCTGTCTCTTCTGAAGATGGTCAACTTATCCTGCCTACATTCAATGTCCAGCACTTCCTCAGTCAACCAAGTCTCCACAGCTACCACTGTATCCACCCCATATCCTTCAACCTTTCCCCAGATGCCCTCCAGCTTGTTGTAATCACTCCTACAGTTCACCACCATTATCTTTATACTAGTACTCTGCTTTACCATCCTACGTTGCTTACCCCCTATCTCCACCCCTGCGGCCTCATCAATGCTATCCTCTCCATTTCTCTCTCCTTGCTTCTAACTGATTGCTATTTCAACAACTGCTGCTCTGTCCTGGCCCTCTCCATGCAACCAGCTACTTCCCTACCTAGCAGATCACCTAGAATCCTCTTTCTCTGCTCTGTCAGGTGAACCTGGTCCCTCCCTACACTTTCTCAGCCTACCCATTTCCTACTATCTATAAATGTAACCCTCAAATCCCTGCACACCCTCTCATATACCTCACTCACAGTCACTGCCTTCCTATAGGATACTCCTTTCCTAACCAGCATGCCACTGACTACTGCCCTAGCTCCAGGGAACTTCTCCCGCACTTTCCTCAGCAATCCCCTAAGGTTCTGCTCTACCTCCTGCCCCACCTCCCTTCGAGCCAGGTCATTTCCCCCTACATGAATGAGAACAACCTTTGCCACCCTGCTACCTCTCATACCACTAACCCTTTCCTTCAAATCCCTGATATTTGCCCCCCCCCCCCCCCAGCACTACTTTATACATAATTTCCTTCCTAACTTCCCTCAGCTCCACCCCCTTTACAATCGAGCTGCCTAGAAAAACTAATTCTGGCTCCTTTCCTACAACCTGTTCCTGCTTTGTGGCTCTTCCACCCACCTGCCTACCCTTGTCTACTTCGTCTCTAACCTGGCCCTGTCTCCGGCCTCCTGCAGCATCCTTGTTTCCCTCCCTTTGACCAGCCCTCCTCTTTCCTCTCTGGCCCTGAACTGTCCACTTTCTCCTGCTTGCTGGTCTTTGCTAATCCCACACTTGCAAGCCACAGTATACTGCTTCTTACCTTCTACCACTGCCTGTTCCCTGCTTTCTGTTCCCCGTTCCTCTATTCCTGATTGCTTCCTGCCTACTACTATCACCTTATTCCTTGCTACTTTTTCTTGCTCTTCTAACCTTATTTTGTGTCTTATGTCTCCTACTGCCTTATCCCTTTCTACTGCCTCCAACTCCTCTATCCTCCTCCTTAATCTTACCACCTCTATCTCTGCCACCCTCCTCCTCTGCCTTTCCTCCTGCAGTTCCTTCTGCAGCCCTACTTGCATTCTGCCTAACTCTTCCTCTCTACTCAGCTTTTCCTCCTGTGGACTAGCTTGCATTTTCTTTAGCACCCTCTTTACATTTTTCAACTCCTCCTCTAACTTATTTACCCTCATTTCTACTCTACTCTTACCCATCTCATTCCTGACCTTTTCCTCCATCCTCTCAATCCTATGCATCATTTCCCTCTCTTTCCTGCTCATCAAATCTACCATCTCCCCTTTCGCCACCTCCATCCGTGTCACTGGCACACCCTCTACAAAGCTTCCCCTCAGCATATCCCAAATCAAATTTCCACCTTCTCCAGTTATTTGTGTTTCCTTCTCTACCGTTAATTTGTTCCCTACCACTGCCACTAAACCCTTTCCCTCAGCACATTCCTCACACTTCCACTCATGTTCCTGTAGTGATCCCAGTTACTCCTCCCTGATCCCTATACAGCCAACATGGTGCCAGCCGCCACACTGGTCGCACTGAGCATCGCTATCTAACCTCCACACCTTACCACAGCCCCTACACTTACACCTCCCTACCATTTTTTTCCATTCTCTTTTTAAAGATAATTTAACTAACTTAAAACTAAAACTATTCTCCCTTATAAAATACACCAAATACCTCCTTATACACACACTTTCTTAACTAGCCTAACTTACAACATACACCCTTTACTCTAACAAAGGCCTTGGCCTCGTGCACACAATCGGACACTACTCCCTCCTTATAACTAACTACCACATAAAACACTAATCTTAACTCTAACTATACCTCAAACTACTCCGCCACCTATATTTAAAACTATTGCTTGAACTAATTACAAGCCAAAACAACCTTAAATACGGAACGACACATCCTGTAGTCTGTCTGTGGCGTTAAGTATCAGGCGGACAAAAATTTTTTTTTAGGTATTTTAATGATTTATTGGTTACTAACACTAAAATAAACTTTTATATAATATTTGTGGATGTCATTGATGAGGAAAATAGTCTCATTGCCAATAAAAAAAACTGTTAAAATGTGTCAATATTTGCACAATTATTGTGATTAACTTCCTGTAGTCACACTTAAAATTACCAAAAGTATTGCTATATGTGCTACTTGGTATAGGTTATTTTTTAATTTATTACTGTCTACTGGTTACAACCAGAATTGACTGCGTCAAAAAAAGTGACATTTAAAAAGTAATTCATTACAAAACATTAAGACAGTATAAACATTTCACAAATAAAGTTGAGATAGCTAAAACAAAGCATGACAAGATTGTATACATAGTTATCATAAACATTATAACAACATATTAAAATTCATATTTAAAACCACTGTTTCCATCCCAGAGGGGCTCTATATTGAGTTCACTTTTAGAGAATAAAGTGGCTTATTTAACATATTTTTGGAGAGTTTTACGAAATAATTTAACATTCATTTGCCTTACTTCTTGAGATGGTGAATTGTAAAATTTTTAAGGCTAATAAAGGATACAGTTTTCTAGTTGTACCAAGTACACACCTGGGAATATTTAGTTAATTGACCTGTCGAGTATTGTGCTCATGGATCACTTCCCTACTAGAAGAATTTATAATATATTAGGATACTTAGTTTCATTGGGTTACCCTAGCCAGGTTTTTATGTACCTTTTTTTTTTGGCAAATAAGTGTTTTTTTGTAAGCCATGTAATCTAGCAAAGATAGAATCTACTTTTTTAAGTCTAAAAAAATTTATATAATAGTGTTTCAGATTTTTATTGTATTTATAAGCATTTTGACCCTTCAATCAGATTGTTGCTTATAATGCTCTCCAAATGTGGATTTCATAGGATGTTTTGGGAACACTGTGCGTATACGATTGTGTTTCATGATAATGAGTGATCATTGTGCACTGAGTTTGAGATAGTGCAGTAACTGTACAATGTTTTGAATTTCAGCCATTTATGTGTAAAATTACAGTAAAATATTAAAAAACTCCTAATAGACTATACTGGGTGAGTACTTGGTTGTCCCTCGAAACTACACAAGGTTTTATTATGTTGTCTTAAGTGAACTCTCCCGAAAAATCTGCCGTATCTGGTTCTGTGAGAGGAATAGTTATTCCCCCACCTGCCCCTTCTCCTGACTCACCATAGCCTTAGCCATAAATATTTTTTGATTATCGAGCATATTGGCAATTAAAACAGTTACTTTGACTGGAGTGATAGTACAGGAAAAATAGTACTCGCTGCACACTTACAGGACTAAACACCTTAGTGACATTGTAGATAAGTGCATGCTGCCAGTGTGCACTAATGCAACTCAGTAGAGTAATTGGAGTAGGCCTACATAATTAGTTTCACTAGCCACAGCATTCTCAGTGCAATTTCATCTTGAAGATTGATTTGTTTATTTACTTACTAGATGACTTTCTTCTTTTTACAATTAAGGTGAATGTATGTCAGTAATTTTCTATAATAGGGGCTTTTTGAAAATGGGGAAAATAATGCCTGGATATGCTGGATATGATTATTACTAATCATACTTATATGAATTTTAGTGGAGCTTCAAGTAGTTTGCTGTAAAACAAATGAAATGTGATAGGACTAATACCTATCGAAAATCGTGGTGTTTATGCAGTAAAATATGTATAAGTTAGTCCAATATATTAGTATCTGGTCACTAAGTTGTATTACAGGTAAGAATATTGTTTGAAACGAATCATTATTCACAATATTACCTATAAAAACTTACCCATGTGTTACTGTATGATAATGTATGATACCTAATGTATGATATTCAAGCATAGCCCCCCTCGCACTTAAAAATAGTATACTACATGTCTGACAAGTCTTTACCATTGAGGAGCTCGCTCGCTGTTGTCTGTTGACTACTACACTATGGTATGTCAGGGGTGTAGCATGGGAAGATGGGACGGCAAGTACAATCTGCACATGCATAATAGACTCTAGGAGGCTAATGAACACAACACATGCTATTCTGCCGTAACTCATGGACACTCGTCAATGTGTATGAACCCATGTTTCGTCCGTATACACTACAGGTTTGTTAGGTCCATTTACATTGTGCCGCAGTGTACATAGATAGGCTGCATGCTGTGCGACAATATCACTTTGCTCCGTTAACTTGTGTCCAACATGTTTAAATTTGTTGAATTTAAATCTCATGGATTTAATAATTCTCCAAAATGTATCCTTCCCGGAAAACTGTGTCTTTTCAATGACAGCATTAAGGAGTTTATGCAGAGTGGAAATTCCTTTGCGCACTTCATAATATTCCAAGAACGTTCAGCCCTCGACAATTTTATTGAATTAGTCAAGTTCCATCTTCTTTTGCCATGGACGATGTTTACCTGGGATGGAAATGGCAGTTCCGTAATTATCAGCTATCTCACACTGTCTAGCTATGTTACGCACTGTCTTTTCACTTACACCTAGGCCTACTGCTTTGACCGCCATTCCTACTGCTTTGTCTAACGGGTTAATGAGACCTCGTTTCTTTTATTCTTTACAAAATGGTAAAACATTGTATATAATCTTTATACTTTGTGACCGCTTCACTTCCCATGATTTCTTTCGAGGAGTCTTCATTCTGTTCATAGGCCCCGATTACTTGTCAAATCACATTAACTATTATGCTCATAATAACATATATACTTTACAAATGAAATAACAGCAGTGATTACTGCTCACTGCAATCTTTTTAGACCCACACAACACTCCGGTACAACGAGCGTGGCTCACAGGTGTCCTTGCGTAGTGGTGCAGACTGTACACTGCTGTCTGCATGACGTGATTGCATCATACCAACACTGTAGTTCCCCCGACTGCCACCGGTAATTACTTATGAGACAGGTAATACAAGCATAGCCAAATATTAAGCACAGAGCCAGAGTCCCAGCGCTAGCAGGGGAGTAAATCCCCTAAACAGTGATTCAAGGCATGTCCGCTGTTTTTTGTAGGTAGTGACGCGAAGCGTGGTGTTTCCCCAGAAGTGAATTTCAAGTGTAGCCCATTTGCACTGAAAATTAATGTGTTTGTGTTTTGCAATTTAACATGTTGTCATGCTGTGTGTGATATAATTGTAATATTGTATTATGAAAATATGTTTTCTTGCAAACAGATGTAACTGAACAGTACCTGAATTGGCAATATTACCAATACAAATTACAAATATAATAGTGGGGAAGGCTGTGAACTGGAAGGAAAATGCTGGGTGCAATATCATGAAAACCTACATATTATTTATTTGTTTACCCTGCAATTTCCATGATCTTCATAACCCTCCTCACTATCATATTTGTAGCGTTATTGGTAACATAGTCCATTTAGGTATTGTTTGGGTAGGTCTTTTTGCAATTTAATGTATTTTTGTGAATAAATGTTACAATTGTGTTCTTATTTTTCACTTATTTTACCCTACATTTTCCCTGCTTCATACCCCTCCCAACTATAGTTTTTGGGGTTTCTAGTGGTCATATCTTGATGCCCCTAGTAAATTCATGTTCTGTGTGGTTAGTAGAGTGGAATTATACCACTTTGCTAGATTTTTTTTTCAATAAAGCCCTTATTCTATAATTTTACCAGTATCTCTCCCTATGTAGTTTATTAAGCATGTCAAAGATAATTTCATTTGTCTTTTACAGACAATTGGAATAGATTGGGGCCATTGCAAAATTCTCGCCTGATATTGTACCCCTGACTAACATTGAAGAAGCACAGATCCATGCCAACAAATATGTGTTTGGTAATCATTTCTTGCCTTTGGATTTCACCACAAGGGAGAAGAAAAAATTGAATTATCATGCAGTACCATCAGTTGTGTTGAATAGTAACTCTTTGTTGTGCCGTTTTATCATGTTGTAGTATTGTGTTTAAATTAAATAATTAACATTTTGAAAATTATTATTTTCATTGTTAATATGCTTTGTACAATTTCCTCCCCAGAAGTATGTATTTTCCAATTTTTTCGATTATGTTTCTTTTCCTCAGCTGAACTAACAGCTTTCCGATGGAAGAAATCTTTAGTATAAGTTTACAGTTCAATTTTTTTTCTTTTTGTTTAATAAGCTTAAAAAAATTGCATCCAATCATTCAATATATTTTGTTGATCCTTCATGAGGTTGTATTAAATGTACTTGCATTTGGAGTACTAAAAATTTTCCATGAGATAAATTGTTAATAAATATGAAATATGCACTTTGGCTTCTTCATATATTAAGGATGTATTTGTTCTATGGTTAAGCCGAACCACAAATACAGGGGTATTTGGAGTATGATATATAATTATTGTTTCTTTACATATTGAGTGATACAGTTACATAATAAATCATACAGTTACAGTATCCATATTGGTAACCTACATCCAGGAAATGTTTTAAAGGTTATGTTTATTGGATTCTTCTGACAGTGCTTTTTATGGATATTTTCAGACTGTTTTCTGTCTCTCATGTTGACATACACTGAGGCAGTTATGTGCACTACTAGAAGTACTCAGGATCCAGATTTTCTTTGAATCCAAAATGCATAGTTTTTTAGCAAATATAATTGCCTTTATTTCATCAACAAATTGAAACTTGTGTGAGAGTATAAGTACGTACCAAACTTAAATCAGTTCAAATATTGGTGGAAAGAGGTCAGTTACACATTGTCATAATTTAATTGAAGTGTTGAATACATTTTCAATGACTACATTTTACTAAAGATATTTGAATGTGTTGACCTGGCCAAAGGCTAGTAGTCGCTGTGATTGTCAAAAATGGTACTTAACGTTGATGCCGTCGGGTGAGACACGAGACAAACAATTTCACAAATACTTACTGGTGATTTGGGCGCCAGAGATGCTTCCCAATCACCACACTATTGAGACTCAGGGTTCTCAGTGATGTTCTGGGTTCTGTGTGTCCATCTCACCCGTGCATACGTACAAACATGTTGGCAATACTAAACTTTTAATAAAATCACAGAAATAAACAATTGATAAAACATATGTGGCTAGGACACTGTCACTACTGAATAAAAAAATTGAGTTCACTGTAGACATGTTTTTATTGATACTGTTAATACACATCAATGTACCAGTGAAATGATTTTCTCGATCATGACTAGCCAATTCTACTTGGGTACTCCCCAGCCCGTAATTAATCTAGCACATGCCTAAATGGATGATCTCACCGAGGTGCGTAAAAGCACAGCCTTGACAAGGGAAGAGGGTCGACAGCCGCTAGAGTGGACTTACAGTTTTTCCCTGAAGACAGGACACGGTGAATTACAAACAAAAACTCTTAATACATATTAACACACGTTGCTAGCTTGCCTAGTGACTGTCAGGACTCTGTTTGGCATTGCGCCAGTTTCGGTTTTGGGGTTTTGTCTTTTCGTGGGTGCCATTCGTTTTGGAGTTGTGTTTGTGGTAGGTGACACAACACATTTGTTTGCTCCTTGTGACACTTGGACATGCCCACTTTTGTGGGGGTTGTGGGAATATTCTTGATGCCCCATTTAGTTATTTCTGTTGTGTCATGTTCTAGGTTTTGCTTTGACTTTTTTGTGTTTCTGGTTTGTCCTGGGTACTTATACCTTCATTTTTGATCTAACTTGACTACTTTTGTGCAAGCTACCTTTTATTTCGATAGTCGTAATTTGTCAACTTAGTTTCGAGCTAAAAGGATCGTGTCTTGATGCGTTACCTATTGTATGGCATTCTTGAATTTTTTTGTGTACCCCAACATATCATTTCAAGGCAGGAGTGTGTGCCACCTTAAATGAGTCACCATCATTTTTTATTTGCCACCTAGATTTTTATAGTATGTCACTTAGAGTTTTGAAATATGCTAAGATTAAATTTTGTTATGTTGTTTCTGATATGAGCTATTTTAACCTATTTTGGAAAACTTAACTTTCTGCTAATTAAAGTCATTTGATCTGTTTTGAGAACTTTAGCGTACTTTTCAGTCATTAGCATGATTGTGAGAATTTTAATTGGTAATTGTCTCATGAGTTAGATTATTTTAATTATTGTGCTAATCATTTCCTTATTCTTATTTTCAACTATCTGAATCATTTATTTATATTTCAAGTCAATTTGTCCCATAAATAATACCTTTATTTTCAGTTTGAAACATTTGAGTTTTACATATTTCATAATTGAGGTCCTGTGGTCAGACATTTATTTCTCTTTTCATGTTGGTATATAAATATATGTTTAGACAGTTGGTCATTTGGCCATGTAAGTGATTTTATTATATATATATATTCTGGACTATTTAAGTATTGTTTACTAACTTCCTATTATTCGAATTTTCTTTGTAATTTCATTTTGATTCAGTGCAGGACCTGAACTTCCAAAACTATGTTTTAAATCTTGTTAAATCATTCCAAGCTATGGTTTCGCACTTTCGCTCTTGTCTGGCTAGATGTAAGCTGCACCGTTTGCAAATTCCGTTGTTGCAACAGCTGTTGCTACCCCTTCCATACTTCAGGTTTTGGCGTGGCTGTGTTAGCAAACCATGCACAAACAACTTAGAATTTTTTTTGGGCTAGTGAACTGGCTCAGAGAATACATCGCCAACTTCGCCATGGTCACAGCTCCAATAACGGAACTGATGTCTCCGAATGTCTGGTTCCGGTGGACGGCGGCCCAACAGGCCAACTCTGAGGCACTGAAATGGGCTTTCCGAGATTTCCCCTCACTGGCACAATATGACCCAACCAAACACCACTACGTACAAACCGACACCAGTGAAAAGGGCATGGGCATCGTGGTATTTAACATGTCAAAAGAGGGGCAAAGACAGAAATTCTGCGCCATTGAACATCTATATGACATCAACAAGCACAAGTGTCTGGCAGTAGTGTGGAGCCTGAAAAAATACCGGCAGTTGTTGAAATGCCAACGGTTCATGCTCCGCACAGACAACCACTGCATGTTATGGCTTCACAACATCAGAGAGAGCTGCAGCAAGCTGACACGCTGGGCTCTATTTCTCCATGTGTTCGACTTTGAGGTGCTGCATGTCGCAGGGCAGGACAATCAACTGGCCAACCATCTGTCATGCACGCCAGGAACAGAAAATGCACACGACAAGGAAGAATGGGAGGACATTCTACCCCCTTCCCCGCCGGAACACGTGAGTAATGTGTTAATTCAATGCAATAGTGTTTCTGTGCCAACCGCCATGCCCACACTACCAGAGTTACGTGATCTTGTCATTCGCGAGCAGTCGATGTGCCCGGTCACGCAAAAATGGAAAGAACAGTTTAAAAATGGTGTGTGTTGAACGATTGTGTGGAATCACGCCCGGGTGTGGACAGCGAAGACTTGTGTGTTTACGTACTTGCCACTGCATGCACAGCTGTTTTGAAATATGCACACAACAGTGAAATCGCGTGACACCCCGGTGCCACACAATGTAACTTTTACAAAAGTAGTAGATAAGATGGCGCACAACAACAGCCACATAAGCCAGTTGAGCCCTTCAAGACAGTAGCAGTTGATTTAATGGGACCGTGCCCGTGGACACCAAGTGTAAAACGCTTCATATTGGTCATCACTGACTTATTCTCGGTGTACAGAAGCCTACCCTGGTCCTCAGCGACAACGGCACACGGTTCACAGGGAAAATCTGGCAGGATTTCTGCACCAAATGATGCGTGAAACACCACACAATGGCGATCTACCATGCGAGAACCAACCCGACAGAATGCCGGAATAAAGAGCTCAAGACACAGCTGCGCCTACAAGTCGGAGATGACCACGCGTCATGGGCTGAACATCTCCCGGCAGCTTTGTTTACATTGCAAGGAAGGGTGAACGAGGCAACCGGCCGAACACCTACCCAGCTGCTACAGGGCCATAACCTTCCCCTCACCTTAGAGTTCACGAGCGAAACAAGGGGCATGCCGGCAGCGAAGGGGAAGAAAGGGAGGTCAGGAGTGAGAGAGAATTGCAGAAGGTAAGAGAGAGACAGTGGCGCTACGCAGAACAGTTGCGGCCCGACTCCACCAGTGCCCAACCTCCCCTCCTTCCCGGCCAGCTAACATACATGTGTGCACATCTGCAATCTGCCAGCCACAAAGCATTTTGCATGGGCTTTGCTGCATGCTGGAGCGGCCCACACACAATTGTTAGGAGAAAAGGAGAGACGTGTTATGTTGTGAAACTGATTCGAAGACACACTGCAGTTTTCCACAGGGATTCCGTACGACTTGCACCAGGTAACACAGCGATGCTGGACAACATCTCCCCCCCCCCCCCCCCCCATTAACACCTGGGGGAAGCCCTGAGTTAGCAAGATGTCATCTGTTTTCAACATGCAGCCAAGCAACTTCTCCCGCCAGATCTCAGTACAGCGGACAACGAATGTTCCACGTCGTGCACGAGTGTCAGATAAGTTTATGCAGGGTCAAGTTGTATTGTATTTTTAAAGGGTAATAGTGTGATTGTTTCTGTTCTTTCGCCAGTGTTAGTGTCATATATGTACACCTAAGTAATATCAACATTCCTATTGACAGTCTAATGGCCGGAGTGCCATGCTGAAAGGGTGATATATTGTGTTGTGTATTTATTGTTATTTATTTGATCATGTTCCTGAAATTATTATTACATGTAAGTACCATGGCAAATGCCTCTCAGAGTTATGTTAGGCTAAGAGTGTTTTGTTTCCTTGATGCTCATTGTTTTACTGACACGTGTTAGCCACGGCACAACAGAGGCCACCGCACCCAGTCCATAGGTGTGATACACCAAGAGAGGAGATAAGACAGAAGTAAACAATTATAGACCCATCTCACTTCTTACGTCCTTTTCAAAAGTAATTGAAAAACTAATTTACAGGAGGTTGCTGCAACATTTTGAGAATCACAAAATCTTATCAAATTTCCAGTTTGGCTTTAGCAAAAACACGTCAACAAATGATGCAATTTTCAAACTAACAAATAGCATTCTTAATGCACTTGATTAAAAGATGCCATCTAATGGAATATTTTGCAACCTACTAAAACATTTGACTGTGTAAATCACAACATACTTATAGAAAAATTAAAGTTTTATGGAGTCTCAGATACACCAAATAAACTAATAAGCTCATACCTTTCAAACAGACAAGTGTGGATCAAAGGAAAAACTACTTCATTCTACTCTGAACCAGGAAAAACCATGCATGGGGTCCCACAAGGATCAATATTAGGCCCCCTACGCTTCCTAGTTTATATAAATGACCTTCCATGTGCATTAACCCCAGAAACTACTCTAATTTTATTTGCATATGATACTAGCATCTTAGTCTCTGGAGACTGAGTAAATGATCTAAAAAAAAAAGGACACAACATTTACAGAGCTAAATGCATGGTTTATTGCAAACAAATTAAATCTCAACCTAGATTAAACATATCTTATATGAATTTCCTCACAAAGAACAGAAAATACATTAATTTGTATGTTAGCAGTAACAGAGACAAAACTAATGAAACTGCAGTGATTAAGTTTCTTGGCTTAAAAGTAGACAATTTACTTAACTGGAAATCTCATATTCTATATATTTTACCTAACTAAGTTTAGCATGTTTCGCCCTGCGGAGTGTTGTAGAGGTCTTGAACAAAAATGGTATATTCTGCATATTTTTTATTCCATCATGTGTTACAGGTCAACTTTTTGGGGTAAAAAAAAAATGCGAAAGAGAGCTGTACGAATAATCATTGGCAAAAGAAAGTAAGACTCATGTAGACCTCTTCTCAAGAGCTCAGAGATTTCAACATCTGCACGTGAGTACATGTTGTCAGTACTTATATTCATGTCCAAAAACAGCCATTTATTTCAGAAAAATGAGTCCTTTCATAAGCATGACACTAGAATAAAAAAACACGTGTGGCTTAAGTTAACCTAAAACTTGTCTAGAAAGGGCCATCCTACTTTGGTAGCCAACTTTTCAATAAGTTACCACAACATCTTAAAGAAATTTGCTTCTCTAACCAAAAACTCTTTAAAAAACAGCTGAAAGGATTTTTTTTTAACTAACATTTTATAGTCTATATGAATATCAAAACTACAAAAATTACGAAATTATTGCAAAACATGTCTTTGTACGCATTTCTTGTTCTGGTTTTTCTCGTTTCCTTTTTCTTCTGTTTCAGCAAAATGACGACACCCCACAGCATGTTGGGGGAGGATTGATCAAATTATGAGGAAAATATGTGATGCGTATATGTGCAGTCTGACATATATGTGTGTGTTTACTATATCCAGTGTATAAACTTTGTATACTGTAATTTGACTTGTCCAATATCTTTGTACAGCTATGTATTGAAAAACGATCTTACGGATGCAATAAAACAAAACCATAGATATGGCAACAGCGCCGACCACGTGGCGAGAGGCCACGAGTTTCTTACCAAAGTTATTAAAATTAGTTTTAAAGTGTAATTCTTTATGTCGTATTGTTTTGCCCTAAGAATTAAGGGCGGGTCTTACCATCTCTTGATATAGGTCTTGGTTAATTTATCTTCTCGGCAAATGACCAAATTCGTCTTACCATCTGTAGGTACTGCTACCAAGAGGGTAAACTGTCGTCTACTTTATCTGCAAGTTGGAGCTCTGGGAAAGGGTCTACAATTGAGATAAATATGGCGATACCGCCAATCATTGTTTACATTTGAAATGGAGGTTGTGAACGAGATAGACAAGGTTATTGGAGACGATAATGAATTACAAATTGTTGGAATTATCAGTGGTAGTGACGAACAAACGTGATTTTATAGGAGTAAACTTGCCAGGATTTCCATAGAAACATATGTGTTTAAAAGGTTGCAAATAGTAAGTTTATGTGTTTTGTAAATAATGCATTAAACCATTACTATAATTATTGAAATGCTTTTGGCCCGAAAAAGCCTCACTTCTAACACTTTTGTAGTGTGCAAATAATATTTCTTTGTTTGCTTGTATCGTAAATTCAATGAGTGTAAGGTTAACTTCGGTCGAAGTTTGTGTATTGCTGCATCTGTACGAATATGAACAGTGACATATGTATCGTGTTTTGTTTATCATTGAAGTTAAAATTTTCGAAATTACAATAATGCGAATGTTATTTCAATATGAGTGAAATTTGCCAGTGGTCCATCAAAAAATATGCTAGGCCTACCCAAAATGCCACATACTTGTACGAATTCCGTCTCATGAAAGACATTAATCTAAAGACCCCCCACGCCCTCCTCTTTTTCTTTTTTCCTTTGAAATAAAATAAACAGAACCCCAACAAACTTAACTTGGCGATTACAAAAATAAAACAGGTTGGAATGCCAACCTAGCCTGTCATGAATCAGGAAACACGAGGAACATACAGAGAATTCCATGGAAGGAATTCAGTCAGTAAGCGACAAATTGACGAGGGGAAAAAAAAACTAATGATGGACACAACACAAACACAGTGGTCTTCTTGCATCTAAATGATTCCTTTTGCAGAATTCTGGGAGATTATGTACCTGTTGACAACTAATCCTGTTTGGTTTTGTGTGTTTATATGTTTAATTATAGTGTTTTTTTTTTTAAACAAAAACTCTGCTGCAACAGCGCATATCCAAAGCAATTAATTATTTGTTTCAATTGTCATTATTGTAAATCTTCATCAGCTTGTCAAAATTCTTACCAATGTTTTAAAATTTAGCACCTAGCTATACTGCAAAAGTTTTTAAATGCTACTTCCAGGAATACAGGAATTCTCTATAATTTTATTTAATTTGATTTTCTTTTATATATTTTTGTCAATCCTATCTCTTAATGCTGTATGTATACATGTATGTAGGTACATTGCAATGTACTTATTATGATAACTTCCAGTATGTAGCCTACTGGTACATAAAGATACAAGTACAATTATAGAAAAATAAAATGCACATGTGCAAAATACTGTTCCTCCCATTCAGAAAACAGATGTTTGATAAGATGATAGAGAATTATACTGATTGTAACAGTCATATTTTTTAAATTCGACTTTGTAACTTATTTTGCCCAAGTATAATTGAAGAAATAAGGTGCCTCTCTTACCAATTCTTGGGGGGGGGGGGCTGAATTGGGCGTAGTGGTAGGGCGCTTGCTTTCCACCACAGTTACCCATGTTTGTTTCCCTGTGAGGTTACATACAAGTTTTCACGTATAGGAATTTTGCTGAATAGTGCTGCTGGCAGGCATGTTTTCTCAAGGATTTTTCTGTTTTCCTTGCCGTTGCATTTCTACGCTGCACCGTCTATGCCATATTGTGCCCTCATTGGCTCTCCAACACCTCGGTTGTTAAAAACCACCTATTCATATTGTTTGTTACAATCATATAGTTTTTCAATTCAACTTAGTAATTTACTTTTCCCAGATACAGTAAACTCCCGATTAACCGGGTTAAGTGAGACCAGGGAAAACACAAATAAGCAAATTTGTATTTTAAAAAACCCGGATAATCGAATTTACTATTTTTTACTGTTAATGGAACATTGATATTGGCTCCGAAATTCGTGATAAAACACAGTACCTATTATACATTTCAAAGCAAATATAAATCACGCACTGTATGTGTAGGATTTAAATTACTGTATGTAGTACAGTACACAATACGTTAACTGATAATTATGTTGCACCAAGTATAGCGTAATTCCAGTGCATCGAGTATACATAGCTTTGGGCCAGCACCGTAGGTTGACGGGCGGCAGGCGGGCGTAGCACGGTCTACAAGCGGCACGTAATTGTGTGTTTGTTGCTTCTTCAATGTACATTACACAGACCCGTCCTTGAGATGGCCAAGTGAGTTGAATGAAATTTTAGAATACAATGGAATAAAGACAACGGGATTTTAAATGAGGTAACCCGGCATTTAAACAATACAGTAAACTCCACATTAAAATAATAACCCTCACAATACAAATGCAATGCCTAATGTTAACTTTTGCTAAAACAAGGAAAACATATTTTAAAAAATTTAAATTCATTAATTTCAAAGTTCGTGACAACCATAACTAATTTTACAAAAATGTACGCACTCACCTCTATCAATAAGTGCAGGCTGCTTTGTCATTCAGACTCAATAGGCTGGGTTGAAACATCTTAAATTTCTATACAAATTAATTACCTGGAACTTGTTTAATTTTGACTGACTTACACACAAGCACACAAAAGTTTAAAAATTCTGAAATGTTAAGTTTTTTGTAAACATTTACACACTTTATATGAAAGAATTCAAGAAGTTAAACTGTGCCTTTCTTTAAAAAGTTTTCAATTTTTTTTTGTTTCACACTGGAATTTATGTTTTAGTTTATAACACATCTTATTTTTCTTAATGCGAGAATGTCAACATAGTCCAAACCCTGTTGGCTGGCATATTCTAACAGTTTCTCGACGTGTTCTGCTGCCTGGATGTGTGTTATTGAAGCTTCGGGCTAGTCTTCAATTTCATCCGATTCTTCTGCAACTTCCCCTTCAACACACACTTTTGTGACTATTTGGCTTCTTCATTTAAGTGTTGAAAACCTTGCTCATGATTGTCGAAGCTCAGCCACTCGCTTATGTTGCATTCATCAACATCTTCGAAGCCGATTACATTGTTAACCATGCTTGATAAACTTGTTGCGGTGCTTAATTCTTCCTCTTCAAAACCTTTAAAATCACTCTGAAGTGACTGGGGAAGAATTTTTTTCCAAGCATTTTGAAGTGTACTCACGTTCACTTTGCCCCAGGTTTTGTGGATGCCGTGAATAGCATCAAGAACATTAATTGTTCTCCAGAAAACTAGCACACCTGTTGCTTTGTCAACCTGCTGTCTCACTAGGTTTACTCTGTAATGCTGCTTGAAAGATGCAATCACTCCTTGATCCAACTGCTGTATTAGTGACGTGACATGTGGGAGCAAATATTTAACAAAAATTTTGCCATCACTCCTCACAATTCAAATTTAAATAAATTTGACATATTATTGCACAGTTATTTCCTTTAAAAGATGCGATTTCTAATACATGACACATTTTAACATAATTATTATATGATGTACCGAGATATGTTATATCTTAAATGGTACTTTACTTTGAAACCTAATAATGAAGTTTTTTCCACTATATGTTCTTCTGTTATTTTCTTCCATACTGAAAATAAATTGTAATACTCTGTCTGCCAGTCGCCATTTCTAATCACTGCCGAAATTCAGAGCGGGGGTGTGCTAGGGCCCTAGTGAGGGCCCTTATACCACCCAGACGGTTGCAGCATTTGTATCTCTCTGCAGGCTGAGGAAGTTTCCCTCAACAGACCGCAAAGAACACATAGCCCAGAGGTCAGGACGCCCTGCATGTCCCGGCGCAATGTCTGCCAGTCGGAGATACGTGACAAATGCTGCAGATATGTCAGTATGCACTCAGTACCTGGAACAAGGCTAGACGGTGACAAGTCAGTGCCAGTGACGACCGTTTCTTCTATAGTAGGGTTGGAAAAATATAATGGAAAGGGGGAGGGTACTGCGCGCGCAGCATGCTCGAGAGTTTTTTTGTTTATTAAAAGGTGAAAGGGACGAAAGTTTCGCAGAGTGTGCGCCGCATTCCTGTGGACAGTTTCACAAAGAAAAAGACCAGAGTATGGAGGTTCACGCACATGCGCATCTACCATTACTCGCTGCCACGCTGGCGCCAGTGACGGTGACAGTATCTATTAGCACTCTCGTCGACGTGGAGTAGAAACTGGGCCCGGACTCTGGTGACACGCTGTCACTGATACTTGGTAAACTACGTGACCGGACTTACGGTGACTTCTGAGTCACTGATCCCGAATCACAGGTAGCAAAATATCGCCCCCCCACTATTTTAGTGTTTCAGTGGGCCGTTCACCCACTGCTACAAAGCGGGATATTATGTTAGGATGCTGATATGGCAACGCCACACCACAGCAGCCAAACGACTGATGTTATTTTTTTTTATATCAGTGTTGAACAGTATAATAGGTGTTGAATTTCCAGACCATTTTAATATTTAATAGACGTGGGCACTGAGTGACTGATTCGAAACATTCGTCTGCCGATGACTCGATACTTTCGCCAAGGCTGCGAGTTGCGATACATGTGCAATCTGTTCCGTACGTTTTGAAAGGAGCCAAAGATTTTTCGAATCATTCGCAATGGTTCCGTGGCTCAAACTAGATGGCGGTGATGTGTCAGACACTGAGACATTAACAGTTTTGAAATCTCGTGTGTAATATTAGCAAATATGGTATTAGTTATATTGTTGTATTGCAGTGTTTATTGGTACAATCTAAGTGCTCATTTTTATAGTATGAGCATTGTTTTGAAAATACTTTTTGTTAATTTTTGTTTGTGTTATTGATGTTTTGTTATGTAAGAGTTTATTCTAGAGTATTTTTTAATGCATTATCAATTCTTAAATATAAAACTTCAATGAAAGCAACACTTTCTAAGTACATCCTTATAAAATATACCTGGAATTTTTTTCTGCTTAAAATTAAAAAAAAAAAAAAAAGGAATAAAATGTTCATCCATATGGCAGCCATTATTATAGAACGAGTGTATACGTGACAAAATAAGCATTTTGAATCTCATTAAATCTTGTATTATTACATTTTTATATTATAAATTCCCACTATATTAGTATTTTTTGTCTCTCGTCTATCATATTTCACTGCAAGACAGCTTTTCGGCAACGATCAACGATTCTCTGTAAGCCATGGTGAGCCGAACCTACTGTTTCGAGTTGAAACAGCCACACAAAGATGTGTGTGTGTTGTTGATTCAATACAGTTCAGAGCCCTCAAGATGTCTCGAAGCTTCAGAGTCGACTCATGTAGCAGAGTTTATCAAAATGTTTCTAAACAATAAAATTACTCGTTTTGCCAAGTCTAACATTTAATGTAAACTGGTGTCACATAATTTCATCGCATATTTGTTCACAAATATAATATTCACGTGATATTCGGCCACAGCAGCGACGAATCACAAGGCCTTGCACCCACCGCCATGTTAGTAGAGTAATGTACATGTAGCGAGACAGCGGTGTGCCCACATCGCTCCGGGCTTTCTTCATTTATAACCTAATCATTTTGTAATTCTGTTTATTGTCAATGTATATCGGGACCTCATTTCTGCTCACTCGGAGCGAGTGCTGTCTTGTGCTCTGGTCCATTTACTTCAAGGCAAGCGGACTTAACTTGACCTGTAAAGCCATGTAAGCTTCTTGTTTTGTTTACAATTTCAGTGGCTGCCCACTACATCTGCGAGTAATTAATGTATGTGCCCTGCATGGGATTCAGAAGTTAATAAAATGATGTGATGAGTATTTTACCGGCATATTATTCGCTCTCAGTCGCATCTCGACTGTTTAACCTGTAATTTTATTCGAGTATTGTAACTTATAATTGGTGTGAGGAAGCCAAAATATCCTCTCGGGAGTGAGATGGCGTACGAGGGTGGCCAACAACCCCCGCTAGACCAGGCCTCCAGGAATATATTTCTGTAAGTTCGTCAGTACTTAACCTACAAGATGTGGACCACTGGGGGAAGAGCCAACAGGCCGGCGGCCGAACGACCCCAAGAACTTCCATCAACTCGTGCTCTCCCACTATTGAGCACTGGCGCCCACCAGAGAACTTCAATTTCTAAGTATTACCTATCCACATATCCTCCATCCCCCCATAGTCCAGACAGGCGAACCACCTGTGACCCGTCAACGGTTTTCTCTGCTCGAGTGGAAGAGTGGGCCGGACTAATGCCTTAAGAGGCTCTATGTCGCTGTGACCTTGGGTCACCTGGAAGGTTCGGGGTTAAGGACATATTAGGTCGATGTAGAAGGTGCTCGAAGAAATTACGACTGGAGGCGCTGCTGAAGTGACATTTTTCAGGGGAAGATGGCCTATTAGAGAGTGTCACAGTTGTGGCCACAGCACGGGCATAGGACGACCAGTCCTATATCAGGATGCCCTCAGCCTTCCCAGCCAGATGACGTAGCAAGACTCTATTACCATAGCGGGTTCCGACTCCGGCCTTCACACCCTTAAAGAGTGAATGAGTGACACTGGCGAGCCCTCCGAGCATCTGCTCAGGCATGGGTGAGTTTGCCTTTTATATTGACCTCTGGCAATCTTTGTTGCTTCGAACACTGCAGGGGGGCTGGATTCCACCTCCTAGGTGTTGAGCTTGTAACATCACATGCTTGTACCATGGATGCTTATCTCGCCTCTTTGCTCGGCCACGTGGGGATTGCGTGCCTTATTTTCTGGTCGTCGGGCCAGTGTACAGTTTTAGCAAATGGGAATGTTTGTTGTTCACAATATTCTCAGTATTTAACATGTAAAAAGGGGAGAAAAAATGTAATTTAAACATAAAGACCCGACTAGGCCAAAGAATGTTGTAAGTATTCCCTCGCACACAGAACAAGACAACAAAGCTACAGTTTGCCGCTTGGGAAATTAAACTAAAAGTTGTTTTGTCCGTTTGGCATGTAGTGTAGATGGCAAACGTGTGTTACTTGTGTAATTTATTTCCTCCCACATTTCAACAGTGCTTACGTCTCACAAATAGTGAGAGTTAATTAAAAAAGGACACATGTGAATAATATGAGTGTACATAACCCTTTGATTGGCATGTTCTCATGTGGATTATGTGGTATTAATTAATAATAAGAAAAGAGTAAAAAGTGTGTGTATATGTACATCAACAATAAAGGTTCCAAAATTTAAAGCAACATCCAAGTACTACCAAGTGATCCTGTTTAATTTTCAAACCATGGCTTGTGCACCATGTGTGACCATGTTTTCCCACATGTGTAAATTCCTTTGAGCTTCTGGCTCCTCATATTCGCTATTGACGAGCTTTCATAAACTTCCCTCATTATTTTGGGCCAGCACACCAATAAATTGGATGCAGAAAGAACAGAAAACAACCACGTGAGGGTTTTGGTGCCAAATCACCATTACATCAGAATAATCAGCGAATTCCACCATCTTGGGTCTTTACCTCTTCATTGACTGTGCATCATCTGGTGCATCAGTGGCCACCTCCAACTTGGGCAAGTTCATTTCTGAGGGAAATACACCAGCTGCCACCACCCCTCCATCCACACAGTGCGATCCTGGCAGGACCATTGCTACCACATCGTGCAATTGGGTGGCCGCTGTGAGCCACAAGGCCATGTGGCCCAGCAAATATAGCAGATACTAATGTGTCGCTCATCTGCTCTGGTCTAACAAACAACATGGGCTTTCACTTCGATATGCAAGACTTGAAGTGTCAACATTGCAGAAAATGGAAATGTCTTGGTACGAGCCTATTTACTATGAATTACCCCACCTGTTACTGTCCATCAGTGTCCACCTCATCGACCCCAGTATGGCCACAACCAGCGATGCAGAACAGGTGACGGAAGGACACATGCCAAGGAACTGTACCCACATTGTATCTTGTTAACTGTGCTTGTGCCAGTACCACGTGGAGTGTGCAATCATATAAATTTGGAAGCACTAGACTTACACAACAACCACATTCTATGCAGTAGATATGCAGCTATTGAGAAACCTGCACCTTTCACGGTGAGAGTTTTCACACACGCATTCGTCTTCACCAGTGCCACGCTTCCCCAAGTCAGCATGAAGCAAGCATGTCCTTAGATGGCCAACCACTACAGCATTCTGGCAAGCAGGATCAAGCCACATCATCCATGCCACAGTGGATAAAATCAATAGTACTCCATTCCTCGCTACAGAACGAACAAAAAACACTACATGTAGCATCATGTATTGGGACAGCTGCAGCTCCACATTTCAATGTCGAGAACGAGCTGTGTGGATGCAACATGCAGCAAATTTTCACCACACCAACTGCGGTGTTAGTAAACAACGCACCATGGGGCCAGCCGGCCCGATCAATACCGGCCGTAGCTGTCATGTAGCAACAGTGCACACCTCCAAGCAACAACGAACCACTCCATCTGTGTCTCAGAATACTGAAGCAGACTGTAGTACAGTGAAACCAACATCACGTCCATCCCATATGTGCAGGCACTGTCTAGTGCCCAGGTATCACTGGCACAGTGGGTGCCGGAACCGGCCATGTAAAACTGTCCACAAAACGCAGCATCGTGTTCGCACTGAGTGTGGACAACAGCAGCCCAGTAGGGTCGACACATAGTTCGTGCATGAAGCGTGCACAATGGTCGCAACCACCACCTTGCTGGAGGAAACACAAACGTTCATCAAGAAATGATGTGTAACTAATGTGCAGGCAGTTATGTGTACTTGTTTGCTGTAGTGCAATGAACAGTGTAAATCGAGTGCGCTATGCACAACATGTAATCATGTGATTACATCTCACACAGCCACAACACATGTGCCCAAGCACAAAAATTAAGTCGGTGTCCAGGCTGCCAGGCCCTAACATCAGTGCTTAAACATTGTGACATTTTCAACCGAACATGACAACAGATTTTCGGAAAGACAAAATTAATTTCAGCATCATTCATGTCTGCTGTTTGGAGTTGTCAGCAAGTGCATCTCCAGTGTGTTTGTTTACATTCAGCCCAGTTGTTTGATCAGCTACATGGCAGGAGATGGGCGACAAGTCATCCCTCTTCCCCCTTCTTTCCTTGCCTCTATGTCCACAACACATTTCTCATCACAGCGGAATGAGCAGGTGAATTCCTCACCCCTCCATCATCCCTATTTCATCATGCCGAAAGTAACAACACCGTGTGCAGGGTACGCTGCGCCACCCAAGCAACACCGTGTACATCATCTTCGCCTTATCACAGCATCCACCGTACATATTAACAACACATGTAAACCAGGCAACCAGCAAGACAGCTGCTGTGAGGCTGTGCCCCCTTCCTGTAGAGTTCACCAGCGGGGCACAGGAGGCACCACGAGCACAGCAAAAGGGGTTGGCAGAGGGTGGAGAAGAGAGAGGGAGATGATGGAAGTGAGAGCAACAGCGCCGCTATGCGCGACAGTGGTACCCAGATTCTGCCCACCTCCAACTCTAATCCAGCCTGGTCAGCTGGTATATGTGTGTGCCCATCTGCAGTCCACCAGCCATAAAGAAAATTGTGTGGGGTTCACTTCAAAATTGGAACAGCCCACATCCAGGGGCGATTCCTGCTACATCATCCAACTCAGCACGCACCATACAGCAGTCTTCCACCGAGATGCGATAACATGGCTACAGGCAGTGCTGCGGCACCTGACACCCCTTCCTCTCCACCAGCTCAGCAGGCGAACAAATCATTTTCGGTGCTGACAAAACTGCCACCGAACAGTCAGTCATCACCAATCAGCACTGCCCTGCATGTGCACTCAGCTGCGACGCTGGACGCGACAGTTTTTGCAGTGGCTGCAGCAAGTGAGGCCACCCATGCCAGCTATTGTTCATCCATCATCAGCGAGCTGCCAACATCTCAAGGCGTCACATCTGACAAGCCAGACGGGCTACCTGAGGATGGCAAGGATCGTCAGGTGCTGACCCCACCTGAGGGTGTCGTGACACCATCGAGATGCCGTGCGCCTCAAACCACATCATCATTGCGATTACAGGTTCCTTGATCAGTATTCACAGCAGCACAACATGCCAGGGATGCCTGCTACCCTCACCTATGCCACCCACATTGGACTGAGAGCAGTAGTAGCAGCGGGGATGAGAACGAGGAAGTGAAACTCTCTTCCTCCTGCCCCTCCAAGAGAGTTTGCCACAGAATGTGTACTGCATGTATGGTGTGTGGGCGCTCTCCAGTGCCCACCGCAGCCGGTACAGCACCACTTCCAGAGTTGGAACCACGACAGTTCCACCCACCAACACCGCATTGGCAACACGGCTGCTACAACCTGTGGCCAAGAGACACACTCCGACTGCCAATCAGCTATTGCAGCTGAGCAGCGAGGGAGCAGCTTGCCGGCATGTGAATGGTCTCCAGAGGTGGGTTGGGGGGGGGGGGGATTTGACACATACTGCACCCACCATCAGCCATTTCACCATGCCTTTTCTGCAGCACATCTCATTCACCACACTGCCTTATGATAGCAACAGTGTCACACAGTGTTCCACGTTCGATTGTGTGTGCATCAGTGCAGTGCATCGTATTTTTCTTAATTATTTCTTTATTATTTTTCTGATGCCCTTTTTTTATATTTTTTCTAATGAGCAGGGTAGTATAAAAGTGTGTTAAGTGCAATGTGTATTATTTACCTACCATGTTGTGTTTGTTTACTTTTTTTTTTATGTGAAATGGCAGTATAATTTGGTGTGCTATGTTTTTAGTGATAAGGGTTTGTGTGATCTGACAGCATATAGTTTTGGACCAGGAGGAAAGTGGGATATGTGGATTGGAATTATACTGTTTGATAACTTGCCAGGGTTAGGGCGCCAGCTCGCGGTGCCAGCATGATGATGGTGTTGCTGTAGTGTATCTTGGGATCGTGTCACCGATGGCCACTGGCTATGTCCTCCCATCCGCCGTCTCTGATAATGTTATCAGAATGATGAATTTCTCCACCAGTCACATACTATATCCAATATGCCTAGTCTAGTAAGGACTGCTGGCCTCCCTTATATGTCAGCTCACTCCCGGTGGGTTATTCTGGCTACCCAATGCAAATATTTAAGACATGTGATAAAACAGGTTAACATTACACAGGTTAAGTAGCCATGAAGCATTAGTACACTAACAATGTAGGTTTTTACCTGTCACATATTTTATTGCATCTAATTCCCAACAGGGCACTCACATTTTCATTTCTGCCATTGTAGATGGGTGGGCCCTTATACTGCGAAAATTGTCATAGGGCCTACATGGTTTCAGGTGATTTACGTCCCGGCCATATAAAAGACGAACCGGGAAGTGAGGCGACACATACTCCAAGCTAGCAAAACGAAATGGTTCCGGTAAATTAAAATAAAGGTGACAGAAATTCATAACGATAAGTTGCAAATGATGTGCTTGGAGCATCGCGACACACGGTGGTCACCTCACAAGACTCAAGATGCTACTAACTGTACACTTGGCATTGAGCGCGCTTTTTGGCAGACTCTCCTGCCAATGAAATCACATGACAAAATTATAATATTGTGAAAAGAATTAAATGAAATGAAATGAACACTAAAAAGCCGATGGGATGAGAACAATAATAAACCCTTATCAACAAAGCAAAAATGAATACATTGAAACATAAAAATAATTACTCCAGTTCAACCACACTACATTGCCGTGGTAACATTACCTCACTTTATAAGCATGTAAAAATGTTGAAATATCTTTTTAGGGACTCTCCCCATTAATGTCTATCACATCCTTATGTGTTTTACTCTGGGTACATTATTTGAGTTCATACCTGGACACTAATTAACACTTGTAAAATACATTTACAATTATATGTGGCTATTCAGCCATGTGGTTGTTTGCACCAGTTCACCTTGGTGCATGGTTGCAGAACATAATCCAGAAGGTGAGAATTTTAGTACAGGTCGTACTGTAATCACTAATAAATTAACTAAATTATAAAATACCTGAAGAACACTGAATATGCACACAAATCTCGGTAATTGATGTGTTCCTGACGTCCATGTATCCCTTGTGCCCGTTTGTTCAATCGCAGATGCATTAAATACACAGCAACACTCACCCAATCGACATTAGGTTGTGGTCTCGATCACTGCAGGTCCCCAAGAATGGCGTTTACACTTTTCTTGCCACCCTGTAACTCGTGGCCACGGGTCATAATATTTAACATTCATCACAAGATGTAACTCTTTTGATTTGCTGCAGTCAGTTCACCAACCCGAAGAATGTCCTCATTTGCTTCCTCATGCACAGTGCCTCGTAGTCGTTAATGAGGGCCAAATGCTCTTGTGTTGGCCAGCTTCTGTGCTCATCGACCATGTGCCCAAGAAACTGTATGCGTGGGTGGCAAATGTGAGACTTGCGGTTCGCACGGGACAACTTGTTAATGGCTAGTCTCTCCAAGACTGGTGACAGGTGTTGAATGTGGTCATCTCAGGTTTCAGACCAGATGAACATGTCATACAGGTACGCGAGTGCAAAATCTCCAATGTACCCATCGAATAATTGGACCATCATTGTCTGAAAAGTTGCCGTTGCGCACTTTAAGCCAAAGGGCATTGTGCAGAAGTGAAACCTTCTCCCATCTGGTGCTGTGAACGCCATTTTATGACAATCTGCAGGTTTTATTGGAACCTGCCAGTACCCGCTGCACAAGTTCAATGATGTCATGACCTTAGCCTTGCCGAAGGTATACAGTGTATCATTGACATGTATGTAGGGAGATGGGGCGCTCAGTGTGATTTGGTTGATTGCTCTGAAATCCAAACAGAAGCACCACATCCCGTCTTTCTTGGGTGCCAAGGTGATTGCGCTGTTGTAGTGGCTGCAAGTGGGTTCAATCACACCCTAAGCTAGCATTTCTTCAATTTGATCTTTAATTATGGCACATTTATGCAGCTGGTAACATCTGAGTCTAGAGTAGATCGATCGGTAATGTTCCAGTGGAATACAATGCTCAGCGATGGTCGTTCGATGGAGTGGGTCTCCTGCCGCAAAAACTTTGCATCGTTCGTCCAGTATGCATTGCGCCATCACTCTGTATTCTGGAGAGACCACATGATCGAGTTCGTATAGTTGTACTTTGGGCTCATTACCAGGGGTTCGGTATTCGTTACCATACACTGTTAACCTTTCCTTCAGGCCGAAATGGATCCTATGGGCGGCTGGCTCAACAATGACTTTTTGTTCGCTGAGCCAGAGGATACCCAAGATGGCATCCTCTCGTAGGTCCGCAGACACGAGGGCTGTGGTGATCGTGTCCACAACTGTAATTAGGATGGTAATCAGTGTCTCTTCCATTGATTCCCCCATGCTCTGCTTCATTGCAAGGTGTAGTACCTATGTACTCGGTGTAATCTCGTTCGTGTCCACGAATCCGACATGCACTAAATTATGACTGGCTGCTGTGTCTATTAATGCATGGCATGGTTGCTGATTTAAATGTACTGCACTTCTAATCATGAACTGTAAGGGCAGAAATCAGGCCAGCAATGGCACCATTAATTCACAGTACCACGGAGGACTTCATGTGCTCTGCCACATTTCTGGACCAAGCCTGCCAGGAGCAAACGCCGCGACTAGAGAGTGACGGGTACCATTCGCGGCGGAAAAAAGATGCTCAGCAGAGGGAACGAACAGAGGAGCAACCGGCAGTGAACAAGGTAGTAGGAACAGGTGTGTTCTGGACAAAAACATACCCCGAACCCAGGATGGCAGCTCGGATATCAGCAACCTCTGTCATGGTAGGAGGCCCACATGGGCCGCCATTTTCATGCCTTTATTGCAAAGGAGAAGGAAAAATGCATTGTCCAAAATGCAGGTAACCGCAGGCCATCAACAAAACTACTGCCGGGAAACGGACCATTGGTGTTGGTGAGCCAAATGCTCACTACTCCAGCAGGACAAAGGACCCTCGTGTTATAATGCCTCATCAACAAGTAGAGCAGGCAGAAATTAAAAGTCAGCAACCAACCGAACACTCACTTCGAGGATCTCACACTCGCTCATGTGTGGATCAAAGTTTCTGATTTGCCCTATCTGCCTCATTGCAAATGGGGTCAGGGATTCGTCCTCTTTTTGCACTTCTAGCACAGCCCTGCTCTGTGCTTTGCAATGAGGAGTAGGTATTGGCAACTCGACTTTGAAAACTGTTATGAATTCTACCCACTCAATACCGTAATGACTGATTGTTTTGCGCCAATTACTTGCCTCGCTGGCCAATTGAGTCCCTATACAATTTGGCCACTCTTGCTGGCATATCCTGTATCTCTCTAAACGTGCTGTGCAGTCGTTTAGGAATGCCTGCGGGTCCTCTCTTGGTAGGCCTGAAAATGTTGGTAACCGTTGAAATCAGGCTCGGGTTGTACCGGCTTCGACGGCTCGTGTAATTGCTGTACATAATTTTGGATCATTACGATTGTTTTGTTGCATTACGTGACATGTATGGATTGAGGCATATCTTTCTGCTATAATTATGTTCTTCTGGGTACGGACGTTGAATGTACCAGTGGGCTATGGTACACACTGGCCCATTCTGAATGTTCCCACGCACAGTGATGTGCGCTAGACAATTCCGCCCCTACTACTGACTTGACTTCTGACCGCAGCGATGGGAATGCACATTGTCCGCAGCAGAATATCCTGGTTGCTTGATTTACCATGTCTTGCCCAATCAGACATTTCCAGTGTGTTTTGCGTCCACACGTCTACCACCTCACGGTTTCTTGTGACCCTTGCCTGCAAATTTCCTGTTGACACTGTTCATGCTTTTGTAAATGTTCTGTTTTGACTGCTTTGGAAATTTTGTCAGCTCAGAAAAGAATGTGTTCGCACGTTTCGGAGAGATATTGATGATATGTGGTGGCCTTTTCAGTCCAGCTCAAGCATTTCGGATGAAAACTACGTGCACACTGTATACAAATTGCTAAGTTATGGATCGATCCTCATACAGAAAAGCACACTATAAGAGGTTTTAGGACTTCCATTCTGCCTTGATAATGTCCTCTTATGCCCAGAGGCGAAGTCTAAACCAATATATGTGACTTACTGCATGAACTTAAAAACTTACAATTAAAATTACTATATACAACACTAGGATAGTAAAGTACCATCAATAAAAACAGAGAAAAAGTTCACAATATTCTAATAATGGCAATTTACAGCATGCTGAATTGATTTGCAAATCTTAATGCTGCTTTCTCCACTAGTGTTATTATTAAAGCGAAGCTGTGCCCCCAAAACAGCTAACACAATAATAAACTGGGTGTTGCTTGGCATAGCCTTACTGCTTGCAACAAAAACCCTTCCCTACACTTAATTAAACCAAACATTTGCACTGATTCACAAAAAGAATAAAATTAATGTATTACCTAATTTACTATTTACACAATTTCTGATATCCCATGTCCTAACTTTATACTCTACTTAGGGATATTTTATTTTGCACCATGATGTCGACTATACAAGGCTAGTTCAGTGTCCTATCACTTTTATGCCATCTTGCACTACATAAATGTTTGCCATAGTTAGTGTCAAGTCGTTGTCATTTAATTACATGTGACTTTTTATTTCGTGTAAGACACAGTTCTGGGTTTCGATGCACTACTTCCCCTGTGGTGTGCCATGTGTTTACACTGATTTGGTGCATACAGTTAGTTTATTTTATTTGCTTCAATAATGTTATGCACACTGTGAGTGTGTAAATTTGAAAGTGTTTAGTTTTTCACTCGCCATTTGGTTTAGCAGTTGAGTCTTCTTTTCTTCTGACCCTTCTGCTGAGGCCAGCCTTGTTTATGCAGTGGGTGATGTGGCAGTCTGGGCCACCGGTAATTTGCCGCTGACTACCACTGGGTCTCGCAGTAGAACCCCGGCAATATGAGCACTCAATGTGTTTAGATGGGTCAATCATTCAACTCCTTCCTGCCATCGAAGAGGGTAGATATTAACTGGGAGTTCTTGGGAGATTTCGAAGTGATCCCCTATTTATTATAGTGTTGGTTCTCGGCACTGGGGCATCGGAAGAAGGTGAATGCTGATTATGGGATGTTTACACCAAAGCATTATTGATGGTTGTCCCAGTCTGAGATGGGCTGTATGGTTGCCATTGTCTAACATGCAGCGTTGTTGGGTCAGCCAAGGCTGGCCTAAGATAACCTCCTTGTCAATTGCGAAGGTTATCGTGAAATGATCAATATGCTGTAGATGGTGGAACTTAACTTCGATGTCTATGGCTCCATCTACAGACAAGTATTTTACCCAGTTGGGCCATTCGAACATATCTTCCCTGTTGTCGGAGGTTAGTACACTTGTTATGCATAAGTAGGTCACTCCGTATGAAGTTCCCCATATCTGCAGTATCCAGCAATGCCTATCAGCGATATCAATTTATTTAAAATCAAGATGTGGGAGGCTTCTGTGTCAGGGGAACCTTCAATTCAGTATTTAATTGCTATATTTGGAGGGGTCGGGCCTCTCCTGAGGTGGTGGCCCCATGCACATCCCAATGTTGGTGATTCCCGGTTGGACTGACTCCTTAAACTGAGAGCAAGGCTGAGCACTCAGAGGTTGTGTGTTGTGTTTCCCTTCTCTACTGTAGCACGACCTATTCAGGCAATCTCTGTTTAAATACCTCCCAGGCAATGGCAATAGCGAGGAGGGAGCGACAGTCGGGGTGTTGATGGGTGGTTGACCGCCTCATCTGGTTCATGCCTCCAAGGTCACCACACTGGTGGCCTTGGAGGCATGCACCAGGTTATCTCATCTCGCCTGTTTTGCATTATTCCTTTCGATTTCCCTGTCTATCTTAACCAGGTCCTCGACTTTTCGGAGTTTTCAGCATGATAAGTAGATTATGCAAGGAGGGAAGTAGAGTGTGTATTATGCTGCGCACACAACACGCTTCAGTTTCAATAGGGTGCAAATGCTTGTGCATTTGTACCTTTCTCCTGATGAATATTTATACTTCCTCTGCATCCCTTGGGTTTTGGAGTGGAAGTCAGCGATCAACTCAGGAACCACTTCCTCTCCAATGAATTGGGCAGTGAGTCGATAGATCAATTGTTCCCATTCATTAATGTATTTCCCATTCTTGTCCCATAAAGTTTTGGCTTTTCCTTTTAACTGTAGATGGATTCTCTGTAGCCACAATTTCTGCAGGGTATTGTTTTCTCGGAATTCTCGCTCACACTCTGGCAAGAATTTTATAGGATCCTCATATTGACAGCTACTAAACTCCGGAGGTCGAAATTTGGAACTGTAGTATGATGGCTCGGGGCTATACCTCGATTCTGGGTTACAATGGTGACATGTCAAACTTCATTGGCATATCTGGCAATGGTATACGAGACATGGCCTCATAAGTGGCTCACCCGGCCAACCAATGCATTGTAAATAGAATCTATGGTGACAGGTTAACCATCTTGTCAAGAAAGTCCCTTGACTTTCACCAGTTGCAGCGTACTGGCCGCTGGGTCTTGCATCGTGTACAGCATTAATCGAGACCCTCTAATGCTTGGAGAGAATCTTCCCAACCAAGGCAGGTATAATGGAAGTTGCTTCTACAACTAGTAAAGTGAAGGCGAAACCTTCTTGTGCCTGGACAGGTTTTTAATCTGCATTTCAGTGCCTGGTCCTGTGGTATATGTCTGGCAGCCATAGCTGTGGTGACCTCGTGGTCACTCTCTCCACTCAATCTTTTTTTCCTTGCTACTTAGGGCACACTTCGCCTTATGCTTTTGGGTGCCAAGAATTATGCACTTGGTCCCAATACTGACCCACATGGTCTCTATATGTAACATGTACTCAATGATGGGAGGGGGTTCTGGTGACACAGTTAGTGTCACATGTTAATACAAAAAGGAGAGAATGGCTGGCTTGGTGTGTACTAAGTCAATACTATTGTATTGACTACAGAATAGGCTTTTATAGCAATTGAGGAACAGTTCAAAATGTGCCCAACATTAGCTCGGTATGACCGCATGCAACCACTGTTTTTACAGACCGACGCCATCCAGGAGGGGCTGGGTTTGGTCCTGTACCAGTGCAAAGAGGCCAGAGAAAAACATATGATTGATTTCAAAAGCGCTAAAGTAGGCCTGACGGAGCACATGTATGATGTCAATGAGAGAGTGTGTTTGGCAGTAGTGTGGGCAATATGAAGTACCGCGCATACAAAGAATATCAGAGTTTCACTTTACGAACGAACAATAGATGCCTGGTATGGTTAAGCAGCATGAAGGAGGCACACAGCGAACTGACCTGGTGGGCGCTGCTTCTACAGGCTTTGTTTTAGAGCATGTCCCCGGGAAAGAGAATGTGTTGACAGATGCATTGTCATGATAATCGAATCCAGATGTTGTATATGACGAAGTAGAATGGGACGAGATCCTTCCACCAAATTTGCAAGAACAACTATGCGAGGCACAGCTGAACCAGGTAGATGCAGTATGAGCGGAATATATTTGCCAGTGAACGATATAAGGAGGTCGAGGCCACACAGAGGAATTACATGTTTACACAGGCGCAAGTAGAAAATTGTGCGAACGCACACAAGGAGCAATGGTGAGTTATAGACAACAGGTTAAAGACGTGCGCCCTGAGAGACAAACGCAAAGAGAGGTTGTTTGGGCCATTAGAAATGAGGAAAGAGTTTTCGCACATGCACATGATAGCTACATGTCAGGCCACCCAGTTACGGACCAGACAATATACAATGTGAGGAAAATTTTTTCTGGCCTGGCCTATCACAAGATGCAGTGCAGTATGTGAGAAACTGCAGAAAGTGCCAGCAGTTCAAATCACGGATCACAGATGGGGCACAACAACTGCAGTCGAAAATGCCGAAATGGGAGTTTGAAACAATTAGTCTGGATCATATGGACCCTTACCCCAGGTCTGCAGGGGGTAACAGCTTCATTTTGGTTGTTATGGTTAGTTTTTCAAGATGGACCGAGGCTTATGCAAAAAGCAGCACACGAGTGCAGAATATTGTAAAACCTTTGCAAAAGGAGTTGTTCGCACTTTGGGGGTATCCCAGGCAAGTTTTAACCAACAATGGCATGCAATTAACATCGAGAAAATGGCAAGAGATATGCAACCAGTGGGAGGTACCCCACTTAAAGACAGCGGTATACCACGCAAGGGCTACCCCACAGTGTCGCAACCAAGTCTCAAAACACAATTGCAACTCCGTGTGGGAGACAAGCACAAAGCTGGGCTGAACACCTGTCTGCTGCCCTGTTTATCCTCCACCGGTGAGTAAATGCTGCCATGGGAAGGATGCTCATGGATGTACTATTGGGTAGAAATCTCGCACTACCAGGTGAATGCAATTGCCCCAGGAACATGGCAACCAGTACTACAAGGAGCAGTGGCCAACAGCGAGAGAATCGTCGACAACTGTGGCATGAGCAAAGAGAGCAACAGAGGAGGTACGCGGCGAGGTGGGTCCCGCAAAGCACAAGACCACTGCCCGCGCTGCATGAGGGACAGTGAGTATATTTGCGAGCATACCAGCAGTCAGCTGCCCGGCAGAACTTCTGTGCGGGCCTGGCGACAAAATGGAGTGGCCCGTACGTAATTGCACGAGGTATTGGACCAATCACATACATGGTTCAGGTGGGACGGAAATTGGCGAGAGTGCACCGCGATGAACTTCGCCACATTGCAGGAGACAACAGGAGGGAAAACGCACCCAGCACCCCACAGCCCCACGATGGCGAACAGCATGCCGAGCTCCAGGGTAGAGCGAGTAAGGAGGAAGGTGGATCAGCACCTCCCACAAGAGGCCGACTACCGGTGACAACAGTCAAGCTGATGCTGGATGTCGGAAAGTCCACCAGGCCTTGGGAACTTAGTGTCACGGAACAATGAGAATGGTGCAACATCAGCAGAGATCGAGAGATAGGAGCAAGTGGCACACAAGAATAGCCCTCAAAGACCTGCAGCACAAGTGGAAGTGGATTGGCAAGGGAGAAGAAGTTTGGCCCCGAAGATGCTCTATGGTGCCGTAGATGCCGAGCAAAAGGCACATCGAAGAAACACGGAAGGTGTGTCAGCACCTGCATCAGGGACAGAAGCAGAGGGTGCAGTGAACCTGATGATGCCCGGCACATTGGGGACCAGGGGGCATTATCCAAAGGTCCACCCCGGCATGTTTGACAGTGGATTGTCTACAAGCAGCATCGTGCATGTACCAGCACTACAACCGGTGCCTGCAGTTTGGGGCGAGGATGCACAAGGAGAGAGTCCGATGCACGACATCGCGACACACCCGGGAGAGGGTGAATCATCACAAGAAAGAGGAGAAGAGCAAGTGAAGCTGAGCAACGAGCAAGAGGAGGTGAGCAACGAACTAGTGGAACTGAGCAACGAGCAAGAGGAGGTGAACAACGAGCATGAGGAGGTGTAATGGAGCAGCAGAGGAGGGCACAAGAGTAGCGACGATGGCGAGGATGAGTCGGCCAGCTCATACGGAAAGAGTACCATGGCTCATTGAATGTAAAGTGTTTCCCAGAGGGGAATTGTAAGCAATTGCCTACTAAATGTGACAACGTTTGTACGACTGTTCTTTAATAGGGTAAGCCGCAAGGCATGTCAGGGTACTGGCCCTTATAATTTCCCGCCAATTCGCACATGTGTTTGACCTTTCCTATAAATATTTATTTGCAAGTGTTTACAGAACTGTGTAAAGTAGCATAGGTGTGTGGTTAGACTTAATAATTCACTATGTATCACGTGTACCGTTTTTTCATAATTTGCACGAGGAGTGATACTGTGCCAGGGAAGGAAAGCTGTCAGTGGTCGTCGGCCACACGACCCAGAATGAAGAAGAGACTGCTCTACAGCTTCAACGGCACTAGGTCTGGATAATGCCTGGAGTCCCTGGTAATATACCTCATTCCAACACCTCACCCAGGCAAAATCACTCCTCAATTTTCTAAATATTATTCTGACCACTGGACCACCATCCCTTGGCTAGGTTCCTACCATTTCCTAAGCATCTGAATGGCGTCAAATTTGTGGAGGGGTCAAACAAAGGTGAATAATTGGTGGAATTAAGGTTTCTGAAGATACATGTCTAATTGGCAAATGAAAATCATTGGCAAGCATAGAACAGAGGTGACTAATTGTTTGTATGGGAGTAGGGCAGGGGGTATAACATATATAAGTAATTGGACAGGGATGGAGGCCCATCGAATAATGGGTTTTTACCTATTAGCAACTGGTGGAGGGGATCGATTGAAGGTAAGAGGTTACCAACATGATGGAAGAACACAGGTGAGAGCATACCAATATGGTGGCAGAATGTGCCTACCAAGATGGAGATCGAGATGTGTGTGCTCACCAATATGGTTGCTTAATGCACCTATCAATATTGCAACCGAATTAACCTACCAAGATGGCGGAAGGCTCCGACAAAAATGGTGCCTCTGATGCCTAAAATTTTAAATACATTTTAAATTTTTTTTTATAAAACTTTAGTAGTTTATTTAATTTTATAATAAATTTTAATAATTTATAAATATTACATTTTTTATAAATTTTAAAAATATTTTAGGTTTTTTCTGGATTTTTTTATTATTGGGGTAAAACGTCATATGTCAGGGGTCAAGGGTTATAGGTCAGGGGTAAAGGTAAATGGCCAAGATGGCAGACAGTGACAACACAACATGGCAGACAGTCGGCTCTTGCTCCAAATCCTAAATTTGTTGTACCAGAAGGAACAGTCATTTTAATCGAGCGATTTTTGCATTGATATAAATAGATATACTAAAACATTAAAAAAACAACTTTTACATAACCAACTGGGAGAGACAGCTTTGTAGATTATTTAAATAATGTTATGTATCAAAGTTATTAAAAATTAAAGTTCTTACTATGCTCAATTTGCGCACGTAAACTAATAATTTAAAGTGTTCTTGTATTTTAGTGACCTGTAATTCTTTTATATATGTATTCGTTTTCCCAGTAAATGTGCATGTGTATTTTTTATACACTTGGTGCACTTTAGATCAGAGGTCCCTAGCAGCCCTGCATGCACTGAGGGAAAGGATACACTCCCTTCACCCCCCTCCAAACTCTCCAACATTTGTACCAGACTGTAGTGTATCAAGAGTTACTTATTTTATTCTGGTGGAACTGAATTGACTTAACTTCTTTGCTTAGCCCGAGGCAAAGCCATTCTCATCCCCACAGCTCGAAAAGCGCCAGGGGTTTATTTCACTTAATTACTTTCCATCAGCCAAGTGCCTCTTTGCCAGTGTCTGCTGTCAGCATGTCTTAATGCTGTGTGAGTAAATATCTGTGCAAGTGATCTCTTGTTTTTATTTCACTCCTATCAGCCACTTAATGGCTGTGTAATGTAATTTTGAGTCTTCTACCCACTGGTGCACCACGACCCTAATAATGTGTTAATGATGTTTTTGTCATGTGAGGCGACCACTTAAGAGTCTCACATGATAAATAGAGGCCAAAAGGGAGCCTACGCCCTTTTAGGTAGGCAGGACTTCACATCACTGACAACATCGACTACCTGTGCAGGGTGAGCTCAGGAGAAGCCACATGGGTGATCGGCCCATCCCTGGATAAGTATCTCATGCTCTGGCGCCCAATTTACATCCCTGCAAGTACCATAACACCTGTACCACAAAATTTACCTCAGTCCTCCCTGATCCTGAGACCACGACAACCTATGATATATAAGTGTGTGTGTGTATATATATATATATATATATATATATATATATATATATATATATATATATATATATATATATATATATATATATATATTTATATATATAGTGTCAAAGTTCAGTTTACCCAACCCCCTCCCTGGCACTACCAAAAAATTTAAGATTTTTTTTTTGTTCAGGTCAGTCCCAATCATTGTTCAGTTGTTGTTGTCATTTGGTTAGCTTTGTTTCTCTTTTTATTTGTTCAGATGCATGTTTTTGGGTGGTTTGGTATTGTTTTAATAATTTTATCTGATAGGTTTTTGATTATATTTTCTGTTTTTGTTTGGGAGTTGCTCAGTTTTTTTTTTTTTAGTGTTGGTTACTTAGAGCCATTTTTTAGTGTTGGTTACTTAGAGCTTTAACTTGATAGTCCTGTTTTTGTATGGATTTTCAGTTGTAGTGCATTAAAAAAATTTTAATCATTTTTATTCGAATGCCCTAAATTTTTTTATGTTCGGTTAAGGTCTTATAATTTATTTTGTTTGGATGGTTTTAAATTATTTTACAAGGCTGTTCAGTTGTTCTTCCTGGGAATAGTAATTAAGTTTGCTGTTTTGCTCTAGAGGCTTCTAGAGAGCTGGTGCTGGAACTGTTTTTCAAACTTCCCGAGCTGAGTGCAGCTCAGCATTTACCTTTGTGCTGCGTACAGCTGTGAATATTTTCATTCGCAGCTGCTTTCGATCATCTCTATCCTGAATTATTTTTGTGTCACTTTGTATTCTGGAAGCTTTACTGACGATGATTTTTCGACGTCGACAGTTGTGAGTTTGTTGGTGTTGTCAGGAAGAGAGACGGTTTCGTGCTGCGGCCAGCAGACAATAATGGGGAGCTCAAGGGAAAAGAATAACGAATTGCACCTCCAGGGGTGCTGTGATATGTTCGTGTCTCACCTGGTAGCAGGTGGAGTACAGGAACTGGCGATGTGCCCAGCGTCACGTTCGGTAGAGCGAATGATGCTTAATGGGGTCGTATGGCCTACGGCGACTCTGGATACGCTGTCAATATGAAGGAGAGCTAATTTAATTGTCAGTTAAATTGTGTTGAATCTAAAACATTATCTTTAGGGCAAAGCTGTCGGCCACTTCGCGCGCCTATATTATAACTAAATTTACTCTGCTTTATGGAGGCAGGCCCCGTAAATGCAAAACGTACATTGAAAGATACTTTAAAGTTGATGCTGCTATGAGGGCACAGTGCCCGATGAACTCAGGAGAGTTAATGCAATGAAACACGTCTAATTAGGGCATGACTGTTTTATTACCGCAAAGGTACAACGAAATGTTTCTGTGCATAAAAATGTGCACATTTGGTTAAGTGGACCCAGCACTCTGGACCTGCCGCTGGTCACTACTGTTGCAAATAAGGCATAGGCCTTAAGTTAGAATTAATTAAAAACGTGTCCCATGAATGAAGTCCTGTTATGCTACCTCAGGGTGTAGGGAGACCTCCCCTCGGCTAACTAAAGTTATCAAATGTTCCTGTATTACATTAATTATTGAATTTAAAGGTTACAGCTTAAATTGAAGTGCCGAGGGGGTAACGCGCTGCTTACCATCTGGCTTGTCGATTGTTTGAAGTACTGTGTTTGACTAACAAAATGGCATTGGCTTCGTCGCATGTCCGGCGAATCCGTGGCTAAAATTAAAACACGAAAAAAAGGAAATTAATAATTAACATGATTAATGAAACAGTCATTGTACATAAATATGATTACTGAACTAAAATATGTTGGTGACATAATCGTGAATGCCAGAGCCCCAGATATGGCTAAGAATGTGACGTCATTATGTATGTCACTGCACTTGAAGGGTGATATTAAATGAAATAATGTCTCAGGTGGGTGATTCTCAATAGATTATTACATGTTCACTCTTATAATTAACATATTAAGATCGGTGTGTGTCGTAATGGTGATAATTACAGGAACTCTTGTGGATATGACGACACATGGTTTTCATGAGTAGGGGCGGAACTACACCCTGTCTTCTATTATATGTTATCAACTCTCTATGCTGCGCAACAGGATGCTGGTGGTCGCAACTGGTTGCGGGACCTTAAGATGGAAGGTCAGCGATGGTGCTGTTCTACACTGCCTGACAATGCTCCAGGGCGTTAACCTTGCTGATGTTAATGATAATGTGCCCCAGCACCTGCTTGATGAAGGAGAATGGCCTTGTCACAAACAGTGCATGGCGGTCGATGCTGATGATGATGATGCTACTGATGCTGCCACTGCCACATCGGAAAACTCGATGCTCCTTCTTCTGGTGAGGGGAAAGGTATGATGTCCCTTGCTGGACTTGATGCTCCTTCTGATGAACCTTCCCCTGCGCCTCTGATGCGGTCCTGCAATGTGAGGTCAGCTGGGATGGTTATTTTTGTTGGTGCTATAGCATAGTCATGTGGGCAGCTTCCCTGGCGGCTGATCGGACCCGCAATTGCCCTCACTAACTTGATTTGTGCGATGTCACCCGAATTCAGTGTCACTACATTGGTTGTGGCGACACTCCGGACTGGCCCACTCCATGCTGCAATGCCTGCCATGCTGAGGACTCTAGGGCACCACATGCTTGGCAAAGGGGATTGGCCCCATTGCAAGCAGTGCATGGCAGTTGATGATGATGCTGCTGATGTTGCCACTGTTGTGTTGAACCTCTTTGCGAGGGGAAGAGTGTGTCGTCCTTGTGTGGACACGATGCTCCTCCTGCTGCTCCTTCTCCTGCGCTTGTGAGGAGGTCCTTTGACATGAAATCAGCTGGGAGGGGTGTCTTCTTAGATGCCTCTGCAAGGTCTGGTGAGAAGTTTCCCTGTGGGTTGATTGATCCCACAGTTGCCCCCACTGACTTGCTTTGGGTGATACTTTCAGAAGTCAGTGCCACAACACTGCATGTCGCGATGCTCCGGTTTGACCCACTTTGTGCTGCAGTGCATGCTATGCTGGTGACTGTTGTTTCGATGAGGTTGATGATGCTACTTGATGCGAAGCTAGTCATGCCGGTGTTGTTTGTCTCTTCCTGGTTGTTTATGATGATGTCAGTTGCTGTGGACTTGGGCGCCTTCCATCTCGGCTGAGAGTTGTCGCTGTGCAGAAGGTTTCTGTCCATACTACTAATTCGAAGGAGGAGTATGATGCGACTTGATGACTCTCCAGGCGAGTGTGGCCCATTTCCCCATCAGCTGTAACTTGATGCTGTTTTGATGTGCTTGTGCTGAAGTTTGCTTGCATCATCATGCAAATTTTCACCCGAGGGATTGGCTCTGACAGTGACCCTGAAATGCTCTACGTATCAGTGTCTGTGTGACCACTGGGTGGCGATGACTGTTGGCGTTGGCATTACCCCTCTGATGTCAATGATGCCAGGGTGTGCAGACTTTCCATTTGCTGCATTTTTGTACTGATGCATTTGCTCCTGGCCGGTAGCATTGAACGTTGCCATGCGGCCTATTTTTCACGCAATCTACAGCAACATTCCCACCCCCCCCCCCAGAATTTTGTGAGTTTGGCTGGAAAAACATGCTTTTGCGTCACTGCCATTTTGCTGCACCATGACGCTGGGAGGTAATGGCAGTTCGCGTGGACCTGCCATCCCTGTTCCCCCTTCTATGGCCAAAGAAAAGTTTTCCAAATTTTCACCAGTGAACTCAACCACTCCCACTCGTACTACTCGTTCGGTCGTAGTTTTCCAGAACGAACTTTATTGCGATGCAGCTGCTTCGCTGATGCATGCATGTGGTGGGGGCAGAGGACAGTGCAGCCCAGTTGACAATTGTTTACACCCTGATTACAGGTGGATGATTGCAAATCTAAACTGGTTAATGCACATCCTATGCAACAACTGATCACATGGGCTTTCTGTTGTTGAATCGTTTTTTGCTGTGCAGGTGTTCCAACGAGTTTGTCCTTGTTTCGCCCCGTCTTTTGTTGCGAAATGCCTGCGTCGGTGCGTTGCGGAATCCTTCGGAATCGCCTGTCTGTGCAATTTTCTCGCAAGGCTGTGGCTCTTTCGTTATTGTGCGCTTCCGTTTTTGATTGTCCCATGGTCTGTCATTGCACTGGCTTTGTTGTGTGAATGTTGCAGACACAAACACAGGCGCTTGTGAAACGGGCGCTGATGGTATGGATGTTACAGAAATTTTTTGGTAACTAATCTGACTTTCGATATAACTTGATTAGCACCCATCATACTAGTAGCCGTTTGTGAACGTATTAAATGACTCGCGCTCCCCTGTCGATAGTTTGTCGCGCAGACATATGTTTGGATATCCTGTACAGTAATATGTAACAGTCGCATGGCTTGTCAGTGTGTCGGTTGCGAACACAAACCCAGGTGCCTGTGAAATGGGCTCTGGTTGGTTGATTCCCTCAGCGATACTTTGGGCATGACTGTACCGCAATGCTCCTTCCCGTACACAGCACTCGTCGCACCAGTATACACTGGTAAATGCGTTATATGTTCCTCGCTCCTATGTTGACAGGTCATCCGGCGGACTTGCTTTTGCACAGGTGTTACAGTGAATAATAACAATCGCATGGCTTTCTTTTGTGCCAAATGCTGCATGTAATGGCACTGCTGGGCCAGAACTCGCTGAAAATGTTGCCGTTTGAAATTGTTCCTGTTCTGAATCTGGTTTGCAAGTGCATATTGAAAAGTTGCTAATGAGGTTGCCAACTGATGTGAAATTATTGCACTTTTTACATATTAACTTCTGTATGTCAAACTGAAAATCCTTGGTATGTTTGTTTAGGGCAACGGACGTAACCTGCGTCTGCCCAAGGTCGAGCGCGACACACAGCTGGCATGCTCACCACGTGTTGTTGGACGCAGGCTTCAAGGTCAAGTCTGTTGACATAGTTCGCAACCGCCCCTTTATCGTACTTCGCGGGGGAGGGGAATTTACCATTACTCCGGCACCTTTCTTCCTGCTGTGAACACGTGTTCAAGCTGCATGATTGATGCGTGTGTTTTCCCAGTATACTGCTTGCTTTAAAAATGGTAAAATTACTTTGAAAAATATCTTGAAAATGAGTTATGGGCTCTTGGCTTACGATTGCCACACAACAGCTTTGAAAAGATTTGCAAAAATGCTCTTGATAAAAGGCTGTAAAATTTGGTTGACTTTTGAAAAGTCAGTAAAAAATCCTTACAATTTTTAATTATTTTGAAAAATGCTCAGAAAGGTTTTTAAATTGATTTAATTGACTCTTGCACTTTAAGTTCGTTACTGTTCATGGGAAAACATTGAAAAAGAATATTGTTTATTTTGAAAAAGTTTGAAAATTTTAAAATCTGAAAATATTGCAAAATTTTCTGGAAATGTTCTGGAAATAATGAAATTGAATTTTTATTGCTTTTGTATCTTCAATTGCTGACTGGTATTGCTTGAAAATACCATCTTACTTTGCTTGTTGTGATACCTGTTGCCAATTACTACACATGTTGATAAATGCCATGTGCATTTGTTTAAAAAGATATATCGCACTTACTTACTAACATCTGCTGTGCTGCTGTTTTACTGCCGTGCAGTGTTAAGTACAGGTACGTTTTTACATTCAATTTACACTTGCAGTGTCGAGTGGGTGTGTTCGACTTGCATCTGTTATGGCTTACAGTTGTGTCTTTTGCATTACATGTTGTCATGTCTAAACAGCGTATGTTTACAAAGGTTAAAATGTCTGATGATGTTGCAAGTAAACAACACAGCTTAGTGGATTGTTTTGACAGATGCAGGCCCTCACTAGACGTCTGTTGATTTATTTTGTTTCCCACTCGAATCACTGTGAGTTTGTTGACTTAACACATATGCACTATACAATGTAAACAAATCTAACAAAATGGTCATTGAATAATTGTACAAATAGTGTGACAAATGAAAACAGAAAAGCACTTGATATTATTGATGCTGATTGTACTGTTGACTGTACTGTTTTAACTGTGTTGTTTGATAGGTGTCTGAAGGTCTCAGGTTATTCATCGATGACTATAGCTGTTCGCTGTGAAGCACTTTTTTAGCACTTTAACTTTGTTGAATAGCCTGTTGTCCACGTGTTGTGTTGAGCAGACTACCGACGTGTTGTTGGTGCTTGCCTTGCACTTTGATGTTCAACTGTTTTTTGATTCGCCAGAGATGAGAAAGCCACATGACGCGTTGTGCCTTCAGAGGTGCCATGATTTGGTTGTGTCCCTCCTGGGAGCAGGTGGAGAACAGGAATTGGTGTTGTGCCTGGCGCCACGTTCAGTACAGCGAATGATGCTTAATGGGGTCGTACGGTCGACGGCCTACGGCGACTCTGGATATGTGGTCAATATGAAGGAGAGCTAATTTAATTGACAATTGAATTGTGTTGAATAGCATTCGACCACTTCGCATGTCTATATTAACACTGAATTTACTCTACTTGATGGAGGCAGGCCCCGTAAATGCAAAAAATACACTGAGAGTTACTTTAAAGTTGATGCTGCTATGAGGGAGCTGTACCCGAGAAACTCAGGAGAGTTAATGCAATAAAACACGTCTAATTAGGGTATGACTGTTTTATTACCGCTAAGGTTCAATGAAATGTTGCTGCACATGAAAATGTGTACTCTTGGTTAAGCGGATCCGGCACTCTGGACCCGCCGGTGGTCACTACTGTTGCAAATAAGGCGTAGGCCTTAAGTTCAAATTACGTAAAAATGTGTCCCATGTGTGAAGTCCTGGTATGGTACCTCAGGATGCAAGGAGACCTCTCCTTGGCTAACTATTGTTATGAAATGTTCCTGGATTATGTTAACTAATGAATTGAAAGGTTACAGCTTAAATTGAATTGCCGAGGGGGGGTGACAAGGACCTTACCATCTGTCCTGCCGGTTGTCTGGTGTGCTGAAGTCTGACTAACAACATGGCGTCGGTTTCGCCGCACATTCGGCGAATCCGGCACCAAAATTAAAACATGAAAACAATGGATCTTAATAATTAACATGATTAATGATACTGACATTGTACGTAATCTTGATTACTGAACTAAAATATGTTGGTGACATTCTCATGAACACCAGAGATCCAGATATGGCTAAGAATGTGACATCACGAGTATGTCATCGCACTTGAAAGGTGATATTAAATGAAATGTTGTCTCAGGTGACTGATTCTCGATAGATGATAACACGTTCTCTCTTACAATTAACATGTTAATATCGGCGTGTGTCGTAATGGTGATAATTACAGGAATGTGTATGGATATGAAGACATGATATGTTGTCAACTCTCTATGCTGTAGTGGGCAGTTTCCCTAGTTAAATGTGGTGCAATCACCGCTAAAAATGTCTAAATATGCTCCTATTAATTAATGTGGTTAGGCAGCCACTCACCATTTACGTTTAAGGCCGATTCTGTCAATCTGTATGCAAAAATATGCTGCCCTAACGAATGAAATGTTCCATGAATAATAATTCAAAGTAAATATACCTTATAAGCTTAATAATACATATTTTTTTAGCTACAGCAATGCCTTTCAATATTTGTGTCAATCAAATGCCTTTCTCTGAAAACAAATTCTTATGAGACGTGGTATTAATAAAGATAATTCTAATAAAAATATACTGTTGGTTTTGTGTGTGTGTGTGTATATATATATATATATATACGCTTATAACTAAAAATATTGGTAGCTCAATGGCGCCCTGCCCTCATAGCTAAGGGGTAGGGTGGCCGACTTGTAATCGGAGGGTCGCGGGTTCGCACCCCGGTGCCTCCGACGTGGCAGATACTGAGCTCGATTGTCGCACTGGAAATTCGTCAACAAGTCGGTCTCACTAGAGCTTCGTCAACGCCAAAAATGTCACAGCAACGTCAAGAGAAGATAAAAAAAAAAAAATGGTAACATCGCAGGTGCCCTAAAGGTGTAGTGGGCAGTAGCGAGTTGGCCCAGTTACAGAAAGCTGTGGAGTTACTAAGTAAACAAATGCATGATATGGTGGGCTATATGACACAATTGAAACAAAACAAAGATGAGGGTAGATGTGCAAGTAGAGGTCCCACTCGCGACCAGGGAACTTCCTAACAACAGGCGAAGTTCTGATGGAAGACCGATTTGTTTTGGATGTGGAAGGGAAGGTAATGTGAGGAATATTTTTAGATAGAATGTTTGGTCGAGTGGAAAATCCAGCATAGACGGAAAACGTGTAAGGGCGAATCAGATCAGGGGGAATGGTTCGTTTTGTCAACTTAAGTTGCACCTATCAGATGTATCCGGTGTACTATGTCTCCATACCCAGTTGTTGGGCGGCCAACTCTGATTTTCATTTAAAGTGGAGCAGATATTTATCTGGTAGATGAGAGAATTATTGCTAAGCAGTTTCGGAGAGATGCTGAATCAAGGGTATTTGCAGGTGCATCAGGTCAGCAAATGTCTATCTCTCACATGACAGATTTAAACTTTTAACTAGATATGGTTCAGTACACTCATCCTGTAGGAATTGTGACAGATCCTATAAGTGGTGTTATTCTGGACTGTGGCTTTTTACAAAGGTATCAAGCACTATTGATATGTTATGTCAATGGGCATCACTTTTTGAGGTTAAATTATCCTAACCAGGGCAGACCAGTAACCTCACAGCCGATCAGAGAAGCAGTGAAAATTGGTAAGGTTAGGGATATCCAACGAAATAAGGTTTGGGTAGTGTTGTGGTTAAAGACCATGTTATATTGGAGCATCAGTTGCTATAATTTGATTTTACAGCCACTGATTTACCTGCAGAAGTTCTCCTAGGGCTGTTTGACTGTGTGTACGATAAGCAGGCAATAACAGTAGCTTAAAGTATTTTGTTAAGTAAAATAGACCAGATTATGGTTAACCAATACCTCAAATAGTGAAGGAATTCAATTAAGGACCTTGTGTAAATTTGATAAAGTAACCAAAATTCAGGTAAACACTGTCTCAATCACATAAGGGGGTAAAATGGATGATTTTGATGAGGAGAAGCTAGGCATAACCCTAATCTGCTAACTGAGCAAAGATGCGACTTGCGAAATTGGATGGAAGCCTAATTAGGTAAGTATGACAAAGGCAGAGGTGGTGACATTAGATACAGGTGACAGTCCTCCAGTCACTTCAGCCCCTTACAGAGTGTCACCTGGTGAGAGGGAGGTTATATACGATATTGTCGAGGAACACATTACGAATAGAATAGTATGACCTGTGAGTACTAGTTGGTGCTCTCCAGTAGTACTGGTGAGGAAAAAAGATGGTGTGTAGAGAAATTGTGTGGACTATCATCGGGTGAACTCTATTTTAAAAGATGATAAGTACCCTTTGTCCAGAATAGACTATTTCCTTAGCTATCTGACAGCTGATGAATTCTGGTTACCACCAGTTGAGGGTGGTTGAGAAAGACCAAGAAAAAACCTCGTTCGTAACTCCAGAGGGAACCTTTTGTATTCAAAAATTGCTGTTTGGACTAAAAACTGCCCCCTCAATTCTTCAAATATACATGGATAAGACTCTGGCAGGGCTAAAATGGGGTTCGCGTCTGGTCTATTTGGGTCACATACTAGTAGCTGGGAGCAGTTTAGAAAAACACCTAGTCAGGTTAGAGCAGGTCCTAAAAAGATTCGAAGAGGCTAATTTAACCTTGAAGCCAGTCGAGTGCTCCTTTGGTTAAGAGGAAACCGAATTATTAGGACATGTGGTAAATAGCAAGGATATTAAACCTCATCCCAATAAGATAAGGGCGGTCAGAGAATTCCCAAGACCTACAGACTCCAGAGGCGTTAGATACTTTTCAGGTCTGGCTTACTTTTACCCGAAGGGTTTGTAGAGAGATTCTCTCAAATGGTAAAGACACTGTCCAGTATGCTATAAAAAGATCAGAAATTTAAATGGAATTAGGCCAAGGAAAATACTTTTAGGGAATTGAAACAAAAGTTGACCTCATCCCCTATCTTAGTCCATTTCCAAGAAGGAGACCCCATTGAAATCCATACAGATGCTAGCACACAGGTTATTGTGACTAGTCTTATGCAAAGACGAGTAAGGAAAATGCATCCGGAAGGCTAAACTAGTGACACTCTGACACAAGCAGTATATAAGTATATAGGTAACCCATCACACATTTGTAATGTTTGGCCTTAGTTTATGCTCTAGCTCAATTCTGGCCCTACATTTATTTGAATCATTTTTCTGTAGTGACTGATCACCATAGATTGTGGTAGCTGGATAATCTCAAAATGAATGCCCAGAGTACTCGCAGAAAAACCCAGTGGGCCCTGAAAATCTTGGAGTACACATTCGATAACACATACATCAGTGTTAAAAGTCATGCTCATGTAGACAGTCTCATTAGAAACCCTGTAGATCTAGGCTTACAAAAAGATGAAGAAAATGTTTTGGAATTGCCATGCTTTGATATTGCAAAAGCACAACGGGGTGACCCAAGTTTGGCTCCTTTAAAACAGGATAATGAAGAACCCTCCCAAGTCGAGTAAAAAATTATTAGGTCTGCTAAAAATTTAAGTTTGAAAAAAGGTATTTTATACAAGATAAATACTTGATCAGAAGTTAGGGAGAAGTTGCTTGTGATCCCTAATAAATTGAAAGTTGAAATTTTGAGTGAGTGCCATGATAACCCTCTTGTGGGAGGGCGCCTATGTATAGCAATAACTATAGACAAAATTAGGAGAAGGTATTACTGGCATGGGCTTTTTTTTTAAATTTCGAGTTAGAATATGTGCAGATTACCAAACTAAAAAGGGAACGAATATGAAGCCAGCAGGTTTATTGCAGCCCATTCCCTCATGTGAACATTTTGAGGAGGTAGGTATTGACCTTTTGGGACCTTTCCCTAAACCACTCGGGGCAATAAGTATGTGATTACCAGTGTGATGTAGACTATGGCATGAGATGGGCAGAGACCCGTGCCATACCTTCTGGGACGGTCCAAGTAGTAGCGCCATTTTTGTTGGAAAATGTTATCTGCAGGCACTCCACTCTAGAGTCAATGTTTAGTGACAGGGGTCAAGTTTTCAGCTCAGCGGTAGTTCAGGAGTTGTTGAAACTAATGGAAGTTCAGGGGACAATGGCATCAGGGTATCGCCGTCAGTGTAATGGGGAGGGGGTAGAAATCTTGCATGCCACCCCGACAACTATGATTTCCCAATATGTGTCCAGTAACCAAAGAGATTAGGACCAGAATATACCTCTTGTCCCGTTCGCTTATAATGTAAGTAAGCAGGTGAGTTCAGAGTTTAGTCCTTTCCTGCTTGTATATGGACGTCAACCTGCCTTGCTTATGTAAATCTGCCTCAACAAGAGGGTGAACGAGGGGGAGAGCAAGCTGCTGCACATTAATTGGAGGGCACTACAAAGGCAGGCAGTCGAGAACATAAGAAAACAACAGAGGGCAAATCGGTGTTACGACCCTCAATGAAGGGTTGTTGAGTATCAGCCAAGCCAGGAGGTGTTGGTGTACACCCCACCAAAAATAAGGTCCTGACTCCTAAGGTTATGCACCACTGGAATGGTCCTGCTATAGTGGTAAAAGATATGTCCCCAAATCTTTATGCTTTAAAGATAACACTTTGAGGGGTGCCCAAGGTAGAAGTGACAAACGTCGAGAGCACCAAACCCTACTACAGGCTTTGAAAGATAACCTGGTGGTTAGGTAGTCCTATAGGATGTTCTAGGATAAGTCCTAGGTACTCTATTATGAGAAAAAAAAATTGTTTTTATTTTATTAAAAAGTTATCTGATGCTTTAAATATGTGGGTTCTGGGAAGCCAACAGCTTAAGTTATAACCTGGTCCCTAGTCAGCAGTGATAGAGGCAGTTGAGCAGGTGCAACAAGCTGACAAGGGTCGTCTTCATTTTGGGTTGGTTGATGCTGATACTGAGGTGGACTTCTTCCGAAACAACTGAGACCATGGCCATTGGAGTGGTAGCAGGAGCGCATTTACAGCCGATGACCAAGGTAGCATTATATTTTTCCTCTGTACCATTGAACTTTCGGTCTGTATGGCTACAAAAATGATATGGTAAATTGGAGGATGTGGCCAGAGCTTTCCAGTGTGCGAAACAGTACTTTAAGGACTTCTGTATGATACACAAAGATAAGAAAAGTTTCCTCATGCTTTCCGAAACATTATTAAACAAAGTAAATTTGGCAGTGGGTTGAAATATAGTAGAAATCGAACATGTTAGGCCAAATTGCGGATTGACCTTTCTAGGGGAAGTAGCAAATTGGTGCTGTAACATTGCAACTGTAAGTCAGATAGATAGTTTGTTTAATAATGAACAGGAACTAGCAGGTAACATGGAAGCATTGAATAAACAAGTTCGAACAAACCATTTAGCAATAGCCAATTTTTCTAACCAAATCTCAGTTGTCAATGGTGCAGTAGCAGAACATTTTGGTAAAGCGCAAATGAGATTTCATAATATGACCAAATATCTGATTTCATTTAGAGAGTCCTTAGAAGATAGCCAAACAGGAATTATTAATGAGCTTTCAAGTATCCTTCGGATCTAACTTTTTTACTTACAGCCCATAGGGCAAATTATTATGTCCAGAAAAGAGGGTAGATGCCATCTAGCCGAGAAGAGAAGAGAAGAGAGATGTTATCATGTACCTTGGGTTCCTTAAGACGAAAAAGGAAAATGTAATATTTTTTGTTGTCCTTTGTTAATCGCACAGAGCTCTTATTTGTTTTTTTTTTTTTTTTACACTGTTAGAATATGTTGTGATCTAGATATCTGGTTCCAGGGTGGTAATGTATACTTGCTATTCCATCTCATTAATAAGAATTATAAATATGAAATCAGTATGTTGATGACAGTCGAGGGGAGAATTTGTTTGTGCCACTGACTGGTGAGATATGTATATATAAGTATGTGAGGTATAGCTATAGGTCTATATAATTTTGATCATTTTGTTTGTTGACAGTATTAATAAATTTTACTTTACTGGGGTTAACTTTTAAAGTAATAGATAAATGAGTGATAGATCCGGCAACTGATCTTCACTTCGCTCTCCAATACCAGAAGGGGAAAAAAGGACACTGTTATCCAGTGACACTCAGTTTGTTGCTGCATGTGTGAGTCGACAAGACTGTGACTATAGTGAGAATCCTAAAGACTGTCAGTTGAGATCAGTGATAGTTTACATACAAGGACTAATCCTTCAGTGGACTCCGAATCAAGCAGTCTACGAATGCACTGTGAATATCACCCTACAACTAGTCGTGAGAGTGCCGGGAGCGATGGTCGCTCTGTCTTGCTATAGGAAGAAGTAACTCGCAGCTCCTCTGCTATGGCAAGTGTTTGAAATACTGATGGGTTTGGGTATTTTTGAGAGGTGTTCCTGATGTCACCATGTATTTTGGGGTACTCATGCTCCTTGGAACTCCTACGCAGCTGACGAGGTGACCACAAGATGACCCCTCCTTGGCTCGACCTTCAGAACCAGGTTCCATTGGCAGAAGATAGCTCCGGTGGAGCAGATGTGTGGCTGTGAGTTAAAGCCAAGTCTTGGTGGGCTTGGCTCATCCCAGTTCTTTGAAGTGGTATTGCCGTACCTTAATAGGCGAGCAGTGGGTGCTGATCTCCAGAGGAAGATGGTCTCACTACTATACAAGAGTATTAAGTGTGTGTTTAAGACTTCTATTAGCTGAAACTGTCCTAATGTCGGCTAGTGGATCGCCTACCCCAGAATAGAATTGTTCTGTGTGTGTGTGTGTGTGTTGCCTGAACTTTTGTTTAGGATTTTTCCTTTTTTTTTTTTTTTTTGACAAAAAGTAGTAGTTGAAGTATCTAAGTTTTGAAGTATTGGGTGTGTTTGTGCCATTTAATTTTTTTTTTGAAAATTTTTGGCCACATTATTATCCATTTTATCCGAATTTGATATATTTTAGTATTCTTCATATAAATAATTGTGTCAGCATTGCAGGTATGCTTTAGCACAATATATAGTAATTTCTATGTTTAAATGAATCAATAGTAACTTCGAAAATTTATATAGTTCAGTTTTGGTACCCAAACAGTCGAACTTGATTAATGTAACTCTGAGGTAATTTCGACTAAACTAGAGGCAGTGAAGTGCATACTGTAAAAGTTTTTTTTGTGGCAGTTTTACAGCATTTTTGTCTATTTTCCATTTAGAGGCGAAAATGTTTATTTGGGTTCATTATTCGTGATCAACAGGATATTTGCATCTTGTTAGGACGATTAAGAATTTTGTGCTGTTCATATTCTTTTGGGATTGAACTTGATTAACTGCGACCAATTTTAAGGGATTTTAACTTAGTGGTTTGTTGAACACTCGCATATAGGTCTTTTGGGTAGAGATTTACAAGTTAATTCTATGTCTCGGCCAGATACAGGCCTCGACGGCTAGCTGTTCGAGTGCATTGCCCTTTGAACAGAGTTCACAGACTCTGTCATGCCTGGTACATGAAGCACACAGCGCTGGGGCTACACTTTCTGTCACGTTTCAGAATTTTATTTCATTCCCTGCAGACCTGAGAAAGAACCGGCTTAGGCTGCAGTAAATTCTAGCTACGTATGCTGTTCTGCTACAAAAACTTGTAATTTAGACACCCAAAACCAGCACTTCAAGTGCTCAGACAGGCGCTCCTGCATCTCCGCGCCATCTATCAAGAAGCATGGTACTGAAATCTTTAGTTTGTGTCGCCACCACGCACTAGCGGCCGTGTTCAGGTAAGCTCATCTCGCGCTGAGCGAAGGGAATTCACCTACAGCACGAGAAGAGCGGTGCATGTGTTTTGATTTACCAGGCAGACATAGGGGAGTCTGCCGTGCAGGGTCTGTGACCCCGACGAACAGCTGATCGGCCACAACGGGACACACTCCTGTCGTCACAGCAAAAAAATAGCTAGAAGTCGGCATGGTGCTCCGAACTAACTACCATGTAGTTAGTTGTATTCGTGCAGATTAGCATAAGCAGACATAGAAGAACTAGCATTGCTGTTATTTATTTGGGTGTTATGGGATCCACCGAGTGCTAGTATGCATCACCAGTAAGTTAGTATTTTGACCCTCCAGTTGGTTAAGTAAATCACTATGTTTTCCCATTTAAGCTCTTCTGTGATAGCTCAGATAATTAATTTTCACGTTCATTTGCTCGTATTTTCAGAAGGTTATACTATTTCCATTTTCCTCTCAGCTTTAATTTTCGTCATACCTTTAGTCTATTTCAACTTTGATCGTCACCTCCTATCTCCGTCATAATACATAGACCATTCAAGATCCCAATTTCTGGTATGTTTCAAACATTGTTGTTTGGACTAAAAACAGCCCCCGAAATTTTTAAATTATATATGAATAAGACTCTGGCAGGGCTAAAATCAGGTCCACGTCTAGCCTACTTGGACGACATACTAGTAGCTGGGAGCAGTTTCGAAAATCACCTATTCATTCTAGAGCAGGTTCTAAAAATGCCAGTTATGTGAAGCACACAGCACTGGCGCTACACTTGCCATCGTATTTCAGAGTTTCATTTCATTCCCTGCAGACCTCAGCTAGAGCCGGTGCAGGCTGCAATAAATTCTGGCTATGTGCGTTGTTCTTCTACAAAAAACCAGTACTTTGGACTTGCAAAACCAGCGCCTTCTACCAAGAAGCGTGGTACAGAAATTTTTAGTTCAGGTCGTCACCACCCACTAGTGGGCATGCTGAGCAACGTGTATTCATCTACAGCACGAGAAGGGAGGTGCACATGTTTGTGATTTACCAAGCAGGCATAGGGGAATCTGCCATGCAGGGTCTGTGACCCCGACAAACAGCTGATCGGCAACACCAGGACACACTTCTGCAATCATGGAATCATGCACGGTAAATGGTGCCACCATTCGAATGCCTGGCATGTGTTTCCAACTGATGGAAATTTCCAGTACCACTTCACATGTCTGCTACTCAGGTATTGCCAAGTGTGATGAGCATAAAATGAGCACCCACAAATGCGACATCAGTGACATATTGCCCTGACATACACCTGCTCATGTTCCCATGGCAACGTGCGATATGTGCGAACATGCAAGGTCATCACCCATGAACACAGTGCCCTTCAATGAACAGTACTGCTAATGTGCCGACTTCCCAAAAATTGCAAAACCAGTGAATGTACACAATCCCATTGTGGCCATGCAGTGCGACAATTTTTTGTGCATACCTTTAGGACCTCTAAATGTGTTGTGCGACAATTGCCTTCAGGCATTCCATGAACAGTGTTTTTATCCATCCAAAATTTCGCAGTGTCTGTGGGCCACTTACAGTGTGCTTCACTATCACCAAACTAACTTCTAAAACGAAGCCTACGGTGTTCGTGTCTGTTACACAGGATGCTCCACTCTGCTGCTGTCGCATGAATTACATCATCATGAGTAACGAGGTGTTTAAATGCGCACCTATCCTGCCTCAAATCCTTCGAACATCCTTACGTTCACAGCCGACAGTTTCAGTGCGTTTCCATTTCGCACACACCCGTCAGCTGACTCCAAGTTCCGGTCGATGCTGGCATGCAGCAGACAGCACCCAACAACAAACATTTGTTGCATCCTCAACTGTGGACAGTGCCCCAGACAACAGTAATTGTAATAAAAGGGCATTTGCTGCACCGAACCACTACAGCTCCGACCCACATCCCGCAGTAACCAATTAACCCAACTTCTGTTCCAACTGTTACACACACCATGTTAACATCTGCGAAATTCCAGTCACTACCGATACATACGGGGCTACAAAATGAAGACACCAGGTTTTCTTGGAAGACTGTCTCGACCGTCTACATTGTTACAGCATAGTGTAAGAGGAGTGGGCCCAGTGCTTCGTGAAACAACTGGTGGGTGATGCGAGAGTTTAGTGGCAGTCCATTGCATTTGCAAGATGGCATGAGATGAGTTCGCAACACATTCCAACACCACTGCAGTAAAAAAGTCACGTCGGTACAACCACAAAGTCGCCGCATGAATGAAGAACAACAGCCTGGTGAGTCACTGACAGCTTTGTAACCAGAAAAATCCACCTAGTTCACAGGCACATCCGGAATATCGCGCTGTGTTAATTGCAGTAGTTAGCCACAGTGCCTTAGAATATCTGTGGACTGCTGCCAGCCTCGAGCGAACCATACTGACATACCAGGGGAGAGAACAGCACTCAAACAGCGACTTTACGACCAGAAAAGAGGGTATGATGTGTCACATCCCCCCGCACCATAACATCAATTGCAGCTACTGCAGCACTTACACCAGAGCAGTTACATCTGGCAAGAACCTCATCAGCATCAACAACCCTGTAGTAGCAACAACAACTTCAACACCAACCGAGCATATGGTGGGATGAGGAGAATGTTAAGCTATCCACCACCATTTCCATGTAGGTTCTGCAAGGGTGGCCCTTTACATTAGCGCCAGGATTGCCCTAACTGCAGTCTGCGACAGCTTCCAAGAGCTTGGGAAACACCTATAGGGGTCTCAAGATCGGACATCTCAAGTGCCCCGGATGATGGGCTCTCCACAGACTTGACTCCACAACAAGTACTCATTTACAGAATTATCAATGTTCACAATCAATTAATCTGTATTCTGATTACCATCAACTTGCTTACATGCAACACACTAATAGATACAGCTACCTGTAACAACTTTACCCAACCTAATTTTGTGCAACATAATTGTTTGCAACCAGTGAAACAAACAGTGTGCCTTGATAATGGAACTAGTGCCAGCCAAGATCTTGGCCAGACAACACTTACAGTGTGTATTTGTGATATAGAGATTGCGACCACTGCCATTGCAATGGGAAACCTCACCAAAGATGCCATACTAGGAGTGCCTTCGCTTACAGAGCAAAACATCATTGTGGAGACTGTGGCCTGCCATATTAATTTTGGTGTAAATGAGCACCACACCTTCAACAACATCGATTGACATTCTCCAAATAGTATGCCACCCATGCAGTTGGGCAAATTCGACACTGATGTACCAGCCCAGTACGGTGAAAACTTCTAATGTCTGCTCACAAAAGGATGTGACATCTTCTCCCCGAAAGATCCACTGTGGCACATCACAGTCGCCGAGCACACCATTGAGTTAATGCATGGTGGTCTGATTTATGCACCTTCTTGTAGCTTCAGTAATCCATCAAACAATTACCAAGATGCTCTGGAAAGGGTTGATAATTCTCCAATAGCTAGTAAAACTTGGCTATTACATTGGTTCCAAAGAAGGACAGAATTTGGACTTCCACCAGACAAAGACACCAAGATCATGTCACTACTGTTCATCAGCATCTGTGATGCCCTGGCCAACATAGGATGGGGTAAGGTAATGGCATCTCTGGACCTGTGCATTGGCTACAATCAGGTGTCGTATGCCTGGAATACAACCTTAATACGACATTTACAGCCCCCAATGACCACCAGTAGATGTTCTGATCCATGCCACTCGGCTTAAAGTATGCCCCTACCAACTCCCCAGCCACGATGACCCTCATGCTGGACGGCCTCATCGGTGAATTCACCTTATCGTACCTGGATGCTATGGAGGTATGGTACAAAATGTGGGAGGAGCACATTCTCCATCCTTTCCTTGGTGCTCGAACGACTGGCCATCAAATGTCTAACATGTGCAGTGCCAAAGTGTCATATAGGGAATATTGTATTGAATTCTTGGGACATGTCGATGAGAATTGGAACCATCCGAAGGCCAAACACCTGTGTCTAATTAACGAGAGCCGACCACCTCCCACTCATTAGTAGCTCAGAAAATTCTTTGGAGTGATAAACTAGCAGAAAGAGTTTGTTAGAGGTTTTGGTGTAGTGGAAATGCCGTTGACTGCCCTTATGTCTCGACAGAAATGTTTTCAGTGGACCCTAGAAGCTGACAGTGCTCTTGCAAATGAAAAAATCTGGTTCTGTGAGTGCCCTACCTTACCTAGACACGACCCAAATCGGCATCTATATCTTCAAAAAGAGGCTAGCCAGCAAGGCCTTGGGGCTGTGTTATTCCAGTATGGCGACTCCAGTGCATGACAGGTAATTGACTTCGCGAGTGCAAAGTTCGGCCCCACCGAGCAGTGGTACAACATCAACGAGAGGGAATGCTTAGCAGTTGTGTGGTCAGTGAAAATGTACCATATCTATTTTGAATATCAGATTACTACTCTTCATATAGAAAACCACTGCTTGGTGTGGCTGCACTCCATGCATGAAGCCAGGAGCAAGCTCGCATGCTGCACCCTACTGCTGCAGGCCTACGACTTCGATGTGGAACACATCCCTGGAAAGAAAATCAGGTGGCAGATACACTTTCCCGAGCACCCTACCCGGACCCAACTGTCTATGATGATGCCGAAATGGAAGATTTCATGCCCCCAGTCCAGCATGTCAGCTCTAAGAGTCCCAGCTAAACAAGATGTGTGCACAAATTGACACATCCCACCTGTCCACAATGTACCAATATGTTCTGATGGAACAAGCATGTCTCTAAATCCATGAGCTTAGAGAACAGTGTGCCACTAACAGAATTGGCAACTGGAGTATCATGGATGACCGTGTCGAGTTAGGTGCAAAAAGGCCAAACACCAACTGGAAGTGTTTTGTGCCTCCACTTACATGCAAAACAGTGTTAAGTTATGCCCATAACAGGAGTTTTGCTGGCCACATGGGTTCACAATAGACCCTCAATAATATCGAACACATGTTATACTGACCCAGCAATTGCTGCGAAATATTAAAGTTCAGTATGTGCACTGAACCGGGACATCTCCCACTGGAATTGTCAAGGAGCCAGGTGCAAGTGGCTGATGCAATACCTTGAAATAACAAGGACATTCTGCAGCACAGCTAGTAAAAGACTGGTCTTGGCTGGGTAGGTAGTCGCTAGGGCACTGCAGTTCCGATTCAAGACCAATGAGAGCAGCTATTGAAAAGGCTGTTACAGGTTAATTTAACAAACGTAATCGCAGTCGCTCCATGTAGAATTAGTCGGGCGACCTTTGCGTTTGTGCTTAAGTATACAAAGCATAAAGGATAGCACAAAACTTCGGAACTGGAACTCTTCAAACTTTGTATTACAAACAGAACAACAGTACAGAACACTGTGAATATGGCTTTCGCAAATGCCATTAAATTCTGATATTTGTACTTATACTGGACAACTACAGATGAAAATTATACCATTTACTATTACAGATTCTGTATAACAAACTTTAAACTTTTTAAATTAAAAAAAAATACTGTCTGATGAAATACTAATTACTTCTGGTTCATCAAACCTCTCACCCTTAATAGCTGGCATTCTGTCTCACTCCCAGTAAGGACATGCGGCCACAACTACAGTAACTCGGCTTAAAAACCAATGTATTTGTCGAAAAGAAATATTTAATGGTGTATAAATGTTATGTGTTACCATTCTAAACCTATTACATTTTCTGCAATATACAATTGAAAAAAGATTAAATGTGTTCCATTTATTTACATATTTTTGATAATATTGGGTGTCAACTTTTATTGAATATATGAGTAAATAATTTTACCTAAGCCAACCTACACTAATGCACCATCATCTTCCCCGATAGGAGATCAAATGACCTTGGTTCCAGTATAAAAGTGTTGTACCAACGAAATTTTATGATTCTGGAACTCCGATTCTTCGGTCTTGGCTGCAAAGAAGTATGACACGAATTTTGCTATTGCTTAGCAATATATAACGTCATGGAAGTAGGCGTATTTACAATATAGATAGTACTAGATGTTCAATGTTTGATCTGTTTTATGTGAAATATTGTTGTACGAATTCTACTCAATAATAGCCATATGGGTATAATGTTGTTTTAATTTCCCAAGAAAACAATTTACCATAGTTCAATCTGTTCGTGTATTTTCAAACTACACTTGTTGACGATGGCTGCTGATCTCGGAGAGAGTTTTGAAACCACCAATTTCGGCTGTTTGAAATGAACTTCGTGTCGATCTCCAGTCCAGTTCTCAACTCGAATGATGCAACAGTTTTCTGTGTCGATCTTAGGTGAAAACTCGGATCGAGTTTCGAACCACGATGTTGCAAACAGGCGTAAGTAACATTATTCAAACTACCTTACCCAACCTAATTTACTTGTGCATTTACTTGTGCATGTTATTTCAGATTGCATAATGGCTTGGAGAAACAGAATGTATGGACTGAAGAAGCGTCCTGGGCGCCTATGCTTGAAAAACCACTCGAGTGTTCGGATACGAGGAATTTTCTAGTGGTCATTTTCGTATACGAACACATAAGTAGTAGAAATGGTATGCTCCCTGCCTATTGTTCGTAAACGAATTTATCATTCGAATTAAATTCGGCTGTCGGTTGTTTCTCCCATCTGACTTAATTTTCGCGGTGACTATCCAATCAGAAAAGTGGCTTATGGTTGTTATGAAATAGACTGTAGTTTTTTGTATCCAACATGGCAGTGGCAGAATTTAGGTTTTCATATATTGAAATTGTTGAGTAAATAATACTTCCAACTACATTTTACAGATAATGTCTGTGTTTGTAATGAACGAAATATCAACTTGAATAGTAGGTCATATCTACACCGAAGCCGAAAACGTAACTAACGATATTTAATAAACTTTCTTAAAGATGTTAGGTCTGTATGCACAGTCACACCTAGAAAAGAAGCACCACCCACTAATGTAATTACGAATGTTTTTTAAGGGATTTATGATGAAAGGAAATAGTTAATAGTAGGTTTGAACAAATCGACAAGATTTTAAAATGTGGCACAGAAAATTTTATATATATATATATGGGCATGTAAGTAGCTAAGTCGGTTGGAGAATGGGATGTGTCTCAGAGCAAGCCCTTTACTCCTTAGGTCGGGTTTAATTCTCATAATGGGCTCATGCATCGCGGTTAAGCAGGGTTATAGTGCAATGGCCACAATTTTAGCCATGTGCACACCCCGAAAGAAGAATGGTCTAGATGGAAGAGCATATCAAACCAGGCAAAGCAGAGAGGGTCGTGGAAAATCTATGTAATAGTCGGGGAGGATAAAATAATTCATTTTAACTGGATTAGTGCTGGATAAAGTAGGGTATTTGTTAGTTCGGGAAGAAAGACTTCTGTTGGTTTGATGCGGGGTGAAATGAAATCGCAGCTGGTGTGTATTGCAGGGGACAGAACAGCCCCCACGCCGATGCCAGTCATCGTATGGGCGCAGGAGCCCTTGAAGTTGAGCTACTGCCAATACTACCATGTAGGCGAACCTGCACTGCAGTACCAACATTAACTGAGGATGCAGGGCCCCCTGCTTCTCGTCGAGTCCGTCGGAAAACCGGACAGCTCAGTCATGTCACCGACTCCATCTTCGCCCTTCTGCGCCGATGCCAGGATCTCCAATCCATGGGTGAAGGTGGGGAGAATTCTTTCGGGGAGCCACCTCCTCCCCTTCCACCAAAATAGCCCGTCGGTTTGGGAAACACGAGACATCCGGGACCTACCAGTGGTGGTGGCGGATCTGCTGGCCCAGGAATGAAGGCTGACATTGGGGTGCTTCCAAGGTCCGATGCATTCCAATCCATCCATCACGCACCCACAGTCGCCAGCCCGCAGAATCCAGCAGTGAGGATCGCTACATTTCGCACTTTTCAGCACCTCGAGATCCCCCTCCCCATCTTAATCGTTGGGCCACCTCCAACAGATGCGCTTCGCCATCTCGTACTGAGCTGCTCTGGTTTCCGACATCCATGGCGACAGCGCTCTCGCACCGGCCAGTTGGTTTGTGGGCTGGTATTTGATTATTCACAGCTACCCCAGAGACTGGGGATCACCAATCACCAGCTGGAGATGCGGCGAGTTGCGGATAGTTACAGCACCCAAGCTGCCATGGTCCCATCGCACTCGCAGATGCACCTCGTTTTCTCTGGTCCTCAAGTTGCGGGTAGTTCCCAGCGAGTGAGCAGCCTTGAGAGCGGTTTGGAAAAAATTAATTATACTTTGGTAATATGCTTAATGTTATGGAAAAATACTTTGTTTTTAAATTGCAGATGTTCTCTTAAGCTTTCTATTTTATAAACAGATGTGTATATATTTACGTAATTCATATTTCCATACAACAACTAGCAATCTAAATTAATGAATAACATATAATACATTTAGTGCTATCTAGTTACTGCAACATAACTACTACTGCTGTATACGAATTATGTGTTATTTTTGCGATACGAAACTGTACGAAAAATTACAATATAATAATATATGTAGTGTTCCAAGTTCCATAAATACATTCTCTAAACTGATAATTACGTGCTTTTATCAGGAAAGAGTGAATATGCAGCCCCATACGAATTTAAATATTTAATTACTGGGGGCCTGTGCTAGAGTTGTCATTCGTATACGAACTGCCCGCCACACCGAGTGAACTGCAGTTTTGGTATGCTTGAACAACAACTTGGTCTTCGTATACGAACTTTGTCGGTGTTGTCGAGAGCGAGCGAACTCCAGTATGGTAATAAAAGATTTTAATTCGCATGGGGTTGCATATTCGCTCATTCGTGTTAAAATAATGTATGTATCTGTTAAGAGAATGTATGCGTGGAACAGGGAACATTTCATATAGGCCTACGAATATATTGTAATTTCTCATACAGTTTCGCATCGCATCAGTAATAGTTATGTTGCAGTAACTAGATAGCGCTAAATATAATAAATTTTATACATAAACATAGATTGTTACCCAGCAAACACAACCTGTCGGCAAAGTATCGGCAAATTATCGGCCCGATACCTGTACTGTCGGCAACTGTCGTTTCAATACAAGAAGATAGCCATCTAACAATGGCGTGACGTCTTTTTTGAGACAGCATGTTTGCAGTTAGAAAAAAGACAGTGACTCACTTTATTTTTTAGTATAACAGATGGATATCACCGAAAATATGTCGGCGTGATATCGCAGAGCAAATATGTTGCAAGCATCTTAGAAATGTTTCTGGGCCGATTATCATTTGGGTAAGCTGGCCATTATCATATTTATTCCGGCCCAGCAACGTTTTCGAGACAAGGCACTTTATCACAATAAAGATATACATTTGATGCATTTTTGCCTAAAAACTTTTGGAAAGTGTTTTGAATAGGCAAGATGTTAGCTTGCTGTTAATGGCATGATGTCTTTTTTGAGACAGTGTGTTAACGATTAACATGTTTTTTTTCGTGATTATATATGTGTCATGTAGCCCATGGGATTTGTTTACTTGGAATTCTTTTTCATTTGTACAACCATCCCACAGATATATTAAAAGCTAACAAAAATACTTTATTATTGAAGAAATAGTTTTTAAATAATCCGTGCTTTAAAATTACTTGTTATATTGTCATGGAATTGATACATTCCTTTATAATAATTTGTGTCATGATATATTTTTAATTACTGGGAGTAATAAGCCACTTACCCTGTGGTGTATAGATTAGCATACTTGACTGTTGACTGAATGGTCTTAGGTTCGAATCCTGCACTCGGCAACCAAAATACTTTCATTTAATACAAAATGTTGAGAAATAAATAAAATAAATGTGTGTAAAAAGGAAATAAATTTACTAAAACTTTTAATCCAAATGTTAGGGATTTTTCATGGTTATACTCCTTATTTCTGGACATCATGCTGCTGCAGGCCCTGAATTGTAACAACATCCAGCCATCGCTGGCCCGGCATCGTAACGATGTCCAGCTGTCGCACGCCCATCATCGTAACGACATTCAGCCGTCACAGGCCCGACATCATAACGACACCCAGTTGCCACAGGCCAGGCATCATAACGACATCCAGCCGCCGCAGGCCCAACACTGTCGGCCAACAGTTAGCCACTAGTCCATATTTCTTCAGGCCACTTCTGGCATAAGACAGCGGACAGGTATCGGTTGGCCGGAGTTTGTCGCCTAGCTTTAACCGGCCAGATTCCATCCCGTACTTTTCATGTATGTTGGACCAGAATACATTTTGTATCTTGCCAGTAGTGGTACACTGTATTTTTAACACTGCTTGCAAACAGTCAGCCACCAGTCCATATTTCCATTGGGCCGCATCCGGCATAAGACAGTGGGCCAGTATCGGTTGTCTGAAGTTTGTCGCCTACCATTTACCGTCCCGATTCTGGCCCGTATTTTCCGTGTTTGCTGGGTTAGTTGTAGTTCTATGTAAGTGTAATTTATGTAAATGTTTACTCATCAGTTTATAAAACACAGAAGAGTTTATAGACTCTATACTATTTAAAAACAATTTTTTTTCTGTAACATGAAGCATATTACCAATGCATAATTAAATTTTTCCAAATGATATTTACAAAATCGTACTTCTTGATTTGTTGATGAATTTTGCAACCAAGGCGGCGAGAGGACACAAGGAACAGCTCTCCTGGAAGACTGGAGCTGTCTACAAGAAAGAAGCAGTGGTCTGTTGTCCGGTAAAGTACCAGGTGGTATTAATTTATTCTCCTAGGTGACCAGCTTTGCCTAGCCCGACTCCGGTAGAGGAGGATGCATTTCTAGGGAAATAGTGCTATATAGGCAGAAGAATCTATTGTCCTTTCACTGTAGTGCCTCGTAGAGTGCATACAGCAACCGTGGCAAGCACGAATGTGCAAGCCCCTTCCCTCATTTCACCCTGGTCAAGCAGATACAGGGAAAAAGAGGAAAATCGCCGAGGTGCACCAAGCCTCGGCCGACACTGCAGCACAAGCTACTGCAGAGCAGTGCCCCAATCGGCTGGATGTCCGGCAAATCACAACGATTCACACTCCCGAGGTTCCCTACCATGCACTGGATGCACAGCTGCGCCAGTTAATCAATGAAGATATGTGAAATCGCGTCGTCCCCGATGATATCGTCTACCAGGCGAAAACAATTGAAGATTATCACCTGGCATTACAGGTAATACACACCTCAGGAATGGGCTACAGTGTGATGTTGGCCAGAAATGATATACCACTTAAGGTGGTAATAAAGCCAGTGCCCAAGGACATGGACCTGCAAATGGTTCACGAAGAACTGATTACTCGTGGGTTCAATTCCACGAGTGTACACCCGATGTACTCGAGAAACAGAATGCGATTAGGATTGGCCAGGATTGAAAACATCTCCCCACCCCAGATAACACTGCAATATTGTAGCTGAATAGACTGAGTGGACTTGTAGTCCGAGTGGAGAAATACCATCACCCTGAAGGCCCTCCACAATGCACAAAGTGCCAACGTTTCAACCACAACAGAGCTGGTTGCTACTGTGCACCGAGATGTCGTTTTTGTGGCACACTTGACGACTCAGTGTCCGGAACAAGACCAGGACAAAAAGTTGTGTGTCCTATGCCAGGGCAAACATGTGGCATACATGGGCAAAACGCGGCTGTCCAGCTTTCAAAAATGAAAAGTGATACCACCTTCCCCAAGACGAACACAGGAAAAGGCAGCAACAGTCTGCAGCCTCCCTTTGTGTGAATGAATATTACAATGCCTCAAAGGCGAACACAGCAGCAGTTTATCCTAGCTCCAGCCCCCTGTGTTAATGCTTGGACGATTGTGGGGAGAAACAACAGGCCCTCCCGAAACAAATTTGTGCCAGAATACACACAACAAAGACCAGTTTAGACAAAAAATTGTTATAATCACACTCCAGTACTAACAAGAGTACGAGATGTGTTATCCTCCCCTGGCAAACCTCTCCAAGCCAAGGAGCAACCAAAATAAACAGTCTCAACCATCTGCTAAAGGGAAAATGAACCCTAATACGCAGAAAAAGACTTCCAAGCAGTTCAAAACTCCGCGCGAACGAGTACAGTAACTGCTCCACCCACCGCGCACACCAGCGCGCCATTGTTATCGCCCGCCTCCTCGGATAGGCCAGAATCTCCGGCCAATCAGAACACATATCTGCCCACTGCTGTGGAACAAGGCTTTTCCATGGAAGTTGAGCAAGCAGCGGTCACACAACAAACTCGCAAAAATGCAGAGAGCAAGTCTGCCGAAGTAAAGGAAACTTCGCTCGATGAAATTACATCGATACTTAACAGTAGCGATGCACAAAATTAAAACCCCCTCTTTAAGACTTTATTTGAACCTCTACTTCAGCTCATTGTGATCTGGGCAGACCCAACCGTCGATTTGCGCACTGAAGCCACTGCCACTGTAGTTTTTACTCTGACAGTGGCTAACTCTGTCACCAAAAATGACGCCTAATGCGGCGCCATATGCACACGATCTGTACACTAAAATAAATAAATTTTATACTAGAATGCTCGAGGCATTTGTGACAAAAAACACGAGCTAATTGATCATTTAGGCAGACACCAAATACCCCTCGCAGCTATTAATGAGACCCATTTAAACCCCCCGAATTAGGTTTTGAGTCCAAGGATATACTGTTTTCCGTGCAGATCAGGAAGATAGGTAAGAAGGTGAAGTACTTGTTTTAATACACAATTCTATCAAGTACTACGGTGCCAAGCGACCCGAGCTTGCTACTGTTGAAACTGTAGGGGCTGAATTAAAGCTAGGCACATAACACATAGCCTTCTATGTTATTACTGTCCGCCAGCGCGCACTTTAACAGCTGCCGACCTGGACGAACTTACCAACACCGTGCCCACATTCATAGCTGCAGGCGATTTGAATGCGAAACACGCAAATGGTAATGTGCTTATTAGGCACTAGGGCCATCACAATTATACTGTTCACGCCCCACTGGAGCCGACCTTCAACCCCCCTAATCCCAGACACCAGATATTCTGGATATTGTACTAACAAAAGTCCTGCGCACCCCCAATAATTTAACTGTTCTACATGAACTATCATCCGACCCTTATCCTGTCCATGCTGAGTTCGTGCCACTAGATTCCGACACTACCCAGAATGGTACATTTAGAGACATTAAACACGCGAATTGGCGTGGCCTCCAGGGTATTTGGAGGAAGAGCTGATATTGCCACTCCCTCTTGACCCATCCGAAAAAATATACACTGCCGTAAACATAATTACCGACATTTGCAGCATGGTATTGCCAACTTTGTTCCCACAAAATACATTAAAAGGAATGAAAACACACTTCCAGTTTATATATGAGATTTAACTTCTCAAAATAACAAACTTCGCAGGCGTTTCCCGCGCACCCACCGACTCCGTACACCAAATCTCTCGTTAATAAAATATGAGAGCAAATAGACACTGAAATACACGTTTGGCGAGCAGGACACTGGGACAAAAAAGTATCCCAACTTATAATTACAGAAATTTGGAAAACTACCAAGGCTTTCATTAATAAACGAGATACTGTTACTCCTTTACAAACGCAAGATGGTGTCGTACATGTCCCACAGCAGAAAGCTGAAGCTCTTGCTTCATATTTAAGACAGGTCTTCCAGCCCAATGCTGTTCCAAATGATCCCCAACACACACCATATCTATCGCGAGCTATCCTTTCGCCTGCAATAATCTACAGCAGCGGAACCGGAATATACACATGCAGATGAAATAAACCGTATTATTCTCCGATGAAATACAAGCCCTAACACTTCGCCAAATACCAGACAGTACACTAGAGGCCCTGGCTGATCTGTTCAACAGCAGCTTCAAACTCGCTCACTTTCCTACTCAGTGGAAACTGGCAAATGTTATCGTCTTCCCAAAGCCCGGGAAATATAAAACACACACTCAGAACTACAGCCCCATCAGCCTGCTGAGTGTACTCTTAAAATTTTTTGAGAAAGTTATACTCAACAGACTTGAAAAACACATTACAGCTGAACATTTAATTCGAAATGAACAGTTTGGTTTTGAACAAAAGCACTCCACAACAAATCAGCTTGTGAGATTAACTGAGTATATAACTCAAACTCTCAACTGAGACATTACACAGCTGCAGTAGTCCTAGATGTCGAAAAGGCTTTTGACAGGGTTTTTTATGCAGGCCTGATACACAAACTTTATTCTGCAAATTTCCCCGACTGCTACGTCAAGTTACTGCACTCGTACTTTGACAGATGCAAATTTTCCATCACTGTGGAAGGATCCACATCCGAGCATAAACTAATTAGAGCTGGTGTTCCGCAAGGAAGCATACTGGAGCCATTGTTGTTCAATTTATACACATATGGTATCTCGCACCCTAATGCGTGGACTGCCCAACTTGGTGTCTATACATATTACACAGTTATTTACACTCGCTCCAGTGACTTGAACATGGCAGTGCGCTATGCCCAAGACCACTTAAATACAATCGAGTCATATTTTCGGAAATGGCGAATTAAGATAAATGTCGGCAAATGTGAAGCTGTCATTTTTACACACAAGTGCCTACCTCAGGCCGTCCCACCCATTACACTGTTCCAGGCAAATATTCCTTATAAAATCGAGGTAAAATACCTTGGTGTGACCATGGACAGGGCTGCCCATGTACCAAGATATATTCCTACCCTCGAATTACATGCTGAACTTCAACAGCCAATGTTGTTTGAAGTAATTCAGGATATGGCAAGGAAGTTCTATGCCACAGCCCTTGACTCAAAACAAGAGGTACAAGCAGCCTAAATCGCTATTGGCGCACAGGTCGCCATAGTAATTTAATGTCACACACCCCACAGTGTACACCTGTAACACCTACATGCACTAACACACACGTGGCGAACACAACTGCGATTTAATACATCCCAGTATCAAATTCATTACTTATAATACAACACACTGCGAAGCACTATGTGCCCACAGTCACAACACAAAATGCACGCTGGAATAGCCAGATGGCTTGGTGTTGGGCGGCTGTGATGTCAGTTTGCACGACACCTCAAGACACGACTTAGAAGCTGAAGAAGACACTTCAAGTTTACCAAGTCTCAAGTTCTCATGCTACACATGGATGTCGCACTTCGGGGGTGGGCGGGTGGGATGTACTATGTATGATCCGATGCAGCGCCTTAGCGCTGCTAGTGTACTCTCTGGTGCACTGCTAAGCACCTTCGCCTGAAGCAGGCTGTCCACCTTGGGAGTCTCCACCACCTCTTCCTTTTCTCTTCCTCTTTTTGTTTCAGGTGTTGACTAGCAGCACGGGAGGGGTAATGCCTAATAGCGCATATTCCCCTCCACCAGGGGGGCTGGTACCTCCCACCCCCCTGGTAACAAACTAAATCCAGCGTGACCAGCAAAACAAAAGATAGCCCCTCTACCAACCTTCCCTTCTAGTGTTTCAAACACCTTTCAATAAAAATATATCCTTTCTCATCCTCTGTGCTAGTAAAAACCTTTTTCTACTTCTTAAATTGCATACAATCTTGCAATTATTTTCTGTCGAGGGGTTTTTACAGTGCCTATGCCAGTTTTCCCCCCATACCTCGTAGTTTAGATTAAGTTGGCATGGGAGGTAAACCATGCCCAATCACTGTCAAGTTTTCCCAATCCCATTAAATCCACGAACATGTGCCCTTGTAGTTAAAAACTTTCCTGCATGTCTAGGCATAAGGGGCTTAGCCCTGAGACACACTTATGTCCTATCCCTACCCTGGACCTCCGGCTGTCCTCTTAGTTTTAAGGTAGGTTAGAAAAGAAATTTATTTGTTCAATAGCACTGAAATAACTATAATGTTGATTAATTCCTTTCCTCATAAATCCCTTAAAAAAATATCTCGTAATTACATTAGTGCATGTTGCTTCTTTTCTAGGAGTGTTTGTGCATACAGCCTTAAAATCTGCAAGAAAAACATGTTTACAAAATATGTTTATTAAATATCGTTAGTTATGTTTTCGGCTTCGACGTATATATGACCTACTATTCAAGTATATATTTCGTTCATTAAAAACACAGTCATTTTCTTTAGTGTAGTTGAAAGTATTATTTACTGAACAATTTCAATATCTGAAACCTAAACTCTGCCACTGCCATGTTGAATACAAATAAGTTACCATCTATTTCATAACAACATAAGCCACCTTTTCTGACTGGCTAGTTACCCTGGAAATTAAGGCTACATTACACCTGGTACTGAAAGTACTGACCAGTAGCATGCCAAAAGGAATGCCATCAGTAAAAATTCGCACTTCAGTAGCGCTCAGTACTGGAACCAGGCGGAACACTCGTCAGCAGTTTTCAGCAGGAATAGTGGCGTCTGCTATACACGATGAAGCAATGACAGGCTTAAACATGTTGAAAACGGGGATATATATGTTTTCTTTATATTTTCGTCTGATTCAGACTTATCAATTGATGATGACATCAAAGAATGTGAAAATTTACTTTCCACCTGCATCGTCTGCATATAAACACAACGTAACTTGCTCATTATACATCACCGCCATGTTGCGTCGTCTGCTTTTACTGAAACTGCCTGACCTTTTGCACGACCGTAATTTCAGCAGGAAGTATAGTCTCCAACCCAGACGCCACAATACCATTTTTACGTTACTGATCAGCAGAATCGGTAACTAAAGGAACGCTCATCAGTACTGGTAAGCTCTTTCAGTGCCAAGTGGAATGCTGCCTAAGTAAGATGGGAGAAACAACTGACAGCCGAAATGAATTCGAATGGTAAATTCGTCTACGAACGATAGGCAGAGGAGCATACCATTTCTACTACACGTATGTTCGTATACGGAAATGACCACACGAAAATTCCTAGTATACGAAAGCTCGAGCGGTTTTTCAAGCATAGGCCCCTTGGAGTTCTCTTGCTCTCGACCACACGGACAGAGTTCGTATACGAATCTCGTATACGAAGACCAAGTTGTTGTTCAATCATACCAAAACTGCAGTTCACTCAGTGCGGCGGGCAGTTCGTATACAAATGAGAGCTCCAGCATAGGTCCCCTGGAAGTATAATATTCCTCCAAAAAATAAGTTTGATCATTCCAAAATTTGTTATTGTTTATATAGAAAATGTTTTAAAACTGGTGTTAAATGGTTTTGCGAGTGCTACTACAGGAACTAAAGGTTAGACAATCCTGTAAGGATCATTGCCACCGAGTAGTTTATTATTGTACCATTTGTAAATGGAATGTTTCAGATTTTATTCTTCTTGTTAAAATATCCAGTTCCTGTACAAAGGTGTCATCGTTTAGTCGCAGTTAACAGGCAACACTGGCATATCACTAGAATTGTTATTAAATTAGTTGACAGTATATATTAATGTATTTGTATACAATTACTGAATGTACCCTATTAACACGAAGAATTTCTTTTGTTTATATTTACAGATAACAGGCTAATTTAATATTTTCTAATAATTGACATTGGGTTTTAATTTCTGGACAGTTTGCCATGCGCCACCTGGAGCTTCGCCCACTGCCCACATATCAACAGTGTGTCCTGTCAATAAGTGCCATGTGTGTGTGTGTGACGTCATTTTCCAGTGTGTTGTGTATAATTTGAGTGTTGTAAATATCACATGTGTTTGTTTACTTCTGGAGTGCGTCATTTGTGTTTTGCTTTATTTTTGTTTTGTCAGTGTAAGAGTATATTCAGTTTCGTGCAGAAGGTTCACCAGTGCACCTGCGGGGCGAGCATGGTTGTAATTTCACCCATCATAGGCGCGACATGTTATTGCTGTGACGCTTCGAGTGAAAAAGTGAGCATGGATCGAATTTAAGCGCGTCATCGGGCGTCATATCTACGGCGCTCCTGTCATTCGGGTGGTGCCATATATTAGCCGTCTTGACTGCAGCCCGCTGTGCGACAGATAAGATGGCTGAAGCCGAGTAATGATCTTAAATAGTATATGTTCGTTTACGAAAAAATTACAGGTTCTATAAGATGTATTTATGTACAAACTGAAACTTAATGTAAGCATAAGTAACGGGAAACGTTTCGATTTCACCCCATGGTCATAATAAAACAATAAACATAATTTTAAAAAATACGTGATAACTGTGGACTTGTTCTATTAATATGCCCTTTTAACTGTACCTCGTCCAAGTTGCATGTTTAACTCCGTGGGTTAGTGCATGAATTCGCAGCCTGTACATTTCAGGTTTTAGAGTTCAAATCTTGGCATGACGAAATTTTTTAGTTAATTTATGTGATACATTATTGGTGTTTAAGCGATAATACAAACCAAAGATTAATTAAAAAAAACCACAGATAGCTGATTGCACTTAGCAGTTACTTGGTTCTGGGCAGACGGTCCGCAACCCTGAGGTTAAGAGGAGTAGCATAAACTTTGACATCGCATGCCAGCATCTGGTGCCCTGGGTATATGCATTCCTTTCTTTGACCATCACAGCTCCAGAAAATTCCATTCTAAACTTTACCGGCTTCAGCCGTGCGTCAAGAGGCTTCCCCTAGTGGGGCCAAACTCCTACAACAGTATTCCGGACCTCGCCATCAACTTGACCACGTCAAGTGGCTGGCGCAAGTGGGGCTATTCTCCTATTGCCAAATTTTCCCATAAAAAATTCTCTCCAATATTTTCTGCAAATTTGCAAAATTTTCCTGAGGTTTTCCTGGAATATCAGTTTTCCTACCTTTTTCCTGCCTGCAACGGCATGAGGACGAAAGCAAGGGGGCAGTAAGGGAAACGACAGTGTCGGGACACTTACGAGATGCCGCACGAATACTTGGGACACTTGTCAACATTGTCAACAATCAGCAGGTGATGTCATGCCATGAGCGACACCATGCTACTTGGAAGATGGGCAGAAGCGAAGGAGAAGCGACAGGGTGGAGGCTACGCCTCCTCGTCCCACTGCACTCTCTAATGCTGACAGCCAGCTGACCCCTCGCATGTGTTGCATGACTGCTGTGGCTTTGGGTCATCAACCCTTCATGGACAGGCCAACCACGCCATGAGAGGGGAGGGCTATCCTTCTTCCTTAACCCGCGCTTCTGCGCTGGCCAGCCATGTCTCCCACACATATGTGCTTTGTGACAAACAATGGCTGACAGGCTGACTGACAGTTCGCCAGCACTGTGTTGTCCTGAATGCTTACACCCTATGGACATTCACAAAATTTTAACAATGCCAATTGTCAATGCTGCCAGAAGACCAGCCCAGAAAACATCTGTGCTGGTGACAAATGCATAACAAAAGACAGTTGCAGTGAAATAGTGCAGCACAGTACAACTTTCGTAAAACAAGTAAAGTCTGAACATGAACATTTTCCAAATTAAAATTTCCCAACATACTGTAATAATTTGTTGTGCAACTCAGGGTACAATCGTACTTCTTTGTGTACAGTGTGATGTAAGATATCACAAGGAATGCCTCAGTGTCACAGAGCAGAATTCAGCTGTGGGACTCACATTTGTTTGTTTATCATGTCACACGATGCCAACCAAATTCAGACAGGGCATGGTTCACACGCAAAACGAAATCGCAAACACCCGACATGATCATGTGTTGGACCTATTGTGACAATGGGACAATGATGTGGCGGTAAATGTGAACAGTAATCTTTCGCAGATAATAGTGGTATGGGACACAAACAAAGTGTCAGGCATAGTGGCACAGAGTAAAGGAGGGGAAGGACAGCAGAGTAAGGTAGGAGAGCAGAGTGAAGCCGAGACATCACATGCTTCTGCCATGCATGTGGCTAGTGTAAACAAACTCTCGCAGCCCGAACCTTACACAACAAACACGCCACACGTGTACCAACCACCCACACCATTTTTTCCACCACTATCACACATTTTCCCTATATCTACCTACCCAACAATAGTGCTAAATTATCAACCTACTTTTCCAATTTGTCCGTACCTAACAATGACGCCACAAACAGCAGGTATGGGAAACGCAGTCAGAAGCGGAACCACGGAGCCCACCCAACCCCCACATCCGCCAGGACTGTTTGCAGTGAAAACAGCATCGAAGTTTCAAACATTGCCTATGTTTGCAGGCACCACAATGGAAGATCCAGCAGCCTTTGATGAAGACTGCGTATCCTATCTCATGAAATACGGCATCAGCCATGATGAATGGGCCTGCTGTGTCAGAGCGCAACTCTCCAGAGACGCACGCTCATGTTGGGTTTCACTCAACCACTACAGACTTCAGTGGGAGGAGTTTCGACGTGCATTCCACTGCAGGTTTCGAGGAGTTTTCACATCTGTACAGGCCCAGAGCAGGTTGACTCTCGAAAGCCAACAATCGGGTGAGTCTCTATCTGTTTTCATAACACGTAAAAACCAACTTGTCAAACGTTTCCATCCAAATTTGCCTGAACGTGAAATATTAGAAGTAATTGCAGAAATGGCTCGGCCAGAGTTCAGAACAGCTTTAATCCCTTTGCTAAATTAAACACTCGAAGACCTAATGCATGCCGCAATCATTCTAGAGAGAACGCATGAAACATCCTGCCGGGATGCAAATGGAACAAAATGGCACCACGAGCCAAGGGATGGAAATGTAAACAAAAACAACTCTTGCATATCAAATAATTTCCAACCACATTCCAGTAGTCATAGTGCACCAATTCATGGTTAACAATACAATAATCTACAGCTTGGAAAGTGGTATAAGGAGCACGTGCATGGAAGCATGTACAAGAAAGAATAGCAGAGGAGTGGAGCAACAGGTCCAAGTGATCAGAGACCAATGTATTGAAGCAGAGCAGGTAACAGTTCTCCGCAACTACAGGGATGGAATCCGGATTATCCAACCCGTCATCCATGCATATATTGTCCAATGCCACAATATCATTGGCATAGAAAATGACCGCACAACCCCCACATGAAAGAAATCAGGGAAGCAGCAGCACATAAACAACAGGGAAACGGGTTGTTGGGGTGAATGGGCCAGATGCTTCTGACACCACACCCGCAACAATTCGGACAACACCAAATACAAAATTAACACCACAGCAAGCACTCATACAGAATATTAGCATCAGTCACGTACCATTTATATGTATCCTAGTTCCCATTAACAGACAGTTGTGACAGTTGTGCCATGCATTTATTGACACTGCAGCCTCGCAAAACTTCATACGACTGCACTTTTTACACAAGCAGGATGTGTTGCCTACATACCACGTATTTCGGTTGGCCACGAACCAGCATTGTAGTATGGCCGTATGACAGGCTGTAGTGACAGTTCAAGTATGCGACATTGAGACAACAACTGTTATTGTTCACCAGAAATACGTGAGGAAGCTATTTTGGGGATACCTTGGTAAACCGAACAGCACACAATAGTGGAACCAGCTGCACATTTTGGCGCGAAAGAAAGATGCATGGTGTACAATTTGGTTTGCTGCCTGATGGGTAGTTTACCTGAGGTCAAGTTAGGAGTTTTCGACAACCAGGTCCCGTGCGAGCACCAGGCCGCATTTCAGTGTGTTCTTGATGAGCGCCATGATGTATTCGAAGGGAAGGATGCACTGAAACATACAACCATAGCGGAACACACGATACCACTTGTAGACGAAAAGCTAGTTCACACTAGTCTGCGAGGCTATTTACCACACCAAATGCAGATTATCAAAAAGAATATGCAGGAAATGATAGACGCTGGTGTGATCGAGTCGTTGGACAGTTCATTCAATTCCGTAATTACATTAGCTCCGAAGAAGGATGGAACATGGAGGTTTTGCGTAGATTTCCAACCGCTAAATCAAGTGATATACAGCACACTTCCACCATACATAAGTGTGAAGGATGCGCTAAGTTCGTTCGGACAGGCAAAGGTTTGGACATCCCTGAATTTGAAAAGCGGATATTGGCAAGTACTGGTGACACTGGAGGACAGGCCGAAAACAGCTTTCATGGCCCCAGATGGCCGTCACTTTCAATTTTGCTAGATGCTATTTGAACTGAAGTGTGCACCTGCAACATTCAAGGCAATGTTGATACGTGTGCTGGATGGAATTATTAGAGAGCGTACTCTGGCGTATCTCGATGATGTAATTATCTGGTCAAACAGCTGGGAGGAGCACATACATCATTAGCAGTAGTCCTGGAGAGGCTTGCAATCAGTGGCCTCACGTGATCGATTGAGAAGTCCCAAGTGGGCAAAACCAGCATGATTCTCTAGGCCATGTAGTCGATCAGGAAGGGAACCGGCCAAATCCAGAACAATTGTGTCTAATTGATAGCTATCCAAAGTCGCTAACCCGTAAGCAACTTCGAAAGTTTTCGGATTGACAAAATGGCTACGGGAACGTATTCCAAGGTTCACAACAATCACCACAGCCTTGATTGAACTTTGGTCACTGCAAAAGAGGTTTCAATGGACAAGGAAAATGGAAAAGGTAATCATGAAAATTAAGGAGGCATTCAGATCGTGTCCGACACTAGCACATCACGATGCTAGCAAGAATTTGTACCTTCAGATAGACTCAAGCCAGGGAGGAATCAGTGCAGTATTGTACCAAGTCGGCAACAGTGGGGATAAGCATGTAATCGACTTCGGAGGCACAAAACTCAGGCCGGCTGAAAGACACTATGACGTGAACGAAAGAGAATGTTTAGCAGTAATATCGGCAGTCAAGAAGTACCACGTGTACCTCAAATACCAGCGATTTACGCTAAGGACCGATAACTGGTGCCTTGTTTGGCTACATAGATGCGAGAGGCCAGAAGTAATTTGACACGATGGGCATTGCAGTTGCAAGCATATGAATTCATAGCTGAGCACATGCCCAGAAAGGAAAACGAGTTGGCAGATGTGTTGTCACGTAACTCTAATAATGGGGTAATTGTCAGAGATGAGACAGGATGGGAAGACATTCTACCACCAGATGCACATGACCCAGTGACACAAGTGTACGTAAAACAAATCAAGGCCGCCAACAACGAGGGCTTAATCAGCGACGTGTACGAGGAAGTCGTCAAGGCACAACAAAATTGCAGGTTCGCCCAGGGGAAAATGCAACAATGTGCACAGCAGGAAGTTGAAGGATGGCGTGTAGTAGACAACAGATTGGAGATGTTTTCGGTTCAACAGCCAGGGAGATGGAGGGTGAATTCCCCACATGTGCGAGGGATCATGGTCTTTGCCTATTAACACTCTGGTGGCATGGCTGGACACCCTGGTGTTGAGCAGACAGTCAGAAATGTCCGCGACCATTTTTTTTGGCCTGGTCTCAGCTAAGATGCTATACGTTACATGCAATGATGCAAGGAGTGCAACCTGTACAAAACACATCGAATAGATGGGAGGCATCAACAGCGCCCCACATGCCAGGTAAACCATTTGAGACTGTATTCTGGACCTGATAGGTCCATACCCAAAAACGAGTGGAGGCAAGAGGGTTGTCGTCGTGGTAACAGATAATTTCTCACGCTGGACAGAAGTGGAGCCCACTAGCGGGGCAAGAGTGAGCAATATTGTGAGAGTGTTGGAGAAGCAATTCTTCCCGTGCTGGCGATTTCCCCATAACCTATTAACTGACAATGGAACACAGTTTACTGGTAAGAAGTGGCGAGAGTTGTGTACGAGATGGGGCGTTAACCATGTCAAAATGGCTATTTACCACCAGAGGGCCTGCCCAACAGAACGTCGAAATTGGGAGATCAAAGCCCAGTTACAGCTACGTGTAGACGACAACAACTTCGCGTGAGCAGAGCACATTTCTGCCATTTTATACACATTGAGAAGGCTAGTCAACACAGCAACAGGAAGGTCACCCGCTAAGGTGTTATTGGGTCGCAATTTAGAACTTCCAGGAGAGGCGAAATGCCAACAGGGAGGAGAAAGTAGCGAGTTATCCAGTACTGACACACAGAGGACCACGGCAATTGTGTATACAAGAAATAAGGCAAAGGCAAGATCAGTATGCAGCAAGGTGGCTGCCGGCCACGAACCGACCACCAACGCAATTGCATGTAGGGTAAGTAGTGTACGTGCGGATACATCCGCAATCTACGGTAAGAAGAGATTTCTGTGTAGGATTGGCAGTAAGGTGGAGCAGGTCGCAACACGTGAGGCAAGTGCACGGCAGACCACATGTACGATCCACATGGGCAGAAAAAGGGAGAGGGTGAATCAAGACGACATCTGGCTCACCCTGGGTGCCGTCCACAATGAGGTCGGTCCTGGTGTGTCCCGACCCCGTGATGGCGGAAGCCGTGATGAGCTCAGAGAGGAGCGAGGTGAGACACGAGGTGTGGCAGCACTTCAGGGTGGAGATCCCGCATGGGATCCGCCCATGTGGGCCGAGGAGAAAGCACCACCAAAGGTGCAGTTGAATGGAAACACCGCTGACGAGCTCAGCGGTGGGCAAGATGAGCAAGAAGGTGCATCAGCACTTCCAGGGCAAGCAAGTGAAGGGAAGGAAGGTCTAGGGGAAGCAGCCCGTTGTTGAAATACCCAACAGTTAGCCCGTAATGCCTCAAGTAAATGTGCACATTATTCAGCAAGAGGAGCAAGGAGGAAATATGTGAGTAATTCAGTAAGAGCAGCAAGGAGAACATACACAAATAATTCAGCAAGAGGAATAACAAGAAAATATGCCAGTAATTCAGCAAGAGGAGCAAGGAGTAGATACGCCAGTATTTCAGCGAGAGGAGCAAGGTGAACTTTCGCAAGTGAGTCAGCAGGAGGGACATGTGTACACATATGTAAAGCAAGGGACAGACAGTCATGCGAGTGCAAGTGTTTTTGCAGGGGGTTGTTCAGCCGGGTCACGCCTGGAGGCAGCAGATTCAGCAAGAAGACAGCGGGAGCGAGGAAGATGATAGCGAGGGCAGTGTGTCTGGGAGCTTGCTGTGCCTTCGGCGATCATGCAGGCAGAAATACCTGCCACCACCATGTCAACAGTGCAGGCAGCCAGAGTTGAGTAAGAGGAAGGGGCAATTGCCGGCATTACATCGTGCGGCAGGGCCACAGGAGCAGCGGTACCACCTGTGGTCACGCAAGCCTGCCACATCTGCAGCTGCTGCCAGTGTCATCAGACGGTCTACAAACTGTCTCGAAGGGGTGTGGGGAGATGCATTTGACGTGTGGCATGCACCCCAGCCCTAAAACCATTTGTCCGTACGTAGTCTGCGCCGCCTGCAGTAGGGTTGTACACTCTACTGGTGTGGAGTGTGCACCCGGTCACCGGAGTGACCAGGCCTAGAGCAGACACAAGGGCACACCAGCGAAAGTGCAGTCGTGGCAATGCAAGATGCAGAGAAAGAATAATTAGTCCAGTGCATTAAACTGGAATGTTTCATGCCTAATTAAAATACTTTATTATGTTGTTAATTAAAATGTTTATGGTTTGTATTGCAGGTGTTGTTTTATTTGTTGTGTTTGCAAGGTAGCGTGTTATTGTTTATTTTCATTTTCCGCAGAGTGTTTTGTCCACCCCATTTCATCAGTGTTTATGTAGCAGGAATATTTGTATTGTTTTCACATGTATATTTACTTTCTTTCATTAACACAAGGGTCAATGATGCAAGTCGTCTCATAAAGTAATCCCGTTTCGGTGCAAGGGTAAGCCGCGGCGAGCCCCTGGGGCGAGCAGGAGAGTCAGTTAGCATGAAGCATCCACTATAGGTGGCAGGCGTGTGTTAACTCCAGTGTTTTCCCGCACATGCCAGGCGACCATCATCATTTTGCAACTGGACATATAACTACAATAAACTTAAAGTATCTGGAACATTTTTCACGTCTCGTCGCCCGGTAAGCCACCTCCACTCCCCGGTAGATTAGCATTGCCCCGGGGAGCTTAAAGTCTCACGTAACAATTTGATTGTCTAAAGATGCTTTTTCTGTTTCACTGCACAGCCGGTCCAAATAGCTGCAAGTGTAATTCATGTCAAGTGCCCTTATTGAAGGGATGTATTTTACCATAATAAATATGTGTGAGTGTGTGTGAACTTTCACTACGTTATTTACTTATGTCGCAGTATGCGTATCAGGGGATGGGCCATTACAAAACCCACTCATTTTATTCACCTCAGTTCTATTTTCAGTGTACTCAGTTTTGTTCCGATCTGTATGGGTGTGTGGGAGGCCCTGACAGCCCACATATGCGAGTGTAATGAGTAGGAAGTTTTCCCGCCAACATCAACAATGGTGTATAGCCGAACGATGGGCTATCATTTAGGAAACAATCTTCATCTGAAGCACTAATCTACAGGCGAATGGTAACAATTCCGCTCAAATGGCGAGCATATTGGCCCTGGGTGGACGACCCACAACCCTGAGGTTAAGAGGAGCAGCATCATCTTTGACGTCGTCTGCCGGCATCTGGCGCCCTGGGTATATTCATTCCTTACTTTCGCTACCACCGCTACATAAAATTCCATTCCAACCTATACCGGATTCAGCCATGCGTCAGTGTGTTAATTTTCTTCACCTTCATTGATTATACGGTCTCTGGTCCTGATAACCTGTTCTCATAAACCAGTAAAAGTGTGATCAGGATGGCCGACAATCCCTAGTTATAGCGGTTGACGAGTGAACCACCCAATACCACTCCTAGTTAGGTACGGTTAGGCATTTAGCATCAGGGAGACTTGTGTCTTCAACTCAGCAATGGCTGTAGGCACACAGCTCTGAGAAGTGTACTTGTGCTCGCCTTCTCCATACCACAGCTAGTCTATCGCCTTTAACCCTGTTTCAACAACCTCTGCCATGCCTGCTGATGTTGAGTTTAACCATCGTTTTTTTGTATACAAAATTAATCATTTCATTTGTTTTCCCAAAACTTGATTGACCAAATATTATTGCTCTCATATTTTCAATTGTTAAAATTTTGTTTTTATTTATTGAATTCCTTCAGATGTCAAAATTCGTATACTCCAATCTACACTATCAATTTAAAATATAATATCCTGTATGCAAATGGCTAGGAAGGTATTTAAATAAATATATTTTTATGATAAAATTACAATATGCATCTTCATAGTGAATATTCTAGTGGATTGATTAGAGTCCATACAAAATATTTGATCCCTAACATAAATAGTAATGAAATAACAATAACAGATACAGATCAAAAAATCATTGCTCATAGAGGACAGTTTGATACCGATTCACTGTAAAGAACTACCATTCACTTGGCCCTTTTTTGACTAATTAATTTGAATTATCACCAGACAAAATAAGTAATAGAATAAGAGTTCAATCGAAATTCAACATATGTTGATGACAGATTATGGGTCATTTTAGGAATTTAAAGAAATACTGTTTTAGAGAAAGATCAAATAATTTTTTGCGCCACACTACATAATTTCGATGCAATTAAATCACAAATGTTCATTTTAATCTAGCTTATGTTATGTTCTTTAAATATGACGAATCTAATCACTAAAATCAAATATCATCGCGAGGTTTAAAAAAATGTTTTAAATATGTTATTGTGGGAAGATGATATTATCCTTTATTTTATTAAATAAACCATTAATTTTTTAGTATGTAGTATTAATGAGAGATGGCAAATGGAAATTTAGTTTATTTTAATTTTGGTCTTGTAGAAATAATTATGGGAAAAAGTTTATTTATAAAAATTTCATGCACTTTAAATAATCTATTAAATATTCAATCTTCTGCCAAATTATGTTACTACTTCATTATTTTATTTCTATGTATTTAATTTTATATTTTCACAAATATTTAATTTACTTAAAACTGTATTATTGTCTTCATCACAGTTATCATTATAATAATGTAATTTACCTAAACGTGTATTATCAACCTCTTATTAAATTTCTATGTCGTTTTCATCATGTTTATTGTCAGAATAAATTAGTTTACTTAAAAATAAATATTCTATCTAAAATTTAATATTTACTTCCCCCCTTATTCTATATTTTCGCCACTGTTCAGTTTATAAGAAATATATCTATTTTATTTAAAACCAATCTCTTTAAGCCTGCTTCATCTGCTTTATCTTCTTCATATACGTATTCATATGGTGATTTATCTGTTTTATTATCCAAAATTATGCTCTTATCGTTTTCATAATTTAAAGCTGAACTACATGAACCTCATTCAAGTATAATCTTGCTAAAAGTATTTTATTATATTTCCTTTTCTTCAAAGAGATAGTTTATACAATCATCGAATAGGTATTATTTCATTCTAAACCAATTTTTAAAAATCATTTTGACTTTTATTTTATTTTTCATTTTTCATGCATAAATTTTTTCACCTAATCCAACAAATACTCCCATAATTTTACCATAATGTTTATCTTTCACCATAACAATAAACTTTTTGCTAATTTCTAGTAAATTATGATTATTTCTTGGATAATCACTGGCATTAAATTCATTTCTCATTTCTTCATACCTGTACAAACATTCCCAGTGTTTATGTGTCTTAATATTATTCAATGTGTTTACTGTGTTTAGTATTTATTATTCTGTAGTGGAAACAAATTTTTTTTTTAATATTTCTAAATTTGACATTCCATTATACATTCGATTGTTAATTTTTAATTAATTTTATTCATATGAATGGCAGCTACATTTTTAGTGTAAAAAAAATAGCATCTACATTATTACTAAAGCACAGAATAATTTTCTAATATTTTTACAATTACTCACTAATTTTATGTCTACTCATTTTCTTATATTTTTCATAATTTTATTATAAACAGAATTGTTCAGCAGTTTATAAAAATCCTTTTGAAAATCATTTGCTTCTTTGGTCCTCATTTGTGTATTGAGATCAATCTATTTTTGAAGACAATTTGATCGTTTATATTATAACACTTCGTAAACATATTTTTAATTCTAACTCTGTTCAAGACATAATTCAAATGTTATGTATTGTATCTATATTAACCATTATTTTCTAGAGTTGTTTCCAATTTATTTCTTTTTTCTGGAGCTAGGGGAAAGTATTTATGTTAATTGTGAAAATTCTTAGGATATTCTAAATCTTCTTCCCAAATAAAATAATTGTCTGAATCATTTGGTAGGTTTCTGATGTATTTTGCTACTTCTTCTGGATCTAATCCTTCAGCTATCTATTAAAATCCTCCATATGGTAAAAAGGCTGACATTGCCCTACCAAATAAATTATTTGCAGCTAGACACATTGAATAATTAATGGGTTTATTTTTATCATAATTCTTTTTTATCTATTATTTGCTTTAAGCTTCCTTAAACAGCACTGGGAAATTCCACCTCAGATGCCTTTTTCTAAGAACAGAATTTCATCATAGTCAATCAATATGGTATATCTAATTAAATTTTACTAATTTTTAAATATTGAAAGCCAAGATAAGCCAGACGTCGAAATATGCATGTGCTTACTTCTGCGCCGTGGCATGAAAAAATGTCTTTTGGTCCTCTGAATTGTTCGCAACACTATTAGGTCACCATATTTCACCATACCCAGGGTCGTACCAGCAATCAAAGCAAGACAGAAGACGATTGGTGAGGTACAAGTACAGAGGTGGGTGGCATCAAGTTGAAAACATAAGGCATTAATATGTTTATCCTGAACTTCAGGTACAAATGTTTCAAATGATACACTATGCAAAATGAGATAGAAAACAGTATGACCTATGTCCTACAGTTATTCGTAAGGTAGGTAGGTGCCCTTGAAAATTAATATTTCAGAATATTGTAATTCAATATAATAAAAAGAACAATTCTGTGAATACTCTTATCTTGAATATAGATCAAATCTGTGAACAGTTGTTGGGTATTGTTCCCTCGAGAATACCAGTTTTCAAAGAAAGTTTCTCTGGATCATTTGCATTTAACATTGAAGTGAACATGGTTCTCGAGTAACCCGACAAAGTTTGTAAGGTTATCTGGCAGCCAACCAACTGTAAATTTACAAACTTTGTTTCTTAGACAACTATGTTCACTTCTATGTTAAAGGCAATGCTCCAGATATACTAACTTTGGAAACTGTCATTCCCTTGTAGTTTTAGTATGCTGAGCTGAAAACATGTACCATGCAGCTAAGCACTGCAACTGCTGTGTAGTGGGAGAACTAATTTAATTTATTCATAGACATGTGAAACAATGACTTATTTTCCTGTGGAACAAATTAATGAATGCAGACATTCTTATTGTGTCTCTATCAAGTGGCGAGATACGTAATATAAAAAAGATAGGGCAAGTGCTTAATAAACTCTTCTAGTTTTTATTAAGTGAAAGTGGGTATTTTAAGAATATCCTTAACAATATTTAGTGCATAATTATTTGTTATATACTAAATTGTATTTAAAGCATAAGCATGAATTTTCAGTTCCTTTTAAATGCTGGTGGCTGGTCATTAGAATGGACTTCCCAAAACATGACTTCTGTTCTTAGCATGATAAGCTTTCTGTGGCGATTTTAAAGATTGTGGGCCATTTTTATGAACATTTTCTTTGGTTTTATGATATGTATAACTAGGTTTCATTTTATGTACATCAATTATTTCGCTCAGAGATTTATGTTTTTCCCTTTTAATGTGGGGTGATCTAGAGAGAGACGAGTAGTGCTGCCCCAGTGGTCGGTACAAAGCTGTTGTGTATGATTCTGGAAACAGCAACTGATTGTTGGTTGTCAGAGAAGTGGCAACATGAGAATCAATTTCAGTATTTTTAGGTGGACTAGGAAAATATTTATAATTATAGTTTTTTGCATTTAGAAAAGTCGAAATATTCCCATCAAGTTCACTGATAATTGCAGGATCCTTCTTAGTTTTAGTTAAATAAGTGTTGCTACTAGACATATAATTAATTTCCGAAGGATCCCTTGGTTTGAATGGATGGAATGGATCAACTATGTATGCATGGCCATTAAAATGATTTTTAGGGAAGTAAATATTATTTGTATAACTACTTGCCAATACATTAGTAAGCTCATTTCTGATGTTATGTTCCTCCGCTCTGTTTGAATTTGGATATTTAAATATACCCGAGAACTTTACCCCTCTCTTGTTTAAGTGTGGAATATAGAAGTTATTCTCAGGGGGAAATACTGAACTTGAAGTTCCATCGGTCGTATAGTTGACGATATCTCTAAAGTTCTTTGTATAATTTTGCACTTGAGTTTTGTATAATTGAGGGTGTGTATGTGTCATTGGGCCAAATTTTTGGTATGGAGCAACAATGCGAAGATTAGTCTTATAAAACATAACTGGTCCATTGAATATGTGTTCTTTCCTTTCGAATGGCTTTGGTCCTTGGTGATTAATATTATCTGCTGCATAACTCCTAGGTTTCACTTTAAAATACTTTTTTCGATTCTCATGGCGATGCCAAGGTAACTTCGCATGTTTTCCGTAGAAATACCTTGAGGGACTGTTTCCATATGTTCTTCTAAATGATTTATCTGTTTTGGTATTAAGAAGGGTGTTATACTTTGGAAAAGTGTAGGAATAGCCATCTATGTTCCGCTCATTCTCATTTCGGGGGAAGTGCAGCATTTGGTAATATAAAAACTTAGACAAAATCCAATCTGGAATATAGTAATTACAACAAAAGTTTTGAAATTGTTTCAATGGAAAGCAGTGAATAATATAATATTGTTTCTTTGAAATACTATTTTTATGTTTTCTATCTGAAGAAACTGATAATTTGGACATATGTGATGTGTCGGGGTAGGCTGTTGATAATTCATCGTAATTTAAAAAATCTCTGCTCTTGTTGGAAGGAATTACACCAAAAGTCTGCAAATAATGGCCACTCTGAAAAGGGGGAGACAACGGATACAAATTACTTGAATGTAAAGAAATATTTCCTTTCATGTAAAAGCAGTTTTTGGTCGGTTGCTCTCCATTCACAGTAGTGAAGAAATAAATCGCCAGCATCTAAAACAAAAAAAAAATACACCTATTTTAATATTATTAACAAGCAGCACATAATGCAAAACTAGCATCCAGTACCATTATTATTTAGATAAGGGGGCTCCACGGATAGGGGTCAGGCATTGGATCTGGGGTTTCAGGCAGCCATAATGGATTGCATAGCATGGTGGTAATTATGGATATTACTGAACTTGACATTTGCCTACTGTCTTGTATTCGCCCACCCTTTTGTTTCTGCCATCCTCCATAATTTGTTTTTCATTTTCAGTTGGTTTTTTGGTGGACATATTTGTGTCTCTCATCGCCTGCTAGAGTGCACTGGGGTTGACCCCCTTTGTTTCTATTACTATCTGCTAAATGCACACCACGCGCTCCGACCATATTTGATTCTATCATCATCTCCTAGGGGCTGATTAAATACACGTTTCTATGGGTGCAATGCGAAATTTGCACTTGCGTTGCACCAAAATGGAATTAAATTTGAAAAAAACAGAAGGGCATGAAGTTGCGCACCGACACAAAAAGAAGAGAAATTTGCACCCAGGCAAATGCCTCGGCGTAGGTGCAATTGCACTCGCTGTGCATGTGCAGTCGGCACATGTAGATAATGAGTAACATGGTTATCATTTAGTTATTGTTAAAAAATACATTTAGGTTAAACGTTGTCGGTAGCAAATTGTGTAAATTACAAAATTAGGGTGATTTCAACAACAAATTGAACTGGGTAGAATGGAGAAAGGATTTTTCTGAGGGTGCTCTGGGCTATCTTTTCATGTAAGATAAAACACTTTCATTTCCATCAAAACAGTCCCAAAAATAATTTTTTATTGAAGTGCTTAGAATGTTTTGCTTCATATTTTGGAAGGGAATTTGTTATGGAACACAAAAGCGTCTTGTTTCATAAACTGTCGAAGGGTGCAGCGACAATTGGTGATCAAAATGCTTACGGCACGACATAGAACACGAATATCGCTAGAAGTTTACGAGTGTAACATAAACTACCAACACTTTACATAAATCCCAGTATTCATCTTGAGCACTGCACCGATTATATTCGCGGAGAAAATATTAGCTATATGGAAATTTATAATAAAATTAAAAAACGCAGAGAAGAAAAGCATGTTTTCTAACAAAAAAAAGCAAGTAAACACAATATTAGGCCGGTTACACTTCGAACAGTCACAAATCATATTAACGCTTATAATATACGATATAACGTCTCTTCTTTAACGCAAATGACATCAAACACACAATCTGAAGAGTATCTGATATTATCTTGTATCATTAAAATTTTATTTTCTTGCCTGCTAAAAAAATGTAGTTGTCCACGTATTAATCACCAATCTTCACACTTCATAAATTAGTGAAATAAGTGGTTCTCCACGTCCAAATGTCGCAGTACAAACATAAAACACGCCAGCTGTCGTTTAGGTTATAACTACTACACAATATCAACAACTTTTAGGCGCAAAAAAAAATTCACTGCCACTTAAAAACACAGTAGTGCATGTAAAATCCTTTGCAACTTATGTATCAGTGTCGCCGTAAATACCCTGTAAGAAATTATTTCATTGGCCACTCTTGTGGCCAATGAAAATGTGGTAGTGAAAATGTGTGGCTAAAAGAGCCCCGCCCACTTGCATTCGGTGTATATAATTGCACCCGTGGTTATGAGTGAAAGTGCTTGGGAGGTTTATTTGTGTTGTGTTGCGCCGGTACAAATGTTAGGTATATTTTTTTTTTCGACCTCTGGTATCACCAATATTTGTTTATGTTATTTACTGCTAGGGTACACTGAAGTCATCTGCTAGATATCCAAATGTCGGCGGCGATATATATTTCCGACGTTGACAATTATGCAATTTTATTCATAAATGATTTTTTTTACACCACGAATTTCAGGTCGAAGTGTCATTTTACATACAAGCGACTGTCATCCTGTCAACACCATTTATATATTATGTGCTCAAAAATACTCTAGCATGGATGAGCCTTGAATTGCTGGACATTGGCTCGTCGTAAAGTTGCCTCATCCCATTCGGCTACCGAAACACTTAAGAAAGTAACGATTTAAATGTAGTTTACAAATGAAAACGACATTTCCATCATCATTCCAAAATATAGATCAGCCATCACAAATACATCAAATATTCCACAAAAGTTCATCGCCCCACAAACTGCATCGATAAATAAATTTTTAGCAAATATCAAAGTGAGGGGTGAGGAGTCATACATTATATAGGATTTAGTATAACGTAAATAAATGTCTCTATGTCGATTAAAATGTGTAACTATAGTGACTATGTCACAAGGTTTTTTTTAGGGATGTGCGCAAAGTACGAGAAACCTCGTCGAAGGCCGATCCCTACAGAATGCAGAAGAATTGTAATAAAAGTAGCCTACGAATATAAGGGCGAGTTGTGTATTGAATTCAGTGGTCTTCATTTCGATCTTTTACACCGTAACATAAGAGTCAAAAGTGAATATATATATGTGTGTGTGTTTGTGTGTGGAGGGGAGGGTGGGGGGTTTGTGTGTGTTTCAAGCATTTTCCCCTGGAATACATAGTTTCCAAGAAATTATTGAACGAAGAAACTGGACTTTAATACAACTGCTTAAGGGTCAGAACTCAGTAAAAAATAATCTTATTATTGAAACAATTTAGAAAGAAACTGTAACTGGGATGCATGTGTGTGTATGTGTGTGCGTGTACAAATTTTAATGTTTCACCATAGGAAGCATATATAGTTTAAAATATATTTGCAAAAAAATATAAAATTGATCATTACGTTGCAATCTTACAAATATGCTTTCATCATTCATAAAACCAGTCCTCGAAAACTTATATAAAAATTAAAGGTTATGAGAGTAATTAAACTACACAGAACATGCTAACGATTTATTTAATTTGTAATATTATTTTTATGTATTTCAATTTATTCACAACAGTGTTATTTATAGTGCAAACATATGCCACTCTATATTAACTTAAGCAGCTCCAAACATATGTAACAATTATGACAATTTCAACTTCGATATCACTCAATGCAATATTTTATGTAAAATTGCATTAAATATATAAGTTATTTTTTTAAATGTTGCACTGGCATATCATGTAATGTGCTTTTCTGTTCATCTCATCTCATACTTTTCGACTCTTATAATATCAACATCCCAAAGTTTTATTCACATTGTCGTCATACCCCCATCTTGTCCTCCTAATTCCGAACCTAATGCATGCCCATGTGTTAACGAAGGACGCAGCAGAACAGCGAGGTGTACGGTGTGCAGTATGCACACGAGGGCAGAGTAGTTATGAGAAACCAGAAGACTTTACTCGGCCTGGCAGCTACAGTTGGAATGGCGGCCATGTCAGCAGGTATATGGCAGGTATCACCAATACCAACATAGCCTCCCTGCCTCCCACTTGGTAAGAATTATATGAAAGCCAACTTTAAACCAACATAAACTAAGAAATTCGATACGGCAATGTGTAAAGTGTTACGTGCAATTCTGCAGGAAATACTCGCCATGCTGAGTTCAATGAGCTAGGTAGAAATTTTGAACAAAATGTTTCCAACATGCCTGCCATAAACGGGATACCTATATGATATTTAACTGATGAAGGAATTCCCAGCATAGTAACACAGAATTTAGAGAGCAGTTTGTTTTACAATCAGAATGCATGTAAAAGACTACATTAATGCTATATTAATAGTTTTTCTTTGGACACTTGACTCTAACTCTTTGTGACGCGCCTCAAGCTTTAGCTAAAGCACTCAGACAAGTCTTAATTTTGTAAGAGCAGTGTAGCAAAACCGGTGGAAAATTGCATTTAATTCGCAGGTGGGTCATTATGTTTCAGCATGTGTTTATTATTTAGGCATATGGGTTTTAGCATACTCCACAGACAGGAAGTTGGTATGAGCTGCCGTCTGCATCCACCATGATTCAGTCTCGTCTGGAGTTCTGCCGGGGTAAGTAGTGTATCGCTGCGAGAGACCTTCATTTCTCGTTTGAACCTTGTTAGTTTGCCGGAAGCTTGTCTGCTTTGCATCTCTTTTTTACCCCGACGCACTCTCTTTTACATCTCGGTACAAGAGAGCATTAATATTATATTTATGGGCGCGGCTGACACTGTAGGCTTTTGATTGCCCCAAATACATGGCATGCCACTTCAACTTTGCTTTCCTTATGTTATTACACATAAACTTAATTCTGTTTAAATGAGCTTAGAAATGACCAGGAGTTGGTAACAGTGTGTATCAATATTTTGTACGTGCGTATGGACGAACAGAGTAATAGTTGTGGAAGTAAAAATAAGTTCAATTGAACCACACATTTTAGTTCATGTAGTACAGTTGCTAGGCAGCAGTGCATCACAGCACTAAGGCAGAACGAGTACTCCACATCCTGGACAGCGGAGGCAACTAGTTTAGTAGACCCTTGTGCACCATGTACACAATCACGTATCTGTTAATGTGTCGCAGCAGAAAGGAATTTGCCACGCCGAACATCCGCCCTAAGAACTCCTCTTCCCCCTCATAATTGGGATAAACTAGTTAATGCTCACAACTTTATTCTAGTGACAGTTCTTTCGAACCCCTCGGCACAGAACTGGTTGCTTGCTAACCACTCTAGCGACTCCATGGCAGTAGTGACACTATACAAAAATTCAAAATAAAATTACCAAATATAATTCACAACACATAACCCAATGAACTTGAACATCATGCTGCCCATATTTTTTATGTTAAGTGCAACTCTCTTCACAGGACCTTTATGTATGCTGAACATAAAAATTATATTTTTAGTACCAGATTTCTAAATTTTCTTTTGGCAATAAGGCATTACATTATAAATGGCATGTGAGCCACTTGGCACAAAGGTTAGCACACCATTCTTGCGAATAAGACACGGCAGAGTTCAATCCCTAAGAGGCACAATAATTTCACACAAAAAAGTTATGACAAAATTCATGCACCTTGCAGATCTTGGCCAGTTTGTCATTTACAAATACTAGATTATATCAATGTAATTATAAAATGGGTCTCCAGTAATACTATACCCACCATTTTGTTTGCATCGGCCATTTTGTTTTTCATCCGCCATCTTGTTGCACCTTGGTTTTTGCTTTGTCTGCTGTTGTGGATGTCCATTTTGTTCCTTGTCATTTAGTCTTCCCACTATCTCCTTGGAGTAATGCACCATCTTGGTTCTCTCATCATTTGCTAGTAGCACTGATTTCGGATGCCATCTTGGTTTTCTCAGAGTGCACCCCTGTTGTTTGTTTACATATTGGTCTGCTAAAGTGCGCAACTGGGGGCCGTTCCCCATGGCTGCTATGGACGACATGTCATGTGCTGCATCTGGGCTTTCACCTCTATCGGCATATTTTTTAATACTGTGTAAAAAGCTGTGGAGGTAAAGAGTGACGAATTGCCAGACCTTGGGTTGGCAGGCAGATGTCTTACTCGACAGCGCCATCAGGACATGGGTAACAGCACTTGTTTAAATGATTAATATAATAAATATATGTTAAAGTATGTTTGATTCCTAGAATTTATTACCTATTTACTCTGCTGTTACAAACACCAGACTCCTTTTTTAAGTTGTGATGTTAGTAGCATATATGTATATATCAGTTATGTATTTATTTCAAAACTTCCAGTGTTTGCTTAGAACTAACATACCTACCCGATGTTAGTTCCCCATAGTGTTATGCTTTTATAAAAGTGCTGGTAGGAGCGAAATGTTTACTGCTATGCCTATTTGTTTTCAGTCCTCATTAGCTACATATACAGGTTGTTCGTGAACTTACCCTAAATATTTTGAGAGGCGATTCTTTGTGGAAAATTGCACTTATATAGTGAAAATTATAGCCTAGCCCAACTCCAGAGGGAGATATCTGCTGTTGAAAATCGAGTTTTTAATTCGTATTTCCAAGACATATGGAAAACGGAGATCAATTAAACCACAATTTTCTGAACAATGTTTAGTTTTATCGAGATCTTCAACATATGATAAACCAGTGTTAAGACCATCTGCTTGCATTCAAATAATAGGGGTGGCCACCCTTTAATTGCATACAATTGTTGTGCCATCATATGGTATGGCATTTTGATGTGGTCGTCTAAACCATTATTCCCAAATTAACAAAAATGGTCCTCTTGTTGCAAGTGCCCAGGACCCCCTGTCTCCTTTTAAAACACACACAAATATGTCAGAAGTCATGTTACAATGCCTTGCATGTAGGCAATACCTGTACAACCTTCGTTATATCACACACATGCTTTACACCAGCAAGTTTATGAATTTAAGGTACATTGTGTCTACAGCGGGTGTTTGAATTGCCCACCAGCATTTTCTGTACAGATGGTAGTGTCGTATCATAGACATTTGTACAGCGAACAGCATACAATGATCATCACTTACATCACCATTGGTGGTCATAATCTGCCCACTGAGGTTCCTTCACAGTGACTACAGGTGTCTGGTAAACCTGTGCCTTCATGTGGCTCCATACAAAAATCAATGGGGTTCAGATCGGGAGATTTTGGTGCCCATGTGACAGGACCTGCGCTGGCACTCCACCTCCCTAGATACATGGTGTCAAGGTACTGTCACATTCAAGTGAAGTCACATATGCTATTCGCACCTGTACGACAACATATAGTCGGCATGCCATAAATGACATGCCGACATGTTTGATGATGTTTCTTCAGTAATAAGGAATATTTGGCATACCAGGAAAGGGCCATATGTATGCTGTTATTATGTCCCCAAAAATAAGCAGCAGTTAGCATGTCATACGTGGCCCATTAGCATGCTACTATTGCATCCGCAGTGGCAAGTAACAGTTGGCATGCCATGAATGGTCTATAAGTTTGCTGCGTGTATGTACTTAGAAGTAAACAACCGTTTGTGTGCCATAAGTGGCCCATTAGCATGCTAATGATACATCTGCAGCAGTAAGTAACAGTCTGTATACAATGAGTGGCCCATACATTTGCTGCTTGTGTGTTCCCAGCAGTATACAACAATTGGCATTCTATAAATGGTCCATAAATATGCTGCTAATATTTTCCCGGCAGTGAGTAACAGTTATACTGTTGAAATTTAACCGTCATTGTGAGAGCAATGGCAATATTACGATTATTTAAAAAATAGGTACTATCACTTTTGTTAATATGACCATATTGCCAACCACACAAGAGATGCTGACAGTCATAGATGCAATCATTTGCCACCACTGCCAACAGTTGATCAACTGTTAACTGCTTGTTGTTTGCTACTTGGGGCATTTTCGAAACCTAGTGTGCACATAGATCGTGGTCGGCCACCAGCATAAGGATGTCGCCCAACAGAACATGCAGTCCAATTATGGTATGTTTATAATACAATCATACAGTATCATTTGACCTTTACATGTTTGAAGTAATTTTCTACTGGAATAAAATAAAAACAGTGCAACATTCCTTCACTACAGCCTGTAATAGCAAACTCTGTACCATGCGAAATGTACTTTTACGGTTTAAATGGGAAATATAATAATGCAACAAAACCATGTGTAGTGCATATAAACTAACATGCCTTGTTGTGTTCTCGCATAGACACATATAAAGGTTCAAACAGGTCAGCAAGTACCACACAACTGCACAGTAATATAATTATTGTGATGTTTTATACCTGTTTTCCTTGTGCATTGTTGAACTGCGGCGAATATCACATGATGAGGGGACACATGGTTGGGGTATCTCTGCTGGTAAAAATTATATGATCTTAGACCACTGAAGCCTGCCACACCCTACATGAAATTCATGTCGGCCAATTCCTCCCAGGTAAACCTCGACATGCTGTCGACACTGTAGTCCTACATACAAGTAAGTTCAGCACACACCTTCTGTCTCGTTTCACTTGTGATTTACTCGCCCCACTATCGGTTGCTGACAATGTGTTTACCTCCACATGTAGAAGTATTTCCTATGTGCCAGGAATTATAATGTTGCAACTAACACATTTGTGAGTATTTTAAAAGTAAACGGTGGGTCCCGGGTACCTACAACAGGACTTTTTTGCTAAGTAGGACGTACTGGTTAAGACGACCACACCAAAATGCGACATCGCATGACAGCAAAACAATTGCATGCAATTATTTGTATGTAGGCAGATGGTCTTAAAACAGTTTTTTTTTTCATATGTTAAAGATTTCGATAACACTAAACATTGTTCAGAAAGTTGTGATTTAATTCAATTGTTTTCGATGTGTTGCGAAAATACGAAACACGAAATCTATATTCGTGGGTGGATATCTCCTTTAGATGCTGGGCTAGGCTATATGTTGCAATACATAGGTCTCCCCATTTTCCATGAGGAATCATTTCCCAAATTTTAAGGGTGAGTTTCCGAAGAACCTGTATATATTTGTGAAATTAGAGTAATTTATTAAAGTTTTAAAATATATTTTACATGGAGGTAAACAAACCAATAAAATGTAAAACAATTAATATATTTATAGTGTTTGCATGTAGTAGGGTTATCAGGCAGACACCTTATTCGATAGATCCATCAGGATATGGGTACCAGCACTGGTTTAAACTATGTGTACATATATTAAATATATACTGGTGGAAAATGGAAAACGACCACTTGGATACAATGATCCCAGATGAATGGAGGTTTTATTGAATAATTATAGAGGTTGTACACCGGATATGATAATGGTCGCAGGATCATACACCTATGGACAAAGGCTACAGAGTGTCTTGAACAATAATGTCAGTATCTTGTGTAGCTGCATTTAGCGACGATGCAGTCTTGCAGTCGTGCATAGAGACGACCATAAAGTCGTTGGATATATTCTTGGGGAATAATGTTCCACGCTTATGCCACATGTTGTTACAATTGGTGGAGGTTCGTTGCTGGTATTACAGACCGCACCAAACGCCGTCCCTTCATGTCCCACACATGTTCAATGGAGGACAGGTCGGGTGATCGTGCTAGCCATGGGAGTTGACGAACACCTTCGAGAGAACGTTGGGTAACACGAGATATGTGTACACAAGCTATGTCATGTTGGAAGAGGGCATCACCTTGGCATTGTAGGGACAGCAACAAAATGGATGGATGATGTTCTGGATGTAGCGTTCACTGTTCAGTGTACCCTCGACAAACACCAGAGTCGTACGGTCATTGTAGGCTATTGCTCCCCAGACCATGATGACAGGAGTTGGTCCTGTATGTCGTTGCCATATACACCCTGGTTGTTGCAGCTCTCCTGGTCGCTGCTGCACTCGAAAACGACCACCACTGGTGCCAAGGCAGAATCTTCTCCCGTCACTAAACACAACTCCATGCCATTCATCTCTTCAGTTGCATCGTTTGCGACACTATCCGAGGTAGGTTACACAGTGATGAAGTTGACAGGTACAAATGATTGTAGTCCAGCATCCAGCAATTGGTTGGTGATGTTCCTAGCTGACACCCTGGGTGCAGTAGAGGCCCTAACCTCTGCAGTGGTCGCTGCGCGATCAGCAATGGCTGCTCATCTGATGCGGCAGTCCAGGCGGGGATCCATATGCTGCTGCCGTCCAGAACCAGGTTGACGTGCACCAGAGTTGGACCACTGTACCACCAATGTTGCACAGCAGACACCTCATATGCTACGAATTGGGCAGTTATTCGGAAGGACCATCCAACCTCCCTCAGGCCCACAATATGACCTCGTACATAGTTTGTTTATTGCACAAAAGTGTGGTCGCCTATGTTATCGCGGCATGTCTACAATGCTTACTCTATGTAGACCAATGCATGAAATAACAGACTACACTTTCACCGAGTCAACTTCAGTTGCATTGTGCTCAGTGGTGCTGTGCCTAATATGCGATTCCTACTCTGTTCACAGCTCAGAACTGTTAATCATAGCATATACTGTCCTCTATCAGTGCCCCATGAGCATATGGTGTTTCTACATCCCTACTTTAATGCTGCTAATTTTTAATTTTTTACCAGTGTATGTTAAAGTATGTTTATTCGATTCCTAGAATTTCCCTCTAAATTTCCCTCCAGTTTACTTTGCCATTCCAAACATTCGACTCATCATTCCGCTGTGATGTTGAGAGCATATATGCTTATAATAGTTATGTATTAATTAAAAAAACTTGAAGTATTTGCTCAGAGCAGCAAAAAAAAAAAGTTTTCTCTCCTAATTTAGCTGTATAGCTAAGAGAAAATTATATTTGTTGAACTCGCTGTTTTGTTTTCCATGGTCAGATTTCTTCGTCTTCACTGCATCAGCAGTCAGAATTCCCCAAGCTAAACACTTTATTTTATACCAGAATTCACCAAGAAAATCGCCTTATTATACATATTTGAATATGTGTATTTTTTTTACATGTAAGGGCTCTGGATATTTAGGAAGGAAAAAATAAAATAATGCTCCAAGTATCTTCCAAGACCAATAAAAAGTGTCAATGAAAAAAAAAAGAGTAAACAGAAGTCAGTTGTGGCACATAAGTGTAAAAATATTTTATTTGCATGTGCCTACATTTTCGTACGGAAATATATTAAAATGCAAAACTCAAAATACATATACCAACTTAACATTTCCAACAAAAATTGTATACAACTCCAATTAATTAAAAATAATGGTGTGTAATCATGTTTTATCAAAAAGTGTACAGCGATTTCCAATGACGTCTCACATACATACCAATGTAAGTTAGCACAAAATATATTTACACAAATTTATCTCCTATGCACTTACAAAGAACTAAACGCAATGTTTACAACCATATAAAAATGTTTGTTGCTGGTATAGCTGTTTCATCAGTTCGAGACACCGCAGATAAGTATGCAGGAATGACAATAACAATGTGTTATTGTCGCCTGCATAGAGACAAATTTCTCCCTCAGCTGCCGATTCTCGGCAACAAGATCAACTAGATTAGACTCCAAAAATCCATTCGTGCTGCGAAATTGATTTGGAGAGCTTCAAGCTGCACCAAATCAATCTCGCGCACATCATGCAATTCATGAAGTATCTGCCACTGTTGCATCTCTGCACATTTGTTATTAACATTGAGGGTCGTTCCCAGCAAGTGTTCACCGAACTAATGCGGCTCTTCTGTGACCACTTCCTGCCAACGATCTGCAATAATGTCAATTAAGCATTGGATTCTGGAGTGACTGGCGAGGAAATTCGCAGTTTCCTTCAACTCCTCCCTTCTATTATCACTACCTCCATTTGTGTCAACTTCTGCCACAGCAGGACATGGCCTGCAGGGAAGGAACGACGATGGACTGTATTGATGCTCTGAATTTACGTGCTGTGGTCCGAGGTTTAAGGTAACTCATCTTCTTTGCTCCACCATTGTCTGCACTGGCTCCACAGGGGAATTGAAACGCACGACCCCGCCAAGGTTGCCAGCATCTGTGGTGTGGGTAGAAGCAGCTCGCCTGCCACCTTCTCCTTGAAAGCTGCCTTCAGTGAGTCGAAATCAAGGCGACACCATGCCTGGAGCAGCTTCCTGTGCCAGAAGCAGATGTGTCCGGATCCCTCAAATGTTCGTCCACCAACGGTGTCCTTGGCACTGGCTATTGTGGGGGGAGGGGGTTGGACTCAAGTGGCATCGCAGCCCTCCCCATGATGCGGCATCTCCGCCATAGCGGCGGACTAAACTCCTTTTCGCTAGACAAATAGGTGGAGGGGCGATGTCACTGCTGCCGATGATGCTGGATGCCGCTCGGGCTGGCCACATGACTAGGCATTCGTTCAATGCAGCCCAGCTCCATCCCTGTAGCCACCTCCCTCAATGCTTGTATGATGGTGCTTTCCTCAGTGCTGGAGTCGAATCTGTAAGAAGCTGCATCTTAGTACTGGAAAGTTCCCTCGTCGCTAATCAGAAGCAGAATGAAGCAATCGATGGTGAAGGTTGTACTTTAAGTTCTAGGTGGATAGGTGTCAATGACTACAGTCCATAACCACCCCCTTTGGAATGGCATTCCTGTGTCATGCCACGAGTCGGCGACAGACAGTCATGAGCTGACACCCTCCTCCACCACCAACCTCACTGGTCGGGAAGGAAGTGAACCATAGGTCTTGGGAGGCAGTTAGCTCATTTAAGATGCATGTAACCAATAAAACATAAAATTATAATCTAATTTTTGTCAAATTAAAATTTTTATTATAAACCTTGATAGTATAGTAATTACACACAGTAATTATTATTTTTTAAACAGAAATATATTTCTAATATATATTTCTTTACAGACACTATGCAGCATTCAGAAACAGAAATTGAAATAATAGTAGTATTTGTTTTATTAAAAATATATTTTATACTTGATAGTACAGTAAATACACACAGTTATTATTTTCTTACAAATATCTTTCCCCAGACATTTATTTATTCTTAGAAACCATGCAACACTTGGAAAGAGATTATAATTTTCTCGAAGGCTTCGTTCTCCCCCAGTAAAAACTGTGTTTTAGCTGTTTGTAATTACAGTTCTATCAATCCAGTAATTGTATTTATTATCAAGTCCTGTCCAGCGTACAAAGATGTTATTATGTTTGATTTTCAGAATTTTTCGACAAGGTATATATTGGGGAATTTTATTGGCATGTTTTCTTCCATGTAGAACCCATATATTTTATATTTTATTTGCAAATCCTGGAGGTAGTATGTGCATAACTTGCAATTACGAATTTTAACAACCTTGAACAATAAGATCGTCCAATTTGGCATGTAATCTTTTTCGAATATACCTTTCATGTGCGATGCATGCTCATTATCTCCAAAATTAGCTTTTGGATTCTGATGGTCAAGAACTTTTTGGTTTTTTAATAAAGTTTACAGAAGAGAATTATTTGTCAGGTATACAGGCGCACACCTATTGTACAGTGAATTTACGACTGTATTTGTGTACACACTTCTGGCAAAATATCAAACCATTCACAATTTACTTGTGCTCAAAATCATTTGTAAATCAGTGATTTCAACATCTGATTACATGGTTCGACGATGGGGCCTTTAATTCCAGTGCGCACAGAATAATGGTTGAGGTTGTGTTTCTTCATTAAGTTGTCAGATGAAGGATTGTAGAATTCTCGCCCCAATTTAGTATATAAAATTTTGGAATACATGTTTAGAATATTATACGAGTCATTGCCTTAGTTGCATCATTGCCACTTTTATAATTGACTGGCACCATACATGCACATTTACTACAACAGTCTATTACTGTCAGCATGTATTTGTAGGCCTCATTTAAACGAACATAATTAATCATCTAGACGAGATGCATTAGAAATAGGTCGAGAAAACAAAAAACAGTCACTTTACACCTCAAATAATTCCATCTAGCGGGCTTATGAAACTCTGCAGTGATATCAGAAGGACACGATGTTTTATATAATCTCTCTCGAACAATTCTTCCAATATACGTTTTTACATTCGAATTAATTCCAGCACTCTGCATAGGAATTGGCAGCCACATTCTTTTGACTAACTTCTTAACACCATTCCGATTACTTATATATATATATATATATATTTATTTATTTATTTATTTATTTATTTATTTATGTGAAGACCTACCTTCTTCATATTTCATTATTCGCAATTCGGAACCTGTAGTAGTAATTTCCACATCTGGGAATATTTTTATTACTATATGAAATAAGGAATGATCCTGATCTTCGTATTCACCACTCAAAGAATCATTATCGTGGTAATGAGTGCTAGTTAATTTGAAAAGGCGTGTCTATTGATGTGGCAAATCTTGTAAACAATTAAACAATTTATGTGATAGGGTGTGAATTATAAATTGTAGATGCCGGCAGCTGCAGGCATCGTGATTTTACCAAACTGTATATCACCATTTGGTAGAACGAAAACTATTTACTGCCCAAGTATCAGCAATTATTATGTTTGTATACACTGTACGTTCTTTCGTTACATTGTGTAGAATATGCGGAAAAATAACTGTGTTTGCTCATGCCGTGAGTGTTAGCTTGCTCGTTTTTACACTGCAAAACATAGAGGAGCACTGGTACAATCTTCGTCTTCGGCCACATCAGACTTTCTTTTGCATTTTCTCTTGCATGAATCTTCAATTTATTCTGATGGCTCGCTCTTCACCACAAAAGTTGAAACTGCACACTGTAAACTATCAATTCTATTTCTAATAGGTTTGCTCACATCCTTTAAAGAAAAGTCTTATTTTAATTGGATTAGCTATGCCAATCATTTTTTTGCACATTCCCAACAATACTTCTGAGTTCTTAGGCTATGGTCAACATCGTACTAGAGATTTAATCGAAGAATCCGCTAGTTTTATGTATGAAATATACTCGGGAGGAGTCATTCCTTTGGTGCACACATACAAAACCACACATTTCACAGGTACCATCGTGTATATGTCTGCACTATATCTTGATGGCTTTCTGTAAATGACAACAATGTTCCAAAGCTCTGTTATCATATGTGATGAATGACACGTTACCCCCTTCCTAGTTGGTTTGCCCATCGCACCACTTTTTATCAGCGCAATAATCATCTGCACTCAACTGTGCAGTAGTGCATCAGTGAGCATGGTGCTTCGCACGAAATTGCCTATGCAAATGTAAGGAAGGTGCAAGGCAAGAGTGTGTTTTAAGTGCAGTGAAATGAGTGAAGCTTAGGCCAAGTGGCCACATGCTCCACGGTGCACATTAATACATAAAGCACAAATAGGACATAAGTGATTTTCGAAAGGGCTTAAGGGCAAATGTTGTGTCATGCAAAGACATGCAAATACCAAAGTCACCCTCTGAAAGAGGCCAGTAATGCATTAGTGTGTTGGAAGTGTTATTTGTATGTTTTCTGTTGGGTACGTTTACACTTGTTTTCATCCCCACATCATTTCACCCCTTGTTTGTCAGTGCTTTATGTGTTATTACATACAGAGTATTTTTATACTATGTTAATAGCAAGAACAGTAAGTGGTAAAGTCTTTTATGCTATGTACATGATAGCAAGTAGTTCCAGTGTGGTCCACCTGCCCGCCAAACTGTCCAGTGCGCCACATTCCAAGGGTTAGTCATCGCTGAAAGTTTCGAGAGGATGGATGTGTAACACCATGTCTCGTGGTTCACATGCCCATGCGGTCAACAATTTTGTTTTACCAACCATTTTCACTGCAATAGCTTAATTGTACGGAAATATTTCGTTTCAACAGCCCAGGACTCCGCCTTTCACCTTCCCCAGTGCTTGCATGGCATGGGGGAGCTTAAATTGCACAGTAATTCATTGTACTGTCTTTGCGCCATTTTTCGCAGTACTACTTAGACCGGCAGGTAGAGGCTGGTAGAATTTTAAGTGGTTTCCTGGAGAAACATGTAAGTAACGCGCAGTAAAATCTATGTTGAATGAGATCATGTGTGTTTTTATTCGTGTTTGCCTTAGGGCATTAAAGGGTGCAGGCGCTCACCATCCTGCGAAAAGTGTAATATTTTTCAAGTGTCTTTCATTATGTGTGTAAGTGTTCATCTGTAACTGCAACATAATCCAATGCATCTTAAGGGTTTGTGGTTAGCCCAAATAGCCCGACGAGTGTCAAGAAAGGGAAATATAGAGTCACTGCAAGGAGTTAATATTATAGCACTAGAAGATTTACTGCCTTGGTCATTGGTCTGCACGACTCTGAAAGAAGATTCAGTTATACCAGAACTTCATGGTATCACCAGCACCTGGAAAATACATGGCGCCCAGGTTATATTACCCATTTCCAAATTTCCCAATCTAATTATATACTGCTCATCAAAAACTTCCTCTACTCACTGAGGCACCACAGCATCATCTCAGATTTCGCCCAAATTTGTGGCATTATTCCTACCACACCCTAAACCCAGGAACCTGGATAACTGCCAAATTCTCACCATAATTTATTTCCAAAATTTTTCCTGCTACTTCCTCGCAAGAAATTATCCTGTTAGCCTTTCCTTAACTACCTGCAATGGAGGAACACCGTGGACGACCAGCAAAGCCAGCAGCAGTGCCATGAACCATTCCAGATGCCTTTAAGATGCCGGGGAAGACCTATGTGTTCAGTGAGGGAAAGCATGGTAAAGCAGTGGGCTGCCACCATTGTTGCGGCAAGGACGGAGCAAGAGCAAAAAGCAGCCATCTTGGAGAGGCCGACTGACTTCAGACCCACACACCACCTCAAAAGTGCAGGGGCAAAGTGCACCAGCACTCCCTTACCCTCTAACACGTCCGCGCCTCCAGCTGGGAGCCGCATCGATCGCTGCGAGCATGTCACATGGGTGTTGCCCCCCACTTCTCTCTGCCTTGCCAATTGTTGCCCCTAATATGCGCAGAGGGATCTGTCATGGAGGGGAGGTGCCTCATCCCCCAACTCCACACTTCTGCATTGTGACACATTACATGGTCATCCGCGCCACGCACGTGGGGTTTGTTGATAAACAAACCATGGCTGGCCAGACACAATCAAGTGCACTGGCATGGTTGTGTCTGCAGTATTTATACCATATGTCCAATGACATAGTGGATAAATACGAGATAGGCAGCAGGTACTGCAAAAATAGCCAGAAATCAAGCCTGTCAAACAACCGCACTGTGGCCAAGTGCGAAAACCCAAAGTGACCTGAAACTGACAACTAGCAATCCGAGCAACAGCACAAACATTTTCCAAATTACCAACACCCTAGCTGAAATGCAAATATATTGTGCGTAGGTCAAGGTACACTACTTCTAAATTGCACACAGTGTCAAATTTAGTACCACAATGAACGTCTAAACAGAACTTCATTTTGTGTGTGATAGCTGCAGTGAAGTTTTAAAGCCAAGGATCACACACATAATTTGGACAACTTGCTTCCAGAATTTACACAGCATGTCCCCAAGTGTCAACAAGTGGACTGCAAGGGGGGGGACACCTGATGGGAGCAACTGGCGCAGGGATTGCAGCGCATTGGTACGGAAACAGTATCAACAAGCGAGTGAGGGGATAGATGCATGGGAACGCAACTCAAATATCATGACTACACGGCCAAGGAAGACAACAGCAATCAAATGTCACATGCCCATGGCACACATGTGACAGCTGACAACATACCGGAGCCAAGTGTACAGTCCACCCCACCTCTTCCAAACCCCACTTCTCATACCTCTACTACTCCAAACAATGACACAGTGCCTACAGCAATTACCTGCTTACTCTCCTGCTCTAATTTTTCCGCAAGCAATGCAAGCAGTATTACAACCCTCTTTCCCACACTAACACCAGTAACTACATTTCCAATAAACAGTTATGGGAAAAACACAGCTCATAGTTGGCTGCTGGAAAAGAGTCATGCTACATTTAGCACAACATATGCGGACAACAGTCAGAAACGCACCCCAACTGGTTTTCAAACATTACCAGTCTTCACAGGAACAGTGAGTGAGGACGCCTCAGTCTTCCTGAAAGAGTGCACATCCTGTATGCAGTGGTATGGCATGTGTGAGAATTAGTGGACAAGCTGCATAGGTAACCAACTGCATGGTGACACAGGAAAGTGGTGAAGTGCTATTAATCATTATGGCCTCGGCTGGGAAGAGTTCGTGAACACATTTAAGTGCCAATATGGCAGCATGTTTTCTTGGCTCCGAGGACAGAACAAACTGATGTGGTAGTAAAAGCAGCCAGAGCAATAACTGCCCACATTCATCATGCAGAAGGTGCACCTAATCAAGCCCTTTCACCCACAGTTGTCAGTGGAAATCGTAGCAGACACAGTCCTGCTGGAATACCATGCCACACTGATAGCGTTTCTTAACAGCAATGCAAAATAGCTGGTAAAGGAAGCAATCAACCTCGAACGGAACACGTGTTCGTCGAGTCGCAAAAATGGTGCCGCACGATGGCGACACCGCTAGCAAGGTAATGACAATAGCAAGTAACGGAACCAAACAGACCGGTATCAAAAACAAAATTTCGGACAAAAACGAAACAAAATTTCCTCACAAAATAGCAGCAGTGGAAATAGCGTGGGCTGTTGTGATAGCCACGGAGAAAGTGACAGAGTCAACAAGGACGCTGGTAAAGTGTATGTCAAGTGGGACAATACCAAACCCCCTTAAACAGTCTACCCCTATTGCAAGCCAGCAGAGGTGTTTAATTGGCATAACCAGTGCCCCAATAACTCCCACCTTGACAGCTACAAAGGACCTGCCCCTAGCAACCATTGATAGGGGAAGTAGGGGGTAAGGGGCCTGATGCCTCTGACGCCCCGGTCCTGCCGAACAACTTCGAGTGACACAATAGCAAGCACTAATTCAACATGTTAGTGGTAACAAGGCGAAATGCATTCCATATTGCTGTTTATGAATCAAAAACTTTGCCATGCCCTGACTGACACCGTCGCCTCACATAATTTCGTATATCTACATTTTGTAAATAAGAGTGATGTAACCCCTAACAACCACATCACTAGGCCCGCTACTGTCCAGCACAGCAGTGCAGTAATAGGGCAAGCCACAGTTACAGTCAGAGTACACGACCTAGAAACCATAACAACTACAATAATGTGGCTGTATTTATGGGGCAAGACATTTGGCAGGGGTTAACCTACCAAAAGCATTCTTCCCTCAACACCACCACAAGGAAGGAAATACCCCGAAGGCCAGGTTGCGGTGCGTTTGTCCATAATTGTATTTTTTAAGGAGGATAGTAAAATGCCTAACCCAAAATTCAGCTTTTAACAACTTATATCACTAAACAAAACAATAGTCACTTGGTAAGTACATGTAGAATCTTAGGTTTTAAGCAACTGAGGTGCTTCATAAAGCTATGATATGCATACAAAAAAAATTTCATCTCAGGTGACATCATTTCTTTTATTTTAAAATATCTTATCATTTCCAACAATCAACAAAATCTTTAAGAACAAATATTATAACAGAAATATATCTATAGTCCATTCCCGATTGTAAGCGACTTATGAAAATCAACCTTTGAAAAAACACTTCAGGCATAACATGACAACCTGTTTTTTTTCAATAACATGTATTCCACAAATATATAACAATGTGGTTAACCTTAGAGTACTGTATTATTGAATAAATGAAACTTTACCTTAATATCTTCTATAACTTGTAATATTTATCTCTTTTTAAATTTTAATTAACAACAGCTATAGCAGTGACATGTTGACAACTGGCGGTAAGAAATAGTTCAAAGTTAAAATATTATTTTAACCTGGTTTTTTAGTATATTTGTAAATTAAACTGTGCCTATTGAAATATTGAAATATTTAGGTAGCCCCAATGGAAATATATCTCATTTTTACAGTTTAAAATAACAGCGGAAAATATTGTGAATAGACCGTAATGGTACGGTGTTGTTTTATCGAACGAGAGCAACTTCGAAGCAACTGTCTGCTGAGCGAGTCTTGGCGCTCTCTCTTTGTCTTTGTCTCTTTCACACTCGAGAAGTTTCATTTCGCTAGAACGCGGCTATAATTGTACATGTTTTCAATTGTAGCATATTTCATACTTATTACAGCAAAATAATGATTTTTGAATTTGTAATATACAACTGAAAAGAGATTTTAATGATTGAGTACTTATTCTAATATATTTAGGTACGATGGCGGGGCAGAAACTAAGTGAAGTTGGCAGACGTGGCGAGCCGTGACATGGCGTGTTGCTGTTTTACCAGACAAAGTGTAAATTATACTTACTCCGAAAAATACTTCAAATTACATCATGTTCGTAGACGTTGAGTTTATTAAACCTACCCAGGAAAGTTACGATGTTGTGATAAATCTGTGTTTCAACGGCAGTAATTAATATACTGTGATGTGTGTCTCGGTAATCATTGCGTCTGTGAAAGGGCGTGCCTTTTTGCATCGTGGTCGATATGCTGGCCCTGTGTATGCGTGATTTCAAATATTTGATATTAACTATTTATACATTGTAAATGTGAACTGTTTTTATGGCGAAGTTATTTATTTACACCCACAACTGTTTATTTATCACAGTGTTGTACCTTTGCCCTGGTGGGTGTTTGAAACACAGTCGTGTAACGTGATTTACCACCAATCAACAAAATAACCAATCCCAACCCCAATAAATTTCAATAAATCTAATACACAGTAAGTAGCAATACATATGAATATAAGCGGAATAAAAGTTACGGTAGGCTTGTTTGTGTGCATGTTCACCACTATATTTTAAGTTTTTATAACAAAAAATGAGCGACACGAGTTGCATGCTTGATTTTAATGTCGCGTTTTCGTTGGACCAGCTATTCCTTCGTTATTCGAACTGAGGCCATCCTTTTAAAGAAATAACCCAAGACATAGCAATTACAAGAATTTTAATACTACTGTTTATTACCCCGCAGTTGTAACAGTGTTAACAGTCACGGAAAAATATTAACGTGCATTACATGTAATGTGTTATATCGTGGAAAACAAATATGTTACTCTAACGTAACCGTAAGAACTATCGTAAATTCAGGCATTTTTAAAACTTCATAAAGCTGACCTAATAATGTTATAGGCCTAAACTGTGAATATTCGTACGAAATGGTTTTTGAAATAGACCCAAGACAGAATTCTTTGCTAAGCTGTAAACCGTAAACAACACATTTGACAGGAATAAAAGTAGAAGTCACATTTCAATGTTTATTTTTATGGTGTAGCGAAAGTATACGAACACGTATAAACACAATGGCATGTAAACATTGAGTTTGACGGATGCTACATGGCAGTCACATGGCAATGTTTGTTTACATTTGGCGGAAGGATACGAAATGGGACTGCACGTAGATATTTAGTAGGGTTCCGAGAAAGTTGCTTCCAATGGGGAATGGACTATAGATGTTTATATAATTTAAAATGACTATTTTTTTCACATATTTTTAAATATATTTTTATTACTTTCACATTACTTCGGGATCCCGTATGAAATCGAAATTACTTAAACGATTTATTGTAAGAGGCCATTTTGGCCTAGAAAATTAACACACACACACACACTACACTGCCTTTCATTTCTTAGGCTTTAAAATCAAAACTAATTCAGATTTAGTCTGGTACTGTCACTCAGGCATCTGTCAACAAAAAAAAAGTACAAATATTTGAATTGTTCAAGGAAAACTGTTAAATTTTCAAAGGTCAGTTCAACACGATTGTTAGTATCACTGCATGCGGAATCTGAATAAAATGAAAATAATATTGGCCTGGTGATGCACCAATAGCAGATCAGGAACACATCTCCGATCAAGAAGTTAAATCAATGGAGAAAGGGTGGCGAGGAAAATCCTACGATAAAGACCACGCCTCAACTCCGAAGCCAAATACAGGTCGTCATCTTAGGATCACGCTGGAGAGCCACTACAATACAATTTTATGACAAAAAATTAGCGCATTCCGCGACAACCACAAAAAAAAAATATGACATGGAAAATTAGTTAAACGATAAACATACCTTTCGCGGTAAAATTAAAGTTCTCACATCAGGATTGGTAGATTACCACTTTCAGAAGAAACAAGATGACATACTCAGATCATGTCGATGAAGAAGAAGGAAATGACATTCTGGAGGTCGTCACAGAGTAAGATCGATTCGACAGGACGCGTACCAACATAAATCGTGTTACATTTCGCGACCTCTATAACTTAGTTAAAAAATATTACATTAAAGTAAAACAAAATTATATAGGTAACATAATTAGTTATTAATTTTAAAATACACCTCATTATATGAAATACTTATTTTACAAAGAGTAAGAACTCGTTTTTCTAATATATGTCAAATCTTTGACATACTTGTTGGCATATTTGAAAATGTATTTTATCAACAAATATAAATTTTAACCTCAGATAAATATTACATTAGCATATAAAATATTATTAAAGTCTTTAAAACACAAAGAATATCGGTTATAGTTAATACACTATTCACTTATTTATCCGATGAAATAGTTGACATAAATATTATGAAATTGTTTTACATAAAATTGAAAAATGGGTTTCCAAAATAATTAATTGTTTTTCTGAACAAAACTGAAATATGAACATGAGGTAGGACAATAAAACAAAATACAATTATATATATAAAATAGTTAACGAATTAAGTTAGCACAGCAACTTGTACTTAACCAATACTTTGACAGAAAATAGGATAACTGAAGCTGAATTCCGTTGTTTTACCGAGTCCAAAATTGGAATCCGTGTTACAGACTTACACAAAAACAAGAATTGAACAAATTAGAGGGCATGGGCCGCCAAAGAGGCACAATAATAACAGAAGAAATACGTGAGGATGTGATACTGAGTGTGCCCTGGTTACAGGAACAAAATATGATAGTTGAACCGGCCGTAATGCGTATACATTTTGGTGCCAAAGAAAGGCGCACTGTCTATAACATAGATAGAAAAACAGCCAGTATCTTACCCCAGGATTTGCTAACAGAGTTTGATCACGATATCCGGCCACAACATCAGGCAGCATTCCAGCGTCTACTGGACGAGCGCAGAGTGGTCTTCGGGAAACATGATGTTTTGTGCAGAACCACAGTTACTGAGTTTGAGATACCGCTTATGCAAGAAGTACCCATCTATTATAGTCCACACAGTTACATGCCTCATCAAGCCCGGATTATATGTGAGCAAGTCAGGGAAATTTTAGCTGATGGAGTGGTCGAACCCACATGCAGTAAATAGAACTCAGCCATATACTTGCACCAAAAAAGACAGGAGCTGGTAATTCTACATTGATTTTTGTCCTGTCAATCAGGTGACCTGCAGCGCACAGCCGCCATATATCAGTGTTAAAGATGCACATGGTTCACTGGGTAATGCAAAAATTCTATCATCCCTGGACCTGCACTGCAGGTACTGGCAGATTCCCATTAATCAGGAAGACTGAGAGAATACTGCATTTAAAACACCAGATGGAAGGAGAATACAATTTTGTGTGATGAGTTTTCGGTTAAAATGTGCACCCACAACATTTCAGTCAATAATTGTACGAGTCCTGGACAGACTCATTGGCGAGTTTATGTTAGCATATTTGGACGATGTTGTCATCTGGTCTGACAGCTGGGAAGACCACATGTGCCACATGCCAATGGCACTTGTAAGACTCGCAATAAATGGACTCGCATGTGCAGTGAACAAGTGTCATAATGGTAAGAGCAAGTTAGATTTCCTAGGGCATGTGGTAGAAGAAAATGGAAATATGCCAAACCCAGAACAGTGACAGTTGATTGACAAATACCTGCCACCATGTACATGTAAATAATTATGTAAATTTTCGGCCTGATCAACCGACTTACGGAGTTTATAGAGGGCTTGGCAATAGTGACTGTACCACTCACAAAAGTGGTTTGTATGTGGTGATGCAGAGAAAAATGCATTCTGGGAAGTAAAATCCCATTTCTGGTCAAGTACGAAGTTATACGACCCCAGCAAGCACTTGTACTTACAGACTGATGCCAGCCAGGAGGGGATGGGCGCAATTTTGTATTAATGTGCGTAAGACAGTGTATGCCATATGATAGATTTTGCAAGTGCTAAACTAAGCAGATTCACGCTCAGGACTGGTAACAGATGACTCATCTGGTTGTATACAAGGAGAGAAGCACGCAGTAAACTTATCAGGTGGGTGGTGATACTGCAAGCCTATGACTTCATTGTGGACCACATCCCCATTAAAGAGAACGAGCTAGCTGACACATCACGAACACCGAATGCACACATCATCATAACAGACGAAGCCGACTGGGGTGATATTATCCTGCCAAGTACACAGGAACTGTTTGTGAGACCAGCCTTAACCAAGTGCATGTTGTCAAGAAAGACATTCTTGTAAATAACTTCTACAAGTAAGTAGAACATGTGCAGACCAGCTGTGCATTTTCGCACGAGAAAAGGGAACAGTGTGTGACACAAGCAATAGTGCAGTGGTGCGTAGTGAATGACAACCTTGAAACCTGTTCAGAGGCAGATCCTACAAAATGGCGATTATTTGTACCACCTGCATGTCGAGAAAGTGTGTTTGTGCATGTGCATGCAAACCACATGGAAGGCCACCCTGGCACCGTGCAAACCATCAGTAATATAAAGGAGCATTTATTTAGGCCAGAACTGTCGTGTGATGCACAAAAAAAAAAAGGATCTGTATGAAGTGTCAAACATTGAAATCACATAGGACACGTGGCATACATCAACAACCGCCACACCTACCCAAGCGGCCGTTAGAGACAGTGAGTCTCGACCCGATGGGGAAGAAGCTTATACTTGTGGTAAATGATAACTTATCCCGGTGGGTGGAGGCATACATAATGAGCAGCACAAGAGTAGCAAGCATTGTGAAAGTGTTGGAGAAGGAATTCTTTGCGTGCTGGAGTAACCCAAAACTGTTAATCACTGATCACGGTACCCAGTTTACCAGCAGAAGATGGCCAGAGAGTGAGAGGTGACCACCTGAAGACATTGGTGTATCACCCAAGAGTGAAACCCACAGAGTGTCGCAACCAAGAGATGAAGGCACAATTGAGGCTCTGAGTGGGGGACCTGCACACCACCTGAGCAGAACACCTGCCTGCCGCCCTCTTCACCCGTCACCCTCTTCACCTTCCATCATCATGTGAATGCAGCCACCAGACGAACACCTGCCGACGTCCTGTAAGGGCACAAACTGGCCCTACCAGCAAAGAAAAACTGTCTGCAATAGAACAACAGCAATAGCATGGGAGAAAGCGCAGGATGGCAGGAAAAGCACAGTCAATTATACCACGAGCAGAGGCAACATCAGAGTAAGTATGCAGCGAGGTGAGTCACGACGAGCAAGAGGCCACCTCCAGCCCTGCAGCCTGGACAGCAGGTTTACCTGTGGGCACACATAAAGACTGCTACACGCCAAATCTTCTGCGTGGGCCTGGCTGAGCGGTGGACCAGGCCATGTAGGGTCATGAAGAGCATCGAGCCAACCATTTATTTTGTCCACGTGGAAAAGAAGAATGTTACGACACACCAATCAACATCCGTCACTCGCCCAGAGACTTGTGGGGCCACCACAGCACCCCGCAAGGAGGAAGCCGCAAAGAGCAGTAGCCACAGCCGATGTTCATTGAGTGAGGAGCACGAGGAAGTGCCTCTGCTACACGTGATGCTGTGCTACTGCAAACGGCCTTGTAATAAGGGGGGGGGGGGGTGATGCATGCCACATTAACACTTTCCTAGTCAGTTTGCCTGGTGTGCCACATTTCATCAGTGCAGCCATCATCTACACTAAACTGTGCAGTAGTGCATCAGTGCGCATGGTGCTTCACACAGAATGCCCCATACAAGGGTGAGGAAGGTGCAAGGCAAGAATGTGTGTTAAGTGCAATGCAACAAGTGAAATACTGTCCGAGTGGCCACGTGCTCCATGGGTGCATGAATACATAAAGCGCAAATAGTGCATACATGTTTTTCGAAAGGGCTTAAAGGCGAATGTTGTGTCACACAAAGACATGCAAACACCAAAAATGCCCTCTGAAACATCCAAGAATTGCATTAGTGTCTTAGGAATGTTTTGTGTATGTTTTCTGTTGTGTAAATTATCACATATTTTCATCCCCAGATGATTTCACGCCTTGTTTATCCGTACTTTATGAGTTTTTCCATGCAGAGTTTCTTTATATTATGTTAAATAGCAGAAATGTAAAGTGGTAAAGTGTTTTATGGAGTGTACATGTTAGGAAGTAGTTCCAACATGGTCCGCCTGCCTGCCAATCCAGCCAGCGTGCCACATTACAAGAGTTAGTCATCACCGAAAGTTTCTAGAGGACAGACGTGTAACACCGTGTCTCGTGGTTCGCGCGCCCAGGTGGCCAACACTTTGTTTCCAATCATTTTCACTGCAAAGTAGATGTAAAAGGGGAGTTCTAGCACAACTTAATTTTTCATTGAAAATCGTCATTTTTCGCTCCAAAATCATGGTTTGAAATTTAAGATATTAAGCATTAAAAAAAACAAGCAAATTTACTCCAAAATCAAGAATTTTAACACAAAATCAAGTAAATTTACCACTTCTTCAAAAATGTCCGAGCAGGATTTGTGCCACCTTAAAACCATTAAATTTTATGCTAAAATCAAGCAAATTTCTCACTTTTCAAGTAAAATTTTCATGTTTTCTATAAATAGTAATTTTGCAAGCGAGTAATCTAAATAAAGCAAAATAAGCCAAAATTAAATGAAAATATTAAAAATATAATTTATAGAATTTCTAGATTTTATTCAGCAAAAGTAAAACACCAATAAGACATTGAAAAAGTCTAAAAATAAAGAAAAATCTAAAGCATAGTCATTACTGTATCCATAATCCCAACCATCACAACAATCCAAATCATAAACATCGTCTTTAAAATTAGAAAATTTATCTGATCTTGGATCATTTTATTCGATTTTTAAAACCATTTCGAAATTAACAAGGTCCAATTCTTTTTCAATTACAGTTTCTGTTTTTAGAATTACATATCCAATGTCCCAAAGTTCTAAAAGTTATATAATTTGATCAATTTATAATATTTAAAAATTTATATATATCTTATAAAAAAAGTGATACTATGAGAAAATTATAATAAGAAAAATTATTTTTTTGATTAAAAATTCGTAAATTTTTTTAATGCAACCACTCAACAATGAGTTTAAAAAAATTTCTTGCTTCTGTAAAATCGTTTACATTTTCCATTTAATAAAATTAAAAATCTATATATCTTCAGTGATATTATCTTTCAAATAATCGTAAGTTAAATGTTGTTGGCTAGTTAATACAATGTTACAAATTGTATTAGTCTCTGCAGCTTTTTGAAATTCTGCCCTAATTTTTATATTTGTTTTATCTTTAACTACTGCTGTTTTCTATATAAGCAGGCAATAACATACAATGGTTTTCTTCCCCAAAATGAATATTAATTTATATCGCTATGATAGTGTGTAGTTAGCTTATAATTAAGTTCATTATTTCTATATACAGTATCCAATTTTCTTCTAGAATTTCTTAAATCGTTAAAAGCAAGAAACATTTTAAGACAAAAATAATTTTCAATATATAGATTCCAATTTTCTTTTGGAAAAATTTCATTTCTTTAATTTTTAATAAAAATATTTCTTACATTAAAATGATAAAACATTGAAGCATGTACATATTGCTCAGCATGATTTTTTCTATTAGTTTGGAAACCCACATTTACAAAATCAGGCATGTGAAATTGCAAATTATTAAACTGATCTTTTATATCAAAATTAAAAACAGTTGCCTCAGCAGGAATAACTTTTACTAAATATTGCCAATACTTAAAACCAATATGAATTTTAGGATTGTTATATATTTTTTCTTTAATTGCAATTTATGTGTTAGCTTCGTATTCAACAGTAGACCACAAAATTTATAATTTTTCAATGAAAATTTTGCCTGGATCAACATAAATTTTATCAACTGAACCAGCAGCTTTTTTAGTTTCATGAACAAATAAACTATTGTTATCAGATGAATGTCTAAAAAAAAGTGATTTATAACCACCCTTCCAATAAACTTAATTACTGTCGCGAATAAAGTCAAACAAATATCTTAATGGATGCATTATTTCATTTATATTATCCCTACAAACAGATTTTACGCGAAATTTATTATCCAAACCAGTAGACTCTAAATAATTCTGTCAACCTGGTGATCTAAGCAAAATATTCATAATTGTGGAATTTATTCCTGGATTATCAAAAAAGTCAATAATATGTCCATGTTTTGAAATTTATACTCTAGAAAACTGAAATGTAAAAAAATTAGAACAAACATCGATATTATCTAATTTTTCGTATTTTGCCTCATCTCCAACTTTATCTATCTTTAGTAGACGATATTCTTCCAAAAGCTAAGCATCATTTCGAAAAGAAAAGCCATCTCCTATGAGAATATCAAACTCGATTCTATTATTGTAAATATTCAAATTCACCCTTGTTTGATCAGTTGGGGGAAAAGTTTGTCTCTTATAACTCTCAATGATTTTATAACTCATTTATAAGTAAAAAAAAAAACATGTAAATTAAGGATTCAGAGGGAGTTCATCGAGTGAAATTGCTCATCGAGAAACAAACAAATTATAAAAGGAACCATGAGGTAGAATATGAAGAAAAAAAAACAAGAAAAAAGATCTGCCATTAATATGTGAATTACAAAATATTGGCAAAAAAAAGTAGAACAAGTAAGTGGAGAAAATAAAAATTTAATAACAGCACTAGTGCATGTTGCTGCAAAAAATTAGATAATCCACCAACACCAGAAGAAACATCATTTGAAAAAGAATTATTCCCAAAATCACCAATGGATGTTAATCCATTTAATAATTTTCCACATATAGCAGGTGTTTCTACTTAAATCTAGGAAAATATATTTCTAAAAATATTCATGTTATTAATTATAAATTTTGCTTATGAGGAGATAGGCAAGGTTTTAAAATTGGAGATACAACAGTAAAAACAGATAGCGATTTTCTATTTGCCAAATATAAAAAATAAGAATTAACGATAGGCCTTACTAATTTGTTAACAAAAAGTGAAAAAGATGATCTTGTAGATAAATTCACTGGTGAAGATAAATTCACTCATAGGGACTATAAAAATTATGCAGAAATTGTTTTATTAAAAAATGCAGCATTTAAAAATTATGAACCAACTATGAGCATAGGTTCTAGTATCGGTTAAATTATAATGAAATAACTAAACCAATTTATCACGAACATATAAAATATTCTCCTAAACCTTGCGAAGGTATAAAAAAATACAATAATTTCCCAAAAGAACATATTTGGAAGGATGATGTTAGAAAATTAATTGATAGATTGTTAATTATTTATGGTGAAGAAAATGCTGGAAATAACAGTTATCACAATGAAAAAGTACGTATAATGAATATGTTTAACAATAAATTCTCTGATTTCGTTGTTAATAATCCGAAAGGAATTTTATATCTAATACGAGTTTTAAATGTAATTCCACACACATTTTGGAATTCTGAACACCATGGAAATGTTGTGATAAATTGGCCATTAAACAATTTAAATTTGCCTGAAATGCATTTGCCAGGTTATAATTATTGTGGACCATTTACAATATTAAATGAATGATTAGAAAGAGGTAGATATAGAATAAAATAATAATAAATAAACTAGATGAAGTTTGTAAATTTCATGATATTGCGTATAGAGACCACAAAGATTTAGAAACTAGGCACAAAGCTGATAAAATTTTACAAAAAGGAGCAAAAGAAATCATATTAAATAAAGATACTCCAATTGGAGAAAAAATTGCTTCTGCAGCTGTTGCCTCAACTATGTTTACAAAAAGAAAATTATGTTGGGGAATTAAAATGTTTTATTGAATATATATTTTTTTACTTATATAAATGAAGATAAGAAGCTTAACTTTCAATAAACCCATCGATAAATTAAGAGATTTGGGTATAGATAAATTTTTAACAAAAGATCAACTTGAGTGTAAAAATTAGAAATAAAAAGAAGGCAAAGGTTTCTTGCAAACCTTATCATTTCCAACTCTCAAAAAAATATAAAAAAGAAAAAACAGGAAGAGGTTTACATCATTGAGGAATTATTCTTCTCATAGTTGCTGCTTTAACTGACCTTGGTGCTACTTCAATTTATAATTCTGTTGAACAAAATAGCAAAAATAAAAAAGAATTAGAAGATCAAAAAATACATAATTTAGCAATAGAAAATAAAGCAGGAAGTGGTGTAGTTGCGAAGAAAAGAGGAAGCCCAAAAAAATGTTTAGCTCCTTTATAGAATATCGATATTGAAAAATATGTAAAAAATTAAATACTAAAAATGTCAGAAAATTTTATATGATTGATGAACTACCAAAAAATGCTAGAAATGAATGCTCTGTGGTTAATTTTGATATTTTAACCAATTCTGGGTCTCATTGGGCTTGCTATTTTAAAGAAAATAATAACGTTTATTGTTTTGACTCATTTGGAGGCAATATTGCTAATAATTTAACACATTATTTCAAAAACAATCATGTTTATTATAATGTTGATCAAGTTCAGAATTTTAATTCTGTTATCTGTGGACATCTATGTTTAAATGTTTTACGTCTTTTTTCGAAAGAATTTAAGTTACACAATATAATTTCTATGTTAGTAAATGACAGATATATTTGCGAAACCACTATTCGAATCTTTAAATAAAAGCTTTGATAATATTGCTGAAGATTTAAAGACATATTTAGTTTTAAAATTAAATTAGAATGTTTCTTCTTTACAAAGGGATATGAGCGCTTGTTTTGATTTTACAAAATCATACATATTCTTTGGACGAAGAATTGTTGGAAAAGATGAAGTTAATAAAGTATTTTAAAAAAGAAGCTGATCGTGCTTTAAAAGAAGATATAAATTTACAATTCAACAACACCATTGCTGATTATATAAAATGAATAAATAATGCAAAACAAACATTAAAAAATATGTATATTCAAAATATAAAACTATTGTTTCTGATTATGCACCAAAAAAGATGTTGATTCAATATATAAAACTATTGTCGCTGATTATGCATTAAAAACGATGTTGAATCAAAATACAACACTAGTGTTTCTGATTTAAAAACATATGAAGATTCAAAATATAATACCATTGTTTCTGCTTTACGAGATCAAATAAGTAAAATTTTTGTTACACAACAGAATATGTTTCTATTTAAAATCACAGAATTATTGATATGGCAGATCCAGTATTGCCAAAGATGCAGTCAATAAAAGATATATCGTTAAAGAAATAACTGATAAATTGCAAGATTTCAACAAAGTAATATTGAATTATTTGCTATTCACTTGTTGATTTGAAAGTTGAAAAAAAAAAAATTAAAGAAGATTCTGATAAAAAATCAATGTTAAATTGCATACTTTAAACCAATTTCATATATTTTATTTACATGCAGAGTGGAATAAACTGACTAATGTTTTTCACTTAGATAATGATAAAATTTTCTTTACTTTTTGATGGATTGTACTGTTTATAAAATAGTTATGGATATTTTCATGTTTAATAATAATTAGACCGTTTTCAAAAGTAATACTAAAATAAATCATAGTAGGCTTTTAGATGTTAACAAAGGTGATATTTTAAGTTCTAAAATATAAAAAATAAAAAATCTCTTTATGCTGATGTAGGGATGGTGGCAATAGGAATATTCGTGAAATATAAAGATTAACTATATATATATATTATTATTAAATGGAGAATACATAGTGTTTGAAGTGAAAGAAAGACACGAGAAATAATAATATAAAAATGAGTATACGACAAATGGGCGATTAGTCCAAAAAAGTGTATGCTCTTTGTGAAATTCTAAAAAATCAACACTCATAAAAAATTGCTCAATGTTAGAGAAGGAATAATTAACAAATTATATAAACCTGTGCGAAAAAAATTTCCAAGAAGAAAAGTTATTTCTTATGGAATTTCTTGATGATTTGTGGCAAACTGATCTTGTAGAAATGGATACTGGAAATTTGAAAAGTATATCTCGCATAAATAAAGGCTGTAAATATATTATGACAATAATCAATGTATTTTCTAAGTTCGCATTTGCTTTACCTATCAAAGATAAAACAGCAAAAATGCAGCACATGCTTTAGAAAATATTTTGATGAAATGTTTATAAACATTTACAACGTGATAATGCGTCAGAATTTTATTTCAAAAATATTTTAAGAACTTAAGGAAAAGTATAATATAAATAATTTTTCATTTACTGAATTTAAAGCTAGTGTTGTTGAAAGATTTAATCGAACTTTAAAAAAATATAATGTGAAGAAAAAGCTTTGAATAGAAATTATAATGTACAAATATATTGGATGAATTAGTGAAAGACTACAACAAAAGCACAGTACTATTGGTATGAAAACAATTGAAAGTAATAAAAAAATTAAAAAGTGGCAGCTAAAGCAGCCATTGCTGTGTAAAATTTATTGCAAACAAATTTTGTGTTTACTAAACCAAAATATAAAGTTGGAGATGTTGTTCATGTGAGCAAACTGAAATTTTTTTGGAAAAATTTTATACAACTAATTGGTCAACAGAATTGTATACTAATTGTATAATTTTTAAATTTTGATGTTCCAACTTACAAACGAAAGGATGCTAATGGAGAAGAAATTATGCATAGTTTTTATAAATATGAAATAATGAAAACTAACTATCCTGATGAATATTTGGTTGAAAAAGTTTTAAAAATTAAATGTGAAGAAATATTTGTTAAGGGGTTAGGATTTGATAACTCACATAATACATGGATTAATAAAACACATGTTTTGTAAATAAAAATATAAATTAGTTTCTTACTCAATTTGATAAAGATTATTAATATAATTTATTAATTGTTGTTGAGTATTGTTATTTCTATCAATGTTAGAATAGTTGCGAAAACACTTAATATTGCCATTTATGGTTTCTTTCATTCTTTGATATGAATTGATAGAATTTGGAATATATTCAAATCTCAATAATATTTCACAATTTGGATGTATATCTTCGATTCTTTGCAACTGTTTTCGAAGACTTCTTCTTGAGATATAATCACATAATAATCATATTCACATTCATTATCGAACAATTCTAGAAGAATAAAAGTTGGATATTGGGTTTGTGGTACAGCATGTGGAATCATTTCTCTAATTTCTTCATTTCTGCTATTTATTCCATCTAATGGCATATGAACTATTTGTGTTAAATTTTCTATATTTTATCTTGAATTTTATTTATAATTTTTAATGATAAAGTTGGTCATCTTTATATTTTGTTAATTTTTTTAATGTGCTCTATTTGACCCTCAAATAACTACATTAAGTCTTTTTGAATCTTATATTCGCCATGTTTTCTAATTGATGGTAAAACTTTTTTAGTTAGCCATTTAGTAAATTTTTCCACTAGAGACATATTTGATCTAAATATTACCTTATATGGACCCGATTCATTGATGAATATAGCACTTGGTTTCATGTTTCAAAATGTCCCTATTTTAGGGATGGTTCTAAGTCCAGAAAAGTTCTTCTTATCATCATTATCACCATTATAATATAACACATATAGAGGATTTCTGTATTCCAAAAGTCTTGTTACGTCAGTTCCATTAAACCACGTTTTATTTTCCTCTGCAATAATCACAAGAACTTGTTTACCTTTGTAAATAATTTGTTGTTGTTTATGTCTTGAATTGACTCCAGTTTTATTTACGAAACAATACGCAAGTGAAATTTGCGATTTCTAATAAATATTTTTAAAATATTATTAAAGAATATAGACCAAATTCACTCATTTATATAGCTCTTAAGGAGTTAAATTTTCTAAGTCATTGACAATATATTTCATTTTATTTATAATTTAATTATAGGATTCACACTGTATACTAAACAATGAAATGTTATTTTTGCCAGCTCCTGTAATTTTTTTGTAAATTCATTATATTCCATGAAATAAATATAGTAAATAATTTTATATCTAAGAGCCAAGTCTATCAAATTTGGAAACTTAAGAAATTTCTCACTAATTAGACCATGATTTTTTTATCTGGAAACAATTTTCATCTATTCTGCATAATATAACTTTTCATCAAAGGTAAAAGTTTACCCCGAATATGGATTAAAACAGCATTTATTTTATATTCATCTCTTTATCCAAATGAAGCAAATTCTTTTGGATAACCACCAATAAGATTACAACTAGGATAATCAATCATATAAATTTTTTTGTCAACAAACAGCACTAGCTCACCCGATAATCTTTGGAAAATAAAAAAATTATTGAAATTGGTTGGCAGAAACCGAAACCAATTTCTTTCGAAAATGGCTTATGGATTATTTTCTTGTATCCCAAACTTTTTGTACAATAATTTTTACTGTAAAAAATAACAGGTTCGCCATCAATAATTAAAAATGTTTTTATATATTTGTCTTTGCATAAATCAATTGGTTTATTTTCATTAAAATTATTTTGTAGTGGTGACCTATAATTGTTTGAATATTTCGAATGTCATCTGGTTCCAAATCAACCAAATCATTGTTGAGAATTGGGTACATGATTGCATTTTAATAATTTGTATGTTGAAGAACTAATGAATGTCCAATTTCATGGATAAAAACTGCTAATAAATTAACTTTATTTTCAGGAGTGTTTTTCCATCCTTATACCAATATTCCTGCCTATTGAAATGAATTTCAACAAGACTATTTTGTTTATTTGGAAAAAATGCATGGGCTAGTACACTACCATGTGGAAATTATATATATATATATATATATATGGACAAAATCCGGATAACCTCTCATATTTGTGTTGACCTTCTTTAGATGATGTAACTATGTTTGGAATTTTTGTATCACAAACAAAATTCATATTTGTGTGTTTTTGCCAAATGTTAAAAGCTTGATTGCAAAATTTTTAATTTCTTTATTTGCATATGCCAAATTCCATTTTAATTTATTTTATTCCATTTGTTGGTAGTTGAGTAGCTACACAAATATATTGTCTTTAACACCATATCTTGACTTGTTGAATAAATTAAGCATTTCTTCATTGAGTAAATCATCGATTGAAGAGAGGTTGTGATATTCTTGAAATATTCTTAAATAAGTTTCGTATTTTTCAATGTCAATTTTTGAAAGCAAATTTGCATCACCTTCTAGATATCCACATTTATTTAAAAAGTTGATAACACATTTTGTCTGATTCCCTATTTTGGCAAGTGCAAAAATTATGTTTGTAATAGCAAGAATAATTATACAAGTCTTCATTTATATTAAAAAAAATTTAAAATATAATAAACTCTTCAATTTTATTTCTATACTTACCATCATTAATTTTTCTATTCGTACCTATTGTGATAAAACCATAATCTTTGCCCCAGCATTTTGCAGAAATAACTTTAAATTTTCGTAAGTCATATCTCCACCAACAAAATCATTTTAAATATTCTTTAAGTTAGTATCATCTTGTCTAAATATATACAAAATATTTGTATTGTCTCTTACTAATTGTTTAGGCATTTTGGAATAAGTTTGAGCCAAATAGAAAACATCAATATTTTTATGTCTTCCTCGAGTAAAATATTTATTAATCATATCTTGATATTCTAAAATAACGTCATCAAATACTATTAAAGATTTGTTTTTGCATTGATCTAAAGGATTCATTTACTAAGTGTTATTTTTAAAATGTCATTTTTTTATTAATTTTTTTTATATCACTTCAAAATCAGCTTGTAATTGAATATGTTTTGGTTGATACAAACTTTTAGAGCAAATAAGTAATTGATTAAAATATAACCACCCTATATTATAAATAACATTTATCATCAAATTAGTTTTTTTCCAAATTACTTGTACCTTCAATAATAGGTCTTATATTATCAGGTAATAGTTCATTATTTTTCTTATTCTTAGAAGATTGTTCAGAAATGAAAACACCAACACACCAGTAAAGTTCTTCATTTAATTACAATAATTTTTGTAATAAATTGATAATAATAAAGTTCTGAAGTTAACAAATAATAGTTCTATTCTTAAGAAGAAACTTTACTATGATACAATTCATAAAGATAAATCGATAGCATTAATTAATTTTCATACAAAATTTTCTACTCCAAACATAGACAATAATACTATAACTACAATTGAAAAGATGAGTATTGTAGTTGATCTCTTTTAATTTATAACCATTCTGAAAGGCCAATGCATTGTTGAATCATTATAAGAAGCTATAAATCCTATTGATCCATTAAAAAAAATAGCATTGAATCGACAAGACGATGGGAAAAATAGAATATATAGCAAAACTAAAATATATATTAAATTTGATGAGCACTTATCTGATGTTCTTGGCTTTGAAAGAAGTGTGACTACTGAAAAAGATAAAATTTTTGCAGGCACTAAATTGCCTAATTCTAATCCACATAATACAATCAATGTTCATCATAATTTGGCATATGGCATGTTTAAAAAATATGATGATTCTAACAATTTGGGGACTGATATAATTGCTAGTTTTCCACCAAAAACTATGTTTGGTTTTCTATATTACAGTAGATTACATTACATATCCAATTTTTTATAGAATAAATAATGAAAATTTGAAATACATTGGCTTAGAAATTAGAGACAAAAATGTAAGTGTAATTGATTTTTATGGTTCCAATATCAATGTTGTTTTGGAAAAAAAGAAGTTTAAAATACAATATTATAAAAATCAATTAAAGATTATTCTATTTGATATTCATATGACATTGTATCTATTTTCTTTCTCGTACAATTCTCTTGTTATTGCAATGACTTAATGCGATTTTATTATCTTCTACTGTATATATTTTGTGTTTCTCACTCCTTATCGAATTCATTGTTCTATATTGAATTTTCTCATCAAACAAACAATTCTTATAGTCTTCGAATGTAATTCTCTTACTAACAACATTTTTTTTTCACACCTTTAGATTTGTTGTTTTCTTTATCGCCAAGTCTGTATGCATACATTTTTGCTGGTACACCAACAAATTCTTTCATTATTTTCCCATTATATTCGTCTTTCATTTTCCTAAAGCTTTTTTATTTATTTGTGGAATTTTATAGATATTGTAGTTTGGATAATCACTTGTATCAAATTTTTCTATCATCGACTTCATATTTTCTTAACAATTTTCTGTTTTTATATTATAAATGTTTGAATCAGTATCTTGATAACACAATTCAATATTATCACCATATTTTGGTTTCATCACATTATAGTGAAAATCATAAATTAATGCTTTTGAAATATCTAAAATGACATACCCACATAAATTGGTTTAACAAATTCTACATTTGTTTGATTCATATCTATAGCTGCAAGCTTTTCATTAAATATAGTATTTCTTTTGAAATTTGTTTTTGCTACTAATTTTTCAAATTTTTCAGCATCTGCTAGTAGCTTTATATCAACTCTGTTTCTAATATTTTCCATAGTTTTACCAGCACTGATGAAATGTTAATATTCTATGTATTTTTGTAAGTTTATAGCCATTATTTAGACACTGTTTTAAATTACAATAGAGTATTACATAGTTTTCTTTTTTATGTAAAGTTGTTAATAATTTATATTGATTTGTTTTTGGAACTATCTTACTTTCAGGGCAAAAAAGGTAGATCTTTATGTACATGAGGTAGTTTTTGTGGATATTCTAAATTAACTTCTATTATATAACCATTTTGTGAATCATCTTTCAAATTTAGTTTTTTTTTTTACTCCAATACTCTAAATTATTTAATGTATAATAACCCCGTTCAAAACCACCATATGGTAAATAGTATGACATTGCCCAAATATATAAATTATTAGCATTGAGATATGCTAAATAATTTGATTCTTGATTAGAGTTAAAATCTTCCAAATATTTATTTGCTTTGACATATTGCTTACAACATTGTGATATTCCACCTCTAATTCCTTTTTCAATCATTAAAATCATATCATAATTATGTAATAAATATAGCGGTTATTTATTCATTTTTAACATTGCATCCCATGATAAACCTGGTGCTGTAAAATACCATGCAGGATCTAAATCATACGCATTTATACATGCATTCCTAACATTTTCGAATATATATGCTTTTTTAATTATAAATCATGGTAATCATCAAGATTTTTTAATATTAAATAGGTTTCATATATTTTTTACGTATTCTTATTCATCATCAGATATACTATTTTCGTTTAATTTGTTATAAAAATCACTCTTTGGTGGAAGTACAGTTTCTTCAAATTTCTTCCCACTATCCATATAATCATAAGGGTAAACACCTTTTCTAGTATCTAAATCAACTTGATCTTCTGGAAAAAGGTTTTGTGTGTGTTTCATTTGATCTTTACTTAAATTAGATCATAATTTATCTAAACTACTGGCAATAAATTTAAATGTGTCGATAAATATCATTTTTTAATTGTCTGTTTCTTTCCCAAAAGTAATAAACTTTTCTTCGTTATTCACAATTAATTATATATTTTTATTATCGTATCCTATCTCTTTAATAAATAGATGTTCATCATATCCAGTTAAATTATGAAAATAGATTGGAACAAAATTTGGTAATTTTAATTGTAAATTACAATTGTTGCATGTTAGATTAATGAATTTTCCACTTATGTGATCATGATGATGTACTTTTTTACTGTCCTTATTCACACTCGCATATACTGTATTTTTTAGATTTGTTGTATAATATTTTTTCTTATTTTGTTATTGGTTCAATTTGTGAATATATTTCACCAAATTATTCTACTTCTCTTTTTATTGATCGTATAAAAATGTTCTGTGTATTTGGACCACGATATACAACTGGTGGCTTATACTAACCATAACTAGATACAATATAATAACAAAAACCAGATGCTTCATGTAATTGATATTTCATTGGTTATGATTCGTCATTCAATTTTATATCAATGCTATTTATTTGATCATTAGTAAGTTTATATCTTTAAGTGTTTCTTTATAAACACCATTATCAATATCATCTTCAGTTAAAATTGAAAAATTTTTGATAAGGTATAATTTACTTATTTATTATGGATTTGGTTTAGTTGTTGATATTTTATTTAGAATTGATCCAAACTCTGGATACATAGTAAAAGTAACTTTCATTGTATGTCTAATATTTTAAGAATTAATTGTTGGCCTTTAAATTTTAAAGTTATTTTTACAGCATCATTTTTCGAGTAATCCTCAGTATGTTTATTTAATTTTTCTTCGGAATAAAAGAATTGAAGTCACATATCGCATATATAAATTTACCATGCTTATTATTATTTTATGCTGAAATAACCTTCATAAATCTTTAATCCAACATAAATGTGAGTTTGTATCATATTTCAAATAAAGTAGATTTATATGCATATGGGAATCATGCACTGGCCGCATCAGCTCTCTTAGCGACAACTCACATGGCCGATGAATGTTGGTCGCGTAGACCGGAAGAACGGCCTAGGGTGCTGTCTCACTTCACATATCACTCTCACTTCACATAAAAACCCTCTTAAAAACTAAACACAACACACATGATATCATAAAACTTACTGTGCCATTCAATTGATGGTTAGTAGCATCTTGCTATGTTTCTACTGCATGAAATGCACAGCAACACATTGATGCATCTGAATTGGAACAAGGGGATTTAATTAGGTACTTTAATCAATTATTATATCATTAAAAACAAATACCACATATATAACACTGCCAATTAAACCATGTGTCCGTGTTTGGGACACTTCATACATCAAAAACCCTTTTATTTACATTTATACACACACATGTCAACATACATATAACCCTGAGATTTCACGTTGCAAATTGATTTTGCACTGAATTCACTCCGAACACTTACCTTATGCTTTCACAAGGCTCTACACAGTATAAACAAACCATTTAATTACACTAACTTACAATTGCGCACTTTCACTGCACCGATGCAACTGGTGTGCACATGCGAATCAGTACGCCGTGCGCAGCAGCTCTTACGGCTACATTCCTGGTGGCCGATGTATGTTGGGTGATAAGATGTGGAGATGGGCGTAGGTTCGACAGCGCACGTCATTACATAGCCTTCTGTATTTTTCCAAAATCTGGTTTTAATCTGCTGTTATTATAATGCAAATATGACACAAAATTTACTTCTTTTATTGTTATAAAATTTTGCAAAAAATACAGACAAAAGCGATACTGTGTTTATGAATTTGATAGTTTAATATATACTTCTAACATACATAGTTTGGAACTGATTGCATGGTTTTCAAGATATAGCATAATAAGGTAAAAAATGCTACATCGACGCCATTTTCAAAATAAGTGCCTGTCCTACTTAAAATAAACTATTTTACATCACATGCCACAGTACATCTTGTCTGCTAAAAATGGCTAAATTCGGTTGATTACTACATTTTTGTACACATGGGTGCTTTAAGCATACATCGCCTATAGTGTCCATTAATGTCAAATTAGCACACAAAACCCCATTTCAGTATTGTGTATAGCCTCCATGTGACTGAATTACTGTCTCACAACTTAGATACATATTTTTGATCAGTCCTTGGATCTCTGATTGTGGAATGTTTTCCCAATACTCTAGAAGGGCGTGTGTAAGTTGGTGCAAAGTTTGAGGGGCAGTAGGGTGCTCTCAGACTAGTTTATCAAGTTTATGCTGCATATGCCCTTGCATTGTCTTGTTACAACATAAATTGCGGGCCCATTCCATCAGTAAAGGATATAACGTCTCGAGGATAATATTCGCAAAATACAAGGCTTCATTAAGTCAGTGTATGTCAACCACAACATCTGCTCGGCTATTGACAGTGATGCTTACACACACCATATCTGATTCCGTACCAAATCAGTCTGTTTCCAGGACATCTGCTTCTGTGTAACGCTCACCACAGCGACAGCACGCAAACACACGTCCATCGCATTTTGCTGTACAGAAGCGAGATTCATCCGTGAACAGCACATTGTGCCAGTGACGAAGGGGCCAGTTCCTGTGTTCCTCAGTAAATAATAGTCGTTCTTTTTTGTAATGCAGCTTTAATCACGGAACCTTTCTGAGCCTTCGTACTGTCAATCCTGCTTCTTGCAGCCTATTGCTTATTGGTTGGACACTGACATTTGCACCAGTTGCCGCCCTCTGAGCATGTTTGTGTTCCCCAGCGGTCTTCTTTAGCCAACTTTTTTCACTGTCGATCCTGGCCAAGTCTCCTTGTGTATATTCCTGTTAGAGTGAAGCGTTGCCAGGCTCTACCAACAACATATTTTGCCACATTAAGCACTGCAGATACTGTACGAATAGTGCAACCGTTTTGCAGCAATGTGACCGCTCGAAAAGTTTCCCCTTTCAACGGGTACCACATGTTGACTAAATAAATGTACAAAAAGGTGAAAACGTCACGTACAGGCACTATATGTGCGTATACAGCAACGTGATTCGTTGATTACCCACTTAACATTTCAACATGTGTCATAGACTCAAGGATGTTAAACATTGATCTGATGGATTATATCCTTTCGTGAAACATGATCGAACAATAATACATAGCATGTTTCTCTTAAAACAGTGTCCAGCTAAATATTACCTGCCAACAAATTCTTGTCCCCCTTTTTTTTAATGGTATATATATATAACACCTGCATACAAAGTTATGTTGGAATTGATTATATGGTTTCGACGATTTAGAATACTAAGTTAAAATCGTTATATAACTGCCATTTTAAAAATAAGTGTGTGGTCGACTTAAATGCTACCAGTTAACACCACCTGCTGCAGCAACTACTCACTTGACAAATTTGTTAAGGATCGGTCAATGGTTACCGAGTGAGTGAAGAGATTTGGGCGGCTCCTAACATCGAGGTCTTAAGAGTAGATATAGTTGTTTCCCCAAGTTATGACAAAAATTTAATTTCTTCATGTGATGCTATCTTAGAAATTGGTGGACATAAATGACTAATTGTTTATATATATGATTACTGACATAGATGCTTTCAGCATACAAAATTTTGTCGAGATTTCCCTAATGGTGTGTATATATATATATATATATATATATATATATATATATATATATATATATATATATATATATATATGTGTGTGTGTTGTGTGTGTGTGTGTGTGTGTCTAATAAACCTAATAAACCTAAATTATATGTAAGGTTGCCATTTAGAAAATAAGCGCATAATCAGATTGAATCTCATTTATTTACATTGGCTACCATAGTATTACTTACACGGGTAGAATATGGCATAGAATTGGTCCAGTAGTATTCGAGATATTAAGTAAAAGCCATTAATATTCATATTGCGCTATCTTCCAAAATGGTGGATCAAAAATAACATACATCTCATAATTCAACACTTAAATGATCTTTTGTCAAAATACAAAATTTGATTTAAATTGGTTCAATGGTTCCTGTGACATACTATAGCAACATAAATACTATACCGATAATAGCTGTCATTTTGAAAGTAATGACTCGTCATTGTCGAAAAGTGTAGAGGTAAGTTGTGCTTACTAAGTATATCCACTATATTAATACAGAGCCTAGTCAAATTCGGTTAACGTGTTCAATGTTTTTAGTGGGACATATACACATACACACACACCTACACAAACAGATACACATACCCACACAGACAGGTAGTAATCTAATAAGCGTTCCTTTCCTCGGAAAGCAGTCTAACAGTTGCCTAAGAAACAATATGTTTCGTGGTTTAGGAATATTGTTTATGGCAATAATTTCCTTCGTGCATAGTTTTTATGATGCTGTATCAATGTTGGGAATTGAATGTAGTGAAACTAGGGAATGAAGTGTATTTTTAAATATAATTTGAGAAATGTATTTTTTGTTTTTTCGGTGTCATAGCTACTGCGATGGCCAAGTAATATAATATTGCACATTAAGCACATACAAGCATTCCAGAGTCGTCATAATCTGGAAAGCTGTTCGTTAGTTTTACCGTCCCACCATATAAATTTTTTTAGCTACACAGCCAGCAGGCATTGACTTGTAAATTTTAAAAGTTATCCATCTGAGCCTTCCATAAACAATTTAGCACAAAAGAGCCCATGGATGCAAACGCATTGTTATTTCCCATTCATCCAGACTAAAAAATCGTTGGAAGCACCTAAATTGATTGAAGAGGTGTTTGGCAACGAACTCTGCGTTGATTTACACACTATCAATACCTAAATTGTAATCAGTAAAAGAAAGGAATTAATTGAAAATATTATTTATTACTTTTTTTGTTGAGTCAAACTTTCTTCTTCAATTTTACAAATGATAGCAAATATTAATAAACGAATTTGTGTATACTGTGCCATAAATATTTGTTTTATGTTCCGAAATATATGACTGACACTTCAATAGACATGTTAATTGTTATAAATATTTTCTCGATTTTGGCACTACCTCTTTGTTTCAAGCTAGACACCGAAGAAAAATATAATATAAGAGAATAACCTTTGTTGTTTCTCTTTTATTGCTATAATAGCCCTCGTGAAATCAGTATAAAAAATATTACTAAGCCGTACATACTTTAGTATGAGTAACTCATTTACATAAGTTTTACAAACGTAAATATTGTTTATTATAAATTGAAAGAGACAATGCATGTTAACCAATTAGCTCAGTAAAAATGTTCATTTAGATACCACACTCCCCAGAGAATAATTAAGAATTATTTTACGAACGTAAAATCATGCATACACACACATACACAAACACACACACTTTCACCTATCCCCTATGCGACTACCAGAGATATCAGAATGTCGTAGGATGGAGAGCCAACAGGACGGGAAGCCTAAAAACAGATATGTGATTGATACTGAATTCGAGTCCCGTTCAAGATACCTACTTTTTATTTGCACAAGGGACTATTTACACATCATCACCACATGTAAAACAGCTCTCGACTAACACCGTTTACATATACCGAAGGGTAATTGTTTCTCATTTCTGTTCGACTGATACATGCTTTCGACTGACATTGGTTTCTATTTCACCTACGTTCGACCAATTACATGCATGCGATTCATTTACTCAACTTCGTTCGATCCATTGTTTTCTCATCGCCTAATTACTACATCAATGCTTCTCATTGGTCAATTACTCATATTCGTTCAATTGTCAGCAGATATCTAAAAGATGCATTCGACTACCATACTGAATTTCAAAATTATTACAAATTAAAGAAAATGTGTTTATTTAGGTAAATTATTATAAGTGCACTCACACTTGCATAATCATATGTAATGAAGCAGTTAATGAATATTTATTAAATACACATCTATACATACATGCACACACTCACACACATACAAACACACCCACGCATACACCCATGCATTCATCCAAATATGCATGCATTCACACACACTCTTACCAAATACTCATTACACATTTACCAACAAATACACATAAGATACAGAGAGAGAGATTATGTCCACTCAACACAATACCTAACACAAGACTAAAGGTCATTCGCATAAATGAAACATTATTTGTTTCTCAACTGTGTTCAAGTATCACCATCTTGCTTTGACTTTGTGTATAAAAGAAAGAGAGTTAAATTCACTTCATGGTCGGAAACCATCGACGTCGCTTTATTTATATATATATATATACAATCCTATCTTATAGGTAATTATTTATAATACTATCATATATATTCTTAAGTGTTTTCTTCTGGGTGAACATGTTTTTGGGTTTTCCCAGGGTGCTCCCAATAGCGAAGGGTTTATGATTATGTCTGCAAATTTAAAATTTTGCTAGAAATTATGTTTCTTAATGTTTTATACAATAGATTTTGAACATTAGCTAACGATCCTTGACATTGTCCTATGCCACCAACCAAGGAAAAGGTTAAAACTTTTCATTATAATAAAATGATTTATGCAATTGTCGGGTAGGTCGAGTGGTCTAAAATGTCAGATTTAAGCCTTGCTCTTTGTATGGGAGCGTGTGTTCGAGCCCCTCACCTTATAATTAATTTTTAAGACATATTTTAAGATAGTGGAGATGTTGTCTGTTACTCTGACTGAGTTTGAGTGACACTTAAACCAATTATTCTGTTGTGAAAACATGTATATTAGCGTGAGTCCTGTATGAATGTTTTCACTTCTTCGACAGTTATGATGGAAGGCAGATCGTCACGAGTGGAATCATCTAGTGATAGTGTAAGATTTTGTAATATGAAGATGGCAATAAAGTTTGAAGATACCATATGTAACACCATTAGCAAGGGTGTCTGAAGAGTCATTAGAAGCATTACAGAAGCACTTTGATGTTGTGGAAATACTTTTACTACAAGTGGGCATGCACATCGACATGAATGTAGTCATTGTTTGTTCAGTCCAGCATACCAGTCGTTCCACTGTGATAAGTGTGATGCTGTGTTTACTCGTAGTGATAGACATAAGAAGAAATGTAAAGTTACTGTTTGTCGATCATTGGAAGCGAATGTAAGTATTGTAGCAAGACATTTGTGACTTGGTCTAATGCCAGACGACATGAAGACAATATCTGTCAATTTGTCATCACATGTGATAACTGAAATACTGTATATGCGTATAGGAGTACCTTGAGTGCTCACTGCAGGAAATGTTCTATAAAACTATACTAAAGAATAAATATTCTTGTTGAATGGATAATATGTTTGAATGTATGTAAGTAATAGTATGTATTGTAGACAAATGCGTGAAATATATTTTAAGTGTATGAAAGAATCTTGTTTTTAGTCATTTCATCATCAAATACATATTTTATCCTTTTCTTTCCTGCTCTATGCAATGTCTTGATATATACAAAACAAATGTATGCTCTGATGGTATAGAACATTAAATAAATAAATATATATTTAATTAAATAAATATATGTGTGTGTGTTTGGTGTGGCTGTGTAGATGTACTTCTCTGGCAATTTTAATGTTTATTAGAAGAGAAATACGAGACTTTTTGATGTGACATGAACCGGCAACGCCAACCTGTTCTTCCTGCCGCCAGCACATCTGCAGGAGCATCTTTTTCGACCATGGCCTACGTCAGTGTATAACATATGTTCCGTGTGCCTGTATCAGTGCATCAGTGCAGTGTAAATAAATGCGCTGTGTATTTTATTTGTTTTGAAATGGCCTTTTCTAATGTTTACATAATCTGTTTTGTTCAGTGCTTCAGTGTAATTGCTACGTGGGCGCCCGACCGCCCCGTGTCACATCATGTCTCTTTGTTTACATTTGGGAGAGAGTAGTGTTTGTATGTTCTTTGCGTAATATTATTGAACTTAATGTGTATACCTGTTTTGCAAAAGAGAGTGCCATGAACACGAGCCATGCACGGAATATTCATTCTATATTTACCAGGGTAAAAATTATGTTTTCTTCGACAGTAGTGTTGTTTACTTTTTCCAGTGTTGTGTTATGTCATGGTATGTTTTGCTGTCACGGAAGTGTATAATAATGTTCTCATGCATATGATTAAGGTAGGTGACGTGTACACAAACAGTGTACATGAGATATTAAATAGGTATATAATTTATTGAGTGTTATGTTGTTTTGTCAGTTGTAGTGGTATTGTATGAAGTATCATGTTATATTTAAATGCATTAAAGTGCCCAGTTCCACTTGGAGACATTGCGTGCCTTTTCTGCACATAAATATAGAGGGTTGTGTATTTATCTTCAGCATTATTATTTTCACGTGTTATTGTTTTGGAAGCACACCATAGATAACATAATTAAATACTGGCCAGCAGATGCAAGTGGCGGAGGCCACGTGCCCACTACATGGCATACTCAGACAAAAACAAAGCGTGTCTGAATACCAATATTCCTTTTTACAATGTTGTGTATTTTAATATAAATTGCCTTGTGCAGATATCAATGAACAGTTAACGTACAAATGAATGCTGGACAAAACTCCTAATATTAAAGACACACACACAGTGTGAAAATCAGTTCATCTATGTTAGGAGGACAAATGGACACACAATTGTGAATGTGTCAGTGCACTTCATAATTGATTTTTATCTGCTCCTGAATATATATATATATATATATATATATATATATATATATATATATATATATATATATATATATAAAGCAATTTAAAGTGTAATGTGTATTATTTTTATCATCTGTGTGCCATTCTCGTCTTCATTCATTTTCATTTAAACAGTTTTACTAGAATAGCGGGATTTTGTCTGTCACGTGGGAAGCTGCATTTAAGCGTCGGCTCCTGCGCAGCAATGTTAGTGATTAGCGTTATCGTATCCAGTGGGGCAGGTCGTATATGAGCCCGCTCTGGGGTCTTCAACTTTTGTTACCAGTCATGTAGTTACAATAATTTAAATTTTAGTTACCGGAACATCTAGTCTTTTCTTGTTACCCTGGGGCGTGCGCCACCCCACAGTCCAGTCTGTATATTCGTGGCTGCACCTTAAGTTTTCAATGTAATTCTTTGTCTGCCCTTTCTAGCCTGGGCTTAAATGATATAGCTCATCGGAACTTCAACTTACTTCGCAACAGGAATGTTTCATCACAGGAATGACGTCGGGTCTGCCAAGGGAAGGCCATGTGGTCGTTGGCCTTCACGACTCCTGAATCTCTGTCTCTGCACTGGCACCCAAACCCAGTATTTATTTATCCTATTCCAATCCAGGTAACCTAACTTGCCATCCCCCATGTGTCCTAAACCACCACCATGTTAGATGGAATTATTTTTCCAGTAATGTCATCTGTAAATAAAGGAAGGAAAAACTATATTAATTAATGTGAGATGATGTGTGTTATCCACATTCAGTAGCAATTGCTTTGGCACTATAGTTGATGTTTGAGATCGTATCTCATTGAAGATTAAGTATAAGTCTGCATGATGATGATGTGATGATTTGATGATGATATGATGGAGTGATGATATTCTGTGATAATTTTAAGGTGATATGATGATGTGATGATATGATGATGATGTGATGGTGTACTGAGAATTGCGAACAGATGGTACAGATTGTGCTAATAAGTTGTGTGTTGCGATATGTTTTGCAAGTATTGATGGTTAAAATGTTATTCTGCTGGAATATTTGAAATATTGGTTTGGTGTTATGGCATATTGGAATGTGATTTCATATAGGTTGGATTGCTAACTATGGTTTATTGAATGGGTGATGGTATGAATTGAATGCGTGTTTTACTAATACATGATGAAATGGTTTATCAGAGTAATTCGCTGAACTCTTTCATAGGAATTTTTATATGATAGTTTTGTTTTTCTGGATGGTATAAAGAGAAGAGTTTGGAATAACCGATACAATGTAATGGAATGGAATGTAGGCATTGTTTATGTAATTGCGATATTACAAGTTAGAATTTGTAGAAATGGATGTTTTGTCTTTTTTTTTTTTTAGCAGCGAGTATGATTGGACACAAAGTTATTATGAGTTATATTGAACCTTTTTCGATGGATATGTGGCAAGAAGTGCTATAAAGTTGTTTGATGTGACATTAAATTATGATTGGGCATTGGGGAAAGGCTAGTTTATGTAGCCATTGCAGTAGTTGTAAATGACCGACTCTGGGACACCTGGCGCTTGGCAAGGGACACAGGGACAACACCGCCATCATGGGTTGCAAAATTCACAAAAAAAATATGTGCAAAAAATTGCTGAAACCCACAGAAGCCATCTAGGAGCAGAATTTCCTGCTCTGTCAATACTGGTGCTGGCTAGCAATATGGCGGCCAGAGAATTCCCTGTACATCATCTTGGCGCTGGCTGGCAGGCGACAGGCTGTAGGGACGATCTGGAAGCATCCCACATTTTGTTTTTCGAGTGCTGACTGACAAAATGGTATCAATGACCCTGCACTGGCTGGCAATATGGCAGTTGTGTCCCTATGGTGGTGCCATCCCAGCATGTCCCTATGTCTGTGCCACCCCAGTGTGTCCCTATGCTGGTGCCATCCACTGACTGTGTCCCTATGGCGATTCTGGCTGGCAAGATGACAGATGTGTCCCTATAGAGGCGCCACCCCAGCATGTCCCTATCAAGATGCCACCCACTGGCTGTGTCCCTATCAAGATGCCACCCTTGATGAGATGCCAGTCTATGTCGGAACTGGCTGGCAAGATGGCGGTTGTGTCCCCTATCGAGACACCCAGTCCAGAACACCCCTTTCCACACTACTACTACAGCCCCACCACCACTCCATGTCACTCACCAACAGTCGAAGGGGCTGCCATTTGTGATGTCGTCCATTACTACAGCCCCACCACCACCAACAGTCGCGGGGGCTGCCATCTTGGATGTCGTCGAGGTGGATCCGAGCACTGCGAACTACCACCACCTGTAACAAGAGCAGAAACTTATGGCGCCGCACTTGGAATTACCGTTCGCATGACATGTTATGCGGATAGCTTCTGGACTTGTGACCAGCAATTCAATATTCGGACGTCACCAAAAATCCACTGTTTTTTTACTTAACCTGATATACGCAAGGTAAACAAGGTTAAGAAAAAAAGAACTGTCAGTGATGTTGTCAGAACATTGAATAGGTGCCTTCCGATGCTGGAAGTGAAAAGATAACCAAATGCTATAAACAAAGAAATGAGGATGGACCAACTAACAAATGACAGCAAAGAGAGTGATGGGGGTATAGTGCCTTGTGTGTGTGAACAGCTTCGATACCACGATACATATACTAGTTTCCACATTCACACACTCTCGATAGGATAAACACTCAGCCTCCCAGAGATGATGATGAGTGAGAGAGTTTCCCGGGTTGGAGACACATCCCAAGTCCTCGGTCAAACAAAATTAGTATTGAATATACGTAAATAGTGTACAGAGAAAGATATATGTTTGTGCAGATCTTTAGTATTGAATAAACAGTAGAAACAGACTGAGTGAATGTGAAATAGTACATGTATCGTAAGTTCTAGTAACTTACCCTCAGCAAGGGAAACAGTTGACATCTCTCTTGCAGTAGGTGCCGGTAGGTTACTAGTATAATCAGCTTCAAAAAGTAGCAGCGACACCCATGATAGCAATATTATATAACTACTATACATACTCGGGAGTGACGCAAATGCTAAACATGCACTGAGACACTGGTTGTGCGTCTGTACGGGAATAGGATGGTTCCCCACATGTTCTCCAGTGCACAGCCAGCCAGCAAATATGAAAGGTCAGATCAGACCGCCTTTACGCACTCTTGTATGCCGGAACCAATCCACAAAGTATGCCAGACACATTGAAGATGACTCAAATGCGGTATACCCGGGGAAAATCACCTGAAGTGGGGACATGTAACCAGAGTGTGGGAAAAAACCAGTCGTATGTATGACACCATTGCTTACAACTGGCCAGCACGCCTGACCAGATGTAGTATGCCAATGTGCTGTAAATGTTCACAGCACAGACACACACTGGCGACACATATGACAAGAACAGGCAAGCCAACACACCTGGTAGGATTGACATGACTCCTACACATGCTACAGTGTGCTGGAACCAGAGCAGGAGAATGCCAGCATACCTGGCAGGATTCCTATACAGCTCCTGCTAAAAGCTCATGCTGGGAGTAATCATATACACACATGCAAGATGTTCGTTGCGGGAGAGGGGATTGGAAACACTTCAGCTTGCGACAATCCCGGGGTGAGGAACTGCCTTCTACTATGCATCCCGACCCGATTGCCCTCCCGGGGGCTGACACATATATGATGATATGTACCTGCCCCAGTATGTGTGTGTCTAGACCTACTCGTAGCCATAAGGGACGGTATGTTTACCATTGTCCAGTATCTGAGTCTTGTCGTCCATCCACGACAGTGCAAGCTTATTGCTGTATTCCAAGTATATGTTGGTGGTCCAGAAAAGCGAGCCTATAGTCATCGACGGTGATGTGTCGATGTATGGTGCTCTTCTGGACCCCCTTGGCTTGCTTCACGATCTTATCCATACACCTATACGCATAGAACTGCGCCCTTAGCCCGACAAACTCAATCATGTCATTTCCTCTACTTTCATCCTTAAACTTTCCAATGACTTTAGCATTGGTGGGTGACTAGCAAGGATGACTGGGAGGGTACCGCTGGTGTCGAATTCAGACATCAGTGTCGGGCCTGAGGCAAGATCACTGTTTAAATCGGAGCACAATATGGCCATGACATAGGAATCTGTGTCCATATATATGAGTCCCATGTCAGGGCCATAACATGCCCGAATGACGTCATAATAGAAGCACTACATGAGGGTCTTTGACAGGTCCGATACGGCAAAGCCAGCGTATTTTGGCTTGTTGAACAATATACTCTCATGGTCCAGCTTAACGAGGGAAAAAGTTTCGATGTATATTGTTTGAAAGTGGAATGCTGGCTTGGCGATGAGCTTCTTCATCCGCAGCTCCTTGCAGACGAGCTCCATCCACCGATGTTCGCATTTATTTTCCATCAGCTTGCCGTACATTGCATTGTTCATGAGCTTGAAGAGACCCTGCTCAAAGGTGTTTGTGACAGCCTGTCGTTTGGCGGTGTTCAGTTCGGTGTAGAGCTTGAGTCATGCCTTCTGGCAGAACTTCAAGGTACGGTGAACATTTGTCAACATGAGCCCATGCACTAATTCCTACTTGAGGGTGACAGAGTGGAAAATGTAGCATGTCTTCCCCTCAAGTGTCGTAATTAACTTGGGTAATTTGGACTCCGGGGGACATTTTCTTACTGGCAGAAACAGCAGGTCTCGATGTTCTTTGTGCAGCAACATAGGGTAGTCTTCATCCACCTCCAGTATGTAGCCAATCTGGTATGGACATCATGTCAATATCCATACAAGTCCATTCGAAGCTACCATAGGGCAGGGGCAGGGACATTGCCCATCCATACAGATTATTCACATTGTCATACTGGGGGTAGGTAGATGGCTGAGTAGCATTGTTCATGGCAGGCAAGTCGTTATTTGCTACCATGTGATGTGTGATGCACTGGGCCACTCCTCTCCAGATACCAACCTCGCGAACAGGTGGGTGTCATAGTCCACTAGAAGTTATAGATCCACACCTGTCTTGCGCAGCATGGCATCGAATCAAATCCCAGGGCATTAATGTACCGGACACAGTTCAAACCATACATCGACAGACAAAGTCCCCGAAAGTTCTCGAAGAAGTCCCACAAAATCAAGATGTCGGTCTGGAGGTACAAATTAGAATAGTCTCGGAGTATGTTGCATCTAAATACCTCCCAGGCCATCTGGACATTAAGGTAGTTTCAGTGATTCCACATCTGGCAAGCCTGTTGTGGAAGTCAGGGATGTCTGGCAGCTTCATCTCGTCGAGTGTCCCCAACAATATGATATAATCTTAGGGGAACACTCCTTTGTGAGTTACCAACTCGAGCTGCCAGGAATTGCTGAAAAATGTGGCAGTCATCTTGAATTTAGTGGCCGGTAGATTCTGTGCATTTTGGAGAGTCTGACAGACATAAACCTGATGGTGTCAATAAATTGAATGGTGAATTTTTCGCCCGAATTTTAGAAAATGTTATTAATTTTTCCTCTGTATTAGGAATTATATAAATGTCCTCTGTGTTGTAATCGAGCTGTATGATGATAAAATTTGCATCATATGCCAAATTTTGAAATAGGATTATCAAGCATTTGGGGTGGCATTGGAGCTTGTTGCAGGAGGTACACACCGCCCCAAGAAACGAACCGGTAAAGTGCTCATGGTCTTGGACCTTTCAGTTCGCTTTGGTGAATGGGCCAGAACAGAGGTAGCAGGCTTTGGCCAAAGTATAGCCAGCTTGTTAGCCTGTGGTGAGTTAGCATATCGGCTCGGACTAGCTATAAATATCCTTCACCAGAATGCCAATCCTAACTATCTCCTCCATGAACTTCTTCATCGCACCCTCCCCTGTGTAGAATGTCACTTTGTCGGTGGGGAGGTTGGCAGTCTTGGCTGCCATTATGATATCTGTCCACTTTGATGTAAATGCCATAACTGTAAGGCAGATGTTTCTGGCACCCATAGCTATATGCCAGCGATGGGTCTGGCTGGCACATCTGCACAGGTGATAGCATTGCTTCGAAATCTGCATACATGACTTAGGGTACCTTATTAATGTTGTGATAATTCTGAAACCTGAGCACAGGTGGCTGGCCATTCTTCTCTGGCTGTGGCATGTCGGCTCTGATGGCATCATGGTCGTTGCAATACCTCCTATGCTCGGCCAGAGTCTCTGCACCATTGAGCCCTGTCACCTGCGGCCTGTTGTCATATGCCCATACACATCTCTAGCAAAACACAACAGCATGTGCATGAGCAGTCACATGGGGACGTTCAAGGTGAGAGAAATCAGCTATATAGCAGTAATGTGAATTGCCATCTTCTGTTTGCATGAGGAAGATATCGAAGTGGGTCTTCGATTCTTCCTTCGATATCCTTCCTGGCACGATCTTGCAGTCATCATCGACTTCCTCGTGCACATTGATATTTACCCTGACCTCGGGATTCCTCCTTTCGAAGCGAGGTATCTGTTGCAAAGGGGTAGGGAAGTCCAGCCCAGAGAAGTTTAATCTATCCTCCAGGTTGTGGTACTGCTGGTAGACTCATTCTGGAAGTTCCCCCTCTACGAAGCATGCTACAATCGCCCATTTAAAACAGTGCTGGTCCTTGTTTCTCGGGTTGATGATAGCCACCTTGGTCACAATCCTAGAAGGCAAGACAATTGAAGAAGAGGCACATATCGGGTCCAGTTTGTTGGCTTACAGCTGGAGCCATTTAACAAAGGTTAAGGCTCCTCTGCTACCCTTGGATACATACTTAAGTTCTTCCTGGGATATCTCCATGATGGCTTTAGTCACTGTCTTCCACATTGGTTACATTGAAGAGAGTAACATTTTTCGTCTTGAAGACATGCTGATTTGTCTCTTCCTCGTGTGGCTCGGGCTTGCCATAAGTACACTCGAGGAAAATGCTGAATTTTATGGAGCCCTGGTCCGCAATCTCCTGCGTTAGTTGGCCGATGATGCTGGCCTTCATACGCTCGAGGTAGCAGCAAATGTTGATGACATCGCTCGATGTATGTTCCGCAATGTATTTCTTCACCATCCTCCTAAATGTGCTCTCTGCCCCATGAATCCATGCTTGTTGGCTGTGCTGGCTCCGGTAATGATAGCCAGATATCGACAAAATTCTGTAGAAACAACGGATCATGCAGATATACTCAGTGATGGTCCAAATCAAGTGTGTTTAGCGGGTGGGGGCAGGTCTAGTACACTTTGTGCTGTGAGTATGCAGGTTATCTTTACAGATAAACTTCCCCTCTGCAGGTCCCACACACAGCGATTCGGTGTTCAGGTTGGCTCAGCAAGTATGCTCATGACATTGGGCATCTCTGACATGTTGGAAAGTTTTGTTACAGTACTTGCAACAAGACAACCCAGCAGGCTTGATCAGTCCCAAACATGTCTCACAGTGACTAGCAAGTTTGTCACTATTGGCAAATGGTGCCCCACAGTGCTCGCATACCTACTGTGCCTCCCTGAATGGATTGAAGGCACAGTTATGCTCATAGTGAAGACCCGTGCAATGATTGGTAAACAGTCGGTCGCAGAAACCACATTGGTGTGCGGGCCTAAGTATCGAAGCTTCTAATGATGACAATGATGATGATGATGAAGGGAAAGATGAATGTGAAGATGCCATAGTAGGAAAAACAACTACACTACATCGAACTCCTTCTTTTTCTCATCTGGTTAGGGGCGGCGATGGAGCTCAAGCAGGGTGGCAGTGGTGCTCTACACAGCATGATGCTGGCCGGTGGAGGGGTAGGGAGGTGAAGAAACCTATAGGAAAAATGGATATGCTTAAGAGTGCGGCAAGGTGATTAGCCAAACATCTATAGGGCTAGTTTAAAGGTTTTCTCAGAGCAGTCCCAAGTCCTCATACATTCTACAGTTGCTCCATCCTCTAGCTCCCGAAAAAGACAAACCACAGGCATCGCATGTGTGCATGCAGGATTCGAAGCAATTGGATCCTGATAAAATGTCCTTGCGTGCTACTCAGGGTGGGCGGGCCTCCCAGCGAAATGTTTTTTTTTCCAGACCGCTTCATGCAAGTAATGAGGATTCGAAGCAGGAGTATCCTGACATAATGTCTGAGCGTGCTACCCAGGGTGGGCTTTGACAAAATGTGTTTTCCTTACTGCTTGTTATTGGGAGAGGTCAGGGCATGGCCCTACAAAACAGGCTTACCAGATCGACTGTGGGTGTTCATAATTCCATCTGATCATGCACATGTCCTCCCAAGACTTTTTATGGTAAAAGTGAGCACTTACAAGGTCCTTTATTTCTCTCAACCATTTAAATAGTATGTAAGTTACACTGCAAACAGAAGTTTATGTCTAAAGCCAAAGGTTAAAAAAAATGCTTCACGAATATGACTAATAAAATATTCTTACTTCACAACATAGCTGTACTGCATGCAGTGTGTGTTACAAGGGGGGAAAATAGCAATGCGTGCCTATGAATATATGCAAAACATTTAATACTACTGCATGGCAGGCAGGAAGTAGACAGGCGTGCGTGTTTGCAGCGAACAGTGCGCTGATGAGACTATTCATGATAAGGTGAGCACTTTTTTTAAATATAATATTCAATATTTTTGGCATAAGATACTATGACTTCCAAGGGCTGTGGTTAAGAGAAGTAACTAAAATGCTCATGCTTACCGAACACTACTACATGACAGGCAGGACAAGCGCACGTTTGCATTGTATATGTTATGTACGTTAAAGTGAGCACTTTTTAAAAAATAATATTGAATATTTTTTAGCCTTAGACGCTGCGACTTCCAAGTGCTGTGGATAAGGGAAGTAACTAATGTGCACACTTTACTGTGGACAGCCTAGAAGAGAGTGACAGGTTAGATATCCAGCAGATGGTCTCTTAGGGCCGATGTTTTCCAAACTTAAATGTGAAGTGTGCATGTATTAAAATTGCTCGATGCTCGGTGTCAGTGAATTACTGTTTTTGGAAAACCTGGGAGGCCTCAACACACATTACAGTTGACATCAAGGTTTGGAAAAAAATATTAGAGATAACACTTATCAAGCAGCAGCACTGTAGTACATGAGAGAGATAAAGAGACTTTCGAGTGGTTCCGTGGCAGGCAGCAGCCCACACATCGAACTACACTGTGCAAAGGCACATTCAAGAATGATGAAAAAGGAAAGTTGCCACCTTCTATAAATAGAGACAAGCCTAGCCACGCCTTGTTGGTCCCCCCTTCGTTTTCACCTGCGCATGTGCGGGTAAATTTTTCAAGGTGTGCTCTAACCCCACTTTAGATTCAGTTCAACAAAACCATGTGCTCACAAGAATAGGTCCTCCTCCTACCTCGTCGCATGCACAGCCTCCTGGCCACTGACGAAATTGTTTTACTCATTCTAGCTCATCGGCAGATGTATGACTCTGAATTAAATTTACTATTGCAGACTCTAGATATTCCATAACTCTCTCTCAGTGGAGACTCCACAAATAAATTCACTTTTGTATATGTTCTCTGTATAAATACATATGTTACCAAGAATAGGGTATGTGTTCTTGTCACTATGGGACACACATATAGCATATAGTAGTGAAGAAATATGCATCAGAATACATTCAAATATAAAGATTTATTAATTGTGTATATATATATATATATACATTTTCAAACTCTCTCTGCCACCACAGGCATGATGCATCATAAGTTATAAGGAATTAATTATAGCATTCTTAGTTAATGTTGCGTTATGTTATACAAACATGAAGTTAAAAAACCAATATATACATTCTTTAACTCATCTGCCTTCCAGAGGCATGCTGCATCATCATTTATAAGGAATTTATTTGTTTTAATAAAAGTTGTTTCATAGGATTCTTAGTTGATGTTGAGTTACAGTATACAAACATGAAGTTTAAAAAAGCCAATATATTAATTTTTTTACTCTCTCTCTCTCTCTCTCTCTCTCTCTCTCTCTCTCTCTCTCTCTCTGCCACCACTGCAGGCATGATGCATGATAATTTATAAGGAATTAATCAGTTTTTATAAAAGTTGTTTCATAGAAGTCTTAGTTGATATTGATGTTGATGACATCACTAACCTGCTGGGGCTGGTTTCCATACAGGGGGTTGCTGTCCGTGTACGACGATGACATCTATGCATCGCTGCGTCGATGCATCTCTGGTGATGGTAGGTGGCATCGATGTAGTTGCATCGACCTTCCTTGTGCGCCATGGCAGTGGTGCTGTTGGCTGGAGCAGTGACTGTGGCAGCGACGGTGCGGCACCCACCTGCTGCCTGCATCTTCATTTCGCCGACTGCCTGATGGTTATAAATTCGCTCAGTTCTTGTAGTAGTAGGCGTTGGGCAGGTCGTTGGCGACAGGTTGGCGGCAGTGGCAGCTGGCTGCTGCTGCTGCTCGCGCTGGCTGTAGCATCATCTATCATCATTGTCGCTGTCGTTGTCACTGATGGCAATGGTCGACGACAGGGCGGTGGCGGCTGGCTGCTTCTGCTGCTGCCATTGGCATTGACGTCCATCATCGTCGGCGGCACCACCACCGACGACGATCGATGACTGTGTGGCTGAGGACGTCGGTGGCAGGTCTACTGCCTCGATGCTGAGCACCTGCAGCAGCATTTCCTCCTCCTCTGGGACATCTGCAGCAGCGACAGCATAAGCTTGGGCATCCGAGACGGCGGCAGCGGCAGCCTGATGCAATGCATCATCCATCATGTTGTAAGAAATTACCTCGTCTCCACCACACGAGAGTGGAGTGTCTGCCCACATCTGTTGGATGATACATCTGCCAGCTGGCACACAGTGCAGCATCTTCTAGTTTCGTTTAAACATTGCAGGGAAATGTGCCAACAACCAGTGACTCATCCCATTGCAGATCTCGGTATATGTCTGCTCGCTGCCATCGTCGTCGTCCCTGGTGGTGTACTCTACCTCGCAATTGCTGTGGACGATATAGGCATAGCTAACAGTCGAGAAGAAAGGCAGACTCATTATGTTGAAGGCGATGATAACTAATGGCAGTAGGCAGGATACATAGGGCTTTTATATATCACTGAGCAGCCCTCGCAGAAGGTTGCCCACTAGCAGTAGGAGATGTACAACAAGGGCACAAGCAGCTACCTAGAATTTACACTTACTGTGGCATATCACTTCACACTCGATACTGGCAGCTTCTTTTTCTTCGATGTTCATACTGAATGCTCGAAGTAATTGGTTTTACTTATAAATGCAGCAAACTGTCGATATGCACAGGAGATACAATTTGTTGTCAACCATCGCCATGGTCTAAATATGTCCAATGCATTCCTCGCCCAGTGCCATATCTTGCTGCTGCATTCCTTGTGTAGAGCAAAGTCGACTCGCTTACCCAGGTACTACTGTTCACTGATGTCTTCAAACTCTGCATGTATTTTGAGAATGTGTCCATTTGTCGGCAGTTGACTGTTAAGCTACAAATTAACGACATCACAGTTGACATATTTGTTGCATGGCCTCACTTCAGTGTGAAAAAATTTCCCAGGCATCCTTGATATGCCCACATGTGGTTTTTACCATCACATACTTGCACTTGTTCATCGCCCAACTCTGGTTTGAAGATAACTCGATGGTAGCGCATGTAGAAGCTATCATAGAGGTTTGTATCTTCTGGCTGGAACTGGACACAATAACATATGTTGAAACCCATGGCAGCGGCGGCATTGGATATCTCTCCTGGCAGCTGAGTTAACAATGAATGCAGGTCGAAGCTCATGCTTGGAAGCTACACCAACAATGGACTACATGTGCAATGCTAATTGTATCTTATACATACTCGGTGACGATAAAACACTCACACACACACAAGTTACAATGCTTACATCGAGAGAGAGAGAGAGAGAGAGCTAATATCTGCATTTTAACAAAACCCGATATGTGCGTAGATTTCCCATTAGCAATTGGCTTGATACATCCATACATTATATGCATGGCAGCCTCGATCATCATCACCATATCTTTGTCTGATATTAGTTGATCGTAGCAAGATGGTAGCTGCATTCAGAATTCACCACCCAGCAAACACGTTATGCATGTACTGTAAGTAGTCTCTGTCAGTTGGAACTCTGTTGCTAGATAGCAGTTACTGATCGTAAGTTTGGTGAGCACTCTAAAGACTGCATTCATATTCCATTTCAACAGTAACACTTCCATCACGAATGGACTCTAATCGTCATTGGATGAGTATACACACAATTGTAAAGGCAGTCACCTACAATGCCCTACAGTTGTACTTACAATCTGATGATCCTTTGTCACATTGCAACACTACAATCTCTCTCTAAGCCCTCCAAGAGCCCCTTTTGAGTCATGTTTAGCCCCTACGAACCCCTATTGAGTCACATTGAGTACATTGAGCCCATAATAGCCCCTAAGAGCCCCTAAGAGCCACTAAAAGCTCCTAATAACCCCTGTTCAGAACCTACGAGCCCCTAAGAGCCCCTAGGAGCTCCTGTTGAGCCCCTAAGAGCCCCTATGAGCCCTTATTAAGTGATATTGAACTCCTAAGAGTACCTAAGAGTCCTCATAGAGCCCCTAAGAGCCCCTAAGAACCCCGATGAGCCCCCTAAGAGTCCCTGTTGAGCCCCTATGAGACAATGTTGGGCCCCTATGAGACAATGTTGAGCCCCTAAGTGCGCCTATGAGCCCCTGTTGATCCCTGTTGAGCCCCTAAGAGTCCCTATGAGCCCTATGTGCCTCTAAAAACCACTGTTAAGCACCTATGAGCCCCTATGAGCCCCTAAGAGCCCCTATGAGCCCATGTAGAGCCCCTAAGAGCTTCTAAGAACCCCAATGAGCCCTAAGAGTCCCTGTTGAGTCATGTTGAGCCCCTATGAGCCTCTATGAGCCAATGTTGAGCCCCTAAGTGCCCCTATGAGCCCCTAAGAGTCCCTATGAGACCCTATTGAGCCCTGTTGTGCTCTAGAGTACCTTTGTTGAGCTCCTAAGAGCCCCTATTAGACCCTGTTGAGCCCTTTGAGCCCCTAAGAGTCCCTATGAGCCACTGTTGAACCCCAAAGAGCCCCTGTTGAGTCACGTTGAGTCCTAAGAGCCCCTGCGAGCTTCTACAAGCTGCTGTTGTATCATGTTGAGCCCCTAAGAGCCCCTACGAGCTCCTATGACCCTGTGTTGAGCCTTGTTGAGCCCCTATGAGCCCTGTTGAGCCCTATGAGCCACTGTTGAGTCATGTTGAACCCCTAAGAGCCCTTTTTGGGTCATATTTAGCCCCTAACAGCCCCTACGAGGGTGTTCTACCTGCCAAATATACTGCAATTACAGGTAGACATACTCTGCCCTTTGCCCTTCTGTACTTTTCTCCTCGAGAGCCCAGGACCATAGTAGTAATGCATTAATGCATGGACACGCCCTGTCTGTCGTACACATGATACACTCATGATTTTTGTGTGTACCAAGACCTCAGTATGCATAATGAAGGGCAGTCATACATGGTCTGTATGTCACAAATTGTTGCCATATCGCATTAAGTGCTCAACCATTGCTTTTGTTAAAGTCCAGCAATGAAGTCGACATCATCTGGCTCAAGCATAAAGGTGAGTACATCTCGTATCTTATCACATTCTATGTTACCATCACTCAAATTCAGATCGTGATATTTCTCAAGTAATGTATGCGTAGCCATGCTTTTCTCGTCGAGCGAATGCTATGGGAAGGGCAGAAGGAATGAACATTTAGCTAATCTGCCGTCTGCAAATGCTATGCAGATTTGTTTAATTTCAAACCTGCACTGCGATGTACAGCCCTGGGCATTTGCGTACATTGTGACAGTCTAGTGGTGGTGATTATTCTATTTATGACAATATCTAGACTATACGATTGCGAAAATTATAAGTTACCTGGTGATCGTGAATGATCAGGGTGTATGCCTGTGTGTTAGCTGGGAAATTAGCCAAAGCAGACAATTCAGTCAACGACCCCATCCTGTATTCTGTCATATTGCTTGTGCACGTCTAAAACGAGCAAAGGGGCAGAGCTCGCGAATTCGTCGGGTAATAGCATCGGAGACTGTGTGTTTTGACTGTAGTAGGTTCTCTGAAAATCAGTGTTCATATTGTAAGGAACTATGTATATGCCATTACCATAATCAATTTTTAGGTCGGCATATGGGTAGCATTCGTAGTTGAGGTGAACTTTCACGTTCCGTATATTGGCATGATCAAACTTCGAGTTGTCTACGCCGATAATGTTATGTTTTTGGTCTGAAATGCTATCATTATGTAGCATGGTATTTTGCTTGGGAAACTGGTTTTCACGTTCCAGTTTATAGACATAGCTTGAGGGACACTAGGATAGGTCTCAAGACTCCACGAATGGAACAATATGTTGATATTCGTACCTTTCTCAACAAATTAAAAAAATGTAATGTATTCTGGCATTTTTACTTGCACATGAGACAAGAGCCATTTGATAGAAATAATCGCCAGTGTTGTGACTTCAGGCACTGACGCAGTATCCAGCGAGGGACCGGGCAAGTAAGGGGTGTACAGATGGATTTCTACCTTGGTGATCACGTCTTCATACCCTGCAACCTCCACCATGTTTAGAATTTCTCCGTCCAAAACGATTAACCATCAGACTTAATTTGTGCAGAAAACTCACGTTAGCAGTTAGCACGACAGAAGCTCTCCGCATACTGACATCTGGTGTGGAACCGTAAGCAGAATTTATTATGTTCGTCCTACAGCCTTATATTTGCACAGGTGAAGTCTAGTTGTAATCTCTTCGCGACGAAAATTAATCAAGCGACTGTCTTGGTCAAAATCTATACCAGAACCTCGTGCATATTCGTTGTGACCACAGGAATGTAAATGGGCGACTTTGGCACATCTATGAGTTTAAATCCGGATAGGACCATAGCCGTGAATTCATGATTTGTTTGGGTACGTTTACCATTTAGATAAGAACCTGTTACTAAGTTGCAATTTATTCTAATTACGTTCACTGGGAAAATATTCACAGGCAAAGATTACTTGTCGAGTTTATTCGCTGTGTATGTCGTGTTCACGAATCCAAACATGGCTGCAAGTGTATCACTTTGCATGAAATCGACTTTTGACTGTACTTGACATTTCACAGAGGAAATTATTTTTCGATCCCTCAAAGTTTTACCAACACATCCAGTGATAATACATATTTTAGGACGTCGGATATATCGTCAATATCGTACACCCTGGTGGGAATACATACCTCCCCTTTTTTACAGTTCTCCTTTACGTACCAGAACATACAGTTGTGCTTATCGATATCCGGTACTGAGAAATATATTTTGTAATATATTAGCGCAATTTTTCATGCCCCTTCTAAATTCAGAGGCGAGAAATGCACAGAGTGCAATTCTTAACTGTTATCTGATAGGATTAACATCAGCGACATCACTGATTATTATAGGCAGTGTACACTCATTAAGTATGTGGGTGCTCTTGTTAAGCAAGATGTGAAAGAAACCGAAGGCATAAATGCCCACAGTTCCATTCATGAGGTTGCAGTTGCATACCATAATTATAATATATCCTAGCACCTTTCATGTATTTTTTCAGTTCAGGCGGGGTCGTAGGCCGCCGTAACTATCGAAATATATAACAATATTTCTGCACTTGAGGTATGCCACCCAGAGTTTTCCACTTCCACTGTTCATATCTAAGATAATTACAGTGCTCTCTATGTGCCATGGACAGCACAGAAGACCATCTCGCATGAAGATGCCTCGGAAATTGGGTAAGTTCAGTATAAATGTGCTCATCCAGATACCATTTTCCGTGAGTGGGGCCTTAGGTAACCTGCTCAAGGTCAGCCTCTCGCACCTAGTTATAACTTTCTTCTTCCCACACAGTGCACCACGTGTCTTGCAGCGAGAGAGTTCTGTAGCATCGCCCCGATACCGGCTCTTGCCGCTGCCCAGGGGCATGCTTAGGTGTGCCTTCCATTTGCTGCCTACATGTAATTTCGTCACCCTCTTCCGCTTTCTTGTGCCTCTACCTTGTTTGAAGTGACCGATGTATAAGCTCTGACTGACTTTTTTTCCCTGCGAGCAATTCCATCCTTTTATTATGTAGTATAGTTTCTGTGAGTTGTTGATTATCACTCTTTGCAGGATTATTTGCATGTGCAATACCACCTGTGCAACCGATTAGCCAACCTAAGAAACCTATTGCTGGTTGTAGGAAGGGAAGGATGCCACCAAATTTAACTTTTTAACTTTGTGCCTTGGTTTCCTCCCAATCCCCTCGCCCTTTTTAATTTTCGCACACATGATCTTGGACACTCCCCAGGTGGCCAATCATTCACCGAGTTTCGATGCTGGTGAGATACCTACCTTTCGTGCTTTTTTCTGCAAGAATAACATCAGCCTTGTGTTTATCTTAGTAGATATATAATGAGAGAGCTGACTCACATCACATTTTCTTCAAACAACCAAGCAATTTAAACTCAAAATCAAGTAAGTTTGTCATTTTCAAGCAACTTTTTTCATGTTTCTAGAAACGTCAATTTTCAGTTCTCAAAAACAAGCAAATTTAAGCCAAAGTCATGTAGTTTTAAGCCAAAAACAAGCACCTTTTAATTTTTTTCAGAAATAGACATTCAGGATTTGTGCAAATGTAAAAAACAACAAATTTTAAGCCAAAATCAAGCAAATTTCTCGATTTTCAAGCAACCTTTTTACATTTTCTAGAAATGCTAATTTATCAAGCGAGCTATCTAAATCAAACAAATTTAATCCTAAATCGTGTAACTTTAAATAAAATAAATATAAATTGTCGATTTTAAGATAATTCTATATCATGCATAGTTTATCCATTCTTCATTTCTTTTAAACCTTTGTATGCTATGAAAACTGGTTTCTCATTTATTAATTTTAAAGCATTTTTATCAAACATATTTACATAGCAATCTGGTAAAGTAATTTTATAGTTACCATCTAGAATACAATTAATTTTTTTATAGAATTCAGATTAATAAATTTGAAATTCTTTAACAACATACTTTTTATTAATTTTTAGCTTTTGCAGTTTAGTTAATTCATATGAATTGTTCAACTTGTTGATAAGTGATTCAATTTTGTTTTATTTATAAGGAAAGAAATTAATTAAAAGAAAATAAAAATTAGCATGCTATTTTTTTCTTAATAAATTTATTTCCTTATAAATAAAATGGAATCTATGCTCTGTTATGAAATGGAAAATAAAACCATATATAAGCAATGCAACAAGTCAGGTGATGTATTAAACATAGAAATTTTTTATCGCATAAACACACAAATGATAAACATATAAGCACATGTAAAAATGTTATAGACAAAATACTTTACATCATTATGAGTTTAAAAAAGAGCATGTAGTATGCGAATGTGGAAAATATGTCTGTAGCATAAAAATACTAAATTACACAATGCAAATGAAATTCGAAATGGCGAATATTCAACTAAGTCATGTGTGGTATGTAATGAGAATAAATCTCGATTAATTTTATCCCCATAAAGCTATTTTAGACAAACATACTACTAAATGTAAAAAATGTTTTACTGAGAAAATATTATGTGAATGTGGAAAAAAAATTTTGTTGCATATCTCAAAGAGCATTAAAAAAACTGAATTGTGCAATTCATTAGTAGATAATCTAAATTAAATTCAATATTATAATTATCCAACAAAAACTTGTAAAGTATGTAATGAGAATAAATCTATGAAATTATTTTATCCTAATAAAAATGCTAACGATAAGCATACAAAAACACGTAAAAAAATGTTTTAATGACAAATATCACCATAACAAGAAGTTAAATAGTTAAATTATATCATTATTATAATTAATTTAAACAAATTTCGATTTTATTCCATTATAACATATTTTTATAATTTTCTATTATTTCATAAAAAATGTTCTTTATAAATAAACAAATATGTATATGAACAATCTAAAAGTTGAGTTGAGAGATAGGCGGGTGCGGGAGCTGAGATTTTTAGCTAAAGAATTAAAAATTAAAATTTGGTACAATCTAAGAAAAGCTGGTTTAATTACAGCTATTATAAATGAAAAAAGAAAGAGAAACTTAAGCAAATTTGCCATATTCGTATGCTAATGTCAAAGAACTATATTCGAAAGATAGAAATTAATAAAAATAAATATTTAAAAGCAAGCAGATAGCATAATGGATAATAAAAAGCAACTTTACAAATTTACCTATATCAGATATCGATATCAATGAATTATATTAAGAAGATAAAATGAATTTAAAAGTAATATTCCCATTTTCTACTAATGTATTCGTAAACAAAAAAATAATAGAATAAGCAATAGAAATTACAGAGTTAAGAGAGCTTTTAAAAGTAGGATATCAACATATAACATTGAAAATACCTTTAATCTGGTACAGACTAATCAATTTTTAACTTAAGTAACAAATAAGTTATTTGAGATAAGATGTGGTCAACTTAGGAAATTTAGAGGGGTGAAAGTTAACATTAAATGACATACTAATTGTCGCAAGCAATAGAATAACCAAGTACAATTATTTACATTTCAATCACCCTACTATACAGTACTGAATGAAGTGGAAATTAAATGATATACAAAATCATAAAAAGTGAAATACTTACTAATTTATCTGAATTTCCCAGAAGAGGTTCAGGATGGGCTTTAGATAGAGCAATTGTAATATAATTAGCTATACGTAAGTTTAATCCATTAAATATAACATCGTATATTGATCTACCAGAAGAGATTAAGAATAAAGAAGCATGCATAAACGTGAAAAATGAAGACCAAAAATGTTTTCTTTGGGCCATAAAGTCTGCATTATTTCCAGCAGACAAAAACTCGGATAGAGTAACTAAATATAAAAATGTGGGGCTTAATATTGATAAAGTATTAAATAAATATGAATATCCAAGTAAAATTGATGATATACAGTACCAAAAATAGCAAATCAAATTGATACATCTATAAATGTATACTCAATTGAAGGTAAGTCCACAGTATATCCACTAAAACTTACAAAACACAAAAGGAAAACCATATAAATTTACTTTAGTTCAAAAATGATAAAAAATTCACATGAGTGTTGGATAAATTTTTATCGAGACTGCTTTCTGCATAAAAAACTAAACATAATGGCAAAACTTATATATATGATATGTCATCAATTCTTTTATTCTCTAGAAAGATTAAATAAACATGCATACAACTGCTCTAATAATGAATAAGTTAGTATCAGTACACCTTCGAAAGGAGAGCAAATATTTTTCAGTAATTACAAACCTACAATGAAAGTTCCTTTTACAAAATAGGCAGATTTTGAATCAATTCTAAAGAAAATATAAACTAAACCAAATCCAAGAGACATAAAGAAATTTAAATTAATACAAAAATATCCTGTTTTGACAGAATACGACATTGATCATGGTTTATGTAGAGAAATTCTAAATCAAAGATATAATCTTACCAATGAACAAATAAATACAATTGATTTAAAGTTGAATGATTTAACATACACAATGAAATATCAGTTACATGAAGGTCCGGTTTTTGCTATTTTATTGTATCTAGTTATGATTATTAACCACCAGTTGTATATCTAGGCCCAAATGCACATAGGATGTTTATACACTCAATGGAAAGGGAAGTAGAAGAGATGGCTAAATATATTCGCAAATTGAACCAATGCATCCACTTACAAAAGAAGAAAAAGTGTTATATAATATATCTACAAAATGTACTGTATGTGAATGTGAATATACGAAGGAAAATAAAAAGTACATCATCATGATCATATAACTGGAAAATTCATTAACCCAGTATGTAATATTTGATATCTACAATTAAAATTACCCAATTTCGTTCCAATTTATTTTCATAACTTAGCTGGATACGATGTTCATTTAATTATTAAAGAGCTAGTATATGATGAAAAAGATGTAGATTTAATTGCAAATAATGAAGAAAAGTTTATTACGTTTGGGAAACATTATAAAATTTAAACATGAGATTTATAGACACATTTAAATTTATGGCAAGTAGTTTAGATAAATTATTATCTAATTTAAATAAAGATCAAATGAAACATATACAAAAGCATTTTACAAAAGTTAAAGTAGATTTAGTTATTAGAAAAGGGGTTTAACCATATGATTTTATGGACAGTTGGAAAAAATTTGAAGAGAAAGAACTTCCACCATTAGTGAATCATACAAAAATTTTAATGAATCTGATATAACTGATGATGATTATGATCATGCAAAATGTGTATGGGATCAATTTAATATTAAGAAGCTCGGTGAATATCATGATTTATACTTAAAAAGTGATGTGTTACTATTAGCAAATGTATTTTAAAATTTTATAAATATGTGTATAAATGTATATGGTTTAGATCCAGCGTGGCATTTTACAGCCCTCATATTATCATGGGATGCCATGTTAAAAATAACTAAACAACCATTTGATTTATTGCATGGTTATGATATGATTTTAATGGAAGAAAAGGGTATAAAAGAAGGAATTTCACAATGTCGTAAATAATTTCTTAAAGTAAAACATAAATATTTAGTAGATTTTAATCCTAACAAGAGTCTAATTATTTGGCATATCTTGATGCAAATAATTTATATGGTTGGGCAATGTCTCAATATTTATTATATGGTGGTTTTGGATGGGTTGATTATCCAGAATATAAATTATATTTTTGGCAAAATTATTTATTAAATCTTAATGATGATTCACAAAGTGGACATATTTAAGAAATTGATTTAGAATATCCACAAGAATAGCACATTTCGCATAAATATCTTCCATTTCGTCCAGAAAATAAGGTAGTTCAAGGGACAAATAAATCCAAATCGTTAACAACTTTGCATAACAGACAAAATTATGTTATACACTATCATAATTTGAAACAGTGCCTAAATAATATGTCAAAACTTACTAAAATACATAGAATATTGAGATTAAATCAGTATGATTGGTAGAAGAAATATATAGACTTAAATACATAAATGAGAACTACTGTATAAAATGACTGTGAAAAAGATTTTTATAAGCTGATGAATAATTCGGTGTTTGGTAAAACTGTGGAAAATATTAAGAATAGAGTAGATATAAGACTGATATCAAATGAAAAAGCCTGTGATAAATTAGTAGCAAAAGTAAATTTCAAAAGAAGTACTACATTTAATGAAAATCTTGCAGCTACACATGTGAATAAATCAAATATAAAATTTAATAAGCCTACTTATGTTGGTATATGAAATTTAGATATATCAAAAGAATTGATGTATGAAACCAAAAATATGGCCATAAAATTGCATTATGCTATCAAGATACCCATTCACACATTTATGGCATAAAAACAGAAGATTTTTTACGAACATGAAGACAATGTTAGATAAATTTTATACAAGTGATTATCCAAAGGACAATATTTATAACATGCCTCAAATAAATAATAAAGTTTTAAGTAAGATAACAGATGAATGTAATGGCAAAATAATGAAATAATTTGTTAGTTTACAAGCAAAAATGTATGCTCACAAGTTTGGTGAAAAATAAAATAAAATATCGAAAGGTGTAAAGAAATGTGTAGTTAATAAGAGAATAACATTTAAGGACTATAATAACTGTTTGTTTAAAGAAAAAATACAATATAGAACAATGAATTTAATAAGGAGCAAAAAACATCAAATATATAAAGTAGAAGTTATTAAAATAGCGTTAAGTTATTGTGATGAGAAAAGGAGTGTACAATAAAGTAAATACATTGTCATATGGATATCAAAATAAGTAATTTTTAATTAATTTTTATATTATTAGATTATATAATTTTACAGATTCACAATATCTGTAATATTTCTAGCATATTTTGTTTCCAAAACAATATCAACAGCAGAACCATCAAAATCAATCAGTTTACCATTTCAATCCCTAATTTCCAAAACAATATGATTAAATCACCCATTGTTAATTATATAAAAAATTGGAAATGTGGCTCATAAATAATATAATCTCTTAAACCAATCATAGTTTTGATGAAAAACTAGCCATTATATATGTTTCTAAATGGCTAGACTGATCATGTTTATAAACATTCCATGTGCCAAATTACAATGAACATTTATTGTTTTTAATGGATCAAAATTTGGTAGTACAGTGCCAATTACATTTTTTTCTTTTTCAATAGTCATATTTCTTTCTAAACCAAGAATATTGGATAATCGATCGTCAAATTTAATATCAAACTTAGATTAAAGAAAAACTCCATTTTTCACACTGTCTGTTGTTAGTTCAATGTTATTAGATGATAATGGTTCAATTGAATTTATAGTTTCCATTAACAATTGAATATTGTATTGTCCTCTAGGTATATTTATAAATTCATGGTTATCAATCAATGTTATACATTAATTTTACCTGGAAACTAATGAAAGCATTCGACTTATCTTTGTGGATGATATCATAATGAAGTTTTTCCTTTAGTATTGAACTTTTATTTGGTAACTTGAATACTTTATTGTCCATTTATTACTCAAGAAATTATATTTTTAAATGAAAAGGTCGATTGGGGCATCAGTGTTTTAATTTCAGAAGAAAACATCTAAAAATTAAAAGATTGACGAACTTTTTCCTCACAGTATAATAGCAACGATTAGTGGTCCTACTAATATGTGAAAACCAACTTGATGATTAATTTTATTTAGGATGGCGAAATTTTAATAAATTGTTTGTTTGCTCAAAAAAAATTAACCCAAATATATTCAGTTACAAAATTACTTTGAAGTAATATCCAAAAAGTTTAATGGAAAGATGGCTTATTTTTCAAATAGCAATGATGATGTCGCCCGCTGACACTTTCGGATCTTAGCATGCTGCCATCTAGTTGTGATAGAAAAAATGTTTGTACTGTGGTGTTATCTACTCGTTCGAGAATGACTCCACTCTCTCTGACTTTGAGTGAGCTCTGCAGTGCAGTTGTGACATGCTTGGCCAGTGGCTCGCAATAAAGATGCTTTCTACTCACCATATCTCACCACATAAAGCTTCATAATCAACACCTCATTCGTCCTGTCACCATGGCTCAGTGACAGGATGCACAACTTCAGACTTAAGTTTCCAGGGATCGAATCCCCGAGCCAAGAGGATAATTTATAGTGTAAATATGAAGGAACCCATATTTACATTGTTATTGACCAAGTCTTGCTAAATTCGAGCCAAAAAACCTTGTTCTTGCTATATATTCTATATATGAGTATTGATGCAAATAAATGGTACTGCTTAATCTCCAACCCAAAAAACACTCTCTATGCTATCTTGTAGTATATCATATATATGGTGCAGTGATTCATATACCATAAAACAAAACAAATAAAAAAATAAATAAAAATAAATACCAAATCACCTCTCTGCTAAAAAAAAATTAATAAAAAACATGCAGGCTGAATGGAGAGGTGATTGGGATTCTCTATTTGGCGTTTTTGCAGGTGCTAAATAAGGCCAGAAAAGATAAAAATTTGGTCACCGGCATGATATAAATATCTGTCAACCCAGATAATATTCAGGTCCCTGGTGTGTTGTAACAGCCGATAAACCTTTTGTAATTTAAAAAAAATTTGCTCATAAATGAAGAGTTATATAATCATTATATTTATAACAGATATAAATTTTGCACTGCCCAAAAAAGAGAATCGAAAATAATGTGTTACAACTTTTAAAATGAATATGAATATCTACAGGATGGTTCAAATTCATTTTCAAAAATTGATACTCGAAGGTTGAGAAATTCTTTAAGAATATTTCAATAATATTATAACATTTTTTTTTCAATTGATGGTGAACTCGACTAAGAAACACTTCATTTAATCAATAAGGCAAGATGTGGTGTTAAAGACGATATACATGGTAGCTACTCAGCCACAAACAAATGTAATAAAAAACATTAAAATGGAATTTTGCATATGCAAATAAATCAGTTACAATGATAGCTGAAGAGTTTTTTAACATTTGGCAAAAACACACACATTTGAAATTTGTTATGACACGCAATCTCCAGACATAGTAGTATATTATAAACAAAACCAACACAGATATTAGCAATTATGTGGATTTTGTCCTTATACATTATTTCCGCATGGTAGTGCACTAGTTCATTCATTTTTCCAAATCAACAAAATAGCCATGTTGAAATTCATATCAATAAACAAAAACATTGACATAATGAAGGGAGAAACACTCCTGAAAATAAAGTTTATTTACTAGGATTTTAGATTAATGAAATCGGCCATGCATTGGGTTTACAGCATACAAATGATAAAAATGCAATCGTACATCTAATTCTTAATAATGATTTGTTTGATTTACAACCAGAAAACATAAAAACATTCAAAACTTCTATTGCCCACCCACACAAAATGATTTTAATTATAATGAACCAATTGATTTGTGTAAAAAAAATACACAAAAACATTTCAAATTATTGACAGTGATTTGTATATTTTTTACAATAAAAATGTTTGGATAAAAGGTTTGAATTACAAGGAAATAATCAATAAGCCAATTTTGATAGCTGAAAAATTTCAATTGTTACCAAGCATTTTCAATAATATTTTATATACCAAAGACCTTCGGGTGAGTTAGTTCTGTTTGTTGATGATAAAATTTATATGGTTTATTATCCAACTTATCATCCCATTAACGAATATCCAAAAGTATTTTCATTGCTTGCATTAAGTGATGGATATAAAATATATGCTTTTTTTAAATTCATATTTGGGAAAAACTTTAATCTTCTATGAAACGTGTATTATGTTGAAATAGATGAATGTTGCTTCCAAATAAAAGAGAATGGCCTAATTAGCAACAAATTTCCTCATTTGCCAAATACGATAGAGTCGGCTTTTAGATATACAAATGGTTTACTGCATTTCTTTACCAACGAAACTTACAGTAAATATAATGAATTTACAAAAAAAAAATGCCTGCAGTTGGTAAAAATAACATTTTCTTTTTTTGTATAAAGGCTGAATCTTATAACGAAATTATAAATAAAATGAAAGCTATTGTTAATGGTTTAGAAAATTTAAATCCTTAAGAGCTATATAACAACAGAAAAACACATAAATATTTATGAAAGTAGAAAAAGTAACGAATTGTTACCTTTACAACCTGACACAATGTTTATTAATGAATATGGTCTATATTCTTTAATTTTTCCTTTAATTTTTCGTTTCCTTATATTTTTTTACTTACAAGATGGCTTAGTCACTAGATAAACAACTAGAGAACTTAAAACTAGAAGATAACAATAAATTGTATACGTTACTTGATTCGAGTAATTTTATTTCTAATGATAAAAATATAATTGTTATGTTGGGCAAGAATAATGAACCTTAGTTTAGATGAAAAGATGTGTGTATTATATTAAATTATTCAAGAACAGAAAAAGCTTTTAAACACATTGATGATAAAGACACAATTACCTTAGCATGTTTGAACCATCCCGATTTGGGGCCATTGGTAAGAAACAAAAATCTTTCATATTTATTAATGAATTTAGTTTATATTCGTTAATTTTATCCTCTAAAAAAAATATGTTAACCATTAAAAAATGGGTAACTAAAGAAGTCCTTCCTTCAATCAGAAAATTAGGCTCTTGTAAATGGCAAAAAAAAAAACATTGAGTTAAAAGACCACCAAATAAAAATAATAGAATAGAAATCTGGAAAACTCTCTATTCAAGCTCAAGAAGAAAAGAATTAAAATGAACAACTCACCTTAGAAAATATAAAACTAGGGCATTTTAACATGAATATGCACAATTTTCTAGACAAAGTTAAACAGAAAACAAAGAATGGTTATATATGCAACATCTAATCGTTATGCTTCAATTAATAATTTCAAAGTTGGTAAAACCTATAATTTAAACACCAGAAATTCTGATTTCAATCCTTCTCATAATGAACAAGATAGAATTTATTTTTGTTTTTATAAGATAGTTTTAGATGTAAACTAAACAGAAAAGTTAATTCATTAGTTGTTTTATGATTTTCATGATAAAAAGAATAAAGAGATTTTTGTTTTAAATTACACTTATTTACTTGAAATGGTAGATCTAGCAATTAAAAATATGAATGAGCCATTAAATTACATTAATAATTTAACTAAAAATCATTTAGCAGAAATTATTCTATGAAACCAATTATTACAGAACCAGTATATTTAAGTAATGATGATGAATTATCATCTAATCTGCAAACAAAACTATTTAAAATATTAGATTGCTTCATTGCTGAAAACAAATTTAAAATATCACATGAAAATTTATCAAGCAGATTAGAATTAGGCAACACACCGTGCAAAATCTTGGAAAGAAACAAAACAATTATTAGATTGGAAAGGCAGTAAAAAGCCAGTTACCCATAACAATAACAGAAATATAATTACATTTAATTACTTTTGAGTTCATTCCATTGATTATGTGAAATTCACAAAACATCTGTTTTATTTATCCAAGAGTGGTGATAATTATCAAATCCTAACCATTTTACATACATTTTAACACCTTTGGTTTTTAAAACTTTTTCAACCAAATATTTATTGGGATAGTTAGTTTTCATAATTTTGTATTCATAAAAACTACCTTTTATTTCTTCTCCATTGTCATCTTTCAGTTTGTAAGTTGGCACATCAAAATTCAAAATCTCAAATATAGTAAATCATTCTGTTGTCCAATTATGAGTATACCCTTTTTCAAAAATTTGGTTTAGTTGCTAACACGGACAACATCTCCGACTTAGTTTTCGGTTTAGTGGACATATTCGCAAAATCTTGTTTTCCTTAATTTTTTAATTGTTTTATTAACTTCAATTGGTTTCATATCAATAGTTCTATGTTTGGTATTGTTGTATTCCTTTACAAAATCATATATATATATATATATATATATATATATATATATATATATATATATATATATATATATATATATACACACACACTCAGTTGTAATTGCCATTCAAAGCAGATATCGCCCACATTTTATTCTTCATTGGACGATTATATCTTTCTACACTAGTGGGTTTTAATTCACTGAATGTAGAATATTGATTGATGTTAAATTTTTGCATAAGTTCTTTAAATATTTTATTATAACATTCGACACAGTGTCACTTTGTAAGTATATTCTAAAGTATTTGCTATATTTTTAGCAATTTTATCTTTTATAGGAATGGCACATTTATATTTCGAAAAGAAAAAAAAACAGTAATTGTCATAATATATTTGTATCCAATATTTATATGTGATATTCTTTTTATATTTTCAGTATCCATCTCAACAAGATCTATTTTTTATAAATCATCTATTCAATATGATATTACTTTGCTTCTTGGAAAAAATTGTTTCTTGTTGGATTATTTAAATAATTTATTATGCCTTCTCTTACTTTGGGCAATTTTTTTTATTTTGATTTATTAGAATTACACAATGAACATATATTTTCTGAACTAATCGTCCATTTTTACTATTTTTACTTTTTATATTGTTATTTTTAGTAACTTTCTTACACCTGAAGCACCAAGTATTCTTCATTTACTATTTAAAAAATCAATCTTTATATTTAAAAAAAAATATTCCTATTATGGTCATCAATCCATCATCATAACTAACTAATTTAATTTTTCTATTTTAAACAATAAAATATCATCTATGTTAACATCAAAAGCTTACTATAATGCCTTTTTTAGAATCATGAATAACATTCACAGTAACATCAGCTAAATTGAGATTAATGATAAGTATTTTATAAACAGTACAATCCATCAAAAAATAAACGAAAATATTATTATTATCTATGTGAAACATATTATTTTTATCCTACTTTGCATGTAAATAAAGTATATATATCTTTCAATTTATGAGTTAACGAGTGAATCACAATAATTCGAAATTGATTGGTTTAGGTTTCGTAATTTATAAGATATTACTATCAGGAATTTCTTTGCCTTTTTTTTCGATTTTAGAGTTAACAAGTGAATCACAGTACTTAAAAAAAAGACTGGTTTAAATTTTGTATTTGTCAGCTATTTCTTTATCAAAAAATACTTTATTGACTGTATATTTACCATCGATAGGCTCTGCCATATGATGAATTGTGCGATTTTGAAGAGAAACTTAATGTGTATTATTAAACAAAAATTTTACTTTGTTGATTTTGTAAAGCAGAAAAACAATATTGTATTTTGAATCTACATATGTTTTAAATTCATTAACATTAGTGTCAAGAGTTTTTCTTTAAAAATTCGATTAACGGTATCTCAAATATATCCTTCATTTAATAACAAAGAAATTATATATTTGAACTTAAAACCATGCGGAAAAAAGGTATACTATGATTAAACATAGATGTCCACATATAATTGAATTAAAATTCTGAACTCGATCCTCATTATAATAAACATTTCTATTTTTAAAGTAATTAGTTAAATTAGTAAGAATATTTTCTCCAAATAAAAAAAATAGTAAACATCATTATTTTCTTTAAAATAATAAATCCAATGAGTACTCGGATTTGATGAAATGTCGAAATTAACCACAGCACATTCATATTTGTGCATCATTTTTGGTAATTCATCAATCATATAAACAATTCTGGAATTCTTAATATTTAGTATTTTTACATGTTTTTGAATATCAAAATTAGATAACGGTGATATATTCATTTTTTTGGTCTACCCCTTTTTGCAACTAAACCACTTCCTGATTTATTTTATATTGCTAAGTTGTGTCTCTGTTGTTCTTCTAATTATTTTTTTCTTGTCTGTTCAACAGAATCGTAAATTGAGCTAGCTCCACCAGCTAAAGCACCAAATGCAGCTAAAACTGGAATGAAAAATGGTTAAAAACCCCCATGATGTAAACCACTTCCAGATTTTTCTTTTAACTGTTTTTATTGTTATTAAAAGTGGTTAAGTTAATTTAAAACTTTTCTTTCTTTTAATTTTTTCTCTCAATTTGATATTTTGTTAAGAATTTATCTATACCCAAATCTCTAAATTGATCACTAGGCATACCAAAAGTTATATTTGTTATCTTTATTTATAAGTAAAACAATCTATAATATCTAATAAATTTTAATGTCGCATCCTAATTTTCTTTTTTTAAATATAGTTGAAGCAACAGCCGCAGAAGCAATTTTTTCTAATATAATCTCCTTGGCTTCTTTTTGTAAAATTTTGTCAGTCACATGTCTAGATTCTAAATCTTTATGGTCTCTGTAACCAATGTTATGTTGTTTCCAGGCTTCATTTTATTTATTTATTCCTGTGCCACCTCTTTCCATTCTTTCATTTAATTCTGTAAATGCACCACAATAATTATAGCCTGGCAAATGCATTTCAGGCAAATTTAAATTGTTTAACGCCCAATTTCATATTCCTTTGCATGATGTTCAGAATATAAAAATTATTGTGGAATTACATTTAAAACTCTAATTGGCTATAGAATTCCTTTTGGATTATTAATAACAGAATCAGAAAATGTATTGTTCAACATGTTCATTATGCTCACTTTTTCATTAGAATAGTTGTTATTTACAGCATTTTCTACGTGGTGAATAATTAACAATCCATCCACCAATTTTTTAACATTGCCCATCCAAACATATTCTAATGGCAAAATATTGTATTATTTTATGCCTTCTCCAGATCTAGGAGTTCTTAGAGTAATCATTCTTTTGGGTGTGTGTGGCTTTGAACTTGAGCGAGATTCTTTTATATGCTGATCATAAATTTATTTAATTATATTTGTGTACTTCCGACTTCTATTCGAGTTTATTTGCTTATTAGGTTATATTCTTGGAATGCTGTATTTGTTGATAATACAATGTATCCCACATGGTCACGAACTCGCCGCCCCCGACCTCACGGAAAAACTCACTGCTATAGGAGCGAAACTTCGTGGTGGTGGTGGGGTGGACACTAAGACCATATCCGCCCTATTCGATAAACAGCTTACTGCCTCAGCGGCGAATTTGGACAAGCTAATGTAGTCTGTAGCCAACCTGGAAGCAAAATTTAACTCCATTATTGCGGGAATCATAAATACCAATCTCAATAGCATTGCGATTCACTCGCATCCCACATCAGTCCTTTGGCTATGCAGCTTACTACAATACATCGGACGATTTCACGTCATCTGTCTGACATGCATACTGATGACGACAAGTAGGCTCATTACAAACATGTGTGTGATGAAGTTATTCTTTGCAATGAGAAAATGGAACAAATAATTAAGAAGTGATCGAGCGACAGCACTAATTACATATATACTATGTGTATTTGGCATTATATTTCAGTGGCATGTCTGCCTCCATCAAGGATCTGAGTCACATTATTGCAGTAATTTGTAAAAATTATTTGCTAGCCAAACGGACACATATGGAGCAGGATTTTGTATTATCGGAAGTCTTCCAATCGATAACTTCGAGGCTCGACCAACCCTTTCCTGCTGCTGCTGCTCTGAAGACCGAACCTGGCTTCGAACCCAAGACCGAGTGCAAACGCGATGATGTGCCTCTGAAATGCAAGAGAGAGCGATCTAATGCATGTTTATTGACTGTACGCCATTACCTCACTTCCTACACTCTATGATTCACCAATACGACTTATGGAGTGTATAAACACAATATAAATGGTTTCTTGGTGGTAAGCAAGTTATCTTTATACCTAACGATATTATACAAGTGGGTAACGACATCCTGCAAGTAATGCCTGGACTCTATAAGCTGATGTTCAAACAAGAAAGGACAAATTATTTTCGTGCCACACTGAGGCAGTACAAGCACCTATTTCTACTCACTAGTGCTCATTTGGCTGGAAACAATGCTGCCAGCACTGCTTGTAAGGACGAAACACATCCTAAATTCGACATTATCGCCAGTCTCTTCCCTAATGCGGGCTCGGGTCTGAAGCTTGATGGTGACAGTCGGATGGAGTATGTCTTCTGGGATGATGTCAATGAGCTTTTAGACCATCTATGACTGCTCACACTATGTCTCAGCAAGCTGGAAACAAGTCGCATACAAACGAAATAGTGAACATTTTGGCAGAGCTTCGAGAATCTGGACACGTCAAGTGAGGGTCGACCCGACCTCAACTATGTCAAGAATGCAGATCGTCAAGGAGTTTCATCGCCCTGCATGCAGAAATTACCCAAGATGCAGGGTTCTTCTGTTTGGCCTCATGGACCTCTTTCCAGCTGATTTGGTGGAGATGCAGCCTTATGCCCACACAAATTAAGGTTATAAGAACATTCTGACCGTAATTAACTGTTTCTCGAAGTATGGCTGGGCCCTCCTTGTGTGCAGCAAGGGAGGTGCTGATGTTGCAGCTGTTATGAAATTGGTTTTGGCTGACTCGGCCGCACCAGCCCACCTCCAGACCAACTGCGGCAAGGAGTTCTACAACGAGGAATTCTGTGCACTTATGGCAATGCACAAGATTAACCAACACTCTACTTTTTCCATCACCAAATCTTCCATAGATGAACAATTTAACCGGACTCTTAAAACTATGATGTGGAAGGCATTCTCGGTGCAAGGCAGCTATGAATGGTTGACCCTGCTTCCTTGACTCCTTGCACAGTACAATAACAGCAAACATCGCACGATCGGCATGAGTCCTTCACAAGTTACTGCTGAACATGTTTCATCTCTTCTACAAAATGTGTACAAGACATCCAAGAAGTTGGACCTGCATCGGCGACGAGTGAAGGTGGGATCTTTTGTCAGGGTTTCTCATACAAAACGCGTCATTGATGAGTCGTATTTTCCGATCTGGAGTGTCAAAGTATTTCGTGTCGACAAAGTGAGAAATACTGCACTTCGGACCTACAAATTCTTCGATTTAACAACTACCAATCGCCGGAACTTTTTACGATTACGAAGTTCAAGTAACAAGATACCCCAGAGATTACATAATTAAACATGTCATTCGTCGATGTGGAAATCGCGTATTCGTTAAGTGGTTGGGCTTTCCAAAGTCATTTAACCAATGGGTGCCGAAAATGGCGATTAATAGAATGTGATGTATGCAGTTTTTGAACTTTTTTTTTCTCTACCTGAGTGTGTCTCATTTCAAACAAAACTTCGTCCAATCACTGTGTGCTCCGAGTTAAAACTCTGTGTACCTTGTAGACTGTGCTCCTGCCTCCAACTTGGAGGTGTTGTTGTTGTGTAAGCAGGTCATGTGGAAGATGGGAAGGAGGGTTGGCAGCTTCCCTACACGTGCCCCACTGTGGCGCGCACATGCGACTAGCCTGCAGCCCATACATAAGGTGCCGGCCGCATCGAAAGCGCGACCTCCATGACACCCTGCTATGGAAGTAGAGGCTCTAAGATGAGGGTACTTGTAACTGCCCCCAGCCCCGCTTTCTATTGTGACACAACAGGTCTTATGTGGTGGGCATCTCATCATAATCCTGCTTTTTCCTTCCTGGTGTATGTCACCAGGGCTTCGCTGCTGCTATATATGTCAGTCAGTCGTAGGGAGGAGGATGAGGGCTATGGATGTCGACCCTGGGTGGCACTACTACACGTATCGGGGTTCGGGCATAAGTGGGACACACTCTCTCTTTCTGTTGCTCTCGTAAGGAGGAGGGCTGTGGGTGTCAGGTCCGGAAATAAAGTGGGTCACACTCTCTGTTGCCCTGGCCGGCCCAGCCGGCATCATCATATCCTGTATGAAACATTTTTTGTGGTTTGTATAAGCAGTGAGCACACACACAGGTGTCTCAATAGCCAGCCCCCCTGGCCAGCTAGCGACATATCCTACAGATACATTCACTTTGCTCTAGGTTTGATGACTAAAATGTAGTAGTGTGGAAAGGGGTGTTCTGGACCAGGGTGTCGCGATAGGAGCATACATGCAGCCTGGCAATTTTCGCTCTATATAATTGCTTGTAAAAGTATATTTTTAATTTAAACACATAACTTTTCTTTCAAAAATTATGCTTTGAATATTTGCCTGTTGTGATTCCATAAACAATTTCTTCTTGAACATACGAGTTCGTATACATGCTGCTTCATGCATTGAAAATTTTTAAGTGATAAATAAAAAGTATTTAAAAAATACATAACTTCTTCTTCTAAAATTCCGATTTAACTAATCGATGGTTCAATCGTCATATACTACAAATCCATTTTGAATGTACGAGTTCATAGGTGTTTCTTTTTTTATACATCATTTAAAACCTTCAGTATTTTTATGTCTCAGTGGCTCATTCGACTAGAGTGACTGTTTTACAATCCAAGATTAGTTGGATCGAATCCGCGCACCTCCACGGCCTCCACTAGCATACCTTGTTGTGAACGAGTGATGATGAGGGGAGGGTGGGTGCGAAGGTAGAAGATGTGGGGGGAGTGGGGAGTGGTGGGGTGAGCATCCAGAGTAGATAACCGCTTCTGGTAGCGGAGAGCCTACAGCCTTGCTTGCAAAAAGGATAACTCAAGTTGTGTGCGATCCTTTCCAAGACCCAGGCCCCAGGTTAATCAAATGGCACTATGCCTGCCGGTGAACCACTGATGGTTCAAAACTGGTACGTTCACTCTAATCATATAACGATGAACTGCGGGGCGCATAGAATCTTCAGTACCTTTTCTATAATAAAGAGTTCCTGCAAACGAAATATTTGGTGTGACTAACTGCATTCTCCATTGTTTCATTATTCCTCCCCCACCTACATCATTTACAAATGCACTATCACCATCAGTTCTGTACCTTTGGAAGAGCCGAAACCTCATGTGGCCAGTACGGTACTACCAGCATATCGGTGTCGATTTTTCTGCACGATGTTTGCAATTAAATTCACACTGTAACGTCATGACATGCATGAGTGTGTGAAATCTTGGTTTCGTTTATAAACATGTACTGAGTTCAGTTGACTCGAGGATTATGAATCAAGCATGTAAATGTAGAAGTTGTAGAGTTTATCGAATAAAATATGTTTCGAAAATAGGTGTGTGTTTTAATTATTCCATATCAGTCAAAAACAAATAAATAATTAAGAATTTCAAACAATGTATTTATGGAACAAATAATTGTAATATATAGTACATTAATTAAAATAAAATAAGTATTTTTTTAAAATGAGCGTTAATTAAAGTTTGTAACACAAAATACAGTGGTATAGTAAATTTAAAGTTATTCAATGGCCTGCATTATGTGTGTAGGTATACTGCTAATTGGGAAAAAAATTTTAATTATGGATTTTCCTATTTCTATAAAACAAATATGAGTGCCAAGAGCTCGCCTGGCAGATAAATCAATAGAATGAGCAGGTGCTAAGAGCTCACCTGGTGGCTAAATCGAGAAATTAGCACTAATTTGGTGTTAAAAATTGAATCCAATATTTTGGATGCCAACATGACCACCAAGACTTAAAAAAAAAAACATAAAGAAATACAGTTGCTGCTTGATGGCTAAATTAACAGCTCACCTGTATGTTAAAAATATAATCGAATATCTCTCCCGCCTGGTAGCTAACTCTATAAATAATAAAATAGCACCACCGATGCTTTAAAACTGGGATCCAAGATGGAGGCCTATAGAAATGCAAAAAAATAACAACCGAAAAAACACGATTGCAGTCGAACGAATGTGCGAGACAAACTCCAGCAAAGTAAACAAATGCCAAATGAAACACAATATGGAAGGTGAAGTGCAGATGACAGAATGAACGAATGTGAGGTGGAAAGGGTATTTTGGGGAAGGGGGTGGGAGGGAGAAGGGGTTGAGGTAGAGTGTGTTAAGTCAATGATTGTTTAGAGAGGTGTCAGTCGTCTGCTGAATGTGGTGTGGAGAAACCTCCAGATATGTAAGTATTGTAAAATATTTTTTTATAAATTAACATTTAATTGAATTACTTTTTATTTTAATAAATAATTGTAAATGTTTTAAAATATGTTAATTCTTTGAAAGGTTTTTTTAATTTTCATTGTTAAAGTGCCAGGATTCAAGGCTAAATATCAAGGTCACCGACATCCAACATGACGGACAAGTTGTCCGCCGGCCGATTGGAAAAATAGAGCAGGAACAGATGCGAGCTCCGGCAACCTACACTCTTGCTCTAAAACATACATAAGCATACTACTTGTATCAATCTGCCGGCAGATCGAATCAATTTGGCAATTCTGCTTCACTTCCCACATCATAACAAACCCGACCTAAGACATATAGGGCTTGCCCTGAGACGCATTCCATGTTCCTAGTGTGTTGGTTACTAACATGTATGCCGAAGGGTCCACAGAACTGTGAAGAGGCTCGTGCTGGCGAGGTCGGTTTTTGGGGGGGGGGGGGGGGGGGAAAGGGGCGGGGGGGAAAGGGGCGGGGGGGAAAGGGGCGGGGGCCAGTTACTAAAATAAAAAAACGTTGCTTCCCACATATTTTATTACCCGATAAATATATCCATTTGTGCGCCGAATTATTCTATCATTTATCAACCTACCGCTAGGTGGCACAAGCCGCATCTTCCGGTACTTCCACCATTTCTTGGTACCTGCACTCGCTTCCGACACCTGTGCGAGATCGTGCGGTTTTAGGATTTTTCGACTTTCTTCAAATATATATTTACATATTGGAAAGTATAACTTTTTACTTACAGTGCCAAATGCATTCGCGCCTTTTGGTTTGTAAAATAATATTTTATATATTGGCGTGACATGGTTGTTATTCAACAAGTTAGTACTCCGTCCATTTAAGTAAGCGAGTGGAGCGATTTGGGAGGCTCTTAAGAACGAGGCCTTAAGAGCCGATTAGGGTGATTGAGGTGAGTATGGAGCAGCGCCCGAATGAAAGGGCGGGGGAAGCGGGAGATCCCCGAGAAAACCCGCCGACCAGTGGAATCGTCCGACACGATTCCCACATGCGAGAATCCCGGAATGACCCGGCCGGGGATTGAACCCGGTTCGCCTTGGTGGGAGGCGAGCAGGCTAACCACACAACCACCGCGGCCCCGTCCATTTAAGAGATTATAGGATGTTTGTATCAGTGAACTTTTTCTATTCAGGTTCGGTTTACCTTATTATTTCGGTTATTTGTTTATAAAATTGCTATATTGAAGTCAGTGAAGCCTGTTAAAGATAATTATTTTAAAACTTAATGGATTATAATTATCCGTTTACCCATTTCTTGTTTTCTCATGGATTCGTATAACGTCTTGTTAAGGGTAATATGAGCTTAGATTTTGCGTCGCGAACGCTTACTCCTCAGAAAAGATTGCTGGAAACCACCTATGAGTTACATTATTCTGTCGTGGTAAGTACTAAGCATCGTCAAATTTTGTAAGTATCACAAACATGCTGAAATTTTTTGTAGGGATCTGATAATCAGGCTTTGACTTGGATGTTAGCACATCCTCAGCAATAAGGCAAAATAGGCTGGTGGGTGATGCGTATATCATCCATAAAATTTAAGGTTAAACATATCAAAGCTACCCAGAATGTTTATAGCGACGCGTTCTCGTGCATATTTTGAAGGAACCGATTTAGTTGATGTATTTGAGAATTCTCCAAATTGTAATCTCTTCCCTGATTTCCATTGACTTTTGAAAACATCAAGAATTATGAAGCAAAAGACCACGAATTGAAACCGATAATATAAAATCAAAATTCGGTATTTCAGCAAAAAATATATTCTTTTTTCAAGGCTGTACTGTATTAAAAAAACCTGGAGCAATTTTCAATGCATTGTTTTGTGCAGTATTTTCAGACCCACGGTGTTTGGACATTTTCGTTCTTCAGCAGTAGGCGGACACTTCGGAACCTATAAAACCAATGAAGCCACCAGAAAACATCTTATTTAGAAAGGAATGAATGTCAAAATTGCAGATGATGTTAAAACTTGTTAATTACGTGCTACGAACCAGCATTATATATATATATATCTGTGCGTGTGTGTGTTCTGACACCTGAAGTTGACGAAAGGCCTACACGAAGGTTATTTATTCGTTTTGTAGGCCCCCAGGCTCAGGAGCATGTCTGGCAACAAAATGTTGCTGGTATGTATTAATGGCTTCTCGAAATTTGTTTTGTTAATAACTTTGAAAAGGGATGATTACTTTTTAACCATGCATGCCCTTCAGGCTAATATTTTTCAAAATTTTGGTGTGCTTTCTCCACAGTGTAAGGTAATGGTTCCCAGTCCTCTTCATGGCACTTCAGCACAGTCATCAAAAGAGCCCCCATTTATGGTGTGTTGTTTTTTGTTTCCCTTTTCGGGGTTTTGTGTAAAATAGTGGAAAGTAAAATAGACTACCGAAATACAAATTTTTATTTAACTCTATCCTGTCGTGTAGCTGTTTCCAAAAATAAATAAATAAATAAATAAAAGGTGTGGTGTTTCCAATTTGAAAATTTACCTTACTACTAACACAGTTTGTTTTCACCTGGCCAGGCACCAGATTTAATTGGCTGAGTGCAGCATAATCAGTTTTACTGGTATAGATTAAACGAAATTTATTTGTTAATGATCTTAACATTACTGCTACCCATTTGTTTGTTACATTTTCCCTTGTGTAAAATTAATTTAACTAAAAACATTATAATAATTCTTTACCTTGATACTGTTCGTTCCATAAATATATCTTATCTATGGTCACACCCCCTTAGCAATATATTCCTATCAAAATTTCAAAATTTATAATTCATATTTGTTTTGTTAATTTTTTGAGTTTGTGAAATGATGGAGGTAGCTTCGCTTTTCGTTAAACTATTTTCTTATAAAGAGGACTGCACTGTTAGTAAAATTTTCCTAGAGTTTCTTTTTGGGTACATATGAGATTGGGTTGGAGATTGCTTGAGTCGGTTGTCCTTTCGAGATTCCCGATGCGTGATCCCGGCTTTGTGAGCGAAGGTTGGCCCAAAACGTCCTTGAGGGATGCGGGTTATTTAAAATATGTTTACTAATTCGACATGAAATGTGATTATATGCAGGTCGCAGCATGATTTCAGATGCCTTCGTGTTCTTTAACGTAAAATTTTGGGGCTAATAATCTGTCATTTTGTACAACAACGTCTATAGAGGTTGAGGCTGATTTTGGAGACAAACTTCGTGATGTGATTCCTTATGCCAAATTAAGCGGTAACAACGGACAAGTTCCACCTAAACTGAATATTGAGGAAAATACATTTCCTTGAATATCGAGTTTTTAATTTGTACTGTAGCAAAGTGTCGCAAACGAATTGAAATTAAATTACAATTCTCCGTACAGTGTGTTAGGCTGTCGGGTTCTTCAACGTAAGAGCAAACTCTCATTAATTAATTTCTCTAATAAAATGACAGGTGTGGACCAAATATTTTATCGGCCAGTGTTATAAAGGTTTAGAGCTGGTTTATTGTTCAGTATGGTCTAACTAACGAAAAGAGAAATATTATTGCAACTTCCCAGAACTCACGGTTTTTGTGTAAACTGCTTAAAAATATTCGTCAGTGGCGATATATTGTAGGCCCGTAGGAGTGAAGAGGTTTGGGCGGCTCGTAACATCTAGGTCTTGAATACTGCACACACTCTCTGTCGCCAAAAACAAACAGGCAGCTTCAGTACTGTAAGCTCATCAATGTATGGTACACGTAGATTACAGTAAGTGTTCTAAATGTCCTCCACCATTGTTTGTGCAGTGTGCAAACAGCGTACCATAGTTGTAGGCCTATGTAGGTAGTGTTGCCTACATAGGACTACTGGTATCGCTGCGACTGAAGGTCTCGTGGCGTTTTACACGAACATGGCGAGTCCTGGGAAGTTGCATTAAGGGGGCCATTTTTTTTTTGTTAAGTCATACTGCTCAGTAAACCAGAGTCAAAAATCCAAAAATCCTGATGGTAAATAGTTGAATGCATAAGAGTGTGACCACCTGTTACTGTTATTATTGCTAGTAATATTAATGAGAGTTTGCTCTTAAGTTGAAACCGATAACATAAAACAATGATCGGAGAGCTGTAATTTTATTTTCACATTTTTATATGTTTCGAGAAAAAAAAATCCGTTTTTAAACACTATTTTTAAGGCCTTATACATCCCTCCATATGTAATTTATGTTCAAAGCGTCTCATATATTTCCCACTTTATTTTGCATAAGGAATCATCTCGAAAAGTTGGTCGGTCGAATTCAGCTATGTTATGTATAACTGGTAAATAAATTTACATAAACTCGCAATAATAATTTCTGCATTCAACTGAGTTCACAACTATAAATACAGTTTTCATGTTAATGACTTACTTGTGAAACTAGACGTGAGCTCGTCATGCCAGAATTTGCGATTCCAGAAGAACAGCTCTACACCTACTACGCCGATTTTAATGAATGTCGGTTTTCATAGATACTGCAGCTAACTTCTATTTTCCAGTTTTCTTCTGAGACAGTAGTAGTCTTCGTTGCTGGACCTGTAGGCTCCAGATGTCCAGCACTGTGAACAGTAAAACATTGGTGAATTAGGTAAAAAGAAACGCTATTCTAATGTAATACTGTAGTCATGGCTGAGTCTTAAGATGATTGAGCTAACTAATAATCTTCACATGTTTATAAAAAACAGAACACTACTAACGACAAAATATACAAATTAAGTATCGATATATACAATATATTTAGTAGCACTGAAGAACTGAGCAGAAAATTATGTCAGCAATAAAGTAAGCATCCAGGAGTGGACAGGCGAAGCGAATTCCTCGCTTGGAAAGTTTATTATACTAGCCTAGTTGGCTACCTCTGGAATATTCTTAATGTGACTGGTATTAGTGGCATTGCATCACAGCTATATTGCTTGTCAAAAATTTCTTAGCTCAGGCTTGACAGAAGATATGCTCTGTTCCTGTATTCCTTTCCCGTCCCCACCATGCACTGCAATGTACACAAAAGAGTGGTTTTCCTGTTGCTGGGGAAGGAGAGATTTGGGTCAACACACCAATAGCATCCGCGATACATACACTGCTGCTTTAAATCTGAATGTACATTTAAAATCACAGTGAAGCTCTCTCCCGAAAGAATGGATGTCGATGGTGGAGGTAAAAAGTTCTGCAAGGACAACAAGCCAGGGCTTGAACGCAATGAGAGTAGAGGGAGCGTGGGCTGTCTGGACCACTTTGACCACCCACAGACGTAGTGCCATATGATTAACCTGGGAAGAGGTCCCGGACAGGAGGATACCAAACTGGCGCTGCCAATATTTGGAGTGAGGGATACTAGATTGCACTCAATCGTAATCCCATAAGATTAACCTAGCACTGCAATTAGTACTGCAGCATCGCAGTATGCTCCAAAATCTGCTCCACCTGCTCCAAAATCTGTTCCTCCTGCTTCTCCTCATCCGCCTGCTCTACCCCTTTACCTACCTATACACCCATACCCTACCCATACCCTACCAGGACTGTGTTGTGAAAACTTATGTAATTAATTAGGTACACGATGTGAGATCTAGACTCTCTTCTCCTCTCCTCAGATATGTTAACACCATCCCTACACCTCCCCTCTGTTGTTCTATGATTGCTTAACCCCTCCCCCAACCTTCTCCCCAATACACTCCTTCCCAGCAAAGTAGGCTGAGTTCAATTCCACACTTGCTTGTTAGGTAGCACTGCTGTAGCCATCGGCCGCCATCTTAGTCGTAGAGTTGACTGCCAGTAGTGCTTATGTCTCTTGATACCATCATCAGCCGCTAGGTAGCGGGCGAGTTCGATGAATCGATTACATTGATTTCTCGCATCGCCTGACAATGAGTGCGCGAGTCGCTCGCCTGCCACAGCCAATGTTGTTTAATGCTATTATCTATTACTATGAGCTCTGAGATCGGCTGGAAGCTTAAGACAATTTTCTTCATCATAATGTAATGCAATAGTACACTATAATTTTTGTTTCCCTTCAGTGGTTTTGATCCAGGGAACCCTTTGGTAGCCAGATTAAATTATGTTCTAGTAGATTGAACCACCAGAGCTAAATTTTAAAAAGCTAATTAAAAAAGGAAACACCCAAGAACTCAAACATTCAAAACAGAGTGGTATAAATAAACAAATAAATCATAATTTTATTTTAAAAAAGTTATGAATTTACATTAATGTATGTGAATAAAACTTCAAAATAGTCAACATACATATATGAAGTAACATGTTCATGATCTAGTATTTTAAAGGAGATTTAGAATATGGGCCAGAACAGCCAAATAATCAAAACATACTTTTTTTTTAAGAAAAATTTTTTCTTTAAATTAAAAATATAGTTATTAATTATTTAACAACTTAATGTATTGTGTAACATCTTTAAAGATTCGTATTTATTAGACAGATAAGAATATGTTGCCAAAAAAGTTATTATGTAACTATAACCATCGCCATATTGAATTTTAGTAAGTATAAAAGAATTATTAAAAAAAAATTAATTATGTGACCACTCCGACCATCAAATACAATTCATCGCTTACCTGACTACATATCATTAAAGTCCTAAGCCCTTTCTGGATAAATCAATGTTGAGTTATGTCATTTTATAAATATAGTCATAATTTCCGAATCAATGATGCTATGGTCATCAAATTCATAACATAGACCTCATACCCGACATACACCATAATGCAAATGACATTTATACTCTAAAATCTTTCTGCAAAGGACAATTTTTAGTTTAGCCATTTTAAAAATTAGGTCATAATTTCCGAACCATTGATGCTATGGTCATCAGATTCATAACAAAGATATCTTACCCAACAAACAACATATTGATAACGTCATTTAGGCCCTAAGAACTTTCTGTAGAAGCTAATTATGCATTTAAGCCCTTTTATAAATGTAGTCATAATTTATGAACCTTTTGAAATATATGGACCAAGTTCATAACATAAGTACCATAATGGTAAATTCATTGAAGCCCTAAGACCTTTCTGCCAAGGGTAGTTATGACTTATGCCCTTTTATAAGCATAGTTACTCAATTTCTCATCTACCAAAGCTACAATCATCAAATTCATTGCATACACATCACCGCCAGTGCATTAAGGCCCTTTTATTTTTAATTAATTTATTATTTTTAAATTAATTATGTAATCACTCCAAACATCAAATACAATGCCACATATACCTTTCCACAGAACATGTTTAAAGTGTAGTATTTTTGCATCTGACCCACAAAAACTTATAAGTATTGCCTTTGACCACTTAACCTTTCGATCACTTAACCCTTTAGACACTTAACCCTTTGAACAATGAACCATTTAAACACTTAACCCTTTGAAAACTTAACCCTGGTGTTTTTTTTTTCAACAGACGATGGGTATTTGGTTTCAGATCAATAAATACATAGTCGTTGAAGTTGGATGTTCATTACGCCAATACTTTGTTTCATTTACTTGATATGCAATTCAAATAAATATCTACTTTTCCTGTATGGTTCTTGAATCACTATGTAAATACTACTTATATCTAAATATTCTCGTTAAATATGTATTTTTGTTATGCGAATATAGATATTTTACTCTTGGTGATTGATAATGTGTGTGCTCAACTCTTCCGATATGAGCATAACCTGTCATGATCGATACAATTTTTCAAAGTTTCTCAAAATGTTAAGCTGTATAGATAACAATAAAACATGGTGTTCTTCGGAAGTTTGCAAGAATTTGTCAGCCATTTACAAAACAGTCTTCTGGAATAATTAAAAAGATTTAAATGTCTTTGGTTATAGCAGGGTAAGTTATGTAATGCATTGACTTGCAGTATGTAAAGTTGATGTTTGTTGTGTAATGACTACTTAACATTTTTGTTATTATGCTATATTAAATTAGCATGTCTTTAACTTAAAGAGAGATAAAATGAATACTAATTTTAAAGGATTATTTAATATTTAATGTTTAAGATGAGTTGGATTAAACAAATATCGCATATAGTATTCATATATGCATATTTACTTCATTGGGAATTGAAACAATGAATATGTTAGTATAACTGTATATGCCTTTGTTTAGGTGGAAGTATTAACTACATAAGTATGTATGCTTTAATTTTGATGCTCTTCGAAGTAGATAAACATAGTTATTTTTAAACAACATTTAAGCTTCTTGTGTGATGAAACAAATGTTTAACTGAGTAAATACTTGTTATGCAGATAAGATCTAAGTAATATAGAAGGACAGAAGCAACAGTTTAAAAGATTAGATCTTAAAAAACATTATTTGATTAAGGCAATTATATGAAATAAGCATGGGTTGATTGCTATATGTAGTATGAGATAACATAATTCGAGTGAGACAAGTGATTTATTTCGATCTTAATTTAGTTTTAATTGCTGTTTTAGTGTAAATTGGAAAATGGTCTCTTGAAAATGTTTTTTTTTTGTATATCATTCTACTTTAAATTAAATATGTGTGATAATGTGTATTGGAAGACAGATGATGGAGATTTGTTCATTTGTGTTGTAGATATGTTGATATAGTTTTCAAGTATTTAGTTTTGCTTGTAAAGTTTGATGTTAGGGATTTCGTAAGTGTGGTATGTTGATAGTAATATACTTTGAAGTTGTTCCATAATATCATCGTGAATGCTTTTTGTATGTTTTGTTCATTTGAGTTGTAAGACATGTTTATATATTTTTCATGTCTTTAGTTATGCTTGTAATGTTTGATAGTATGGGGTTTTGCAATTGCCTGGTATGGTATGTGCAAATGAGTTGTGTCTGTGGGAGCATGAGCATGTGTGTGATTGTGTGCATGTGTGTATGAGAGTGTATGTGCATGTTTGTGTGATTGGTGTGTGTTTGAAGTTAATGATTTAAGACAATTCCCCTTTAAGCGAAGACTGCACCTTTCGATTATTCACATTTACCACAAATGGTTAGTCTGTGACATTTCTCAAGTAATAACTCTGTATCTAATTAATTTTACTCTGAAGAGATTCGAATCCCTTCCAGGGATGCTTCATAATCTATGGCTTAATCAAGTACGCAACTGAAGCTCCCTACCTTGCAGCACTTTAATATGTTCACTTAAAAGCATTAAAAAAGATTCAAAAGAATAAAACCAGATATTTATTTAAAAAAAAAAGTTAATTCTAAATTCGATTTATATGACAGAAGAAGAGCCTACTTTAAAATGGATTAACTTCAAGAAACCATTTAACTCTAAGAAGACATTAAGGTTCACAAGAATATGGAAAATATTAAAGTGTATGACTGTTTAAACTGTAGAAAGCAATATAGTGTAGAATATGTTGAATGTTAGAAAATGTTGGAGTTCGAAAGTTAGGAAAAATAAACAAAATTTCAAATACTCTGTTCGGAACTCATTCTCTGTGTCAATCCACTCACTGTCCATTATAGAGATCCCGTCCTGCTGGCTCTCCAAGCCTTGGTGCACATTAACTGATATTCCTAGTAAGCCTGCAGGATGTAGAGCTATAGGTGAAAGTGTATATGTGTGTGTAAGTGTGCACGTATATTATCCCCTCCATGTCCAGCGAGTTGGAAAGAGCTGGCTGATGGGTTAAGATGATATCTCACATTCTCTCCGACGAGATTATATGCCTGATTGCATAAGTAAATGCAATTCCCTACCCTAGCACACTTGTGTTATTTTATGCATGAAATATTAAATTTATTGCTCGGGAATCGAATATAGTAAAGTAAAAATTACATTATGTGAATTGCTCCAAGCACCTTACAATGCAAATATAATTTTTTTTGTTCATTTCGAAAAATTAAACAATATTAAGCATTGAAAGTGTTAAGTGCTCAAAGCATTAAGTTCAAAGGGTTAAGTGCTTTAAGTGTTAAGTCTTCAAAGGGTTAAGTTTCTTGAAATGGTTGAGTGTTTAAAGGGTTAATTGTTCAAAGGGTTAAGTGTCTAAAGGGTTAAGTGATCGAAGGGTTAAGTGGTCAAACGCAATACTTATAAGTTTGTGTGGGTCAGATGCAAACATACTACACTTTAAACATGTTCTGCGGAAAGGTATTTGTTGCGTTGTATTTGATGTGTGGAGTGATTGCATAATTAATTTAAAAATAAAAATACTTTGTGCATATTTGATCCTATTGCTCTTATATAAATCAGAGGTGATGTGTATGGTATGAATTTGATGATTGTAACTTTTGTTAGATGGGTAATTATGAGTAACTATGCTTATAAAAGGGCATAATTCATAACTTACCTTGGCATAAAGGTCTTAGGACTTAAATGACTTTATCACTATGGTGTATGTCTCGTATAATGCTTATGTTATGAATTTGATCCCTGTATCTCCAATGGTTCGGAAATTATGACTATGTTTATAAAAGTGCTTAAATGCTAAATTGACCTTGACAGAAACGTCTTAGGGCCTAAATGACCTTATGATTTTGTTGTTTATTTTGTATGATATCTATGTTATGAATTTTATGATCATAGCATCAATGGTTCAGAAATTATGTCTATATTTTTTAAAGGGCTTAACTCAAAATTGATCTTGCCAGTAAGGGTTTAGGACTTATATGACCTGTTGTAATGTAAGCGATGAGTTGTGTTTCATGCTGGGAGCTGTTACATAATCTATTTAAAAATAAATAATAATGCTTCTATGCGTACTAAAATTCAAGGTGGTGATGGTTGTAGTTACATAATCATTTTGTCTGACGACATATTCTTATCTGACTAATAAATAAGAATCTTTTGACACATTACTCAATACGTTCATTTGTAAGAAAATTGTTAACTATATTTTTAATATAAAGATATGACTTTTCTTTAAAAAAATACTTTTTGAATATTAGGCAGTTGTGACCCATAAACTAAATCTCCTTTAAAATACTAGTTTGTAAACACGATGATTCCCACATATGTTTGGCAATTTTAAAGTTTTAGTTATAAATATGAATATAAATACATAACTTTTTATAAAATCACGATTTATTTATTTATTACAACTTCGTTTTGAATGTTCGAGTTCTTAAGTGTTTCTTTTTCTATAGGTTATTAAAACTTCCATGGAGATCCAATCTCTGGTGGCTCAATCGACTAGAGCATCAGTTTATCTGGCGACCCAAGGGTTCCCCAATTCAAATTCACTAGAGATTAAAGTTTTTATAGTGTACTAACACATTAAATATATGATGAAGAAAATTGTCTTAAGCTTTCAGCCGATCTCATAGCTTGTAGTAACAGATAATAACATTAAACTACACTGGCTGTGGCGGGTGAGCGACTCGTGCGCTCTTTGTCAGACGATGCGAGAAATCAATGTAATCAATTGATCGAGCTCGCGTACTCCCTAGTGGCTGATGATGGAATTAAGAGACATAAGTACTTCTGGCAGTTAACGCTACAACAAAGATGAAATATGGTGGCCTATGGCTACAGCAGGGCCACTTAACAAGCAAGTGTGGATCTGAACACATCCTACCTCGCTGCGAAGGAGTGTATTGGGGAGGCAGGTTGGGGAGTGGTTAAGCAATCACAGGACAGCAGAGGGGAGGTGTGGAGAGGTTGTTAGCCATATCTGAGGAGAGGATAAGATAGCCTAGAATCTCTCAGCATGGACCCAATTAATTCCATAATTAATCACAATACAGTCCTGGTAGGGGGTGGAGTGGGGGTTTAAATAGGTAGGGGTAGAGAAGCAGGAGGAGCAGATCGTGGAACAGATTGCGGTGCTATTTGTGGTACTGCAGTGCTAATTGCGATGCTAATTGCGGTGCTAGGTTAATCTTATGGGACTACGAATGAATGCCAGCTAGTATCCCTCACTCCAAATATGGGCAGCGCCAGTTGTGTATCCTCCTGTCCGAGGCCCCTTTCCAGGTTAATCTTACGGCACTACGCCTGCCGGCGGCGAAAGAAGTCCAGGCCGCCCACGCTCCCTCTAGTAACGACTAATTGTTTTTCTCAGAGCAAAGATATTCTCTGTGCTGGTCACAATTGAAACAACATACGAAAAATAAAACAACATACACACTCTGTCAGTTTGGTTAAGTTTACAAAAGTTCAGTTCCCTTTGACTAGATATCATGCTTCTATATTGCATGCAAAAACACATCACATTAGTAAATTGTTTTATCATTTTTATTGTAACCAAAGCATTGTATTTGTCTAAATAAACCATAATATATTATAAAGTTTATAAGAAACTTCAGTTTGCTTTCCTTCAATGTAAGCAAAAATAAGCACATGTCTGAGAGATCATCATCTTAATGTTATAACAAAATATAAATTTAGAAACTAAGAACAGGAATTTAAAGATGCCGATAAATAAAGAAATGAAAAATTGAACTAAAATCAAATAGTAAATTAACAAGCGGGATCCATTGCTTTATTCGCTTGACAACGCAACGCACCCGCGCACTTCGATTGGCCTGTACCAACATATACCTCGACTCATCCAACTAGACGACTTTTTTTACCGTGCCTCGAGGGTCCGAAGGTGGCGCTACCGCACCCACGTTAATCGCCCAGACTTGTTTCATGCGGTGAGCATAAGTGCCCTAATGGGCCCTTGGCTTGTTTACCACATAGCAAAGAGTTGGCACTGGACGGAAAGGCTGCTCTCTGGTCATTGTGTTCTAGCATTGTAATGGCGGGTGTTCTGCTGCACTGTGACCTGTCTATCCGCTGTTATAAACCAAGCTGGCCGACTGTGACCCCTCTTATTGATACATTGTATGTCATGACAGTTGTCCCTGGTGGCGATAGTTTTACCCGAATCCATTAACTCACGGTACACTCTTGAGTGGCCTGTGGAAATCACTGTGCCTTCACTACTTTAGAGATGGAGTGCCCCTTTGTCTGGCTCCAACGAACTAGTCATGATGGATCGCACCGAGATCGTTTTTCTTCCTTATTTTGTGTTTTACAGTTAATAATACGGTCGGTATAAGGTCTGACATCCCAGTCATGTGTGGTTGTGAACCATTCTATTCGATAAGGTGACTGCAGCATCATTTTGCCAGCATGGCAGTTATGTCAATCTTAACTGCTTATGAGTGGCAGTAATTACTCTAAGCTCAATACACTGTCAATGTTAAAACATTTATCCAAATAGTTTTGTTTTCAACCATATGCAATGCTTGTTTTCAGAATTGCAGCTTACTAATTTTTTTGGCAGCTATCATATAATTACAACCCTAGGCCCATTTGAAAAACTTTGATATGTTAACACCTAACAAGGTCAAGAAATGGTCCATTGCCTTCGGTCGTAGACTTTAGGCTTGTCCCCTCATTATGACACCGTCTACGCCGAATAGTGGCTAAGAGTGCCTCCATTTTTTTTGCCGTAATTCGGTGAGTCCACAACCCATAAACACCCAGCTGGGCAGAAACCACCTAGTCTAATACAAATTAGGTTAATTCACATGAGTAAAACGGCTGGTATTCGTGATTATGCTAATTTAGTTGCAATGTTACAATTTTCAGAACATGTTAACAATTACTTCTTTATTAATAAATAGAAGATTCGTGTAAGAAAGCACCATTTACAAGGCTGTGCTGCAGCTCCTCGCCCTCCTTAAGGCTGTTATACCGAAAGGGAAGGATAGATACTTCTAGGTTAACATGCACAATACACAGTTCCGAGAATATTTTTTGCATGAGTTTTGTATGAGCATTGATAGGCAGTGTTTCATAATAGTAATGGTGTTGCATGAATATAACGGCAAAATTAATAACATTATATAGCATTTTTATTAGATTCAAATTTTCACAAAATACTACAAGTTGTATAAAGAAGGAAATAGCACCCAAAACAATACTTTTAGTACTGTAGGAATATTCACTACAAAAATGTGGCCACACAAAATTCCATGACATTTTATTCATATATTTAATACCATAAGAAATATACAGGCGTATGCAATTTACTAGATAAAGACGGGTCATGAGGACCAATGCGCTAGCGAGTAAACCTTATTCTTTTTGTCTCAAGGCTCCAAGAGTGCTGCTTGTCATTAATAATAATAGCACTTTCCATAACTCAGTTGTAGCATCTTTATATATTGCTCTTGGTGTCCATACTACTTGAATACCTCAGTCAAGGGATCAACAAACCACTTAATGTTAGTGTTAGATGCTTGACTGAGGTATTCCAGTGGTATAGACTCCAAGAGCAGTAGATAAATATGTTCCAACTGAATTACATGAAGAGTCTGCGCAAGTCGGCAAAACAGTAGTAGGATTTGGGGCATTGACGGCCAACAGAGTCGGTGTTCGGAGCCGGAGCCGGGGTGCCGCTATGTTGTTACGTTACCATCCGCCATCTTAGATGTCATTAACCTCAACAATAACCTTTGACCCATGACCTTGAACTTCACCCCGATGACCTCTAACCCCAAAAACTTAAAAAATCGAGAAAAAACTCTAAAAAAAATTATAAAGAAATATCTTACAAAAATTGTACTAAAACCGTAAAAAATTAAAAATAAAATTCATTGTAGAAAATTTTATTAAAAAAAAAATTGTTTTAAAATGTATTATAAAAAAAAATTTTAAATTTTTTTTATTTTATTTATTATTAAAAATTGTTTTCCCCTTATGCAATTTTTTCTCACAATTTCCCTTTTCCCTTAAAAATTCTCTTTTACCTTAAAATTTCCCTAAATATGCTATAAGAATTTATTTTAAAAATTTATTTAAAAAACTTACATTTACAGAGGTAATTAGTCCGCCAATTATTCTCATTGGCTAATTATTCACACTAGCTCGACGGTCGGTAGACCTCCATCCCCTCGCCTCCACACCCTTGTCTATACTCATTCCGCCATTTCTATTTTTTAGCTTGTCATTTGTTTATACGTTATTGCAGGCTGCCATATTGTTAGGCACATTCCACCAGCTTCTTGGTAAGCATCATGGCTAATTAGTCATTGTTGTTTCATCGCCATATTGGCATACTCTCAATTTCTTAAAAATATTATTTTAAAAAATTTCTTTTTAAAAAATTTATAAAAATTTGTTAAAAGAATTTTGTGCCATGGCCAATTGGTCGCCAGCGCTCCACCACCATATTGGTAAGCATCATTTCTTATATCACCTAGCTGGAGTATTAGGGTATCTGCCATCTTGGTAAGCGACTCGACCAAGTAGTAGTGTTCGGCTAATAAGTCACTATCCTTCCACTGCCATGTTGGTAAGCTGTCACTTTATTTTAAAAACTTATAAAAATTTATTTAAAAAAACTGTTTTCGTCATGACCAATTACTGTTTACTAATTAGTCGACAAGCCTCCACCACATCCCCTCGACTGTCAGTGTGGCGACACACATATTTATAGACTTTAAAAAATAATTCCTATAATATTTTGTCATTCCTATTTTTAAATATAAGCAATGACGAAGAATGTACAACTATTGACGAAAAATACAGAAACAAATGTTCATGCATAATTTTACAGGCACCAATGAAAAAATGCCAGAAGATGCAGAACTATACACACCACCTACAAAAAATTGTAGTACCAATAACAAAAAATATGAAAAAATTCAGAAGTACGCAGCCCACCAACAATGAGAAAATGTCAAGACCAATGACAAAAAACTGTACAACGAACGACGAAAAATATTAGCATGTACAGAAAAGACATTCTCTGCATGGGTACAGACGAAAATAGCCCACCAACAATGAGAAAATGTCAAGACCAATGACAAAAAAGTGTAGAACCATCGACGAAAAATATTAGCATGTACAGAAAAGACATTCTCTGCATGGGTACAGACGAAAATAGCCCACCAACCATGAGAAAATGCCAAGGCTAATGACGAACAAATACATGAAAAATTATAGAAAATCCAGAAGTATACAGTCTATCAGGGATGGCAGAAACAGTGATGACATGACCAGTGATGGCAACAATCATTATTAAATAGAGAAAGAAATTATTAGACATGCACAGAACCATACCAACACTAATGGAAAATGTATAGTTCGAAACCCCTAACAAGGAAATAATGTATAGTCCGAAGCACCTAACAAGGACCGAAGCTGAAAAATATTAACACACAGAGGAAATAGCTCCATATGCTCCATTTGCTCCACTTGCTTCATCGCTCCATCACTCCACCTGCTCTATTGCTCCATCGCTCCAAGTGCTCCATCGCCCCAAGTTCTCCATCACTCCATAACTACGTCTCCCCCTCCTCCTCCACCTCCGCCCCTGATTCCGCATGCTTCGCACAGGTACAGAAGTACGTAGCTAAAAAAAGATGCTAAACTTCCAGGACCAATGCTAAAAACATAATAACACACAGAAGACACATTCCACACAGGTATAGAAGTATGTAGATCAAATAAAATATGCAAGAATTTCAGGACCAATGCTGAAAAATATGAACACACAGAAAAAATGTCTCCCGTACAGGTATGCAGCTCAACGGAAAAAAAAAAAAAACAGTCTCAGGATCAACGACGAAAAAAAAAATTAATTAATACCGAAAAAAATGCTTGCGCAGTACTATAGAGGCACCATCGAGGAAACATAACTAAACATACTAATTGAGAAAAATAAAGACATCAACTGCGAAAATATCACCCCCCCCCCCCCAAAGACAGATAGTTCGAAGAACCAGCGTGAAAAAAATATTACCCAAGTACCATTACCTGGAAACAAATAAATAGTAAAAAAAAAGGAGTAAAGCTATAAAAACCACAGAAAAGAAAAAAAAGCCACAGGGTGGAAAGTAAATCGACTGCCACAAAAGAACAAAAAACAAGTTGTAGGCTAAATATAGTGTCACCTCCAGATGATTCTCGCAGGTACAATATAGCCACCATTTTTGCACCTCGCAATTCCGACAGGTGGGTAAGCACTTTAACCTTCCAGGAATTTACTATAAATCATGGTTAATCAGTAATGCAGTACCCACGTGTATTGGCATGAGTGCAAATACGAAATTGCGAAAACAAAAATGGCAAGCACAACTCTCATTGTAGCACCCCACATCAGCCCGTTATGATGAATGTACTTATTCCATTGGTGGAGAAGAGTTAGTGAAATCGCTTCAGATTCGACATGCCCGAGGGGAAAAACTGTCCTTGCAACCCAGCCTCATTCACCCTCTACTAGGAACCAACACACATTCGATTGCATGTTGACCCCCTTTCCAGCTATGTCATCGATGTATATGGCTGATCGAGCAGTAGCTACATAGAAAAGCAAGCAATCAGTGGACCTGGTGTATCGCTATATGTAGATGTGAGTGAAATGCATGTTCTAATATATATATATATATATATATATATATATATATATATATATATATATATATATATATATATATATATATATATGTGTGTGTGTGTGTTTTCTATGTCGCATTGTAACCATATGGTAGTGAGTGTATGTCATCGTCCTGTATCTGCCGCTAGTCATCCGTACATCTCAGGGCCAATTTGTGTATACATTCTGAAAATAATTAGTGTTTGTTAGATCGTATAATGCGGACATTAATTCGCATCATATAATACTGCTCCAGAACAGAAAGAAAATCTTGGAATGTAATTTAATAATTGACTACAACTGACTGAATACCTTTTGCTCGTTTGGTTATTTTGCCCCTGCATTTGTACATGTACAGTTTTCTCCTAACCCCACGAATTCTGTCATTATGTCCCCACCACACTCATGCTTGAATTTCCCAACCACTTTTTTGTTTGTGTTCAAGTAGCAGGGGTGTGTGGAGTGGTAGGCGCTGGTGTCAAATTGGTTTTTAAATTTGTGATTGCTGGCCAAATTTTGGTAAAAGTCTGGCGTTTGAATCTGCAACAGGTACAAGTCGGTATCCATATATAACAGCTCTAGGTCATCTTCGTACTGTGCCTTCATCACATCGTAATAGAAATTACACATTAAAGTTTTTAATAATTCGAGGACAGTGACCCCAGCATAGATAGGCTTATCATAGAGAATTTATTCCTATTGTTGATGGAGGGGGGGGGGGGAGTTTATATCATAAATTGTTCGGTCTAAGAATAACGGTGTTGCTACCAGTTGTTTAAGACGCTTTTCACTGCACACTAGCTATATTTTTAGACGTTTTCTTTTATTTTCCATAAGTTGCCCGAATGTCACTTTATTCGCCAATTTAAAGAATTCTTTTTCGAAATCGTTCTCGGCAGCTTGACGTTTTGCGGTGTTGAGCTCAACGTAGGGTTTTAGCCAGGGACTTTGTTCGAATTCAAGTACACAATGAATTTTCGTAAGCTGCAATCCATATTCGAGAGTCTGTTTTAGGTTGCGGTAGTGGACTATGTAATTTTTCTTATTTTCTTATGTTTTTATTAATTTTGCATGTTTGGAGCCTGGGGGACATTGGTTAACGGGAAGAAATGGCAAATCACAATCTACCTTTTCGGCATGTAGTTGAAAAGTTCAATTAAATCAGCAAGGCAGTAATCCTTAATCTCTTTTCTTTATTAAAAAACCGAATGACATTTTCAATTTGTCACAGCAGATTAGACTGCCTATTTTCTCATTGTTGAAACTAAACATATTTTAAGACGAGTTAAATAGGCGCTGGGAATACGTGCATTATCCATGCGCCTTCCTCCATTCCCTCAACTCATTTGAAATTGTAATAAATTTTTGAATATTGAAAGAGTGTATATTGTTATTTTAGAATCGGTAATGAACACTGAGGAAGAGTCCCTATCTCTCCGAGTCTTGATATACTGTTCTGTTACCTGTCATCTGACCACACTCGCTAATGGCTACTGTGTGGTCTGAGATAGTTATAGCAGATAGAGAAGCATAACCCCCACCCCCCCCCCCCCCCCGGCCCCTTCACAATCCAATGTTCATGTCCAGAGCGTACGACACCTGCAGTCAAACTGGCGCCATAGCTGCTTCGACGCTGCTGTTATAGCTGCAGATTGCTGAACTACTTGCAGCTAGATGTGGATATTTGTTGGTATCGCTGATTGCTCATAAATAGCATTCCACCTTAAAACATGTAGAAACTTACAGTAGTTTGCTGCCAACTTGACTGCAAGGACCGCGGTCATTGATTACACTGAAATATACGTAGTTGCATGCAGTGACTTTGCTCTATGGTTGATTACAAAGTGCTCACTTTATCGTGAACCATCTATGCTTCAACTAAAGTAGAATACTAGGTGGCAAAGTTACTTTATACAGTCTTATCACACTACATATAATTATAGGGCAGTGTGTAATGTTGGGGGAAACTATTATTGAATTGTATTTTGTTGTACGTTTATATGCATGAGCTCCATACACACTACTGCAGTTGTACAATAGGGGCGAGAGGGTGGTAGTTCATCATTATTCTCCCTGCACTACTGTGAGCCATTTACCGCCGCTGATTACACATTTGAGACAAATACAAAAAGAAAACATATAATTCTGTTCTAGCAACTTGATATATAATTGTTCTATATAAACAAATAACATGTATAGGTCTATCCAGTATTGTTTCATTCAACATTTCTCTCGCACTGTTCATTCTTAACAATTGAACTGTTTGGGACAGCACAGAGAACGATTCTAAGCTACCTACATGCTGAAGATATGTTAAGATCTGGAACTAATTTTAAATTCACAGAGTTGAAACTTATGAAATTTCCGAATAAGAGAATTTTCCATTTTCATTGGCTGTTTACAATCCCTATGTATAACACCAAGACATTCACTTTTAGACACAGCGATTATTTGGTTCTTCTCAGATGTAACAGTAAACGTTTCAAACAAAAGTTTCTGATGTTGTAATCACCAAGGGAAAAATATCAACATGTCACATGTTAAGGATAGAAATAGGAGATCATGGTGTGAAAGAAAACGTAAAATATTATTGTATCCGAACATAGAAAATCAGTAAAATGTTTACATTCTTAAATATAATCATACATTTGAAGCACATTTAACATCATTGAATTCTCTTACGAATTTATCTTCGATTCTACAGTTATTTAAATGACAAATATTTGGTTATTCAGAGACAATCGTATGTTGTTCTCATAGCACAAAAACGCATGAGTGAATACTGTTTTCTCTAAAGCAAAACGGCACATACATAGTTCATCATTACAGTATACAAATTTCTACCCAAAGCGTTATGATACTGACCAGACAGAAAAGTAATGTTATTTTACTTCATAACATTGACATACAACGATACATACCCCCATTTTAGTTAAGATATAAGAAACAATATCACATATTCTTATTTTCAAAATGCAAACCGTGTGTATAAAACGAGTTTAGAATAAGCAAGCATTCTAACAGTACATTTATCTCCCAGGACACAAAGAAATAACGTGTTTGGTTTTTCTTTGATATGTTTCGGTAGTTGCAATTTCGTAGTCACACTAACGGAACGCCGCCATACTTCTCAAATTAAGTGGGAGATAAGAAGTACTTTGTTTCAACTTTTCCTGTTTTATCTTTTTTATTGTCTTAAATGTTTTCATTTTTACAAAGGCCAATTTTTAAAGATAAAACATATAGTATACTGTATCAATAACTAGCAGGAAGAGAATAGAACATTGTCTTAAAAGAGTAACATGTCATACGTGGCAGAATGTAGCCGACACGACTGCAGTTTTTAAAAAGAATATTGGAAATGTGGTAAATTTTCATAACTTTTCAAATGCCTATATGCGATAATAACTGTGGAAAACAGGGAGAAATCCAGCTGTCGCTACACTGATGTCTTTGTTCAATTTATGGTACTGTTACAGGCTGCAACTGGCACCGGCGCCAAGCTCCTGTTATGCATGGTCCGGGGTGACACCGCATCATCCCTCCCGGCCCCAGGCTGACGTGCTCGCGGTCTCGTGTCCGACCCCCTCCTGGGGAAGCCCGGAAATGATTGACAGCGACGAGACTGACGTCACAGCCCCTACTCTTCCCCCTGCTGAGGAGCTGACTAACATATAGGAGGTGCAAGAATATTCTGGGAATTAAAACACTCGGCGAGTAGATGGAAAATGGGGTTTCTGGGACATAGGCTGTAGGCTGCGGCTCTGCAGCTCGGCCATCATCTTGTTTCCGGCATATATTTTTTCCACCATCTTGATTCCGCCATCTTGTGTCCGGCAGCCATAGTGTTTCTGATCGCCATATTCGTTCTGTCATCTTGTTTCCATCCACCATTTTGTTCTTTGTATTTCATGCTCTATTATTCCACCTTGTTTTTCCTGCTCTATCATTCAATCTTGTCTATCTAGTATTCCACCCTGATTTATCATGCTCTATCATTCCATATTGCCTCTCTCTTTCTTTATATATTATCTTTATTTTTCTTTCTCTCTTTCCTTTCTCTCTGTATTTATCTCCTGTCTCCTACAATCTACATAGTTCAGTGGCCTCCTGCCAGGAGGGGGGAGCATGCTGGTCCACCATATTGTTTGCAGTAGTTCGTTCATCGCCTGCTAGGAAGTGCTGGTTTGGCCACCATCTTGGCTCCTTCATCGCCTGCTAGGAGGTGCTGGTCCACCACCTTGTTTGCAGTGCTGGTATGTCTGCCATGTTGGTTCGTTCATCACCTGCTCGGAGTAACTGGTGTGCATCTGCCCCATATTGGATATCATTGACCTCAAACATGACCTTTGACCGATGACCTTAACCTTGACCCCGATGACCTTTAACCTTAAAAACTCCAAAATTGCCAAAACATTTCTAAAAAAATTCTAAAGAAATTCTTATAAAAAAATTTATGAAAATCTTTATAAAATGTGTAATTAAAATTTCTTATTAACAAGTTTCAAAATGCTATTATTAAAAAGTTAGTTTAAAAATCGTTTACAAACTTATTATTAAGAGTTATCCTCACCCCATCCCCCCTCCTGCAAATATTTCCCAAACAAATACCCGTTTCCTTACAATTTTCGTTTTTCCTTTAGAATTTCACTTTTTCCTTTAAACTTTCCCTAAAAAATTTAATTTAAAAATGTTAAAAATTTAATAAAGAAACTTACATTTCTGTAGATCATTATTCCGCCAATGATTCTCATTGGCAAATTACTCACTTCGCTCGACGATCGGCGGACCTCTATCTACTCGCCTCCATCCCCCTCAACAATACTCATTCGCCTTTTTGGTTTTATTATTTTCGTTCGTCTATTATTTATACGTTACTGCAGGCTGCCAACTTGGTAGGCGCGTTCCACCGGCATGTTGGTAACGTCATTGCTAATTAGTCACCATCGTTTCATTGCCATATTGGCATGATCTCAATTTCTGAAAAAAAATATATAAATTTCTTATTCAGAAATTTATAAAAATTTATTAAAAAACTTTCAACCATTACCAATTAGTTGTGTGCGCTCCACCACCATACTGGTAAGCGTAATTTATTTACATCACCTAGGTGGTACTAGGGTATCCGCATCTTGGTAAGCGACTCGGCCAAATAGTAGCGTTCGACTAATTAGTCATCTTAGTTCTACTGCCATATTAGTAAGCTCTCAGTTTATTTAAAATATTTATAAACATTTTATTTTTAAAAAGCGTTACCAATTACTGTTTACTAATTAGTCGGCAAGACTCTGCCACATTCGCTCGACTGTCGGCAGGGCGGCACTCATATTTATATACTTAAAAAAATAATTAGTATACCATTTCGTCATTCATATTTAAATAAAAAAATAAAGTTTTTTTTTTTACCCAATCAACCGTTTTTACCTACATGCATTACTTACGAAAGTAAAATGTTTTCTTTCTTAATATCGCGGTACCTTATCATGTTTATTCCTAAATAATGTACTTTTTTTTACGATAAACGAGAAATAAATTAAACTCCCAATCCCGTCTGAAAGATTTATCGATAAAATCTACATTCGCACCAACTGGTAGACTCGCGAATGTCATGGTGACACAGGACGAGTTTCATTGTGAACTCCGCGCAATAAAAGCGTTAAGGCCCTGAGGAATCCGTGGTACATATAAATAATTGTTATGTGTGTGTAGTGACCTAAATACTGAGAAAAAAGAAAACATTGTGTATATTACAGATGCGCAGAAGAAGCTTTGTATAATGCAGCACGGTATTATGATGCGTGGATCTCGAGTGACATACTCATATGGTAATTTAAAAAATTGGTTTGTATCGAATTTGAAAAAGAAACACTGTTGGTAAAGAAAATATTTAGTGTATCAGTTTTGTTAATAAAACACATGTCTGGTATACACATGTGTTTAAAAGTTGTTACATTGTAAAGGTATACTGAATGTAGGTACAATTTAAAGTAAAAGTGAGACAGATGCGAGCCGCCACAAACATATTCATAATACGTTTATGAACGTAATTGAATGTTAAATCAAAGGAACACCGTACAGCTCCAGACCGCTGCTATTGTCTCTGCTAGTGCGCATCGCAAGGCGCCTGCAGGGGCGTGTCGACCGGAAGGCTTTCGCGAAATGATCAATTTTGCACCTGGGCGGAAATGTAGCATCTTGTCAGCATCCTATCGCCAGACGGCGCCGACTGCCGGCCACCGCACAGAGAGACACTGCATGTCGGCAGGAACTGTATTCACACCAGCTATCAAGAAATAAAAAATATTTCACACTTAGTATCTAGTATACACAGTTAGTGTTCCAAAAGCGAGCAACCGCATATTCAATTAGCATGTAATACGCCATGCGCTAGTCGAGAATAAATAAGATCCACGTTCGCCAAACCTCCCCCCCCCCCCGGATACACCACAGACACTCACGAATCAAAGAAAAAAATACACTGGTGGAAATATATGGGAATAAAAAAGGTCCATGTTCGATCCCTGGTACAACCCAGATATCACTAGCAAAAAAACTTTCACTGGTAGGAACATATATGCATTACAATTCCTATGAAAAACTATACATGGTACAGTGCCTGATGGGAAAAATTTTTCCGGTGGGGGGGCATACTGAGATATGAAAAAACAGAGAGCTTAGCAAACTGATGGGGGAAATAATGATTCACGTTACAATACTGAGCGGACAGAGGGCAGAACAAAATGGCAAGAAAAAGTACACAATATGGCATATAAAATAACATTTCGGTTACTATACTCATTTATGAAAAAAATATGGTACAACATTGGTAGTATAAAATGTGGTACAGCACTTATGAAAAAAAATTATACAGACACAACTAAATACGCGGTACTATATATTGCCAGGGGAATAAACTGTCGAAATAAAACTATACACGTCACCGAGTTATAACATACAGAAGGAGTAGGTTCGACATATAATGCGATACTGGCGGGAACATGTCAAAGGCAAAACAAGCACACATAACACATAGAAATTCCCCTGCTCCGCCAAGGCACTCCTATATAAATATATATACATGGACGTGCACAGAATACTGTCCAACGCTCGCTAAACCTAAAAGACGTCAATGAAAAAAAATTTGCCCTGTCAACTTACAAAATACATTTATATATAAAGGCGTCTGACACCAATGCGAGAGATAAAACATCATGACCAGCCACCACTATGTACATCACCAAGGGAAAGTTTTCAGAACATATATACCAGGTGAGGCATTCAAAACAGGCCACCCTCATACATCGCCCACTTGTATGGATAGAAGAAAATGGTTCAGACAAAAGTTGTTTGGGGTGAAAGGGGCCATAATGTGATGTGGCAAGTTTGGTTTTACGTCGAGGATAGATACCTTTAGTCTGTGTCAAACGTACTATTGAAAGGTGAACATTAAACCACATCGTCCAATTTAACATACCGAAATTAACCCCTACATTTCCGTCAACCCTCGACATAAAACCAAACTCTTCAGGTCAAATTATGACACTTCTCACCCCAAACAACTTTTGTCTGAACCGGTATAGGCAGAAAAAAAAGTGCACATCCCAAGTGCAGAGAAAATTTTTTCTGACCGATTAGTAATGAGTAGTCCCTTTAACTGCCTCTACACTATTGAGGTTGTCTGTACCAAGTGAAAAATTCTAACAGGGCCTGTGTTTGAGTTTAGCCTGACTTCCAGAAAAATGCTGATCTTTCAGCAGTATTTTGAGGGGAAAGCGGAATATTTTCAGACACGCCTACCCACTCCTACCATTGGTCGCAACCAAAAATCGAATTCCTATTGGCAACGAGGGAGACGGAACCTTGTAGCAGGAATAAGCTCCACTCTCATTGGCTGCAAAGGAAAGCTAACTTGGTACTTTTCCAAAGTGCAGATCTCCGCAGATGTCCCATTTGTCATGAGGGGAAACGAACTCTGCATTTACTCCGCACGCCGATTGTCCCATTGGTCATCAGGGGAAGTGGAATATGCTCATCGTTCTCCCATTGGTCACCAAAAGTTGGAGTGTGGGAATTGAGGAGATATTAACAATGGAAGGGGTAAGAATTCGTGGTAAAATATAGTCTCATATCCGAGGTGCATAAAATTTCCAAGGTCATGTTGTGAGACATAGAAGTTAAATTTACCCCCTCTCTTGCGAAATTTCTCCCATAAGTTTAACATAGCATACACTCGCGGAGAGGTAAATAAAATTTGCCAAGGTTATGTCGTGGAAGACAGAAAATTATCATTTAATTCCTCTTTGGCCAATGTGAGTCGACAGTTCCCATAACTTGCAGTACACGGGAGTCTCTCGAAGCGGTACGGAGAAATTCGAAAAAACATGCGACTGGTACCACTACCCCCCCCCCCCACACCTTCCCGCCAGCATCGACACACCTACAGTAGTATTTTACCATCTATCAGCGGGGTGAGTATTGCAAATTACCAATAAAAATATATTTTTTTATAAAAAATATATAATCAACGTGACGAAGGACACTAACTACTAAGTGGCCTTAAGGGTTTTATTATTGTACAAAAATCCATTTTAATTTTATGTAAATAATCACGAGCAATAACTATTTTCTTTTCGCGGACGAAAATCCTCGGAGAGGAGAATCGGTGCCTCCATCCCATCCATGGACGAATACATAAATATCGTAGTGGTAAACAATATAAGCCGGGAACGACCATTATGCCCTAATTGCGTCTTTTGAAAATACTTCGTGAGATGCTCCAGCTTTCAGCGACTTTGTTTGTGCTTTTGCCATCAATTTTCCGTCGGTTGGAAGGTAAGTACTTTTACATACCGCAAAAAAAAAAAAAATTTAGGGCTCGAATTTTTTTGCGAATGAGTAAAAGGAGTGCATCTCGTGTATTTAATCTGACTGTTGAAATCAATGCTTTAATTCGAGTATTAAATTTCATGACCAAAAAGCGTTTACATTGTGGCTGATAAACTGTTAATCCAGCTTGCTAAAACGTATGTACAGAACCGCATTTCGTACGAGTGAAGGATTGCATAGCTGTTTTGAACTTGCAGACTTTAATGTAGTTCAGGGTGTGCCAGCTGCGCGCTGGCGAGACCACATCAATGTGAGCCCTCGGCCAAAGGCCACAGCTCGCATGCACCATGTCCAGTAATATTTACACCGCATCAAGAAAAAACGATGAATTTCAAAAAAGAAATATATATATGCGTGGTAAATACGTGTCTTGAGTGTATCACTAAACACGAAGTATAAGAAAAGTGTCATCTGTTCGCATGGTAATACAGATTTCTTTAGGCGAGGCCCTTAAGATTTATTTACAGAAATATCCGTTCGCAACCAATTGTTCTCATTGCTAGAGGTCCGCATACGTCTAATGCTTGATATTATGCCGATGGCCAGGCAGTTCGATCGCGCGAGCCTTACCGTCAGCTTGGGTCGGGTTCGATTCGTGGTGGGGTGTATGTCCAAAACACATACTTACACAGGATACTCCATAATGTGTTGTTTTCGGTTTACTGATATCGCCACGTGTGTGTTGTCGTCCAGCATCGAGTTACCGTTTTTGGTGTGATCCGCTGAGCTCGAGAACCCCACGTGTGCCATCTTCACAACGAGTCATCTTCGCCGAGGTCCTACTCAGTCCAACATATCTCGTTTGCAGGAAATTAAAAATTATGCACAAGTTATTACAGCGATGTTTGTCCTTTCCCGTTCAGAGTTTTTAAAATGCGTATTGTTCCTTTCTTGTCCAGTTTTCAATTCCGTGGGCTCGAGCCGCCGTCGAACTGCTAACGAGTCCTTTTAAAGTTGCATCTAGTTTCGCCAGTTCAGTCGGTGAGTACAGATTCGTTTGCTTCATTAATTTTCAGTCACCACGAACACTGACACATACTGTACTGCCTTTTTTAAGGGATAAAATACAGTACCATTCTTGAGCCATATACCCAGTAATCATTAGCTTGGATTTTATTTACAAGTTCAGGATATCGTAAGAATGAGGAGGTAATTTAAAAAAAATACGTATTTTCCAATTTTGTTTGTACTTGACGAATACGATAGAAATGTAAGTGTGTACAGCGAAACATAACCCGTCCACCTGCTAGTTCGGATGACGTGATTTGCGTTTCAATATGTATATATTGTCTTAAAAAAATTTCCACCCTTTCATAATTTCTATCGAATACTTATAACATAATTTTCAATCAGATGTGACTGTGTGTTCATGTATGAGCATGTGTGTGTACGTGTGTGGATTGGTGTGTGTAACATTCCCTGAGTACACGAAGCAGGTCGGGGGCATACATTAAGCCCCTGCCCCCCTTGTCTTCATCAGACACGCAGGACTAGCGCGGAGATAATAGCTCTGTGCGCGGTGGCACACTGGTGCAGTGCGGTTGCTTGTCACTATGGTAAGTCGCGGTTAGATTCCAGCTGGGTGATGCCACTCATCACCGTTCATTATCTGCACCACCTTTCAAACAATACTGTTTCTGTTGTAGTAAGAAAAGTATGTAGGCTTTATTATATACATTTAAAGAAAGAGATGATGTGGGGTATATACTAAAGACATAATAATTTTTTTACCAATTAAATTGTTCGCTGGCTAGAAATATCACTGAATATTATTTGTATTATACAAAAAAACGAATGCAACTGTATTTGTGTTGCAGGTTCTACACGAGTGAGGCGAACCATGGCCGATCGACCTGGTCCATCATCATCTGCATCTGTTGTTCCATCATCATCTGCATCTGTCGTTCCATCTCCTGCTAGTGTAGGGATGGTGTCGCCTCCATTATTTTTTTCATGCGGGTTTTGTGGGAAAAGCTTTACTCTCTGCAAAAACGGGCTCCTACACGAAAGGTTGTGCATACACAATCCGTTCAGGGCTGAATCTTAAATTTGAGAGCGATGCGGTGCCACCATTAACCAGAAAGACGATATCCCCAAACACTTTCGCAGCTGTACAGGCGAAATAAGGCATGGGGCAACACACAGATGTCAATTCTGTAATGCCACATTTAAGCGAAGCAGCAAGGCGCGTCGACATGAAACTAGTTGTCATTTTAATCCAGAAAAAAAGAACACATAATTGCTATGAATGTGGAAAAGAGTTTACTAGGCAAGATTCACTTAGGACATGTATGACAAAGTGAGGTGGTTCAGTTCCTCCTCCTGCCAAACGTCCGCGACTCGGCGTAGCTCCCCAGCTGTCTACAGCCTCGGTTCAGGCCTCCGCTCGCCCTTCACGGCCGAAAATCGTAGTCGGCGCCTGTCAGTCAACCCCTCACGGGTTCGTTCAGGCAGAAACAGCATTTAAGGCGAGTCTAAAGACGTGTGTAGCCGAAAACAAAAGTGAGTCCACAAAATATAATTGTACATTTCTGACATCAATGGAGAAGAACATAGTTGGACAGCTATTCGACGAAGTACGAGAGCAGGGCCCGATTAAATTTAATATTTGGCTAGAATGCAATTACACGAAACCAGAACCGTTCGACGAAGGTACCGACAAGAGGGCATTCAAAACGAAATATGTAGCGATATTCAATATGAAGGACATTGAGAAGGCGCTACACAACAGTTTAGAGAAAATATGCGAAGAGGAGGAAAAAAGCAAAGAGCGTGGTTCGGGGTGGACACTATCACTCAATCAATTGCAGCTCCGCATAAACAAGCCAGACCCCTCCGTGCCTCATCATACATTGACTTGCCAGAATCAATCAAAACAAAAAGGCCGTGATTGACCCGCCCAGCACAACAGACGACAATATGTGCTTTAAATGGGCAGTTCTAGCAGGTTTCGTTGAAGGCGAACACCTTCATCGGGTCGACCACCGCTATCAGGAACTAGAAACGAAATTCTGCTTTTCCGACATCGAGTTCCCTACACCATTTCGGCAAATAAGAGTCCTATAAAAGATCAATATATCATTTGACGCTCTCTCCATGTTACAGCATCCGGGGATTGATTAGGTGACGGAATATTCGCATGTTAGGTTTCTTACCTGGCGGGCGCCAGTGCTCCTCTCAGTTCAAAGCACGATGTAATAAATTGGGTCCTTGGGTCGTTCGCCCTAAATGTGACCCCCAGATGTGCTGTTGTCTCTGTAGGTGTCTTCAAGTGTTACAAAACTATATCCATGTTGCCTAGTCTAGTACAGGATATTCAAGCTCCCTCTATACGCTTGTACTAATATCGATGAGGGATTTTTCCTGCCATCCCACACCGTTAATAGTTACAGATTTTTAGGTCAAGTGGTCGGGAAGCAACCATATGAAATAAATCGGACGCCGATTTCAAGCAATAACTATTTATTCAATTTATTCCCTCACACGATTCAATTACACACCTTTTCTCCTATAAAGTCGGAGTGCACCTTACAATGCGAAAAATGGCGGTAAGCCGATATGAATTACAGATTAAAATAAATCCTAGATGTGTACAATACGTGCTGGCCTGCTATGTGGCATGCTCCCCGGATAGAAAATCAGTTAACGATTCCAGAAATAGATACTTTACCTATTGATAAACTACATGATTAAACAAATTGATGAAAGTCCCGGGAGGACGACGACGCAGGTCCACACAACACCGAGGCAGCCACGCTGCTCTCTGGCTCTAGGGTGGGCTACCTTCTTACTGACCAGCCTGTACCTTGCGACTTATGAAAAAACTCTTATTTTTCTTTTCTTCACATATTAAAAAGAATGATATTTTAAGATGATTGGAAATGTTAATGACATCCAAAATAACGCTTTTGTAAACTTGATCACGGGCAAAATTAAGTGTCTCGTTTTGAATTTAATACATCGCTTTACTCAATTTAAAATTGGCTTTCCAGTGTTCATAGCGAGAGTTCATGAATTTGTAGTTTTTATAGCATTCTGACAAAGGTTGGGTTATGAAATCCACATGGTCACTATTTATGTTTGCATTGCGTAGTTTGTGAGAACCTAACCTCACACTACTGGGAGCTTACTGGCATGGAACTGCCGGATAATTAACTACTTATATATAAAACTTATATTAAACTAAATAGCAGCTTGCGCTCATAATTACCTTGGTGGAATATTACGTAGTAATATTCCATGTGTTGCGCCACTGTTACAAGTACAAAATGCAATGTTTATTTACATGAAGATTCAGGTGCGCTCTGCGCACATCAACTACATCACTTTCAAATCACACGATAACCCTCTGGAAAACTATACATAATGACCTGAATAATATTTAAAAGCTACGCCCTATATTTTATGGTTAGCAGTGACTTACCATGTTTCTACTGCAAGAAATGCACGATTATGCACTGGTGCATCTCCTTTAGAATAAGAGAATTTAATCAAGAAATTTAGTAAATTACTATAGCATAAAAAACAAAGATCATATACATAACACTGCCAATAAAAACCACGTGTCCATGTTTGGTACACTTCCTATGTCAAAAACCCTTTTGTTTACATCTGTACACACACACATATCAACATACATATAACCCTGAAATTTCACATGGCATCTTCTTGCTGCACTGAATGCACTCTGCACACTTAGCTTATGCTTTCAGAAGACTATACGATATAAACAAACAACTTAATTACACTCATTTACATTCGTACACTATCACTGCACAGACACAACTGGTGTGCACACATGGATCAGTATTTTGGGCGTTGCAGCTCCCACATTGACATAACTAGTGGCCGATGTGTGTTGGGACCTTAGACGTGGAGAACGGCCTATGGTCGACATCACACATCAAATGCTCCCTACTTATCAAGGTCGTTCACTAGTCGAAGCTCCATCTTCTCAAGTCGAACAACATCTTGTCGGCGGTCGTAGCAGATTGCGAGGATGCAAGCTGTATATGTAGGCCATTGGCTGTTGTCGTGTTTACTGTTGTTTATGTTTACTTTTCGCCGGCACTGTGACAGGTGCAGTGGACAATGACACATGTTCGCAGGTTGTGCACATGGCGTGTCGGGCTTGGCATGCTTGCTTCGAACCTTGGCGGGACGTGGGGGGGGAGGGATAATTCCCCACGTGCTCTTCTGTCACTTCTCCTTGCCTGGACATTGGCATACCATCTGTTTCCGCTGCTGATTGCTGAAACACCATAGTGTTTACATTTTCTTCCGCCATCATGACTCTTTCGGGTGTGAGCTGTTCCCGGCGGTCGTTGCCGTATTCAGCCAGCCCTTCCGGGTCATTACTCCCGACTTCGGAATTATCAAGTGGCCGACTGTTGTTCCATTGAATACTGATTTCCAACCTGTTGCCACCTACTGATGTCCCTGTAGACGCGATGACGTCGGGTATTCCGGTAGTGAATGTGAAAGGTTCAGTGTTGTTTACATTTCACCATCTCACTGAAAAACTTAGGTGAGTTGGTGAGGTGCTTGCTCTCTTTCTCCCGCTTCTTTCGCCTCGCCTCCAGATGTTGGTATCACGTCGCTAGTCGCCGTTAACCTTAAGCATCTCTGTGGTATGTGACGGTTCTGCATTGGCTTAGTCGCACCTTATAGCATGACACTTCCATCAGTTGTACAATGATGTGTGGCCCGTTATATTTTCTGTGAGTCCCGCACAAAGTTTTTTCTGGCCCACTGACTGAGGATGAGAGCTTCCGAAACCTGCTCGCCTACCTGCAAGGGCGGGGGCAGACACATAGTTCCTGGAAGCCAACAGGCTGCATAACGGCATTGGTTTTCCCTGGTCTTTCGTATTGCCTGCTCCCTCCTTTCCTCTCTGCTTACCTCTTCAATCGTGTTGTTGTTATTCTCCCATACTCTGCTCACAAACTCTCCTGGCAGGGGACGATCACATCACTGTAGGATTTCCCCCAGAGTTTTAACATAAATAATGCAGCTGGAAATTTTATCTGCCCATGATGTATGCTTGTCTTCCACACATAAACATAACTGAGTTTTTAGCTAACGATTTCTTCCCTCAGTTGGGTTAGCACAGGGATAGTAATTTGCCATCATATGGTGGCATACCACCCACATGGTACAATACAATACTCACGCCACACTCGCCCTGTAAATTGTGTGCCGTTGTCTGTCAGTAATATATGGGGGAAGCCTCAATGCGAGAAGAATTCGCTTTCAATGACTTTCCCGACAGTTCGGGCTCATGTACTTGATACAGCGTATGCTTCCATCCAATAGTAAAAGAGATCTGTAATTACCACAATAAAATGTTTGCCTGTTGACATCCTCTGATATGGACCCATCAAGTCCAATGCTGCCATTTCAATTGGTTCACTTGGTAAACGAGGGTGTTGTTGTTGACTTTCGGTATGCCGACTTTTACACCTGTTACATGTTATGCATTTTTTCACAAACTGACGCACATGTGCTGCCATTCCCGGACAATGAAAATAACGTAATATATTACGTTTTGTTTGTGCGGCACCTGGATGATCCTTAAGATTATTTGAATGTGCATACTGTAGAACATTCTCATGTGCTGCAGTGGATACAACTAATCTCCAATTCTCGCATTCCCTCGTGGTGTACGACTCATCGCCATGGTCGGTCGCCTTCCAAGTTACCACTGTATGCTGACCACATTCATTCTGCCATCTTTTAGTGATGGGACACGTGACTTGTTGATTGTTTACAAATGTGTACACTTCTTCTAGCTGTGGTAGTACCGGTAATATGGTGACATTTAAACATTGCACTCTTGTTTTTGTACTCACATCTTGTGGGGGTTCATCAGGTGTTCGATGTTCACGGTCATACACAGTCCGGCGTAACTTTTGTCCGAAATGTATACATCTTGCAGTAGGTTCCATCAACATGTTCTGCTCAGACAGCCACCGAATGGCGAGGATGACGTCCTCGCAGATGTCGTCCGATACAAATGGTGTAGTAACGGTTTCTACATCGCGAATTTTCACAGTAATTGTGACCTCACCAATATCCTATCCAGAATGTAGCTGTGTTGCTAGCTGAATCTTCTGTTTGGTCTACCTTATTGTAGTTACATTTATGAAATTTGTTCTTACAAAGTTATTTAAAACTGCCATGTCTATCAAAGCTCGACAAGGAATCCTGTTTATAAACGCTGCAATACAAATGAAATTGCTATCAGGGCGAATTATCTGTTTGGTGTGGTGACAAATCTAGTTTGTTTACCTTATCTCTGGGGTGTTTAACGTCAGGTCGCTCCACCCCTACTTGTAGTTTCCCACAGGATGTTGTTGTTTATTACCTCGCAGGTGTCCATAATACGTCAAGGTCGGGCAATCGTTATCCCAGTGTGCGCCTTCCCACCATTGGCAAGGACGTGATAGCTGTCGGGATCCTCCCGAATAACGTGGCAGCTCTGTACTATTCGTTGACATCGTGGTGTCCGGTTTTGAGGGTATTTTGTTTGTTGCTACTCGCGGCCTGTGTCTTGCTGGTTGTGGTTTCACTCTGGTCAGCTGTTCTTGGCGTTGATGTCGTCTGCTTGCGGCACAGTTGCATGTTCATATGGTCGCGGCGCAGCAGAGCCTATATGTAAGCATCTAACAACATAATTGCCTGAATAAAATCACTCTTGGTGCGTGTATCCCGGGGTATAGTGTGGCATGGTATTCTGTCCTCGCAGAACCGGCTGCTGCTTCCAAGATATCTTTCAGCTCGAGTTCCGGATGGTGTGTACTGACAAGGCTGATTATCTGCGTCTCAAAATTGTACAGGGCTTCCTCCCTCTGCTCTTCCAACACTAACTTGCTTCTGGCCCTGAGATGTGAAGGTGTTAGCGAAGCGGCTTTTCTGACTATGTTGCAACTCTTCCCACGTAATTCCATAGTGAGTAATGCCTTTCACCAGGCTTGGCTTCTCCGTGGAAGCGATCGCCTACACAGTTCGGCCAATCCTCTTCATGTACACTGTAGTGGTACAGTTGGTTCTCGCAGTCTTTTATAAATGCACTGGGGTCCTCGTCGCTTGCCATGGCGGAACAGCTTGACAGCGATTGAGATTTTGTTGGAGTGTGAAATGGTCGTTCTGAGTCGCAATATCTCTGGTTCCATTTAGCAGGCCGCATAGCAGGCAACCCTTGCAAAAGGGGGTGGAGTGTGCCATTGGTGTTGTTACCGTTGGTAGGACTGGATATGGACATGGCAGTGTCAGATCTAGCACGCTCTGCTTCTCCCATGCTATCTGTTCAAATATGTTGTCGTGGTTGCCAGCTCTACTGGCGATAAATCTCCGATTTTTTCGGTATTCCATGAATCCAGTTGTTGTGGCTTCATTCCTCATTTGTTCTCGCTGTATTTTCTGTTGTTCTGACGTCTCTTGGGAGCATCGAAAACATCTGATGAAGTGTTTGTTCTGCAATGTTCCTCTTTCCTTCGAAGATTTACACCATTAGTGGCAAATACGGTACCAAACTCCACATACCAGCATCGCGGTGCCATGTACATTACACTGTGTAATGTTCGCAGACTTAGGTAGCTTATTCAGGAATGTGTTGGTTGTTGTTGTTGCCATGTAACTGTCGACGGGTGCGCACGTACAGATTTTTGCAGGCACACAGGATTAATGAACCAATTTGTCTGTGCAGGACGCAGATAACATATACAGACATTTTCTTGTCCTCCGGAAATTGTGCAGGCGAATAATCCGCCACTGATTTCTACATTTGCATGGTCCCATTCCTGGTGCATCCGACGAATAGCATCCAGTTCACGACAAATACATCTATCAGCAGTGGATTCGTATTAGTTGTGCGACGTAACCATTTCGTGCATAACTCTCTTGGTTCACAGATAGTCCCAGTATCTGCGATCGCGAATGCAGCGCAGTTGTGGTATAGAAGATATCTCTCCTCTTGTTGATATGCTCCACCAGACCACGTGGCCTAATGGTCCATGGCTGTCACCCACACATGCGTCTCGGTAGGGGTGATCCTGCAAACTCATCACGGCACGGATGGGGGGGGGGGGGGGTAGCAGGTGTCTCACTCCCCTCAGCAGAGAAGATGTGCTCAAAGTAGGTGTCATTGGCTGACATCATAAGACATGTGCTATTCCAAGATGGTGGTTCATTTGGCGTGCTCGGACAATGGGAACTTTTGGCGACAAACTGCTGTTCTTGTTTGCAGGATATTTTCTTGCATTGAATTTGCTCCGCACTTTCTTCCATGTGATAACTGTCATGAGGACAAGGTTTTTCCAGCAGCAAAGCATGTGAATCCAAGGGTTCAATTGGATTCTAGTTCGCGAAGCATGTGGTCGCACATGTTCAGTGGACAGCGATCAATTTGAAACATAGGAACAGGAACATTAAGAATTTGGATAAATGCTTGAATACACAATTCTGCTACTTGACAAACATGAAGCATGAATGTTCGTAAATAGCCACACGCTTGGACAAGCCACTTGACGCACTCTCCATGTTGCAGCATCCGGGGATTGATTAGCTGACGGAATATTCGCAGGTTAGTTTTCTTACCAGGTGGGTGCCAGTGATCCCCTCAGTGTAGAGCACGATGTAATAAATTTGGTAGTGGGCCGTTCGCCCTAAATGTGGCCTCCAGATGTGCTGTCGTCTCTGTAGGTGTCTTCAAGTGTTGCAAAACTATACCCACATAGCATGCAAGCTTGGGGCAAGCTTGCCAATATACTTGATTTAGACTTGTGTGCAAGATTTGTGTTATAAGTTTTAATCAAGCTTGCCTCAAGCCTAGATTTGAAGGCCTTGTGATTACTTGCCTTCGGAAAACTTGCCGAAGGCTTGATTTAGACTTGTAATGCAAGTTTTGTGTTACAAGTTTGATTCATGCTTGCCTCAAGACTAGATTTGAAGGCCTCTTGATTACTTGCCTTTGGCAAACTTACCGAAGGTTTGAATTAGACTTGCTGTGCAAGCTTTGTGTTACAAGTTTGATTCACGCTTGTCTCAAACATAGATTTGAAGGCCTTGTGATCACTTGCCTTCGGTAAACTTTCCGAAGGCTTGAAATTAACTAGCTGCGGCTAGGGAGGGACTCTGCGGATCAGACGCTTAATAGCTTCTTTATATGGGCTAATCTATATACTGTATTTGGATTTGTTGTTTGCATGGCTAGCAAGACAGTTAAATAAGGTAATTATACGTGCATAAATAATGTGATTGATGTTGTGTATTTTATTACTTAATTGGGTATATAATGGCCCGATACGATTGTCGTGAGAAGTTAAGATTCTCTTTTCTTTTACACTAATATATATAAAAGAATCTTAAAACCAAAAGTGAAAGTTAACGATGGGAAATATACAGACGAATTTATATTAATCGAATAGCTTTAGAACTATTGCGAACATAAAACCTAAAATAATTTCATTTTACATGAGTGCATGGTAGAGTAGTTGCTAGCATTATAGGCTGTGAATGAGAGGTTTGTGCATTCGATTCCAGGTTCTTCCAAAGATATTTAATAACTGTGAAAAAAATGCTAAAGACAACATTAATGAATATTTTAAATTAATCAATATTATTTGGGGTGAAACGTAATCATATTTTGGCTTTGAAATGCATGGCAAGCTGCTTCTATGTGGGCAGGCTTGGCACAAGCTAGCCGGAGCAGGCTTGATGTAAACTTGCCGGGACTGGCTTGGTGCAAGATTGCCGGGACAGACTTAATGCAAGCTAGCCATGTGGTGACTAATTAGTTTGATTCAAGCTTGATTCCAACTTAATGGCTTGTCATGGCAAGCGTGATTTAAACTTACAGGCTTGTTATGGGAAGCTTGTTTCAAGCTTGAAACAAGCTTGTTCTGCTATGTGGGTATCCATGTTGCCTAGTCTAGTAGAGGATATTCAAGCTCCCTCTATATGCTTGTACTAATATCGATAAAGGATTGTTCTGGCCATCCCACGCCATCAATGGTTACAGATTTTTAGGTTAAGTGGTCGAAAAGCGACCATATGAAATAAATCGGATTCCGATTACAAACAATCACGATTTATTCAATTTATTCACTAACACGGGGCAATTACAAACCTTTTTCTCATATAAAGTCGGAATGCACCTTACACTGCGAAAAATGGTGCTAAGTCGATATGAAATACAGGTAAAAATAAATCCCAGATGTGTACAATACGTGCTGGGCTGCTGTGTGGCACGTTCCCCGGATAGCAAATGAGTTAATGGTTCCCGAAATAAAGACTTTACCTATTGATACATTATAAGATTAAACAAATTAATGAAGGTCCGGGGAGGACGCGACGACCTACGTCCGCACAACACCGACTTATGAAAAAAACTCTTAATTTTACTTTTCTTCATTTAATATTGGTTTTCCAGTGTTCATAGTGAGAGTTTATGAATTTGCAGCCTTTACAGCTTTGTGATAAAAGTTGGGTTAGGAAACCCTCATGGTCACTGTTTACGTTTGCATTACATAATTTGTAATAACCTAACCTCACCCTACTGGTATGTTACTGGCATGGTACTGCCGAATACTGAACTTTTTATATATGAAACTTATATTAAACTAAATAGGGGTTTGTTCTCGTAATTACCTTGGTGGAAAATTAATCTGTAATTTCCTATATGTTGCACCAGTGTTACAAGTGCAAAACGAACTGTTTATTTAAATGAAGATTCAGGTGCACTCAGTGCACATCAAACACATCACTTTCAAATCACATTAAAACCCTCTGTAGAACTATACCTAATGTCCTGAATAATATTTAAAAGCTGCGCCCTATAATTTATGGTTAGCAGTGATTTATCGTCTTTCTTACATGAAATGCACAGTGATGCACTGGTGATGCACCAGTCCTTTGGAATAAGGGAATTTTTTCCTGTACTTTAATAAATTTCTATATCAATAAAAACAAATATCACATACATAACACTGCCAATAAAAACCACGTGTCCGTATTTGGGACACTTCCTACGTCAAAGACCCTTTTGTTTACATATGTACACACACATGTCAACTTACATATAACCTTGAAATTTCACATGGCATCTTGCTAGTTACACTGAATGCACTCTGCACACTTACCCTATGTTTTCACAAGGCTTCACAATATAAACAAACCATTTAATTACTTTCATTTACAATCGCGCACTATTACTGCACCGATGCAACTGGTGCGCACACATAGATCAGTACGCTGGGCGATGCAGCTTTCACGTTGACATCTCTCGTGGCCGATGTGTGTTGGGCGCTGAGACGTGGAGAATGGCATAGGGTTGACGACGCACGTCACAGTATCTGTAAACTTTTTTGTCTTAGACAAGAACCGAATCTTTATTCTGTACGTGTAGACGACGAAGCCTAGGGACATTAGGGAGATTTGCAATATGAGTAAGGAAATTTTAAATCTAGCACACCGCAAGTCAAAGGAGAGATATGATAAGGACCGTAGGGTTAACACATTTCAAGTGGGAGGTTTTGTTCTATACAAAGAACATAGCCTGAATAAGGCTATAGACAAAAGGGCAATCAAACTCAGTTATCGGTGAAAAGGTGCTTACCAGGCGCAAAGATCTTTTACTCCTTTGACTGTGGCTCTTAGTGACCTAGTGTATAGTAAATCTATTACAAGAGTCCACTAGTTAAATATGCTATGTCGTGCTCTTGACAAGCCGAATCTAATTCGTTTAGTCCCTTGTCGTTATGCACAAAGCGATTAGCTAATTTCGTGCCGGGGCCACAGATGTTATAACCAGGCTGATGAGCTTCAAAAGGCAGGTTATTTATGATATTGTTTATCAATCCACATCCCTTCTTGATGTTATCTCTACGAGACATCTCACCATATTATTGTTAATTACCCTCCACATTGCTACTTTATACACAATAACTCCTCCACATTGCTGCTTTTGCATACGATAACATTGTAGCATGCCACTGGGAAAAAAGTATAAATTCCACTACTCTAAAGTACTTTGTATCAATCTCATGGAGATGGTTAGACAAGATGTTAGCCTCCCCGTCAACATTGCACCCGAGGACGAAACCATAACTGGCGAATCTCGACGTGGCGTCCTGTTGCCTAATACAGTGGGAGGGTTGATCTGCGGTCTATGAAGGTGTGGAAAAACGTGTGTCTTGCTAAGTTTACTGGAAGAACCTAATGATATTTGTTTCGAAAATTTATATCTGTATTTAAAATCTTTACAACAGCTCAAATACCAGTGCCTGGCACTAATTTTACATGCTGTTGATGAACTGAATTATTATTCTTACACTGATAGTGATAATGTTGTACCACCCGAAGAGGCGAAACCAAACTCTGTCTTTATTTTCGACAATATTGCCTGTGAGAAGAAAAATGTACGCAGGAATGTTTTTGTATGGGAAGACATGCGGGTGTAGATTCCTTTTTATCTTTGTCAGACTTATTTTCACATACCAAAGCAGTTGTTGTGTGGAAATGCATACGTGTTGGTTTTGTTTCGTATGGACGACTTAAACTTGCGCCATGCTAATTCACATCACATAAACACCAGCATGACATTTGAAAAAATTAAAGAATAATGTGCATTCTGTTGGCGCGAGCCACATGGATTACTCGTGGTCGTCAAAGATTCCCCCCCTACTTAAAGGAAGATAGTGCAGTAGCTTCGAATAGTTCATTACAATATACCAATTAGAGATGAGCTACATTATTTCAAAATTTGGCCACGACGGGCTGAAACATCGTAGGCCAAAATATGTCTTCTGCAGTCGGAAGATGGGCACTGCGATGTGGGCGGAAAAAGAACACAATGGCGACGTAGTCAACAAGGCATATGATCAGAATGCAAATTCCGAAACGCTTTAAATTCTGTCGACTATGGGGAGATCAATCTCCACTAAATTAATCACAGTCCGTGTAGACATTGCTAATTTGCTGGAAAAGAAACTCGATATTATGGAAAACCGCATCCCGTGCCCGCACAACCAGCCTCGGACCCACGATCTGCTGCCCTGAAGCCTAATTTGCCACGGCCCAAAAAATAATATTTAAGCAGGGATGCGCACATATTTAAGCATACTCTGTTCACATTATAATTTCAGTGTGGATCGTTATATCATGAGTAACAGTTACCCAGTGTCGAAATTCGGCCACAGTAGTAATTATTGACGAAATTGAAAAATTACTGGATGCGAAGTTCATACAACTGGAGGCTGCAATTACGGCCAAAGTAACCTCTGCTCTCGTCGACGTGACTTATAATGATGCATCGTGGAAGCACTGCGCACATGAACATAATGCAATAGATAAGAATTGGGAACTTATTTGTCATACGCTGGACGAAAGTCGGCATAAAGCTACTGACGAGTATGCTGCATGAAGTCTCGAATCCGCATAGATGCAATAGCATATATATATATATATATATATATATATATACAGCATATTAGCAGTTTAAATGCATAGAACGACGGTTGATGCTGTGAGTGAATTACAGCACGTCTTAGAAAATTTGCATGCGAAATATATAGCTGCTAAGTGGGCTAGTTTAGAACGAGACACTGTGTTAGAGATAGCGTTTAGGCCCACTACATCAAGACAAGGGCATTTACAGCAAACTGTTCCCCCTATTGAAATTAAGGAAGAACCAGGAATAAAAGAAAGCATAAAATATTGTTGGAAAATGAACAAGATGAAGATGATCTGCCATTATCTGATTTAAAACGTAGAAGTCAAATTCTCGAAGCATAAACATTTGCAATTATTTGTCTTCATACACAACTTGGTTTAATGATGGGACTTATGATGTTTACAAACGGAATTAAAAATTGTTCATGGGGAATAAAAAAAATTTTTCCTCCTCAACGACGTGAGACAAGTCGATAATGTATAAATTCGAGCTTCAAAGGGGCTATATCAATTAATTTTTATTCACAAACCTGCTGAATATTCTCACGAGTTGCTACGTCAGTATCGGCATCTGCTCAAAGTTACAAGCACTCACATAGAAAAAAATGATCCAAACAGCAACAGATATAAGGATGAATCTCACTCGAAATTTTCTATTATCTCGGAATTGTTTCCAGAAGTAGGAATATCTACTGGCGATTGTCTAAAATCAAGAAAATAGAATATGGAAGTATACCAGAATATATTTATTGGAACAATGTTAATGATCTCGTGCATAGATTACACCTGCTAATTGCTTCACAAAAAGCGGGAAGTTTTTCACATACCAACGAAATTACGAATATTCATGAAGAATTATGTGAGGGTGTTTTTAAAATCAGTCTCGCGCGAATTGCAAGCAAACTTCACAAACCTGAGATATATTTTTCCCTGGCGGAACGTGTATTTGGTTTATGTGATTTATACCACGCTGACTTATTGAAATTATCTCATATGCGAGAATGAACAGAGGTTTTCAATACATGTTAACAGTAGTAGATGCGTACAGTAAACACGCATGGGGAATTACAGTCAAGAATAAGTCTGCTAAGTCCATATCTGCAGCTATGAAAGTTATTCTACGAGACAAAGGGAGCCCGAATGATTTACAATAGATTTTGGCAAAGAATTCTATAAAATAAAATTCCATGACTTAATGGAGTAACTTAAAATCAATCAAAATTCAACTTACAGCGTTAAAAAGGCAGTTTTTTCCAAAAGATTCCGCCATACTCTTAAATCAATGATGTGGAAATCCTTTACCGTTCAAGAATCTTATAAATGGTTCGAAATATTGTAGAAACTCTTATCTGCATGTAACTATAAGATTCACAGCACTACGTGCAAATACCCTGTTGATGTGACAGATAATTCACTAATTCAAACTGTATTTAATAATGAGAAAAACAGGGGAGCATAAAATGAAAGTGCGCATGGGAAATTATGTGCGTATATCCAGAGTGAAACATACATTTGAGAAAGTCTTTGTACTTGGCTGGACATACAAAATATTTAAGGTTATAATAATCAATCATTGTGATCCTCGAATGTACTATTTGGAAGATATGAATTTTCAGCCAATTCACGGTGGGCTATATGCCCATAAAATCCAACTTACAAAATTTCCTAATACGTATCTCGTAGAAAAGTTATTAAGAAAATCGGTAATAAAAGTTATAATTTATTGGCAAGGGTTCCCTAAATCTGCAGAAAGCTGGATAAATAAAAGCACCATAATTGATAAATAATTCTATAATCAGAAGAAATTTGATCAGAGCTTCAATACATAGTAGCAGTGAAATGAAAAAAAAAGTTTTGTTTTATCAGTGCTGGTGTTGAAAAATTATGCATATATTTGTTTTTAATAAAATTTAAAAAATGTATCTTTCTTCTTTTACAGAAGAACTCTGGTCATGGACTGAAATGTTGCTTGTCGCATCTCTCCTTCGAACCGTTGCCCCACCGAATTTCGTGGCTGTCTGCTCTCCCCTCCTGTGAGATGGGTCATGTGGGACCGTGCGAAACAGGTGTCTCCCGACTCCTCATTCATACTTCTACCTGTCTGTTCGCTGCAGCTGCACGGGTCAAGGGACAATTTTATTTCTAGTTAAATGCATCAAGTGTCCTGCTCGTCAATTCACGCAGACATACCTAGTGGAGTTCTCTTTGTCAAGTAAACGAATGAATGGTGCTGTCTCATTCTGAAGGGGCGAAGGTGTGCTACTGAATGTTTTATTCTCACCTTTCGGGGAGGACCATTTAACTGGTCGCTCGCAGCTGCGCACATCAAAATTGATGAATGTGTGAGACTTTCGGAGCAAACAAGCTACACCCCTTATTCTCACCTGGCGAGTGTTTCTTCCTTCTGCAGCCTACTGCACAGTAAGTACTGTCGCTATTTCTGATTATTTTTACCACTGGTAATTTTTTAATATGTATGTTAGTTTGAAAATTCGTGTTCGGGAATCTGTTGTTGCAGTTGCCTATTTTTTTTAAAAAAAAGCACATGCAAGAGAAATTTTTTTTATCTTGAATGCTTAAACAATCCATTTCCTTGTATTTGCAAATGCTGAATCTTTTAATTGGTCTTAGAAACAATTTGGAATCATTTTTTCATTTCAAAACCAAACCCTACACATATATTGATCAAGCTAAGACACAAATATAAAATTAAGAATATTATTTTCATTAAACTGATAAAAAATATATATTAAAATGGACACAAATACTGCTAATGTGGAGAAGAAGCGATGCGGCAAGGGGCTTATACACATATTTGTAAGAAAATAATGACTTTAAAAAATCTTAGAAGAGTATATATATATAAACACACACACGAACACACTCGCATACTTACACTAAAAGAAAAAATGCTTAAACAGAAAAAAAGCATTTACCTATGACTATATGAAAAACTTATTATTGCATGGCCATGACCATAACAAAAATTCTTAAACAGAAAAAAGTAATATATTATATGAAGAAGTCTTATTGCTGGTATATGTCTCTAACATCTTTTCTAAGAAAAACTAGAAAAGAATCTTAAATTTGAAAAAATTCTTACTGCATGCCTATGAATAAAACAAAAATAATCCTTACTGCATACCTGTTATTATTTGAAAAAATATATATAATTATTACTACACATTGGAATGATCACGAAAAAAAAATATGTATATTCTTTTGCCCCCTCTGCACACACACGGATGCACAAGCACATCGCTTCTTTTAAACCCCTTGCTCCGACACGTGTTCCAATAGCTCAGTTGGTTACGACATCAACCATATGCTGGCGACCACGAGGTTTGGCAGTTCGCTCCCACATGTTCGATCCACAGGAATTTTTTGACTGTACACAAGATGGTGAATGCACATCTGCACCTCTTAGCAGACGATGAATAAACCAACATGGCAGATACATAAGCACCCCAAGCAGGCAATGAAATAAATCTACTGCAAACAAGATGGTGGACCAGCACCTACTAGCAGGCGATGAAGGAACCAACATGGTGGACACACCAGTTCCCCCTAGCAGGCGATGAACGAAATACTGCAAACAAGATGGTGGGCCAGCATGCCCCCTGATGGGCGGCCACTGAACTACGTAGATGGTAGGAGACAAGCAAGAAAGAAAGGGAAAAGAAATAAAGATATAGAAAGAAAAAGAAAGAAAGAAAGAAAAGAGGGAGAGAGGCAAGAGGAAATGATAAAGCATGAAAAATCAGGGTGGAGTGATAGAGACAAATGGAATGATAGAGAAGGAAAAATCAAGGTGGAATGATAGAGCATGAAGTGCGAAAAACTAAATGGTGGGTGGAAACAATATGGCGACCAGAAACAAGATAGCTGCCTGACACAAAATGGCGGGAAAAAGATGGCTACCAGATCCAAGATGGCGAATCCAATATGGCGGCCGAGATACGGATTCGCAGCTTATATCCGAGAAACCCGCATTATCCATCTACTTCGGTGTAACTGGGGAATTAGCGAAATTTCTGGACGATGGCCTACGACTTTATAAATACATTAGCGATCAATTGACCAGCAGTCTGTGGCGAAGGCATTCTAGCTGAGTGCAGGAGCGAAGTCAATTTAGATGCGACTGCGGACGAGGTGTTCTTGCATGGTGTGAATGGACGAGAGGGCATGGAACCCAACGAGTGAAGGCTTCTGTGCGTGATGAGCTTGGAGAACTCTAGAACATTGCGGACAGGTGGGACATGGACTAAACTCGGGTGGGACTGAATGGAAATGTAATACGGATTTTATTGTAAATATTGGAACTGTCAAATATGGACAAATAATATATAAAATAACTAAATAGGTTTTTATACACCGTCTATTGGGACTGATTTTCTATTATTTAATTTCATTGATTTGTTTGAGGTAATTATAATTTGTGTTAATTTGCGTCATTAATAGTAGACAGTAAGTGCTATCAACTTATTGTGAGATACTGAGTTGAGAGAATTTTGTTTCCAGTTATTGTAAATAAAATTAGGAAATAACAATTAACTCTTTTTTTAATCAACACCTCCGTCCCTTAACGAATTTGGTTTAGCCCCCGAATATCGAGAAAGAAATTGTAACACTGGTGTCAGAAGTGTGATGGAGGCTATTTATTTAAATAATATAAAATAATTGTAATCAATATCGGAGAACATGTACTGGTAGTGTAATTTTGTAAATATAATAATATAGTATTAGGTCCAGGAATTATTAAAACACATGTGAAAGCTAACGAGGAAAATGTCGGCTGAGATGGAAGCACTCCATGCTGTGTTCAAAGGACTGGGTAACCGAATAACTGGTTTTAATGAAGATGTAAATAGAAAAATAAATAGTGGTGTCGATAGTGTAAATAAAAATGCAAATTGTAAAATTAATAGTGTCAATGAAAATGTAAATAGTAAAATAGTTAGCATTACTGAAGCTGTAAATAACCAAATTATTTGTGCTAGTGAACATGTAGATAAGAAAATATACAGCATGAACGAAAATGTAGACCGCGAGATAGAAGGTGTAAGCAAATTTGTGAACAATAAAATAGACTGTGTGGACAAGAAAACTGATAGTGAGAGGGAGAGTGTGGATGAGAGGATGAACATCATGAAGAAAACGATGGACAGTGATGACGAGAGGCTAAGCAGTGTCGAGGGTAAAGTGGAACAGGAAGTGATGTTACGATACTTGCCCTCATAATTAAATCAAACTTCTGCGACCTTTTTTTGTTAAAGAATTAAAAAAAAAAAAATCTGGAAAAGATGAGCTGGCTAACATTGCAAGTCATAACACAATTTAACATAATCTCAACATAGTTAAATAGGATAGAAAAATCACTCAGAGTTATATAAACAAATAAATAACACGATAATTAAACAAGTTTGTGGCCAATATATATATATGTATATATATAACAAAATTAAATTATCAACAACTGCGTTTGACATATGTAGAATTCACAAATTCTGAGCATTATCTTGAACTTTTATAGTCCAAACTCGTCATCTTTAGATTCATTTTTTTAAATAAACAATAGTGAACACAACAAGCTTTTCACATAGTTATTTAATCATATCTCTAATAATTTTTTTTGCCAAAGAAACAAAAAATAAATAAAACGGGATCTCTTACAAACAATTGCAGTTAATATAATTAATAAAATTTGACAGCTCAGCAATTCCCTTTTTAAAAAAATTTAATCCAGTACTTTTATCCTTACTACTTTCACTGAATACGTAATAACTTTTCAAATCGTATTGCGATCTATCTTTGACACAAACAAAAATATTGCTTGATAATAAATTAAAGTATTATGTTCAGTTCATATCTGTATTTCCAAAAACATCAGCAGCGATGGTTCGGCTGGTTGCATGACGTGATTCGAGGTTAATCCAAACGAGAAACTGCGCTGACTGACATGGGAACGGGATGAAACTTGAAAGTCGGAACACGGAACTGGCTTCATCAGCTCCCCAAATACAGCGGATGAAGAGGGGACGAAAACTTTGCTTATCCAAAGACTTTAACCTCTAAAATAATAGTAGAACAGACTGGAACATGGAAAATTAGTTTCAGTAACCCGCGACTAAGAATTTTAAGTAAAAACGGAGTATCTCACTTACCCATACTGGAGGTTGGAAAAGCTTGACTAGGTGTAGAACATACTAACCCAAGATTGACTGCAAATACTAAATCAATATAAATATATTTATCACTACATGCTTTGCTATGGTACTACAAATCAACCCAAGTTACCAATTACATCGTAGCTGGTACTGAAGTGTCTCGAAGACTACATTCCTTGTAGAAAAACTCCAACTCCGCTGCCTGCCGAGAAAAAACGTGTAGGTAACTTCAAATGCCAGTAGACGAGTAACATGCCGAAAACGCGTACAGCGAGAAGATGTAGCAGAATAGCAGCGCTCCGTGGCAGCGACGTAAACTAAAATGTAGTTCCAACTCTCCAGATAGATAACGCGACGATGTACCAGCGCCACTCCGGGCCCTAAAAGTGCTGCTTTGGCGAGTCCAAAAGGCACACGTTTTGTCGCTACACAGCAAACGCGGCTAGCTTTTCACTCTGGTAAGAAGCTGCTCTTGCCGAGCTGTGTGCGGCATGAAATTTCATGCAAAAACTTGAGAAAAAGGGATGCGACAGCAGCCGACAGTTCACCTAACACCGTGGTAGAGTCACCGAGTCCTGTTCGAATGCCGTGTGTCTAAGCTTCTTAGCGGTCTCTCTTTTTTGCATGGATGTTGGCCAAGATGTAAAGTTAAATCGTAAGCCTCAAACAAAATATGTGAGTGATTAGCATACCACTAAGCTAGAATTCGTTACAACTGGTTGGAAATAATTAAGTTCAAATAAGACATAATTAAACTGAATTGCGTACATGAAATTCAAATTATTCTAAAAGAACAAAAATATCCAACTGGTCACCAATAATAATCCCAATTTATTAAATTCCCCTCAAAAATGTCTATAACTAAACAATCAAAATTTTAATTGTGTAGTATAATAAAAATAACTGTTACTGCGTGCCTGTTTAGCTGGGAATTAGAATTGCATCTAAAGCAAACTGAATTGATTTCTCAGGAATGCATATAAGAACGAACTGTAGTAAATTTGAAAAATCCATTAATGGCAAAAATAAAGATATAGATATAAATAAATATTGGCCTAGACCTTATGTGAAATATTGAGCATATAAATTATTCAACATTTCAAAATATACTGAAATCTGTAAAAAAAATTGTGCACGAACATTTTCCAGTAATATTTGTATACGGCACCCCCCCCCCCCCCCTTTCCCTTCTATAAATGGACGCTAGTATTTTTCTTTCGAAAACATTACTTTACAGAACTACACTCCTACCCACATACATGCGGACGTACTCTTGACATTGGTGAAGAGAACAAAACTTCGACTAAAACCATAATCGCTAAAACCCATGCTCTAATAGTAAACAAGCATATTTCAACAACAATAAAGCACAAGCATGAAACACCAAAAGAAACAGAAAAGCAATTATGGACAGTTAAACACTAGAAAATAATATTACATTGTACAGGCATGGAATTCAATCACCTTAAACTAACAATTTAATGTGGTATTCTTATATTAAGTTGAGTCAAAGGTTATATTCTTAGATTAAATTTATTATAAGGGTACATTTACAATAAGAAAACAGTGTGCACACAAAACTGTTAAATAACAACTTATAACTAACACCATGGATTTTTATATTAACAGCTGAAAATTTTTAGCTCCAAAGGAAAACAACCGTTATATTTTATTTGGTCAACCTTCGAAATTATTAACGTGTTCAGAAAATAACTGTCCAGGTGGGTGATCAGTTCACCTGAAACATGCTTACTATGCATACCTTATAAATGGGCCATTGCCCACTAATGTACTTGAGGTTGGGTGCACTTTTCTTGAGTTGCGATATTTGGTTCACAAAGTGCCACTACAACTGGAGTGAGGAATCTCTGTTCCTGTTAAGGACCTTTCTACCGATAACTGAGCTTAGCTGCTTTTTGTCAACAGCTTTGCTCAGAGCAAGTGCTTTGCACATGACAAAGTCTCCCTCTTTCAATAGGTTATCTCTGCGATTCTTATCGTACCTCCGCTTTGACTTATCATGTGACAGGTTCAGGTTCTGTCTTGCCCATCTCCAGATCTCCCAGATGTCCTTGGGATCATCGAGTAGGTGGTCGGCGAGCGACCAGGGATTGGACAGAGGGGTGTTGGGCGTGTAATTGAACATGAGTTCAAAGGGAGTGGACTTATTTCCCTTATGGCGTGCCTAATTGAAAGCTATTTGTAGCCATCCAATATTTTGGTCCCACCTATCCTGGCTATCTGCATGAAAAGTAATGAGAGCTGAACGGAGATTCCTGTGGAACCTCTCTGCATGGAACGGTTGTGGATAGTATGGTGTGGTAGTAATTTTCTGAATGCCATGACTGAAACACATGTTCCTAAATGACTGGGACTTGAATTACGGATCATTGTCAGACACAATGACAGAAGGAACTGCCGAAATTTTCAAAAATGTAGTTTTTTAATGCTGCAATAGTAGTAACTGAAGTGGCCTTACACAATGGAATTAACCACGCAGATTTCGTAAAAGCGTCTATGCATACCAACAGCATTGTATAGCCTGACTTAGAACAAGGAAAAGGCTCAACATAAACCACAAAAGTTTTCTTTAATGGGCACTCTGCAAGGTCAGAGGAAAGTAGTCCTAACTTAGTATCCTGCGCGGGTTTACTTAAGGCACAAAGTTTACAGACTTTTACTCTTTCCGAGATGTCTTGATACATGCATTTCCACATAAATGTTAGCCTAATGGTATTCAGGATCTTGTAAATTCTTATATGGGCTTCCAAAGGGGATAAATGTAAATGCTGAAATACCATGTCGCGTAGATTCTGAGGCAAAATGATTTTGTGCTGCCTGGAAGAACGAGATTTGCATTGCAAGACCCCTTTGAAAATTTTGTACTGTTTCGGTTGAGTACCCTTCTGCACCTGATCCACAATACCATTGATAAAAGAGTCTGCCTTCTTATGGGTATCAATATCTTGTAAAGCTAATGAAAAGTATGTTAGTAACGCATTACAAACGTTCGTTTCCTACTTAGAAATGGTTTCATCGGGATAGTTCTAAAACAAACGAGACAAGGTGCAAGCTACAATGTTCTGTGTTCCTCGGATATGTTGAATTTTTTATTTAAGGGAAGAAATTTTTACTATCCAGCGACCTAATTTTCCTAACTGTTTGGGATGAGCTAACAACAATGACAGTGTCTGATTGTCTGTTTAGAGTAGAAATTCTTTGTGTCTAAAAATTGTCTAAACTTATAAATTCCAGACACAACTGCCAAACACTCTAATTCATACAATGATGAGGCTCTACGCTCCTGATGCGTCAGGGTATGGGAAGCAAATGCAATGGGCTGCCTGTGCCAATCTATTTCTTAAGACAATACAGCACCCAATGCTCTGCTTGAGGCATCCATTTGCAAGGCAAATGGCTTAGAAAAATCAGCAGTCCTAAACTCATTAGGACTAGCAATAGCCTGTTTCAAAAATTCAAATGCTTCTTGCTGTTCTTTACCCCAGTTACATTTTACTCCCTTCTTTCTCAGAGAACTCAGCAGTGCAGTGTGTTCAGCAAATTTAGGGATGAATCTAGAATACACTTTACCATGCCAATGAAACATGAATTGCCTTTTGCATCTTTGGGTGGAGGGAGATTTCCGATTGATTTCGTTCTATCTGGATAAATAGAGACACCCTTTTCAGAAACTAAATGCCCTAGAAAACATATTTCCTTAATTGCAAATTTCACCTTTTTTAGGTTAGCTGTAAGATCTGCCATACACATTCTTACCAAGACTTCTTTCAAATGGTCAACATGTTGGTATAAATCCTCAGAACATACTACTATGTCATCTAAATAACTAAATATATACTTAAACTTAACACCTGATCAAGGAGACGTGTGAGTACTTGGACTCCTGCAGCCAAACAAAATGGTACGACCGTGTACTGAAACAGGTAACACGGTACTCCACAAGATCCAGTGACATGTTTAGATTACTTGGTCAGAGGAATGTGGTGATAAGCAGAATTTAAATCAAAAACACTTAAATCTTTAGCTTTACTAAACCAGTGAAATGCTGAATTCAAATTTGGTAATGGTACACTTTCAATATCTATTTGCTTATTCAGGAGTCGGTAATCCACCACAAAACGATAGTCCTTCTCCTTTGGTACCAAAAAAGCTGGAGAACTGAAAGAGGATTTGGACGGTTCAATTACTTCATTGTCTAATAAATTCTGAATTTTATTTTTCATAACTTCCATTTTTGGGTGTGCCAACTCATAGGGATGTCGCTTAACAGCTTTATGTCAAATTCAATTAAATTTGTGCGACCTAATTTTGGGGTTAAAACGTCTGGGAAGTCAGCACACAAATCTGTTATGACCTTCTGTTTTTCCACATCAAGATGTCTTAGGGTTAGGGGATTCTAACTGTTACTAATTTTATTCTCTTGTGCTCCACTAGTCTCATTGGGACTGGAAAAGGGAATGGTAATTTGCTTATTAAATTTTAACATAATTGACCTGTCTCGAATATCAATTATCATACCGGTTTTTAAGATAAAATCAGTTCCTAGGATGAGTTTAGTTCAAATAGCATCACACACTAGAAATGGGAAAGTCCATGTAAACAAATCGATTTAAATTTTTACTATGGCAGCAATTCTGAATGGCAAATGTTGTCTAAAGCTATGACACACTTTATATTTACTGGTTGTGTACTTTTAACATATCTCTTGTCGTGTAATTCCTTAAAAACTGAAGCAGAAATAAAACTGCCGACTGAACCAGTATGAACAAGACCTTTAATTTCCAGAGAACCTAACTGTGTGCTAAGAAATGGCAAAAATGGTTTGGTTAAGGGTAGGATATTATAGCATTTCCTTTTTTTTTCATAGCCATTTTTCTTGCATTTCCTGCAATTTCTTTTACTAAAACAATGCCATTTTTTCCCGAACTCATCTTTAATCAAATATTTCACAACACATGTTGACTGTACCTTAGTGTGCAATTTTTTTTGTTGGTTTTGGGCCCTACTTTCTTTGAAATTTTGTGTTTTTTAGGTGGTCGAACCATTTTCTGTTGTGTTTTATACCACCACCCTATGAGTTTTTTTTAATTCTCCTGCATTTTCAATTTCTCCTAAAATTACTTAAAATTCTTCTTAAAATTGCCTGGATTCTTTAAAAAAATCTACTCTATCGGACTGCTTCCTAGTATCTCCTTGTTCCACAGATTTACCTTTTATACTAGCTCTTGTTGTTTGCTTAGTTTTGTCCCTATCTATCTCATCCTGTTCGTTTTTTTTAAATGTGGTGGGATGATTTCTGAAATGAAATACTTTGTCTTAAGACCTCTGCTATCGATCTAGCCTGGAGTTTGCAAAAACCATTTTATGTACCCCAACATCAGCTCTGGGAGTGCTTTTTCGTATTTTTTCGGGAGTTGGTGGCCCTGCAGTACCAGTTTCAAGACAACGCGCCCTCCTCGCTACAGTATTAAGAACACATCTTTTCTCATGTTTGTTCCCCTGCATTGAACCACAGCTCTCTGAATGCATGCCCTGAGAGATTTTGCCCGACTCGCTGTCCATTCAACCTTACGAAACATGCTAACTATATGAACAGTGAAAAAAATTGTAAGTCCTTGAAATAAAGTCCGCAATATAAGCCAGAGTATTAACATTCCAACAACAAAAACAAATAATGTATATCTGAATCAAGAAAACTATGATTTGTAAAATCACACAAGACTTATTGTATTTACTAGTTGAAACAGAACTGTTTTTACAAGTATTAAAAGAAGATATATTTTATTCACTCATTAAGAAATGTTTTTACTATCAATTCAACATATATGAGAGAAAAAATATTGGGAGAGAATTCTTGGGAAAATATTGGGAAAGCTCTTAACATCGATGTCTTGAGATGTGATGAGGGGGGGAAGCACCGAGACACGAGTGAGCAGGTGAGACTAGGAAAACAAGAGAGAGAGAGGGAGAGCTGCTATAAAAACCCCTTTATCAATGGCAACGTCCAACACGATATCCACACATTGTGAAATAATTTGTTTTTATGCTGTGATGGGCCCGGGGAGGCGAGCATGCTAACTAATGTGTTCCCTTTCTTTACATCTAACCAAAAACTTTCCAACATCAAAAATGTATTCAATGTAACATAAAATGTATATATTTGAATTTATTTAATATTTAAGAGGATTCCGATGTAAGTTTAACAAAACACAATGAATACAGGTGGAAATTATGTTTTTCAGAGTTGTAAAATAATGATTTCAACGTTATTCATACTTTTTTACTAAAAGGTCCAAATTTTTGTAAATATACAGGAATATGGAGGCCATTTTGAATCCTTATAGTATATAGGGAGGGATAAATTAATTTTTTTCTCAGTCTTAACTATGCATCTGCCAAGGTCACTGCGGGTGAATAGCATTAGCATAGATAACATCAGGCATCTACTACAGGCATCTGGGAAGCATCGTCATTAAGTCCAAGCATTGATAACGTGAATGATGCCAGGTGTCCACTACAACAACAGACATCTACTACAGCTCCAGAAGCCTACTACAGCTCCAGATGTCCATCACGATTACTACAACTCCAGATGCCTACTATATTTCCAGATGACAGTCACAATTACTACAACTCCAGACACCTACTACAGTTCCAGACATCTACTACAGCTTCAGGCATCCACTACAACGCCAGACATCTACTGCTCCATCTAGAACATCATGAATGCAGAATCTACAGGAGATTTCATCAGGTGCAATGCATCAAGGTCACTGCTGTGACAATTGTGAGTCTGAATGTGTTAAAACGTTCAATGCGATTTTAGCTTATGGGAAGGCGAAAACCTTATTGAGTTTAGACTGCTCCCAACTGCGAGTACTGCAAAATAATTAATAATATATTTTGCAGGCCACAAACTAAAACTAGTGTATTCGTTCCTTGATGAACATATACAAGCTGATGAGGATATCGTATCCTTATGGCATACCTGCCTTTGCTAATGATGGGAACTTGCATATCATGCATGGGGATTATATGTCGTGAAGACTGGAACAGCTTCTTAAAGCTAGAGTCATTCCAGATGTAGCAATGGACGATTCAAGAGTCAATCTTTATGAGATACTTTTATGAGAGAGAGAGAGAGAGAGAGAGAGCTTTTTGTAAATAGTGTATAAAAAGTAGTTACGTCAAAATGATGCTCAGGGTTTCGAAAACTACCAAGACAATTCCTTTGTAATTAAGGAGCTTGCTATTTCTCATAAACCGATGCTAATGACTCTAAAGTATTATGCCTTAAATCTCCCAGACGTTGGTACAGTTTAAAACCTGAACTTAAAATGATGTTTCGGAAACAGACTTATGAGATACATAACCAGAAATGGGATTCTGGTGACATAGCTTATGAAAAACATTTACCATGTGTAAATGATGCATTACTCGAAGACTATTCCATACATGTGCTTGGAACAAAACAAAAGGAAATTTTTAAAACTTTAACAAATGCAGAAGTAATAAATATTAGAAGATACTCTAGTATTAATTCATTAGTCAAACATTATAATACAAATAACTGTGAGGAAAAAACATTCTGCTCCCAATGTACAAGCAAAGCTTTTGGAGAATATTTGTACCAACATCCTACCTACGTATAAGGATATTAATTTTTCCAAAAATGATTTGTTGCAGGTAGCATAAGATTTTGAGAAAAAAAATGGAAAAATTTGATACAGAGAAGATGTACTCTACTATTTTTCGAGGACACAAGAAAGTATGGTTCCACTCTTTAGGCAACATATGCTTTCAAACACAGATCTGTAACAGAAATGAACATTGGAATTTCGCAAAAAGTTTCGGAGAAAGCCTGTATACAGAACCAGTGCTGTGTGATGAAGAAGAAGACTGTACTGTTTTTAATACGAGACCTGCCAGTAAACTGCCCTGTTCTTCTTGGTACCTATGTTTTAAAAATGGCAGTACAGAAATAACCAAAGAACCAGGTTTTCATCAAATTGATTAGAGAATTTTACAACACCACCAAGACCTTATGGACTGAAACATATAATAATAAGGAACACATCATGCAAATGCAAGGCAGTAGCATACTTTTAAGAACACCATGTGGAATGTGGGACTGTGAGGTATGGAACAGTATTGTTTGTGTCCGTAAATCTGATCTAAAAAAGCTGTCGTTGAAGAACTAATTTTAACTGGAAAAATATATGTCTATATGAAGAGAGAGAGGGAATTGCACCGCAGAGATCCAGTTTAGATGGAGACGTTCAACTCATCACTTCAGTATGCTAGTGTTGCTCCAGGATTCAGGCGAGTGTTGTTTCGAAATTAAGATGAAGATAGTCCACTACAGATTCAGATGTGCAATGGAGATGAACATTGGAGTTTTTCAATAATAAATCCTGAATGTATGTACCAAGAAGTTGGAGATTGCATTGGAAGCAAGTTTGTAGTGTATAATTTAAGACCTGGCACTGATTTTCCGATTAGTTTAACCGAATTAGTGTGGGACATGGAAGGTGAAGAAATCACTAAATATCCATAATTTAGTAAAATTAAATATAAGTTGCGAAGGGAGTAATACTCTGAACGTGTTGTTTGGACAAAAGGATACAACAACAAGCAACATTATACGTACATTGGTGTTTTTCATTAATCAGTACAACAAGAACTTTTAAAATGTTCTACGTATATTATGGGCAAAATGGTTGTTCTTTATATAATTTACATCCTGACAGCAAGCTACCTTGTATAGAAGGTAAACTGGAATTTGAAGCTTACAGAGGGTACATCACCAAAATAAAGTCCTACAAGAAAATCAAATACATTATGCAGAAGGAGTGTAGTTGCTGTTCTCTTACTACAGTTTGGACAAAACAATGCAACAACAAGCAATATTATACGCACATTGGTGACCAAGAATTAACTTCTCCCTGTGCCATATGGAAATGCAATGTTTTTCAAAGCAAGAACATCTGCTAGACTATGTAAAGGAGTGTGCCTAGTATAATATCGTCAGTCATGGCGAGAATATTCACTCCTACAGACGTATACGAGGTCCTACAAATTGGATACAGAAGAGTGTTCTTTAAACCATATGATGGTCTTCTACAAGTTCATGTCTGTAGCGATGTAGAAAATTGGTGCTAAATTTTCGACAATGTAGATATTTAAAACAAAATTAAATTATCAACAACTGCATTTGACATATGTAGAAATCACAAATTCGGCATTCGCTTTGTGAAGGAATAGCATGCAACAATTGTGCTGTGAAATATCTTCGCCCCGACAGCGACTTGCCATCAACATTAGAAGATTTTATGATTACCAGTCTTAGAGAGGAAATAGAACAGGAACGGGGATAAGGAGTAATCGACTACCAGCTCACCAGACCTCACCAGGGAATCACCATTTGTTGGAAGGAGACCCGCGACGGGGACATCCACAACTTTATTTTCGAACAAGGAGGATTAGTTTTTCCATCGATGTGTAATTTATATGCGTGTGAAGTGGCTAATTCAGAATAATGATCCCAGTGTTCCCATTATGTCCAATGAAATACAAGTATACGTTTTTTTTACTAAAGGTTTGTATTCTGTAACTTACAGCTTATTATATTCACATTTTGTTGTAAAGGATATGTGTAAGTCAGACATTCATTTCAAATGTACATATTTCTCTCAACCTTTGTCAGAATGTAGTAAACCAAATACTTATGATGATACTGTAACTAACTGTAATAGTTCTAAAGGTCTTGTAAACCAGTACAGACCTCATGTAGTAGTAGATTGTAACCGTAAACTTAAGGGCGAACACATTGTAACTTCATATTGTGAGAAAGAAAAATGTTTGAAACTACTTGTTTATAATACAATTTTAACTTATCAGTATTTCGAAGAATGTGATAATAATCTTCATACTTGATATCATTATAGCAAAGACAAGTTTGGTTACATGTATCATACTGGGTGTAATTCATTCATCAATAAAATTAGCAAAACTAAAATTTTGCTCTAAAACATGTTTCAACTTTCAAATTTCGAGATCATTAATGTTCAGACATTGTTCCTTGCTAAATCTTCGAAGTCGAGTGTTGGATGTCATAGTAGCAACATGATGTATTTTCATCCTGCTAACCGTTATGTCAGTGTCAAACAAGGAAAGTCCAATATAACTTACGCCCTATGGTGTCAGGGAATTTTGCGAGAATTTACGGAAACCTGTGAAAATATTTTTCATTTTGAAGTAATTTTTTTTCCTCTAGGAGACAAAAAGAGCCATGAACTCATACAGTGCAGTGACAACAAACAATTCCCAGTGTTTCATATGAGTGCAAACACAACTCTTCCATCTAGTATTGAAGATGTCTAATCTCATTATGTTGAATCCTATCCTGATTTGGTCGAAAGCATTCTTGTAAATGTGTTAGTGTACAAACAGACAGATTAAAACCAGGGTGTAAGAAACACTCACTCCTTGAAAGTAGAGGTCAAGAAGGGGATCTGGATCCAATTTTAAGAAGATGCATGAAAAGTTTCTTCACAGGAGTTGCTAAGAGTTTATAAAAATAATTGTTTTTAAAGAAAAATGTTGTGTTTGATAGCGTTAAAGATGTTTCGTGTTACCCTATCGCTGTTTCAGAGCAAGATGTAATTGTTATACATAAAGTTTAGGACCTACCTGTATTTTTTAAATAATTTGGGTAACATACTATATTTGCTAGTGTGAATTCACTTGTGTTTGTTTAAGATGCTAATGTTTGGAGCAAATTTTACTTTATTGTGTTTTGGGAGGCCTTGTAATTGATTGTGTTGAAATGAGTATGTGTAACTATTGTTTGTTTTGGAGCAAAACTTTTCTACTTGCTTGTGTTAAAACGTTGTACATAAATTTTGGATCAGCCTTTGTTTTTATATATTTTGTAAATATATTATGTAAAATGAATACATTTCTTCAAATTTATCAAATAGAACGTGGGGTTAGGGGTCGCATTACCCAGGTTTCATAAATCTGTGTGAAAGCCAACAATTTTTACATGGGTGAGGACTACGACACCAGTATGGCATCGAAATATATATGCTATTTCGACATCAAAGGGCTGTATAGTCATACAATGCAGTCCAAGCTTCCGATTGGTAATTTCGAGTAGGTTGGGGCTAACGTGTTCTCATCATGGGATTTTACAAACACAGTGAATGATGGTGACACTTGTTTTCTTTTGGCAGAAGTAGATCTGTCATTTCCAGAGGAGTGTCATGATAAAATATCTGATCTGCCTTTGGCCCCAGAAAATGGCATAACCCCGAAAGGTTCGCATGAGAAACTTCTTTAAACACTCGCGCAGCGGAACAAATATGTTCTACATGGGGAAACACTGAGGCAGTACTTGATTTTTGGAGCCAAACTTGACTCTGTTCGTCGCTTTTTGCACTTTTTGAGCATAAGGCATGGATGGCTCTGTACATCGACTTTAACATTGAGAAACGTGACCAGGCTGCGAACACATTCAAAAAACCATTCTTCAAGTTAATGAATAATTCTGTTTATGGAAAAACTTTGCAGAATGTCCGCTGGGAAAGGTACATCAGAGACGTTTCGAGGTATGACATGATCTATGGGGCTGCAGAGCTGATAGGACATCCGACATTCCAGGCATGGCAAATCATCGATGAAAACTTAGTCCTCGTCGAAATGTCAAGGAGTTCTGTTGCGTTCAACAAACCTTTGTACACTGGTGTTGCCATTCTCAACCTTTCAATATTAAAACTATGAATTTCACTATCAGTACCTGTGTACAAAGTTTCTTCCGCCGGCTTTGCACCTCCTGTATTATGGCACCAATTCCTTGGTATACTCTATTGATTGTGATGACGTATATAAAGCAATTACCCCAGATTTAAAGATGTGGTCAATTCTACACCTATATAAGACATGGCGACCCACCACTCTGGTCATTCAACTGCCAGAGCTCCAAGGGTGAGGACGTGCCAGAGCTCCTGCTACACCCTCCCCCTCTCAAAAAGAAAAAAAGTACAACAAAAAATATTAATCTTTTCAATAAATATAACCCTTTCCATTTTTGATCATATTAAGTAGTTTTTAATCGGATTACGGTCGGATTAAGAATTTTTAATCGGTTAAAAGCGGATCAAAATCGGATTAACCCTTTCAATAAATTTAATTAACTCATTGATATCAAATTGATAATCCAATTAATCAAAAGTGGGTTAGAACCATCACGCCCCTACTACTTCTGTTGACGAACATTCGGTTGGAATAAACAGTTTTTCAACTGTCTTTTGGAGCCGTGTATGTAGCCTATATTTACGTATCGTGAATGTTATATATTATACGAAGACGACTTGTTTTCCAGATATTATAATGGCATTTCAACCTTATGCTTTTGAAGGAAACAATTATTCATAAGTATTTACATTACGAAAGAAACTTCGTAAAAAAACATATTTCCAAACAACTTGAAATAATGCTGTTTGAAGTGGATATGTATGCATAGCTTATTGTATAATATTGTCAGTATAAATTGTGCTTTAATAGGAATGAGATGTTTTAATTTGAAAATAAATGAAGAAACCAGTATATTATAACTGCTAGGGACATATCTTTGAGATGTTTATCGGTCTTGTAGGAGTATAAAACATTATAATGGACGTACATAATATTTCGAATTAAATTATTTTTGACAAAAAATATATTGTACATTTAAAAGAAAATTTTTCTAATTAATTTTGATATGACAATTTTATTTACATTATTGTTAGAATCAATACAGGTCTTGATAAATGTCTGAATACGTTCTTTCTCCGTTAAAACAACTCGGGCCGTATTCCGTTACCTTCACATTGCAAAATATGCGCAGCGAAGTAGTTCCGATCCCTTCTCGCAGGCGCATCGGTGCACCTTCTACGCCATTCTATTTCCGGCCAATCTCACGCATAACAGCACGATGGAAAAGCACAAATGCTTCGTGCGCTGATGGCACAGTGGCGGGAAAATGCCAGAAAAATGAGAATTTGGAGGATAGCTTTGGCGGCGACCAAAGGGCAAGTTTGTTGGTTTTAGGAAACGTGCGCAGTGTTGATTTTACTGAATAACTCTGCAAATAAATTATATAATTCTAATGATGAACAAACGTGATTCTGATTAAGTAAACTTGTAAGGATTTCCATAGGAAAACACGTTTTAAAGTGGTTCCAAATTTAACTAACAGTAAGTTTGTGTGTTTTGTAAATAATGTATTTGGAATCTGTAACTACACTTATTGAAATGCACGTGGCCTAAAATAGTCGCATTTTCAACACTTTTGTAGTGTGTAAATAATATTTGTTTCTCTGCCTATATAGTGTATTCAATGAGTGTAAGGCTAACTTCAGCCAAAGTGTGTGCGTGTATTGCTGCATCTGTACGAATATGAACAGCGATGTATTAATCACGTTTTGTTTTTCTATTGAAGTTATTAAAATTTTCCGAAGTTATAATAATTTGAATGTTATATTTCCATACGAGCAAAATTTCTCACTGCTCCATCAAAACGTCAAAACAATGCCATCTCACGAAAGATGTTAAACTAAAGTCCCCCCCCCCCCACACACACACACACAGATCCCCGTACTATATTGTTTCCTTTTTTCCTTTGAAATAATGTCAAGAGAACCCAAGCAAACGTAACTAGGTGAAAATAAAATAGGTTGGAATGCCAACCGCTGACATGTTAATCTGCTGTGTGTACGACTTTGAGGTTATTATGTACTCATGGTGGCTGTTAAATATTTAATATTCGATTAATTTTATTATGACTTGTTTACATAAATGACAAATTGTAAACACGTTACCCTGTCAAATCGTACGACAGGATCACGGGTTTACCATCTCCGTATAGGTAAATGTCTTGCCATTCTTAAACAAAACGCTGAAATTATGCGCCAAAAATAGAGCATTGAAGTTGTTCCGTTCCCCCGCCCAGCAATAAACGCACGGAGTAACGGAACAACAAGGTAACGGAACACGGCCTCGGTACAACGAAAACTCGTTTGACCACCACCCAGTGAAAAGTGGCGTGGGATCCCACGGGACAAACAGCGCGAAGTGTCATCCGCTGTCTCGAGATGGCGCTGAGAATATTTACGCCTCACCACTAGCGGCACGCTGTGATCAGTACAACAGCAACGTGCTGAAGGCTCGGAAAAAGCGTTTCAATAAATCCCCCCCCCCCCAAAAAAAAACTCATGTAATTTAAGCGACGCTGCCCACCAATTCCGAACCATTAGTGATTGAGCCATCAAACTCAGTTCGTGGGTAACTCTTCGGACACTGATGTCTCTCATTAGGCGAGATACGCTTTTATAGGCATATATATATATATATATACATATATATATTTACATGTTGCTAATATAATTTTATATTACGTATAGTCAACCTTATTTTACATTTGTTAATTGAATTAAGTAAATATGCTTCATCACCTTTTATACTAACACGTGTCACAATTACCAATATCAGAATTATAGCAAACACACGTATATACTAGCATATGTACTGATTACTAATAAACCAACAAATCCAGTCGACCAAATGAACTGACTTCAAGACCAGCCGTAAAACTTGCTAGACGGGCCAATAGACCAACGATACCAATGAACAATACTGACCAAAAGAACCGACAAGGATGACCAGAACAACTAACCTAAAAGACAGACCGGACAGACAAACAAGACTGACCAGCCTAACTGACCAACAAGCGCAACCAGACGAAATGACTTAAGACCTACCAGATTATTCGACCAACAAGACCAAACGAAGTTACCTCAGAATTAAAGCAGATCTCAAGACGATTTCAGATAGATCTCGACACTATTAGAATAACATTTTTTATAAAAATAGTTTTTATATATAAACATTAACTTGTAGGTGTCTATTTATGTGATATGCACATAATTATATTGTAAGTACAGAAATATAAAAGCTTTTAATTAATGATTTGCATAATAATATGCATTTTTCTATGTAAATATTTATTTATTTATGTTTGTATTATTAGATAAAAATAAGAAGTAGGCATCTGTGTGCTTTATAATTATCTGGGATCCCGATCGTACAAACACAAGGATTTATATGAAACGTACCATCAGTACCAATAAAATGACGAGAAAAAGTAAATGATCAAAGAATGGAATATTTATAGATTAGAAAAAAACATTAATTATTGCCCAATTAACAATGCGTTTAAGGGTCATAGTGTCATTCTAAACGTAGTGTCGTCTATGTTGAGAATAAAAGCAACTTTGCTTTAAAAACAACAGAATGATGCTATATTTTTGTGCGTTTTATACCGAGAACAGAGTGCGATGTAATAAATTGCAACAAAAAGATGAACTAACGTTTCCTATCGCTTTATACATTAATTAAAAAATGCGTCAGAGGCCATTAGAACATGCACGCTCGATGTATCGTACCTGGAGAGAGGTGCATGTAGTCTGGAGCGATGTCGTCGGGTGACTGTCGCTAGTCGGTGGAACCGTGGTCCGTGCGCAGCCGGCCATGAGACTATTCTAGAGCAGCGCGCAGTATGACATGGCTGCTGCTCATCACGAGCTCGTAATTGTCACTCACGTTAACTAAGTGTTAATACTACAGTATTTTGACTGAAAACTTGTACATGTGATACTTAGCACATGTGATACCCCTCGCTTTGTGAATTCAGTTTCGACCGACTGCACTGTTTAAGGTTTTGCAGAGTGGTTTTTACGTTCTGATTTCATGCATATACTGGTTAACTTCTTTTACACGTGTCTGGCCATATCCTCTTCCATTAGACGACGTTCTTAATCAATTTCTATCAATAATACGAATAATTAATGTTTCACTTATATTAATAATATGTAAAAATCTACGCATAACGAAATCAAAATTGATATTCTAGAGAATTTTAATTACCTCTAGTTGAGAGTATTTCTCCTAATTAATACGAATTTATGATAAGTTAAATAGTTAATCCTGTATATAATTTAAGTTAAATTTTGACGTTCTGTAGGCTACGACAATGAGGTAACAAACAGTACTTACAGGAAACTGTGTAAACAACCAAAATGTACTACTACCAAACAAACAAGAAACAAATATCTTCAGACTTGAACTATGATTCATTATTTGTGTATTTATAACCAAATTATATTATATTTTCAAATGTTATCTCTTATTATATATTTTGAGAGCACTGTAAATATTATTTTTCAGAGTTTTGCAACAGTTTTTTTGAAAATAATAGTCCCGAAATTATTTTATTCGATATTCATTTTACTGTGGTTGATTCACACAATTATAAGTTACTAGAAGAAATAATAATTCAAATTCAAATAAAGGAAGTATTGTGAAATAAACAGCTCTTTTACTCTAGACCAGAATGCGTTCAATGCAGTTACAACATCCTTGTGAACTGTCAGAGAAGACAAACACTCGGCATATATCTGGAACGGTTCCTGCTTAAGTCGACAATTTCTTTGTCTACATGCAAAATGTCTTTTAAAATGTAACTTAATGAAGTATGGAACTTTCATACCTACACTTCAAACGCAACGACACATGCTATGACGGGGCAAATATTCAAGTGTTTGTAATTGTGGGTTTAATTCTCAGCGCAATATTTTTTTTTTAAGAACTGTTTTTGTCTGCTCACAATACGTCAGAAAGAGGACAAGAAGGTGGACTAAAAGTTTTATTAACCTGCATTGCAGATTTAAAGACATACAAACATGACTTACCCGGGATTATAACATGGAATCTCTTGACCCCAAAGCGACATAGCGACCTCGATAGCGGAGATCAAATAATCACTTTTTAATCTCATTGGATAGAGGTTAAGTGGTTTGGGAACCCACTTAAAGCAGGATATCGCGTCTATGATATATATATAACATATTTACTTATTGCCTTTAAGAATGAAACAAAACACACAAAAAAAATTAGAGGCCGCAGTTAGCACAGCGGCTCGGGTGCTTGCCTCCACCAAGGCGAACCGGGTTCGATTGCAGTCAGGGCCATTCGCGAACTTTCGCGCCCTTGCATTCCGGCGCTGCGCCATCCTCACCTCGCTTCACCCTCCTCGGTTGTTATGACCCTGTTGTTAAGAGCCGTTCAAGACACTCCTCTTCGCTCCGCTTCAAAAATTAAGTGTTCTCTATTTTTTATCAGTTTCTTAAACCGTGTATTAAACCATTTTCTGGGGCAATTTTTGTTCAAGTATTTGAGGTACCTAAGTACATCTGACGTCAACAAACATACAGTTAGACTATTCAGCACGGAAAAAGCATTGGGTAAGTTTTTTTTAGTAAATTTAAACTTTTGTAAAACGAATTACGAAATAAACGTCTTACCAAATTCCACAAAATGCTCTCACACTCCCTCCTTTCCACATTATTGCTCTAGGCGGAAACCATACAAACTCTTGTTTAAAGTTCTATAATTTTTTGTTCAAGTATTGGTTTTTTCTAGTTGTTATATTATATTTCTTCAACCTTCAGCACAGAAACACTGGCAAATTATTTCATCCTTTTTTTTTTTTTGGAAAGGATCATTCCGGTGAGTTCTATAAGCTTTTTTATATTAACAGTGACAGAAACAATGGCAAGTTATCTGTACAATCGCCTTGGTACAGCCCTCTCTACTCATTTCCGCCCCACCCTCCAAAATCACTACCACAGCAGTGCCTGAAACGCGAAAACCTACACTGGGGTATGTATGCAGGAGACAATCACATGCAAAATAGGTTGCGAAACACAGCGTGACGGCCACGAGACACAATCCCGCCGAAATGTGTATTGCATATTGCGAAAAAAAATTACAAACATCCAAAACCTTAAATTAATATATAATGTATTGTCCAGCAGCAATAGAAAAACATCTCATTGAGAGCTAGAGCATGTCCGAATATTGCAAAAATAATGGCAAAGTCCTGGAACATTTTTTAAATTACACAGTACGATGTGTTGCGATATTTGGAATATCTGATAAGTAGAAATTAATCTCAGTTCATAATGGAGTCTCAATTCTTCTAAGACAAAACGAAACGATAATATTTCAAACAAGAAATTTTCTGTTTACATTGTCTTATGTGCCGTACATGTATCGAATAGCTGCACCACATTGCCAATTACTCGCCATAACTCGAACAATCACACGCCTTCGTGCAATGCCCTCCACTACCAACAGCCCTCCCCCAACTCCGTCGACACAAGTTTTCAGCTGCTACCACTAAGGTGTGCCCGTGTTGCACATTCATCAGCACCGCCCATCTTGCTACATCCTCCTCTTCCCCTTCCATTGCATGCATATGCTGGCTTGTAAAAGACCTAGGGATACATTCTCCCGTATGCTGCTCCCATCAGTGTCACCTACTCGAGTCAATCGCCTTAAAGTGAACAGTTTAATTCTTGTCCGAAAATTTCTATTCACCAAGCAGCAAATGTTTGCCACAGTGCTCTGTATCATTGACAGGAGTGTTTCATCTATTATTTCTTGGGATGCTGTACCTCTGGGTTCATGAGTTACTATCTCGAAGCTGTTATTTTTCGCAATATGGACTTCCATGAAAGTGAGCAATAATCTCAAGCAGGGTGCTGAAAATGGTGTGCTGGACATATGATGAAATTGAATGTCATGTACTGGTTCCTATTTCAGAATTTTTCCCCTGTGTGTGTGATCGCCTTCTGTCTCAGAGAGCTGGTGAGGCCTTTCTCCATCAACAAAAAAAAAAAAAAACAGCGAGTGATGTATTTTCTGCAGACCATGGATGGTGTGAAGTATTTTTCGGAACTGAGATGAAATGCAGTCGTGGGAAACAGAAAGCACACAACGAAATTCGTCGATTAATGACAATGACCACCATGTTTCTTCGATATGAAAATCTGAAGTGGAACATCGGGAATCGAACCTGGTTCGCTGTGGTAAGGAGCGAGCTTCCTTCTCACTGTACAAAAGCAAGATCTGTATTTTTAGAGACTAACGAGGCAGGAAACCATGGCTCCGAATGGGGATAGAGATGGGGATGGCTAGGGGATATCGAGTAAAAATTAAAATTAGGCTTCTTAATTTAATTTCACGCCCATCTGTTTTGTCAGATTATGTCCTTGACTGTGAAACTCATTTAATGTCAGAGGAAAACGAACAGAATGAGGGACATCGGTTGATTTTGGGGAATGATGGAAGTCTGATTGACTGTGTCACGATTATAGTCAGGCTTATCGTTCGGGATAAACTCAGCAGCGAATTATGTGTCTATTTCGTCCTGAAAATATTTATGAAGATGTCACGCCCTGCCACTGTATCATTGAATTCTGCTACTGCAACATTGGCTACCTAAACCTTACATGAAAAGTGTCGATGGTACTTGCATGGAGTAACCTGTCAACTTCCGTGGTGTTCGGAATTTCGTTTGGTGGCCCTTTATAAATTAATGTTTTGACTAACTTACCCAGTATGGTTGTGGTTGTCTGTCAGTTAAAATTGAGGGTTAATATTGAATATGTATATATCTATTCACTAGCTGTCTTGCTTAGTTTTCCATTCCTCACGGAGGTAAAATTGAACCGCACTGCCTTCCGCATTGCCGTTTGATATTTTAGCATATTTTTGCACCCACCTGTTTTCCTGGGCATTAACTCAGTATTAAATATTTAGACTTGTGTCTGTGATATTTCAATTAATATTTTACATGTGTTTTAATATGTATTTCTGTGTACATTCCTCTTTTGTAGATATCGTGTTCTGGGGCATTGGAAGGCCTTAGACTGTCCTTGGGGCACACCAGCATATTTATTAAAATTCATGATTGGCCTTGAAATATATTGGAGTGGTAATGGGCCTTGCTCTTGCATGATCATGATTTTTATATTAAAGTATTTTTTAATGTTTTGAAATGAAAATGATGTAAATAGAGATGAGAAGTATTATGTATGGAATGTTTTTTAAAAGTGTTGTGTTTTTTCACTAATTAAATATTTTGGAAAGGTAATAGCACTTGCTGGAATAATTGCATTTTAATCTTTGTGAAACACAACAACTATCGACGATGTTAGTGAAAAAAGGGGGGGGGGGTTTAGTAGTGGCAGGGGTTGCATGAAGATGATTGATTGTTCAAGTTATGGCGAGTAATTCGTGGTGAGCATAAGGCTACGGAAACAGACATTTACTAATCTGAAATATTAGTAACGTTTTCTGTCTTTCAAGAATCGGAACACTATAATGAATTGGGATTATTTTCTGCCAGGTACTCCGAATACCTCAATGTATTTATTCCTCCGTAAAGTGTTTGCATTGTTTTTTTTCGCAATATGCATTGAACATCTCTGCATGATGGTGTCTCGTAGTCCTCACGATGTGTTTCGCAGTGACAATAATAGGCAATACTATTGTCACTTACATACCACGAACTGCAGGCTCATTTTTCTAACCTCTGTACACCTATCAGTGTTATAGAAATGTAAATTTCCACCTCGAGGTGCTAAACAGAACACGGCAGGCCACAGTTATCATTTTCCCCCCTCGCGCATGTAATATACATATAGGAGAATACGAACTTAGTTTATATACCTGTATCGGTGTTTTTTAAAATTATATTGATCTGTGTCCATAGTCCTATGGATGGCTGCAGGGTAATAAAATAACGGTTCCTATAAGTTGAAATAATGAATGAAAGATTATTAACCCATATATTTCTAAGCACGAAATTTACCTTCTTGTAGCTTTATCCATCTCGAAATATCACCAGCATTGGGAACAAAATATGTAAAACACATCGGTATCGACCACTTACTAACATGCTTTCGTTATTAAGGGGGAAGTTACCCATATTCTCTTCCATGCTGCCGCCTTCATGGATCTGAATTGAAATATATTATTTTTAGGAATGCAGGAAAATTTTCGGAAAGGAGCCTTATACCTGCTTTAAGGACATGCGTGAGTCGTGTCTTCCACTAGTTTTACATCCATAAAGATTGTCGTATTATTTTAAGGTACTGTTTGAATTGTAGATGTAAAAAATAAGAAAAACATACGGGGCTCAGTGCGACATTTTCGCAATCAGAGGGAATTTTGTTCAATATTTCACATTTACAATGTAGCAAAAATATGAAAATACAAATTGTGTAATGTTCCCTTCAAGTGAAATAGTGTGCTGCTGCGTTTATCATCGCACGTGATGAAATAAAATGGCGCCCGACTAAGGCCGTGTGCAGACATATTTACATACACAGCAGCAGCGTCGCTGCGGCACCGCGGTGGCGCCGCAGCTATGTGTGCCTTGATGCATATAAACCAAGCCCTCGTGGAGCGCATTTGCGGCATCGCCGTGTCTTTGGCACGCTCAGTGGACGCGCGGTACCGCAGCGGCCCCATAGTTACGTGTGCACTGCTACATATGTGCCAAGCCCTCGTGGAACACTTTTGCGGCGCCGCACGGACATTGTCCGCATGTGTGCACCCTGCCTAAAGCTATTTGTGCTGGCCGGATAATGGCAGTGACAAACATGCATCGTACCTCGGAGTTCAGTTGAGATACGTCGTTCAGTGTGGCGATATATAACTTGTGGTGTGAGCAGTATTAAATAGAGAAGTTGAGGACAAAGGGACAGGGGCTCGGAGTGTTGGAGCAGTTCATGCTCTGTCATTCAGGTTGCCTGGCGGACATCTTGAAAGCCAGTGACCTTGACCTAGGCCTTTGAACCTGGTGACATTTGAATTTTAAACAAAATTAAAGAACATTCCAAAAAAATTCAAAAATCCAAAAAAAAAAAAAAAAATTCGAAAGTTATTAAAAACATAATAAAATTATTTTAAAACTAATTAAAATTATTTACAAATTTATTTTAAAAACTTAGATTTCCAGAGGTCTCCCAACGACCTCTCCTATACTCATTCCGCCATCTTTGTTTTTCATTTGTCATTTGTTTATACATTGCTAAAGGCCACCATCTTAGAACTTTTCATCTATCATTTGTTTATACACTGCTGGAGGCCGACATCTCGGTTTTTTTCGTTTGTCATTTGTTCATGAATTGCTGAAGGACACCATCTTGTTTTTTTCGTTTGTCATTTGTTTATACATCTGAGGGTGCCGTCTTGCATTTCATATGTTATCATCCCCTAGGTGATGCTTGTGTATTAATAATCGATATTGCCCAGGTGGCAATGTCTACACCATCCATATTGGATTCTGTTTTCAATGCATAGGTGGTGTTAATTTTTCGATTTTGCCACCTGCTAACGGCTTGTACAGAATTGTGACATTGACCGTTCCTGCAAACTACATAAACAGTCATATTAAGTTTTCTTCGTTTTATTCTTAAATGCAAGTATCTTTATTAAAAATACTATTTCTTATCAAGCAGAGGAGGTTTTATAGTATATAAAATGCCCTATTTTTCCCTCTTACTTTATTGTACAAATAATAAAATATATGTATTCAGCAAAAATCAATAAATTTTATTAATCTTATTCGAATAGAGTTCGAAAACTTCGAGTTGATTCGGACGATTTCGTGTCTACTCGTAGGCTCCCGATTACTGCTCCAAGGATGAGGTGCGCCATTTGCGCATCAGCTGCATGTTCTTCAGTGTGCAGACCCAGTCAGGTTCGGACATAATGCAGATATAACAATGCGAATCGCCATACAATTTAAAGAGCTTGCGAAGCAAAGGACATATATACTCGGCTCGCACATCGATAATTACCAGTTCAAATTTATACAATTCGCAAAGCCATTTTTCCGCTCAGGTCTAGCTACATAAATCGGTTATTTCAGGCACTGCATCAGCAAGTCGCGCAGCACATTTCCCATATCATGGTATGGAATCTTGCCTTCGTACCATTCCCTTCTATGGAAGTACTTGCTCAGCCAGTTGTTTGTTTTATTGCTCTTCTCATCCAACCATTTCCAGGGGTATGGAGGGTTGAAGGAGTGGGTTCGTGCTTAACCATAATAGTCAAAGGTTACTGCGATCTCCTTGAGCACGAAGTCATTTTGGTTATGGAAACCCTGCAGCTAACAGTACATCTTGAAGCTGTCGATGCTCTAACATGACTGAACAGTAATAGTGTGTGAACAATTATTTTTATTTGTTCTCAGCTGTACTCACATCAGTATTTTGATGGTCTTATCACGACAATTGTCCGGTACAAGTAGGTCGGCATATATAAGGCAGGATGTTTACATGTTGGCAGGAATATTTCCATGTGAAATACATACGATCCCACAGTCTATCATGTTGGAGGAACTGCACTAATCCTGTTTACCCACATCGAATACCATGACCAGGGCCAAACACTTGAGAGTATCACGACTCAATATCGTGGAATGGATGCACCCATAATATGCATTTTGGAATTGATTGTACATCTGAAAAGCCAGCAGGTACTGCCCAATTTCAAAGTTCATGTTCAGGTCAACGTACGGGTAGCTTCTGCTATTCAAAAATATTTTCACATTTTCTATTTGACATGTGTCGAACAGCAAACAGCTCACTCTTACATTGTGCTATATTCTGGTCTGTAGCCCAACTATGATGTACCTCGGTTTCTCAGAAGCAAAGCTGGACTTCACCATCCCGTTGATGCTTTGGCTTGCTGGCAATCCAGGGTATGTCTTGAGACTCCATGACCTGAAAGCCACATCGATGTTTTTACCAACTCCCACATCTTTCAACATTTTTATATGTTCTGCAGTGCTCAACTGCACATGAGGCAACACCCATGCGATACACTGTAGTCTCATTTCCACTGTCTCCAGGTTTTCTCCTGTACCCAAGATGGTGTCTGCATGTGCATTACCTAAAAGAAGTACTAGTTACTGCTTCGAATTGAAAATAATTCTTTTGTAGTCTTCGGCAAATCCCAATAGCATGGAGAGCAGAACGCACACTTCGAACTTGCCTCCAGGGTATATAGGAACACTTTAGTCATCACCGATTCCTCAGCTTGCCAGCTTGGATGCAGACAGCTCATTCAGTATGAGCGAAAGGAAATTTTTGATCATTGAGGTTATGCCCACAACTCACAACTAGTCCACCTCGACACTGATGAGAAAATACATGATGCGATTGATCAGGTGAAGGAATTCCATTCATCGTTGTTTTCATGGACGCTGTGCTGGACCCATCTTCTTTCGTTAGGGTCCCCCTAATTCGCAGGAAAGACTCGCAAGGAAGAGAGCCGATATCTTGGTGTTGTACCACTATCCGAACTTACGAAGTTTGTGTGTTTGGTCTGATCAGAAAAGGTTGATACACATGAAGTTCCACCTTCGTTAAGCTGTATTCAAAAACCACCGGTTCTTCGATGCTTAGGTAAACTTCAATGTCGATTGACTTTGAAGCTGAGACTGCAGGGAAAAATCTCGATATCATGTGTTATCTCCTTGGAGACTTGTTGTATACTGATTGCAGATTTTGCACGACACTATATTTTATTGCTTCTGGTATGCATAAATTATGTTCCCATCATCTCAAATGCAAGAGTGGTGGGATTTCTTTGTTTCGAAATTTCACCAATTCTCACTGCTGGTCGACGACTGTCACGATCACCTTGTGCTCTTCGCGACGACCGAAATGTAAATTATGCCTTGTGGTTCTACAATCAATTTGAAACCTTGAGGGACCATAGGCGAAAATTAGTGGAGTGTAGTAATCGGCCTGCCATTGTGGTATGTGTCACAGGCCAAATTGCAGTTTATTCATTTCACGTTGACTGACAAGTTGTTTACGGGCTGCCATTACATGAGTGTTTTGCCAGCTTCGTAGATGCATGCCTTGAACCCCATCATCGGTCTAATAATATCTGGTTTTGTAAAGTCGATATCTTTGCTGCATCTGATAAAACACTTCAGAGCATTGGGATTCCCATGTATTTAAAATTCTATATCGAGAGATAGCGAATCTTCAATGAAGCTTGCAATGTCGTCTATTTCATAAGAGCCTATGGGCAGCGACACCTAATGGGAAATATTACCACTTTTACAAAGTAAATCTTGCAGTTTTTTTAATCGATGTTCGGTATCGCAATATTGGTTTGAAAATCGACAAGGCCTTTGCTCCATTCACTCTCCAGGTCGAGTGGCTGAAAATGTACCACACACAGTTTGGAGCGACGATCTCTCAAGGTAAGCATTATCGAATTGACTGGCATCTGTTCAGTGTTATAATTGTATGCTAGTTTGGTATATTTCAGGTACTGTCGTAGTTCGGGTGGAGGATGCAAATTCCCAAAACAGTCATAAGTCTGTATGTTTACCCTTATTTTACGTAGGCTACCCAGTGCACTGCTTCTGTGTCCAGATTACTTATGACACACACCGAGTGAGGTGGCGCATTTGTAACCCACTGGACTCACATAAAGGAGGACCTGTGTTCGATTCCCAGTCCAGCCATACTGATTTAGGTTTTCCATGGTTTTCCGGAATCACTCCAGGCTAATGCTGGGATGGGTCCCTTACAAATTCCATGGCTGATTCCTTCCCATTCCTTTCCCAGTTCCTCTTCCCTGTGTAACTTGCACTGTCTCTAATGACCTCGCTGTCAACGAGACATTAAGCCCAACTACTTACCTGCCTTATGTCACATTCCTCTCTCTTGGGTTTGGGGGGCAAATCATCTCTCATAAACACTCCTCTAAAATGAGGTATTTTCAATCTATATGCAAACAGTTCCAAATCCACATATCTGAGTGGTCGTTTCTGTAGAGACTTCATTATTACCTCTTCCTGCTGTGTCGCTTTTGGTCACTACTGCCTCCTACCGAGTATGGCCTTAAGTAGAGACCTTGGCCATTTTTTTACCCATGGCGATAGCTTCCATATTTGCATTGTGTCTTCGTGTCTCTGACAACTGCTTCCATTTGTTCGATGCTGTGTTGACGGCTCGGACGATACCACACGTGGTTCTGGCTAGGCCCCCAAGTGCCCCAAGTGCTGGCAAAAGCCATGTTATAAATCTACTGGTAGATGTTTTCTTAGCCTTGCATGGTATTCTACCTTTTGTCACTGCTTTTCGTTACACTTGTGTGTTTCTCTTGATCTCTGTACCTGTTCCCATTTTAACCTGTGCATTTCTCTTTCTCTTATCGCCCATGCCCATCATCACCTTGGCCTTCATTGCATTGGATACACCCCATGCTGCTATTTTTTCTCTGAGTTTGGTGTCTGATGATTTTCTTATTTCATCAGCCTTCTTTGCCAATATATTTTCTGCCTGGTGCCTAGCTTGTAGATCCTTGTGTTGGGAATAGGTGATATCTTGCTGTTTGCACACCTCATATAGGGTGTTTAAGATTGTATCATTGCATGACAGCCTTTTAGCTAGCTTGTTCCTGGCCTGCAAAAACTGTATACTGGAAAATGCAGCTCGAACAGTAGACTGTTGATCAATGTATCGACGATCCAGCTTCCAAATATGGTCTTACCTCTTCAAGACATGGCAGTGAACTGAACGAGTAAAGTATAAATATAATCATTTTATACGTTTTAGTTTCCATATCATTTTGGACTTGGAACAGTACAGACATAAAATGTCAATGATGCATCTGCTTTGTCGCTTCTGCGGTAAATCATTTAAAACTTTGCATAATTTACGACGACATGAAATAACAACCTGGAGAATGAAAATTTCGAGTGTGAATTTGAATGAAAATTTTACCAGAAGCAGTTTACACGGAGTGATATTTTGAAGACATTCTCAAATCTGCAGCACTGATTCTGTGCAATCTCCGCACACTCTGCAATCGGCTCTATATGCTCCACAATAGGCTCCGCAGGATAGTTGTGGTAACATACACATTATCAAGAAAAATGTTACGCTACCCATACATATTCATGCTGAAGATGAAGATATCTCCCACATATCACAACAGGGAAGCCTATTTCCAAATACAGTGATGAGCATCATCGCAGGACCTCAAACTGTGGGAAAATATGCATCCTACTGAGCCTGCTGGAAGAATCGAACTGCCTTCGGTTCGAGAATGTGTACGTTTATTCAAAATCGCTCCAACAACCGAAATACTAACGATTAGCCTGAGTACTGCAGGCCATTGAAGGAATGTGTTATTTACCTTGCAGTGATAACGAAGCCACCGTACCACCAAGTGAAGCACTGCCTAACTCGATATTTATCTTCTATGACATTGCTTGCGAGAAACAAATTTGCATTCAAAAATAATTTTTCAGGGGGCGGCACACAAACGTGGACTGTCTGCACCTTGGCCTGACTTATTCGCGCATACCCAAACAGATGCTTTGCGACAATTCAAATATGTTTTTGCTGTTTCGCACAAACGATTTGAATTTGCAGCATATTTATGACGAACACATCAATATGGACATTATGCTTATTAGAGTCTGGGTGCCATGTGCTGGAAAGATAAATATGAATTTTTGACGATCATTAAGGACTAATCCCTATATAATAGGAGGTACAGATTTGGGTTCGTTCAGTTCATCGCCGATCATCGAGAATGAGTAACAGCATATCGAAATTCGGGCAAAGTAGCCTCAAACTGCATCTTCATAAAGACTAAGATGGAGGTTGTCTTGTACCAAGAAACAATAGTACATGTGATTCTGTTAGAAGAATAATTCGAAATACTGGCGAACCCAAATATCCAAGGATGCTGCTACTAAACATTTCGTCTTCGAAACTGGTAATGACATCGTCTCGGAACTGTGTAGTATGTTGGTCGAACAAAACACATTCTTTCAGAACTACCTTTCCGAGCTCGGGGCGAAGATAGAGTGTGTGAAAATGCAAATCGTCCGCGATATGGTGGCCATGGACGAGCACGTAACAAGTGTTGAAAGGCAAATTATCGACAGATTGATTGTGGCATCTGCACAAGTAAAGAGTATCTAAAAGTGCTTAAATATTCCAAAGAGCATAATTTCGTTACCTCGATTACCTGCCTCAGCATGAAAACGGATATTCAAAATTATAGCAGAGACATATTAGATGTCTGCAGCAAACGCTTGGCAAGATCGGAAGTATTTTGGCAGTGACCCAAAACCTAAACCATAAAACAGAGCGACATTGACAATTTTTATTTAGTGCGATGTTGGACATTGCCCGCGACCTGCAGCAGATGATAGTCTGTTCGCTCGAAGTGTTTGCTCTACAAGAGAGCCAAAATTTAACATGATCTTATAAATGAAGATATTTTAAGCCTATTACTCATTGTCTTGATGTACTCTGGGAGAGCGATGGAGCACTGGCATCTGTGAAGACAGAAATCGACGATATGCTGAGCTTTTGAAGAAGCAAAAACATAATGATGTACCGACAGGTCGGGATGATGGATCGGATACATATTGACTCCACAAGAAAAAAGTACTAAAGAGAGTCTTCAAACCCAATGCTCTAGTTTGCCAGTAACTACGATCATACTCATCTTGCATTAATGATAAGACATTCAGTATATACAAGCATAATGATAAATGGTTCCTCAGGGCTAATGAAATATAGTTTCTACAAGGTGGCTTCATCTGACTTGGTGATTACAAGACACGTGGAACCATCAGGCTAAGTGAACTTATATTGCGAAAGGAGCCCAGAGAGTTTATACAATCCGAACTATTGGAACACAAGACTATGCTCGAACTCACACATGTGCTTTACCCAGTTAATTAACCTGAGACAGGTGTTTATAATGATGATCACGAAAAATCTACATTCTCGCAGACATTTATTAAGCGGCCTAGTACTGAAATCAGTGAAGGTTTAAAGAATATAGACGACGACAAGAACACCGACTACATATTCTAGGACGACCGGAACGAGCTGGTCGAAAGTCTGCAGCTACTGCTTGCTTCACAAATGGTTGGAAATTACTCCCACACTAATGAGTTAATTTCAATTGTCGAAGAACTTAAGGAGGGCGGCTACATAGAATGAGTCGATTGGGAATCGCCAATGAACTACATGCATCTGTGAGATGCAACTACCACCACCGCAAGGTTGTAGAATGTGGGATGAATAATCAATTTCAAGCCGACCTGGACAAGATGACACAATTTTCTAGGGTAAACAAGGGCTACAAATACATGTTGACAGTCATCAATGAATATAACAACTTCGCCTCGGTGAGGTCTGTCAAGTCAGTGAAAGCACATTATGTCACCAAGGCCATGGCTAATGTATTTTGTGAAGGATGCATCATGACTTATCTACAAACTGACCAGGGCAAGGAATTTTGCAATGCAAATTTCAAGGCCCTGATGAAGAATTATAACATAAATCATTGTTTCACATACATCAATCTCAAAGTATCTATTGTCGAGAGGTTCAACAGGACTGTGAAGGGGAAAAGTGGGTGCATTTCGCTTCGAATTGTAACTACAACTGGTTGACATTACTCCCAAAACTCGTTCGTGGGTACAATTCTACCATTAATTCTAACACTCGCATGAAGCCTGAATATGTGAGGGACAATGCCTAGCTTCGAACCTTGTACACTGACATGAAAGGGGGTTACCCACACAAGCCTAAAGCCAAGGTTGGCGACCTGTTGCATATATACAAACAGAAAGGAATCTTCGAGAAAGGATTCACAGAGAATTTTAGTCCTAAAACACTGTTTTGTTTGCGATGTATATGCAACTATGCTCTGAGTACCTACATTCTCGAGGATTTGAATGAATAATGTTCCCATCCATGGTGGTTTCTATGCAGAGGAGATCCAGCCTACAAAGTTTCCAGATGTGTATTTGGTCGAGAAACTGCTGAAACAACATAACAGAAGGGCGTATGTCAAGTTGTGGGGTTTCCCTGCCCGTTTCAATGTCTGGGTCGCTGAAGCAAAACATCAAGTGGTGAACACCGAAGATTGTAATTAATAAACCTGTATATTTTACTGTGTACAATAAAATTTGTGTAAAAAAATGTGGCATTTTTTTATTTTAAAATGCCATCTGCTTAATTTAAAAAAAAATATATATTTTAAATAAAAATACTTGCATTTAAGAATTATATATATATATATATTACAGTTTATGTGCTTTGCAGGAATAGTCAATATAACCATTAGGTACAGGCTGGTGCCAGGTGGAATAATAGAGAAATTAACAACGCCTATGTGTTGAAAATAGAATCCAATATGGAGGGTGTCAACAGCACCACCTATATTTCGAAAAACATAATCAAAATGGCTTCCGCCTGGTAGCGATATTGATTTTTACTACACTAGCAATACCTAGGTGATTATAACATGAAATTTAAGATGGCATTCTCAGCAATGTATAAACATTTGACAAACTAAAAAACGATATAGCATCCTCCAGAAATGTATAAACATATGACAAACGAAAAATAAAGATGGTGGCCTCCAGCTTTGTATGAACAAATAACAGATGCAAAATCCAATCTTGCGGGCTTCAACAATGTATAATATAATGTCAGACAAAAAAAAACAAGAATGGGGATGAGTAAAGGCGTGAGGTAGTGGGGTGACTTCCGGAAATCTAAATATTATTTAAAATATACATTTATAATTTTTAAATAATTGTTAATAATTTTCCAATCATTTTGTAATATTTTTTAAGTAATTTTTTGCATTTTTTTTTATATTCCGAATTTTTGGATTTATTTCAATTTTTATGGATTTCAAAGTCAAAGGTCATATTTCACTGGTGTTAAAGGTCAAGTTCAGTGCTTCCAAGATGGCGGCTAAAATGGCCGACAAAACCAAGATGGCTGATGATTAGATCTGGCTGTGATCCTGGATCCCATGTATCGATTTGGCACATCCATTACCTATAAAACTAATATGAATGCCACTGCTTTGCACTCGAAAATAATCAGTTGGAAACTAGGTGATTTCTTGTGAGGTTGATTGGCTGATCGGTCTTCACACAATATAATAATAGTGTAATACGATTGGTTCAACATCAATATGACATCATAGGGCTTGCTTTTGCATATATTATAACCAGTAGGGAAGTCAGCGGAGATACTTAGTTTGACAGTAATTCCCGTAAAAGGTGGATCATCTTGGCTAGCTTCTGCATCACCGCACCTAATTTTTTTTCAGTAATTTGCGATGTCTTCGGGCACTCCAGAACTAATGCAGCTAGCTATGGCAGTTTCATCAACTTCATTTGGAAAGGTACCAGCAATGTCATCGACTTCTTCAGTCATGGTGTGACAGCACCATCGATTTCTTCGGGTGGGCCACCTACAGCATTGCAACCATCGACGACTTCAGACATGACTTCGACACCGCTATCGACCCCTTCAAGTGGGCCACCTACATCAGCTCTATTGGTATCGCGACCCAAGCCAACAGTGTCAAGACTTCAATGCAAGTACTGTAATGAAGCCTTTGCAAATATCAGCAATGTTTGATGACACGAAATTCATCAATTATAATATGGACCTGCTCCTCAAGGCATATAAGTTTGAGAAATACCTTCGTTTGTTTGCTCATGCTGATCATCTCTACCAACATTCGAAAATATGTAAATGACATGTTCCTCCACCAGAAAAACAAAAAAATGTATTGTCGCCACAAAACTCTGATGGACTTAGAAGTAGAACTGTTTGTAATGATGGTGTAAACATGTCATGGCTACTTTGTACAGTAAGTGGCGATACAATGATGCTTCCATGGTAAGTGGGGATGTGCATGTGGACAGTATGGACAATTCGTTGCATGAAGAAGACAGAAATGCCTTATTTGACTCTTGCCTGTCACAAGTGTGGTTGTAAGTTCACGTGATATGAAAAAAAGGCATTCCACACAATGTGCGACTTGAAATACATAACCCACAGAGAAAACTATGTTTGAATCATATAACAACAATGCCAAACAGTGTAAACCTCATGCTCGAAAACCTATTCATATTCTAGACTAAACTAATGCCAATTGATTTTTCTCAAGCAATCTGCATTCAGGGACATGCTAAAAGATTATGTTTCTACAAATCTGACATCTTCGTCGAAATATGTTTGCTCATTCCTGTCAAGTAAGAAACAAAATTAAAGAAACCAACTTACAGAAGAGATTGAAAGACAAGGGCCTCTAAAATATAATATAAAGCTGGAATGTACCTAAACGAAACCAGAACCTAGCCGGGAAAAAAATTGCAGAATGGTATTCTAGACAGAAAATGTACCTCTCTGTAATAAATATGGCATCATCCGATAAATGTGTAATTGTACACATTTTAACGGATTGAAAAACCATTCCACATGACAAAGAATATGCATGAAATGATTTGGTACTACTGGCGACATACATATTCTTGGCTGTTGTCTTCACATGATAACAAAGTTTATCCGGATTGTCGCCCATGTCCTGCATGTGTCGCGAGCTTTAGTTACCCACCATCTTCGATGCTTATGGAGCACTGCACCCGACTATACGACATGAAGACCTCATCAAAAATTAATACAGATGCAATACAATCTTCAGAAAAGTGCGATTTATGCTGTATGTGAAAGGAGAATGTATATATTTTACAACATTATAAAATATTTTACCAAAATATACTTTTCAAATATAAAAAATAATTGAATAAAATAGTCTGCATTTTTAACTAAATTTAAGTTCATTTCCATTCTGGATGCTTCGGGAAGCAGAATTTTCTAGAAAATCTTCATCAAGGAAGATAGTTATAACATTTACTGTGATCATATGTAATAAAATCATAGTAATAATGTATCATACCAATTTTATAATTAACTTAATTTACGTCAGTCTCAGCCATAGTTGTTTGTGACAAATGTACATACATACAAATAATTATAAGAATTATTTCATATATTATTTTTACAGGTTTCTTACACCCAATCATAGTGTAATACAGAGTTCACTGAATACTTGTCTATTGCCTGCTTTGCAATAATACAGTGATATAACATCTGCAAACGAAATAAATTAAATATATTGATATTGTCAAAGGGGCTGGTTTCCAAATGTTAAAATTAGCTATTTCTGAGGTGTAGTATATAAGAGCTCTGTATCGAATGTTACACAGTGGCAGTTCAATGACTTTCTTGCAGAAGGGGTGTAGGTTTTGAAAGATAATAATGTGTATTGATTACACCAAATCATTGCCATACATGATTTTTCCCAGAATAAATGAAAAATTCAAATAACAGCTAAGTTTTGCAGCATACATGCGTATTGTCGTTCTCATAAACATTTCACTGGAATACTGTATTTTAATACAATTTGATGTTATATTTATTTGATGCAACAACTTCACGCCGCACTTATTTTTTTTTATAACAGTTGTTAATTCCCTGTCACATTGTCATAATTTTCCGTCAAACTGCTTCCAATCCAGTAAGTTACGTCAAATAAAATTGGACAGTTATGACATTTTCGAAACGTCATGAACGCCGCAATTTTGGTATGAAAAAGTTGGATGGCTTCCGATTCCATCAAACTTTTTAAAATTGAACCGGTTCTAAAATTTATTTGATGTTTGACAGTCTCAGCCAATCAGAAACGTGCATAACAAAGATGGACATCAAGAAACTTAAAATAACAAACAATTGCTTGAAATGATGTAAGTTATAAAGATAATTAATTTATGTAGAAGCTGTCTGGGTATGATTGTATAATAAATGAATATTGCACATAATATTACGAACTGAAAGGCATTAATTTCATTGAGCAGGAAACATATCTAATAAATAAAATTTAAATTTAGTAAAGTAAGGAAACTAAATATCAATATTACTTACATATCTTCCTTTTATGGGCCCCTTGGGAAAACAAAAGCAATATCTCACTATGAGAATAATTTTTAAATAATATTTCAAATTAGATTATCCCAATAAAACAATTTGAGAGTGTGTCACATTTTCAAACACAATCAAGATTATTTGATAAAATTTGTCCTAGGAAAATTTTATGGTCGTATTTTGTCCTCAAATTTTATTGTCAAGTATAGTTTAAGGTAAAAATTTGATAGTGTGACAGGGGCTTTATAATAAGTTAACATACAAATTCGGTTTAGTAACGATAGAGGTGTCCCAGCCTAGAGCTTACAAAAATAAAATTGGCATATGCCCTCAGTTTCCATGACTGCGGCCTTGCACCAGACAGCGATTGTTTTGTAGTATTGTTACCATGGAAGATTATTATTGTACAACACTTGCTACACGCCGCAATATAAGGTGCAACATAGTGACAATCAAATCAAAATATGTTTTACTCGAGAGGAGAACACGCACCGTCTAATCAGAATCCGCCACTTATGTACCAAGAGTCACAATTGTGGAGATATTATTTAAGATAGCAACCATTACATGTATCACTGCATAAGACGATTTTTTTTAAAATGTATTCATAGTGCTAGTAAAAATATGAGGTTAGCTTGTCAATAGACAGCTTGCTGTAACAGAGTAACTTACATGTCTATAAATGCTGTAATTTTTTAATGCTTATTGACTTATTTTTTTAAGCGAATTCCTCTATGTTAGCATAATGATGTTAATTTGTAACAAATGTGACTTACAAATGTTTATAACAAATAATGTAAATGTTACTGCTGATAGTGTTGTCAGATATTACAAAATAAAATGTATATATTGTGACAACAAGCACCAGTCTCTCAAGTATGGAACTATGTCGATACGTACGAAAATAGCATGTTTATATATGCATTTGAAGTCTTCCTTCAGTTCTACAAACACACGTCTCCACACATCTCGTCATATTGCAATTTTTATAATCTTGTAGGGACTTGTCCCAGATTTGTGGCTTATCTTGTACTAAATGAATAAGAATTTCTGCATCTATTTCGTCGTCTTTCAAAATGTTCAAAAACATGTGAAAACTATGTAGACTTCACACAGTATCACTACATACACTTCAGACTTGGCTAGTAACGAACCTCAACAGCACAACGAGAGGGAACCTGGACGACAGATAGGTCGGATTGTGTGAATGCAGCTATTGTTTCCTATGGTCTGCTAGACAGCTGTCCAGGCCACAGCCCGTTCCGGGCCCGCACGAATGTAGCGGGGACTTCCAGATGTTTCTACCGCCCGTACGGAGGTTCGCCCGTGTCCGGATGGTGTGAAGGGACCCATGTCTCGCTGAGTATTGCTTGTTTATCCGGCCGACGGGCGATTCCCTGGACCGTGTAAAAGGAGCCTTCTATTAAGTAACAACAGGAAATAATAAACTCACACTGTTTAACTTTTGGACTGTCGCCCCTTCATGTTTGGATATGTTTCTGTGAATGCATACTCCATATTTCATATAGAATAATATTAAGTCGTGACAAGTTCGAGGTGCATAAAATAAAACAAAGGTAGCAGAAAAGAAGAAACGGGTGCAGGAACGGTTTTGCAGTGCTCTTGGTTTGTTGGTAGATATGCCGAAAAAAAAACAAACGACTGGAATCACAAATAATGGCAATACCGGACGGAATATTTTTAGGCATTCTGAGATATCTGTCGAGATAACTGGCGTCAATGTTGAATACAGAAATTTCGTCCTTTGTAGCTAAGTTGGATGTATGTTATACATCTCTGGAAATTTCCATTTCGGCGTAGGAAATATGACAGCATGGCATCACCAAATCTGTAATGTCACTGAAACACCTCACAAGAACAAGAGAAACATATGCCTTCACCGCTACTTACCCACAGATCCCAGCAGTGTGTGTGTATGTGTTTGTACGGAGCACTTCAACATTCTACAATATTTCTAGCAAAAATTACCAACAGTGTACATGAGTGACAATAAATCACCCCACCTCTGCCTAGTGCAAGTGGGAGGCACCAGGTTTTACATGTGTGGGAACCAGTGGGAACCACTTTCCACCCCAATCTGCTCCAGGCCAGATGATCCCCTCGATGCAGGATGCAGCACTAAGGTGCTGCCATCTGCCAATAGGTTTCAGTAAACCTGGTGAACAGCCGTCTACAGCTATATCATCTTGTGGCTTTCGCAACATGGCGACTGTGTATTTATCGAATGTCACACATCCAGTAGGATAATAGAAAGACTATGCCTGGAATGTATATGATTATTGCCAAGCCTAGATATTTTCATGCTTGTACAAATTCAAAATAACACCTGCAAGTGCCAAGGCTCTACAGAAGCACAGCAACTGCTATTGAAAATTAGGAGCTTAAATCGTGAACTGTGTGCTGACATGTTAACATGTACCACTGTACGCAAAACTGCTGACATGAAATCATCACATAAGACCCCAAATATTTTCCGAGGTTTCACTGACCGTGTTTTCTGCTTGTTTTAATGCAAGCGCTATGTGGTTGTGAACAGTGAACCAACATCAACTAACTTCAAGCGAAATCTTCGTAAATGTAACTTCAGTTCGCGTGGTGGAATTTTACAAGTTATCTGAGTAGACGTCTTTGGCAGATACAAGCACAGCGCAATAAAAGGACTAAAATTCAAGCAAATTAATGCCAAAATCAAGCAAATCTCTCTTTTCCTGTAAAACTCTTTAAATTGTAGCTGAAAATAGCAAAAAATAAGGTCAAAATCAAACAGATTTCAACATGTTTCAGGCCCTTTGAGCAGGGTCTTTTTCCAGTCAAATTTAAGCTAAATTATAATATTTTGATAAAATTTCAGCACCAATTTTTCTCCTTCGGCTTAATAAATTTTTCTCTATATAAATAAAGATGGAATCTCTCCTCAATAAATTAAACAATTCGTTTGAATACACTAAACTACAAGATCTCGAAAAAAATGGTTTACTGCTACGGATTTAGAAATTTATGAATGAAATTTTGCTAAAAAAAAGTGTATTGTATTCTAGGTGGCAAGTTTAAAATTTCATTACCAGAGAGCTATGTGAAAATATTAGATAAATATGCCTTGAAACTAATAAATGAGAAGGAAGATTTTGTAACATATAGAGGCTTCAAAGAAATTTAAAATGGGTAATTTCTACATGATCTAGAGTTCTCTTAAATATTCTCATCAAATTTTGTGATATTTTTTCTTTCACTAATTGAATTTAGCTTGCAGATTCAGAGCAAATTAGGCCTATTTGACCTGAAAAGGATCCATATCAATACGTTTTATAAAAAAATTGTGCTTGGTTTTGGCTTGATTTGCATGATTTTGAGAACGAAATTGAAGAGATAAATGATGTCTCCAGAAGATTTTGAAAAAGTTGCTTGAAAGTGAGAAATTTCCTCGATTTTGAGTCCAATTCCGCCTTAGACCACTACTGAATTTATATTAAAAATCATATTAAGCATTAGTTAATTTTTTCATTCATTTTGTAATTCATAGTAAAATGTGTTTGAAGCATTAGATATTAATTTTATTCTTTCTAGTAAATTTATTCTTTATTAATAAGAATTGAAAATACCTGTGTTTCCTTGCAGTATGACAACAATTTTTAAAGATGTTGATGCTTCAAATACACCTTCCTATAAATGAGATAATGCCCCTAACGAAATCAAAGATTTAGTTAACAAATTTCATCGAAATCTACAAAGTTTGCAGTTATTGCTCTTCGAAAACATTGATGACAAATGTGTACTTCGAGCAATAGGTGATTATTTTGAGCGGATAGAATAAGGGTTAAAAAAATTAGTAGAGCATCGAATTTAAACATTATCATTCTATTTGTGTCAAATTTATTTCGGTCCAATTTTAAGAACATTTTATCAGAAATAGTTGCGATGAAAAATGCATCCCAACTTTTGGCAGTTTCTGACTGGTAATATTGTTTTCTTTCTCCTAATAAATACTCTCTTTTATAATAAAAATGGAATAGCCTTTCTCTTGTGAAATGGAAAATTATACAATATATAAGCATTGTAAAACACGTGGTGAAGTATTACACATTAGTAGTTTTCCATCACACAAACACACAAAAGATAAGCACATTAACACCTGTAAAAAATGTTACAATGAATATTCTAGAAGTCCCTGCGAGTTAAATAAAGAGAAAGTACTTTCCGAATGTGGAAAATCTGTTTGCAAGGCAAATCTCGAAAAGCATAAAAATACTAAATTACACAATAAATATAAAATTTTACAAGGCGACTATTCAAATAAGACATGCTCTGTATGCAATGTGAATAAACCTATAAATTCTTTTACATCTCATAAAGACAAAATATATGAGCATTTTAACACCTGCAAAAAATGTTATAGTAAATATGCTGTACATCATTATGAATAAAAATAAAGAGAAAGTACAATGTGAATGCGGAAAATATGTATATAACCATTCTATAAAAACAGCACAAAAATAGTAAATCACATAATCCAGCAAAAGATATTCTAAATCAAGTTCAGCATTCACTGACTTCATAAATTTTATTATATTTTATAATGTATAAATCACGATGCTCCTCTCAATAAGTAATTTGAGATTGCGCGAGTTGAGAGTTATTGGTAGAGCTTTAAAAATCAAATATTGGTATAATATAAGAACAGCTGATTTAATTACAACTCTTATACGAATAATTAGAAATGAACAAAGAAAAATAAAATTGAAGATTTACCTTTTCCAAAAGGCATATTAATATAAGGAAAGCCAATAATGATTTAAAAGAAATATTCCCCTTTTCTACTAATGTATATGTAAATAAGACAATTAGAAAAACCAATAAAACTTACACAGTCGAAAAACCTTTTGAATGCAGGTTATCAACATATAACATTGAAAATAATTTTAATTTAGTGTTGTCCAAGAATTTTTTAACTTCAGTAAAACAACAAGTATTTAAAATAATGTGTGATCAACTTATAAAACTTAGAGCTGTGAAATCTAACATTTAACTTGTCGTCCATTACCGAAGTCTGAAAACTGGTCAAATACACCTATTTGACGATATTCAATCACATACATTTACAATATTGAATGAAGACCCCATTAAAAAGATTTACAAACAAACAAAAAAAAAAGAAATACTCCCACGAATAGAAAACATTGAAAAAGTAATTTAGATTGGGCTTTATATAGCATTGTTGGGGTGCAATTAGCTATAAATAAGTAGAATCCATTGAATGGTTCGTCTTATATTGAACTACCAGAAGCGATTAATTAAAAAAGCATGCATTTTTGTAAAAAACGATGATCAAAAATGCTCTCTTGAGCAGTAAAATCTGTATTGTTTCCGGCTGAAAAAGATCCACAAAGAGTATCTAAATATAAAAATGTGTGTCTTAATATTGATGTATACATAAATGTTTACTCAACTGAACGTAAATCCACAATCATTGCATTAAAGCTTACAAAACACAAAAAGGAAAAACATATAAATTTACTTTTTTTCAAAGATGATACAAACTCGCATTACTGTTGGATAAAAGATTTATCTAAATTGCTTTCAGCTCAGGAAAATAAACACAAAACTAAAACTTATATATTCGATAACTGTCTTAATTTTTTTTTACTCCCAAGAAAGATTAAAAAAACATACAGAATACTGTTCTAAAAACGAACCAGTAAAAATTCAGTTTCCTATGGAAAGCGAGCAAATTAAATTTAAAAACTTCAAACATACAACGACAGTTCCTTTTGTCATATATGCAGATTTCGATTAAATTCTAAAGAAAATATCAACAACTAAGCCAAATCCCAGAGAAAAAAAAAATTAAATTGATCCAAAAATATCCAATTTTAACAGAGATTGATATTGATAATGACCATTACAAGGAGATGCTAAAAGAAAGATATAAACTTACCAATGCACAAATAAACAGAATTGATTATAGATGAATCATGTATCACACACAATGAAATATCAGTTACACGGAGCTTCTGGTCTTTGTTATTATATTGTATCTAGTTATGGTGATTCTAAACTTACAGTTTTATATGGAGGTCCATTTGCACATCAGCATTTTACAGATGCAATGAAAAGGGAAATGGAAGAGATTGGGGAAATATATTCACAAGTTGAAGTGATGCATCCAAAACAAAAGAAGAAAAAACAACATACAATAAATCTAGAAAATGTACTGTATGCGATTGCGAATATACGAAGGGCAATTAAAAAAGTTCGCCACCACGATCATATAACTGGAAAATTTATTAACTCAACATGCAAAAATTGTAATCTTCAATTGAAATTACCCAATTTTGCTCCAATGTATTTTCATAACTTGGCCGGATATGATGACGAATTGTTTATTAAAGAGCTAGGTTATGATGAAAAAAGGATAGTTTTAATTGCAAACAACGAAGAAAAATTTATCACTTTTGGGAAACAAACAGAAAATTTAAAGATGTGATTTATAGATACTTTAAAATTTATGGCAAGTAGTTTAGATAAATTAGCGTCTAATTCAATCAAAGATCAAATTAAGCATATGCAAAAACATTTTTCAGAAGGTAAAGTAGATTTAGTTATGATTATATGGTTAGTTATAAAAAATTAAAGAAACTTAATTTCCACCAAAGAACAAATTTTACAATAAATTACATGATAGTGATATAAGTGACGATGATAATGAGCATGCAAAAAACATATGGAATCAATTTGATACTAAAAATCTTGGCGATTATCACGACTTATATTTAAAAGGTGATATACTACTGTTGACATATATTTGAAAACTTTAGAGATACATGTATCAATGCATATGGTCTAGATCCTGCATGGTATTTTACAGCACTAAGTTTATCTTTTGAAGCAATGATAAAAATGACTAAACAATCACTATAATTATTACACAATTATGATATGATTTTAAAGATTGAAAAAGGAATAAGAGGTGGAATATCGCAAAGTTGTAAGCGATATGTTAAAGCCAATAACAAATATTCAGAAGATTTTTATTCAAATCAAGAGTTTAATTATTTATCATATCTCGATGCTAATAATCTTTATAGATGGGCAATGTCACAACATTTATCACATGGAGGTTTCGAATGGGATAGTTAAACATAATTTAATTTAGATCTTTGTCGAGGCCATGTATTAAATTTGAAGGATGATTCACAACATGGATACATATTAGAAGTTAATTTAGAATATCCACAAGAACTGCATAATTTACATAAAGATCTTCCATTTTGTCCAAGAAATAAGGGAGTTCCAGGAACAAATGAATCTAAACTATTAACAACATTACATAAAAAAAGAAAATTATGTAATATATTATTGCAATTTAAAACTGTGGCTAAATAATGGATTAAAACTTACAAAAATGCATAGAAAATTGATTTTCACTCAGTCTGGTTAAAGAAGTATATACATTTGAATACATTGATGAGGACTGATGCAAAAAATGATTTCGAAACAGATTTTTATAAACTGATGAATAATTCTGTGTTTGTTAAAACAATGGAAGATATAAGAAACAGAGCAGATATAAGCTGGTTTCAAGTGAACAAATTTGCAAAAAAGTAGTAGCAATGCCAAATTCAAGAAAAGTACTATATTTAATAAGAATTTTGCAGCCATTCACATGAACAAGACAAATTTAAAATTTCATAAGCCAATTTATGTGGGTATATCATGTTTCGACATATCAAAGTAATTAATGTACAATTTCCATTATAAAGTAATGAAAGCCAGATATGGAGATAAAATTGAATTATACTTTCAAGACACTGACTCGTACTTTTATAACATTAAAACACATGTTTTTTACAAAGCCATGAAGTCGATGATAGATAGATTTGATACAAGTGATTATCGAAAAGACAATAATTATAACATGCCACACATAAATAAAAAAGTGTTAGGCAAAATGAAAGATGTAAGTAATGGCAATATAATTAAAGAATTTGTTGGCTTAAGAACGAAAATGTATGCATATAACGTTGACGATAAATATAACAAAAGAGCAAAAGGTGTGAAAAAAATGTGTAGTTAAAAACACAATTACATTTGAGGATTATAAGAAGTGTGTGATTTTTGAGAAATACATTATAGAACTATGACTTTAATAAGGAGCAAGAAACACAAAATATATACAATCGAAGTTAATAAAATCGCATTAAGTCAATGTGATAGCAAGAGGGTCATACTACAAAATAAAATAGATACATTGCCATATGGATATCGAAACCTTTAATTTTATTAAATGAGAGGTGGGATGAATTTTTCATCCTACTTAATTCTGAAAGAAAATTTATATATATTATGTACTTCTTAAAAAAATGGGAGGGGGTCTATAGCATAGACAACCTATAAATTTTCTAATAAAATTGTTATAATATATGATGAGAAAAAGCTACATTTTGGAGGTATTAAAGGGGGCCCTAAAACCAGGCTCCCTGCAAATATGCAATCTAACACAATAGTCACATTATAATTTAGACATGTAAAATTTACTGGCTCTGTGATATTTAAATTAATATTTTAAACATCTTTAATTTAAAAAACAATGTCAATATCAGAACCATGAAAATCAAACAGTTTAACATTTTCATCCCTAATTTCTAAAACGATGTGATTAAACCTCTTATTATTTAGTCTATAAAATTGGATTTGCAGGCTTATAACTAATATAATATCTAAAGAAAAACATCATTTTTGGTGGAAAACTAGTAATTATATCAGTTTTTAAATGATTAGACTCATCATACTTTATGAATATTCCATATTCCAAATTACAATGAACATTTATTGTTTTAACTGGATTAAAATTAGGTAATTAAGTGCCTACAACAATTTTGTATTTTTCAGTAGACATATTTTTTTTCAAACCAAGCATATCAGATAATCGATAGCCCAGTCTAATATCAAACTTAGATTTAATCGATATTCTGTTTTTCACATTGTCTGCTGTCAATTCAATGTTATTTGTTGAAATTAGATTGATTGAACTTATAGTTTCTTTTAGAGATTCATCATATTGGCCTCTGGGAATGGTGATAACTGCATTTTTATGAACGTCAGAACTCATTTTTTTCAATTGTTGTAGTATTACTGTCTATATTTGGAGCTAAAAATTTCAAATGAAAACTAGCTAATGCAATCGATTTATCTTTAGGAAATATATCATACTGAAGTTTCTTCTTTAGTATAGAACTATTCTTTGTTTACTTAAATACTTTATTCTCAATTTATTACAAAAATTATCTAATTAAAAGAAAAATAGGTTGATTGTGGTATCAGTGTTTCAATATACGAACAAAAAACAAAAAATAAAAATAATGGCGAACTTTTGCCTGACAATATGAAAGCTATATCGTCGGGCCCAGTAAGTTTCAGAAAACCAATTTAATGATAAATTTTATTTACAAGAACGGTTGGCTAAATTATTAAAAAATTTTATGTTTGTTCAAAAAATTTAAATCAACCAAAATATATCAAGTTACAAAATGACTTTGATGTAATATCCAACAGGTATAATGAAAAATGGCATACTTTTATTAATAACAATGGTGGGATGATCCCCTTAGATCAATGTGAAAATAATTATATAGTCATATTTGACTGTTATTTTAAAAGATCAAAATGACATCTGCAAATATTTTACTTCAGGGAGGCATAAAAATGTTGATGTATTTAATTTGACAAGTACCTAAACAATTAGTAAGAGATAATGCTAATTTTTTGTGTTATATTTAGACAAGATGAATCAAATTTAAAACACAAATATAATGATTTTGTTAGTGGAGATATACCTTATGAAAAATTAAAAGAAATTTGCGCAAAATGTTGCAATGAAGATTATGGCTTTAGCACAATAGATTTGAGCAGAAAAATGAACAGTGGTAAGTACAGAAACCAGATCCAACATTTTTTTACTCTTGTCTGGATATCACACTTTCACTCCTCACAAGTTTTCCTCAATAGAACTTCAGCAAGCTCTCACCACAACAGGAAGGAGCTTTACCATGATTGTACTGATATCTACTAACCACATGAGGAAACTTCATTTGTCTGCCATGAGAAAGAATAACTTGCCACATGAAGCATTATAATAATCACCTCGCTCGTCTTGTCAGTGAGGCTTAGCGACAAGGCATTTGATTTCAAGTGCAAAGGTCATGGGTTCGATCCCCAGTTTGAACAGATAATTTAATAATGTGAATATGAGATGCCCATATTTGAACTATTAGATTATCGCCAAATCATTCAAAATTTGAGCCAAAAAAACCTTGCTCTTGCTCATATATTCTGTATATGTGTATTGATCCATATAAATGGTACTTCTAAATCTCCAATAGGCGCCCCACAATATAAATTGGGATATTCATAAAATTAAAAATAAAATAAAAACCCAATCACTTTTCCACCTAAAAAGATTTAAAAAAACAGGCTGGCCGATTGGAGTGATGATTGTGTTTCTCCATTGGAGTTCTGCAGGTGCTAAATAAGGCCGACAAAATAAAGAATTATGTCACTGGCAAGGTATTAACTTACCCATAAACCTACCAAATAAACATGTCCCTTACACAGCATTAAGTTACTCGTAAACATTTTGCAATTTTTAAAGAAAATATTTCGCTTATAAATAAGACGTATATAATTATTCTCACTATCACAATTATAAATTTTGTGCTGCCCAAAAAAGAGAATCGAACAGAATGTGTTATCAACTTTGTAAATAAATCTGGATATCTAGAGAGTGTGCGAATTCACTTCCAAAAATTGATACTGAAAACTTCGAAAATACTTTAAGAATATTTCAAGAATATCATAACGTTTCTTCAATTAATGGTAAATTCAATGTAGAAACAATTAATTTAATCAATAGGTCATGATGTGGTGTAAAAGATGTTATACCTGCTAGCTACTCAACCACCAACAAATGGACTAAACAACAATTAAAATGGAATTTTGCATATGCAAATAAATTAATTACAAAGTTAGGTGAAGAGGCTTTCGGCATTTGGCAAAAACACAAATTTCAATTTTGTTTACAATATGCTATCTCCACACATAGTTATATCATACAAACAAGGTCGACATAAATATGAGAGATTATGTGGATTTTGTCCTTATACATTACTTCCAAATAAAAAAAGGATAGTCTTGTTGAAATTCATTTAAATAAACAAGAACTTTGGTATAATGATGATAAAAACAGTCCTGAAAATAAAATTAATTTACTAGCAGTTTTGATCCATGAAATCAGCCATGCATTAGGTCTTCAACATACAAATGATAAAAATGTAATCATGTATCGAATTCTTAACAATGATTTGTTTGATTTGCAGCCAGACAACATCCGAAACTTTTAAAAATTTTCTGGACCACCCCAACAAAATAATTTTAATGAAAACAAACTAATTGATTTTTTGCAAAGATGGACATCTAAAATCACTTTTAATCATTGATGGCGAATTGTATATTTTTGACAATAAAATTTTTTGGAAAAAAAGTTTCAATGACAAGAAAATAATCAATAGGCTAATTTTGATAACAGATTGGTTCAAGTTTTAATGATGTGATTTCCATTTTTTTTATATACCAGAGGCCTTCGGGTGAGTTAGTTCTGTTTGTAGATAATAAAATTTATATGGTTGATTAACCCAGTTATAAACTTATTGACGATTATACAAGTGGATTTTCTTAATTTGGATTAACAGATGAATATAAAATAAATGCTCTTTTTTAATTCATATTCGGGAAAAACTTTTATGTTCTAAGAAAAGTTGTATTATGCTGAAATAGACTAATGTTGTTTACAGATAAAAGTGAATGGCCCAATTAGTGAGAAATTTCGTCATTTACCAAATATAATAGACTCGGCTTTTAGTTATACAAATGATTTTCTGTATTTATTTAGCAACAAAACTTCCATGAAACATAGCAAATTTACAAACAAATTTCATTGTTTGGTATAAAGTGTAAATCATATAACAAAATCATAAATAAATTAAAGATATTGTTAATGATTTAGAAAATTTAACTCCTTAAGAGCTATATAATTCAACCAATCTAGTCTATACCCAATAACTTTATTTTCTTTAACTTTTCATTTTCTTATTAAAAAAGAATGCTCATAAAAAGACATAAAAATGGAGTAAATTCTAGACATAAATAACACTAAGCTTATTTACTCTGGTAAGTAAGTTTCCGTGATTGTTAATGAGAATAATAATCCATGGCGTAAAGCCAAAGATGTTGCAGATATTTTAGAATGTAAAAGTCCTCAAGAAGCATTTAGACATTATGTTAGAGAAAAACATTGCAATAATGATAAAAATCTAGGGGTGAGCAATTCGCTCACCCCTATGCAACCTGGATTATATTTGTTAATTTTAAAATCAAATATGAAACAAGCTGAACAATTCCAATATTGGGTAACTGAAGAAGTTTTTCCATTAATTAGAAAACATGGTGAAGATAAGATTTAAAAAGATATAAGACAACTATATAAAGGTCATATATAGCATTAAAATGAACGATATTAATGTCAATCATTTAAAAGATATAAATAAAATTAAAGATGATCAAATAGAAAATTTAAGATATATAAATATAGTTCTAGGCGATGTGTGGAAAATTTAAGAGAATCTGTTTATATGGCCTTAGATGTAATAGCTCGCAGAAATGAAGAAATCAGAGAAATGACCCCTCATGTTGTACAACAAACACAAAATCAGAATTTAAATCCAACTTTCGTTCTTTTAAAATAATTTGATGATGATTGTGAATTTGATTACTATGTCATTAGAACTCAAAGAAAATATGTTCAAAAACAATTGTCACTTTGAATATTAAGTGGTTTTCTTTTTATCAATAAACATTCTAAAGCATTTGTTACATTTTTGGTTATTTTATCTTTAATTAGAATACCAAATGTATATCTTGGAAAAACATCAATAATTGTCATAATATACTTGTATCAATTGTTTATATGTGATATACCTTTTAAATTTCCGATGTCCAGCTCAACAAGATCAATTTGCCATAAATCACCAATTTCATACCAAATTACTTTTCTTCTTGGAAAATTTACATCATCGCCTATGCAAAAAAACATTATTTTTATTCTACTTTCCATGTAATTAAAATATATTAGATTTTCCTTCCTTAAATTTTTCAACTTTCTAGTTTAAATTTTGCAATTTAACATCTAATTCGATATCGGAATCTGCTTTTATTTGTTCAACTTTTGTGTTAACAAGTGTATCACAATAATTCAAAACTGATTTGTTTAAATTTTGCAATTTATCAGTCATTGCTTTATCGAAATATCTCTTATTGACAGCATATTTTCCATCTACAGGATCAGGAATATTATTAATTCTACGATTTTGAATAGAAACATAGTCCGTTGTATAAACAAAAACTTTATTAATTTGATCTTGTAAAGCAGAAACAATGATATTGTATTTTGAATCTACGTATGTTTTTAATGCACAAACAGAAGAAATAGTATTGTATTTTGATTCTACATCTTTTTTAAATGCATAATCAACTATATTTTAAATCAAAAAATATTTTATTGACCATGTTTTGTTCATTTATAGGGTCAGCTAAACTTTCAATTCTACGATTTTTAAGAGAAACATAATTTATTGTATAACTCTAAACATTGCGGATTTGATCTTGTAGAGCAGAAGATATAGTATCGTATTATTATTCTACATCTTTTTTAAAATCGGAAACAATTGTATTGTATCTTAAATATACATATTTTTTTAATTCTTAATCAGAAGCAATAGTATCGAATCTTGAATTTACATCTGTGTTTTTAGCATAAGCAGAAGTTAAATATGAAGTGATAGATAAAACAGTCTTGTATCTTGAATCTACATTTGTTTTTAAAGTATAATCAGAAACAATACTATTGTAACTTGAATCTAAATCTTCTTTGAAACTAGAAGCAATAGTTTTATAGTTCGAATCTACATCTTTTTTTAAATCCGAAACAATAGTTTTATATTTTGAATCTACATCTGTTTTTAAATCAGAAGCAATAATTTTGTATTTTAAATCTATATCTGTTTTCAAAGTAAAAGCATTAATGTCAAAAATTACGTTTAAAGATTTAATTAATTAATATAGGCTGATATTTCCTTTTCCTCCTCCCCCTCGCGGTAAAGTTAAGAGTACTTACGGCGCTCGGGATGTTTGTGCACCTATACAGGCTGTTTCTGCGCTTACCTTATACTTGCACTGTGTGAATTGCTTCCGAAGAGAGGCCCAATTTGAGGGACTGTAGTCAGTCTCGGCGTCCCATGTATCAAAACCAATATTTCCATTTCGGGGAAGTCGACCATCTACTTTCTTCCTAGGTGAAGTACGGAAACAGGGAGTGATCGGAAGAGGGAATAGGTTTTATGGTCAGCCAAGTCGTAAGCCTAAGCATAAAATAAAACAATGCATAATACAGATCACCATTGGTGGAAAAAATTACCCGGGGTTAGCTGACACTGGTGCCATGGTACGTGTAATAAGTCAATCCTTTTTGAATAAATTGTTACGAGTTAAAAATCGTTAATATCAATAAGATTAGCAATAATGTTGAGAAACATTTCTGCATTACAAATGGTGAAACAGTTCAATCCAGATCCGTAATTAATTTAAGCTTCCGAATTGCAAGATTATCCTGGACATATCTCTTCGGGGTTTTATTTCCCGCAGATTTCCCAAGATATAATTCTCGGATTGGAATTTCTTGGAAATACCCGAGTGAGTGTGAATTTTTACAAGTGTTATATCTCATTCGGTTTTTCCCCGAACATCTGGGTAGGGTTGATTGTTAATGAGGAACATATTGTTTTTTCATGTAGTGAGATTGGGAGCATTACTTCCTTCAGATTTAAATTACAGGAAATAAGAGTAGAGTTTAGTGTTGTCATTTCTCCACGAATAGGTAGATGTGACATACTCCCATATAAATTCACCATGACATGACATCCCTGTATGGGACAAACCCTATAAATGCCCTCCTCCCAACTTCAGGCTTTCAGGGAAATAATTGATAAATTGCTATCGGCTGGAGTGGTAGTCCCCTCAACATACGAATATTGATCATCTGGTATCCTCGTTCACGAAAAGGATAGTGATAAATACCCTCTTGTGGTGAATCACTCACTGGTTAATAAAAACAATTCACATTGACCCCATCCCTCTTCCAACTATCGACTGTTCCTTGCAACATTTGGGCAAGGCTCGGGCATCTTCTGTATTAGACCTGAATAACAGCTTCCCTCAGTGTTGGTTGGATCCATCTTGTCGGAAATACATAGCCTTCAGCACAGCCTGGAGCCAATTCGAGTTCATAACAATCCCTATGTGCTCGAAATGTGACAGCCAGGCCCTTTCTAGATTCTCGATTTTTTGCTGTCTGAATTTAAGTATAAATTTCTATTTAATTATGTGGATGATATTATAGTGTACAGCAATTATTTGGATTCTCATTTAATGTATTTGTGTTTGGTTCTTAGTAAAATGAGGGATTTAAGGCTGACAGTAAACCCCGAGAAATTCACCTTAGGGTCAAATCGAGTTAAGTTATTGAGATGTGTTGTGCGAAGGTCAGTTGATGATGGATCCCGATCATGTAGCGCCTATAGTAAATTTTTCTCGACCTAAAATTCTCAATGGAGTACAAAAATATTTTGGTATCCTTGGGTACTATTCCCGTTTTATTCAAAATTTCTCAGAAATAGCAGGTCCTTTAAATCATCTTAAAAATACGGGAGTTGTATTCGTTTGGGGTCCTGAACAAGAGTCGGCATTCTGTAATTTGAAATCAAAATTAGTATCCTATGCAGTTTGCATCTTCTTGATTCCGGTTTGGTACCCGTGGACTTTGCCAACAGAATCCTCAGTGAAAGCAAAAGGAATTTAGTTATATACGAGAAAGAAACATTGGCATGTATATTCGGGCCAGTAAAATTCGTCTCTTATGTGGAACACAAGGAGTATGATCTGTAAAGCGACAACCAACCACTGAGTTGGGTATTAAACCACCCCCAGCAGCTTGGAAAGATTGATCGGTGGGTTCTGCGTCTTTCGTGTTTTAGATTTAAAAGTCCATCACATTAGGGGTTCTGCGAACGAAGTAGCCGACAGGCTTTCTTGCATGTTTGACCCTGAGGATTTCGATGTAGGCGAACCTGCGTATTCCGAAGCCACCTTTTCATTAGGGCAATTCAGCATTTTCCCGAATTTTTTTTATTGCATCAGTCACAGAGAATGTTTTCTGTTCACAAGTTCTCAACTATCTAAAGAAAGGCGATAGTATTCCCCATCTTTTGGATAAAGGTGTTGTTTATTTTACTGGGAAAAATGGATGCGCAAGGAAAATACTTGTTCCCGTAGCTCTAAGACCAATAGTACTTGCATATCATGATTCTGTTTTCGGAAGTCATCTTGGTATTAACAAAACCTTATGTAAAATCGCCTTGAAGTTCGCATGACCTATCCTTCAGGTGTAAGTGATGGATTATGTGTGTTCCTGCGATGCATGGTCAACGATGTAAGCAGGGCCCAGGTATGAATGTAGGCCAACTTAGTTTTTAATTACTCTGGCTCCTTGGAGCACTGTGCATCTGGCTGTATGTGACTTTTGATAAGGTCAAAGAAGGGCAATGTATGTATTTTGATTCTATTGTATACCTTCGTCAAAATTTGTCTTTCTATTACCTCTGAGAAACATGAAGGCATCTTCTATCGTAAGGATTTTAACGGATCTGCTCTGAAAATCTTTTAGTGCCCCTGTTGAGATAGTGAATGGCAATGCCTGGTATTTCACCTCCAAAATATTAAAAAAATATGTGTTTTAGATGGACTATTAAACATTTCAATTCATGTCCTTACTATCCCTAGGCAACCAAGTAGAATGGTTCAATAGGAACCTGAAGGCTTGCTTAATAATCTTTTACAATCAAGATTATTCGCACCAGGATCAATACTTGGACTTTATAATTGTGGGTTTAAATAATGCTCCCTATGATTCGACGGGGTGTCCTCCCTGCATTCCCTTCCTGGGTCAAGCCCTTACCCATCCACTTCTGAACATTTGGACTCTTTCACCTCTTCTGCCTTCACTTAGAGATACTGACCGGGCCGCTTGCTTGGAGAGGTTTCCCTGAGGTTGAGTGCAACAAAGGACCATATTAGGGCTAAAATGGGTAATGATTGTGGGGACATTAAAAACCGTGTGGGTGACATAGTTTGGTGTCGTAATTTCATGTTAGCATATGTAGCGAGTATCATTACAGGTGAACTGACCCCGAAATTTCAGGGCCCGTTTAATATTAGCAAATTCACTGTAATTAATACAGTAAATTTAGTGGATGTAAAACAGTTAAGGCCTTTAGGAAGATCCATATTTCGCATATTAAGCTTTTTAATGTAAGGAAGTGATGTTATTTTTTATTTAGTTTGCTACTTTTTCGTCCGACATCAAGACTGTGTGAATGGTTTTTACCTGGGACTCTACCCAAGATTCTGCCCCTTCATTCTTCAGTGATTCATTGTGTTATTTCTGTGTCTTAACATATTGTGTTAACCAGGGCAATTTTGTAGTGGGAATTTCGATGGCAGCACCATTGTCGAGTTTGAATTTTCCACTTTCTGGCTGTGTTGTGTGCTCCTCGGCCAACTCTTCCCCCTCCTTTGGTACCCCCTCTTTGGTTATCCCTTCTCCCCATCTTTCCCTCCCAACATTGCATTTTCTTAGCTGGTCTGTTCGCCTCTGATGTCATTCTGCTTCCGAATGTCACCTTGACGACTTCGCTGATGTCCGAACTCCACGGGCATAATTGGGAACTTTCACGAAGTGCAGCTGATGAGATTACGACACTAGTGCACTATAGTAATACCTGAGTGGATTTCCTTTGTGAAGGCTTTAGTTAGCTATGCATCTAATTCGGGAAGTCGTGGCACTCGTTTGGATATACTTCGTGGTTTTGTATTTTGACTATGAGAATGTTTTACCAGGTCTGCTTTTGTGTAGTAAACGGGGATGGGAAATTGTGTAAGACTTGAAGGTGTTTTGGGAATGTATTGCCAGTGTTACTGCGAAACCATAATGCGACACATTTTATTTTGGAGTAGTTTTGTTTTGTCTGTTTTGGCTACTAGTCAAGTGTTAAACAATTCGACTGCCATGGTTTGCAGCAGAATTTTTCTTCAGTGTATACTGGTTCATAATAACTTTTTTTTAATTGAGTTGGTTTTAATTCTGGATAATGAATCGATGTTGTAAATTTAAGTACCTGCAAACTGAATTTAGGATTCCCACTTTGCCTTCCTACAAGACGGTCGGTACAGAATATGGCATGCAAATGCATCTTTTTTTTTTAAGGCCTTGTTCAATGCCACTTAGGTTTGAACAGTAGTAAACCTTTTCCTTTAAGGCTGTGTCATTGAAGTGTTAGGAATGATAATTGTTTACATGCTTGCTGACCCTTTTGGACATGTCAAGTGTTTTAATATAAATTGTACCTGAACTTAACCAATTAAAAAGAGTTGTTAATTTATGCAATGAAAATGGTATGATTTGTTCATGCACCAGTGAGGTTTACCATGGATATTTTAATGTAACGAGTTGTTTTGTATAGCTGTTGAGGGACAACTCGATTCAACACAAGTTGAAATGGTTGAGTGATGCTATGGGCAGTATATTTAAACATGATTTAGAGACTCCATAAATGAAAAGTCTTAATTTGCTATGTAAAGAAGTTTTCATGTAAAGAAATTAATAGACCCAGGAGTCGTATTATAATTATTCTATATACTTTGAACACTCATTTATTGGATTGGAAGGCAGTTCCTAGATATTTGTACATTACTACATGGTGCACTCTTTGTAAATTCGCTCATTTTTAATATAGGAATGTTTTATATTTTGCTTTTGTGGGTCGTCACTATTCTGGTGAATGGACGATGGTTTTTGAGTATTACAATTTTTTTGGTATCCAATGAAAACATTTGTTACCAACTGTCTTTTTTTAGAAATGGTTCCATTGTTTGGAAGTGAGAAATTTTAATGTCAATACTGTATAAAATTGTTTTAAAAATGTGGTTTATGTTAGACTGAGTTTTTCTGAATGTCATCACATTCTTGTGAACATTTTAAATATAGTTAATCCAGAGCCCATACCATATGCCGTTGGGTTATCCCTTAACCTGAAGGGAGGTGTAGTTTAGATTAATCTATATTATGTCAAATATGAATATTCAATGTATAACTGAATTGAAAAAATAAATAAATCGTGGAATTGTTCTGCAATTGAAGTGTTATTCTTACGTTGTTTTCTAATAAATTTGGTCGTTGCTATTTGAATTGTGTACTTCTCAGTTGTAAATACTTCCTTGGGCTGTAAGTATGGTACACCACAATGTTACCAATAGTAAATTGTAGATTAGGAATCTCTCGTTTGCATATCCAGGAGCAGTTTTGTGTCAACTTCCTCCATATGCGTGGCCTGGGAAGTTCAAATTCTATAATATAAGTTGAACATGACTAGGTTTTGTGATGTATAGGCAGTCTGCCTGAATGGCGCGATTTATGTAAGTGCATCGTATGGAGATTTTAGTGGTAATACACTTAACATAAAGTGATATGTTTGAGTGATATTTCTGTGCATGTCACTTCTCAGCTGTTTTGGAAGCTGCATTCTCTCGCAGCTTCGCCTTTTTCATTCATGAGCAATGATTCACCACAGTATTCTTGGGGGTGTGGGTATGCCCTAACAGCCTCGTATGTGGCTTAGTTGCCTGTACACGGGGCCAAATTAACACCATATTTAGGCAGGTCTAGTATGAATACACGAAGAAATAAAGATCCTTCTACCAGCTCTTGTGGGCTTTTCAGAAGTGAGAGTTTCATGGAGACTACATGAGCGAGTGGGCAGAATATCCTCTTTTCTCATACAATTTGCCTTCCTTGCATTTATTTTGGTGGAAGGTGGTAACGTTTCATATTTTCAAGACTTTTATTTGGATGAGTCAGGTCGAAAACTATTGTCCAGAAAAATCAAATATTGTTTCTAGGTAGGTACGACATCGGTGTACACACTCAGAATGGTTGCATTTCATGAAACATGCAATAACATACCACTTGAAAAAATATGAAGTCCTTTTTGTTTTGGGGTTTATTGTAGATTGTTTTCTATTGATTGATAAGAGGACTGGGATATAAGTTGACATACAGAATGTGTTCAGCTTGATGATTTGGAACTATATCCAATTCAAATTTGAAAATATCCACCCATAACCATGCTAATTTATATTCCCACTTGTGGCATTTATACATAAGCTATTACCGATTTATATATTTCTTCAGTCTCAAAAATGGAGTTATTCATCGTTTTGAATGACCTCCTGTGGGTATACCTTCGTTGCATGGTGCTGGTTTCACAAAATAGCATTTAAGCTCACATATTGGACCTTGCTTTCAGCTTATTAATATTGTTTCGCACGGTGAACAAATATGTGCAAACATCTTTCGGTTTCCCTGAAATAGTGTCAGTAATTTTTTTTATTTTAATTGTCGGCCTCTGTGAATTCCATGGCCTTTAACAATCATATAATGTGCCACGATTCTAGGGCTAATGGCCACCCACAGAATGACAAATTAACATTTCAAATATTTGGTTTACTATGAATTACAGCCATAGTATTCGAGTATTCGATTTTATTTCGTTCTACACGAATTCCCTTAGCTTTTTGTGTCCTTCTCACCATACTTTTTTGAGAATAATTCAACTGTTGGTAATTTCAATAAAGAACAAGTTACAATACTTACAAAAATTTAAAATTTCCAAAATTATTGTTTTTGTACTTATCTTTCAAAATAAACACTACAACCTATTAAAAACTTCACGATTTTATAATGATTACCCGCCCCATTGCTGTTACAATTAGTCCCAAATACGGGTAGATTGTAACAACCGCCCTTCTTTAATAAAACGCCCATTGTGGGAAAAGGTGTACTTTTTTATATTTTTGCTGTTCTGGATTAATAGATGAATGATTGGTTTATCGATTCAAGCAATCATAGTTATATAATACCTGATAGGTTTCATGATGTACACAATTTTCTGAAAATTGTTATAACATGCCCCTCGCTCCCTTACCTGGCCAATATTAAATGGGCGTTCGTCCTTGGTGCAATTTTAAGTTTAACTCGTACGTGGCATAACTTTACTTACAAGCTAAGCCCGCAGAGGGGACTGACAGTCCTTAAAATCCCAACAACCATGTGCAGAACATGAGAAGGAGCATTGAGAAGTGCTCGCAAATCACAGAGCGTTCAACCCTCCAGTGGACTGCAGGGTATTCTCATTTCATGGATGTAAGCACTAACTTGCTCCCATTCTGTTCCTTTTATATGATATTAGCATTAGCACCATTCCTATGTTGCCTTTTTTACTATTGCAAATTGACTACCTGAGCCTACTAATTAAGTCTATGACTTCCTTATATGTTCCAAATAAAAATAATTGAAATGGTGTTCACACAGTGAATGAAAATATTCAATTTCGATGTTTTTTTGGCATGCCTTAAGTAAAAAATTACAACAAAACAACTACTATAAAATAATTCTTGATTTTGTACTAATGACCATATATTCCAATAATGTTATTTCTGAGTATTTGAAAATTTTTTAGTCACCTATTGCTATTTTTAAGATAATCAAACATTGTTCTGGCATTTTATTTTTAACTTGAACATTAGGTTGATGCTTATGAACGTAACATGTAACATTTCTGAATCACTGAATGGAAAATTAATAAGTAACTATGTTTGGTATAATGCAGTTAGGCCTTGAGATAAAATAATTAACTGCTGTGTTTGTTGAACAGTTTCTGTATTTGGAATTACAAATCACTTTATATGTGTACATTGGTATGAAAGATTTGGACTGACACGGTTGTGAGTAATGAACAGAAACATGTTAAATATTTTTAAAATGTTTCGCTAGCAAAGTCAAAAAATTCACAAAATCTACCCTACATTATTATAATCACTAAATTACAAAAAATATACTTTTGAGTGTATGTGTGATTAAATACAAGTTTGATCAAAAAACTAATTGCAGTTAGTATCAAATATACATCTCTTGATCCTAACTAATTTTAGCACACATTGAACAAATACTACTTCACATAGGTACAATATCACATTTAAAAGAGATGAGGTGAACAATTCACGATGTTATTTAGAAGGCTTTGAGGATAAGTTCACAAAACTAAACACAATACGTAATATCAATGTATAGTTAAAGTAACTTTTATATTAGTAATAATTAATATTATACTGTCTTTGAATTCTAATATTTTCTTCCGCAGAAAATCTGTCTTCAAATAGCCACCACACAGGACAATACGGATACTGAAATGAGTCAGGAATCGTATGGTCTTCAATTATTTAGCACCAGGAATTTTGCTCAGCACCTGAAAGAGAAAAAAACAAAATTATCATAACATTCTTTACACAGTGAAATCAAACCGCTTTATAACCTACTTTGTGCTAAACGTAACCTGGATTTCACACCCTATTTAATATTACATATCTGCTCGAAATAATTACATGCATACATACACTATGTAATAAATAGCTAATATACACGTATTGTTGTTGTTTACAAGGCCACCAGTCATGAAAAACGTAGCTTATCGCTATTCCCTTTACGCTGAATATAAAGTTGTTCAATCGGGATAGGATATTTACTATGTTGTGATACACAACTGGAAGAATTTTTTTCATGCTTCCTGTAGTTAACATTTGACTGTTATTCAAATGGATCTGGCATACAAACGACAATTCAACTCATTTCATAGATATCATAGGCTTACTGTTAAGTCAAGGCTTTGAGCGAACCCATCAAAACAGTCCTTACTGATTGTCTTCAATCTACAATGCAGTTACCACTAATATAATTAGGTAAATGATTATTGCTGTGATAATACAGGAACTACATATTCCAAACTGTTGTGACGCAATGGGATGCATGCTAGTGTCCACAATGTCAGTACTACAGGAGGGCTTCTACCCATAAATGTAAACTATTGTCCCAAGACAAGAAAACAATCGCCAAAACATTAAACATCTAACAAAAAATTTCACTGTAAATAAACACACTAAGGTAAGTACAATACAAAAGGCATCCCAATCCCAGATAATGTATTGTGAATAATAATTTGTTATCTAGCTTTGTACTGCGCAGGCCCACTGGGATCAAATGGGTTTTTGGTGTTTTTAAAAATCAATGGATACCTACTCGCTCTCAATATTTGTCGAGTTGGATGCCATACAAGCGAAGGTACAAACTTAATGTGTTTATTTTTTGTAAACAGTCGAGAGAATTATTGTGTGTTCGAAAGTGGCATGATTTTAGGGGCCCTATTATTTGGTTATTGCATCAGAGATTCCCTAGCAGTTAAATGTGCATTGTTCAACATTTATCAATGTCACTTGCGACCGTGGCGCTGCTACTGCGTTAGTTCCAATAACGAACACTTTCCAAGAGCGCTAAAACTCTTCTTCGGTGAAGCTCGGTATCCCTTCCCTTTTCCACGCCTTGATCCCCTACGTTGATTATCCACCTTTGTGCATCATCATTTTGTTTGAAGAGGGGCTCAGTTAATATGTAGTGTTGCTCAACATCCTCTCCTATTCTCCCAGCACGACCAGTACAAGACACGTCGAGGCTACATCCGTTATGGGTCCGAACAGCTGATTAATTTATACATAGCACAGAGCATTAGCATTTTAAATTGTCAGTTTGTTCTCAATACAATATTTTGTAAAATGTTGAATTCACAGTGATCTAGTGGCCGGTGAGAGCGGAACTGTAATACGGTGAGTTGTGGAGCGAATTTAATAATATTGGGCGATGTAGAGTTTTAAAATATGTTGTTCTGTAGTGTGTGTGTTAGTTTGTGCGGGCTCGCAGTAAGGTAGGGATTTTTCAAATTGTAATTTTCTTGCACATTCCAATTTCCTTTACGGCGTAAAATATTTCCTTGCTAACTGTGTATGTTGCTTGTTGATACATTCTTAACGTGTTAGTTTTGTTGAATGCTGCCTCATTTGGCTTGCCCGGCCTTCGTTTGCTCAACTGTGTGTTCGTCCACAACTCGCCTGCTATTACGTTTTAATTACTGTCTCGTCGAATATTTTTACGGTCTTGGTGCATTGGATTAGGGTTCAAACTAACTGCCACCCAGCTCATTAAAGTTTTATAAAGTAAATTCTAAAGATTTTTAGTATGTTCATTTTAGGTACGGAATGCTTTAATGGGCCCTTACAGCTGCCGTTCCTTGTGGCGAAGTCCTGTGTAAGAAGGTCACAATTCTGTTTGAATTGAAATATTTAATTCACATCAGTATTAATCAACAGCTTAAGTTGGTAATTTTATTGTTCTGCACTCGTTTTATATTGGTGCTTAAATGTGGGCCTGTTCTTGTTGATAAACACATTTTTCACGAGTGCTACATATTTTTAATAACTATTTATGTCAATTAAATTGAAGGTTTTTTAGAGGTGCCAAACATTTAAAAACCTTGTAATACCAAGCAATATTTCTTAGCTTGGATGTGTCACAGGAATTTTTATATAGTTTGAAAATTTATGTTATTGTTTTTAACTGGTTGGTTATAGCATTGGGCTTTGACACAAACTATTGTATTAAAACTGTGTACTTGTTCGAATTTATTTGTGCTGTTTCAGCACAAAAAAAAAACTGCGACAACTCTGCCAGGTCTGTACTTACAATTGTACTCAATTTTGTTACATGTCACCAACCATGAGCAATGTGGGTTTCATCTATGGTTTTCGGCTGGAAGAACAGGTCACGTTCCTTCAGGATTTGGATGTTCTGTTCGAGGACAATTTCAGTTATCCAGTTGTGCCGCCTTGCTGTTCAACGTTGGTACAAGCAAGAAGGCTCTACGGCGCAGCCCCATATCCAAGTAGCTTGGCCCTGTGGTGAATGGAGCCAATCACTCACTTGATAAACTGTTTTGCATTTCCTTAGAGCGAATTACACTGCTCGTTCCCTTGGACCCGGTTATAATTCTTAAATTTTTCATAGTGGTTAGCAAGTTGGCAGTCATTGTTCAAAGGACAGTCTGCTGAAGGCACTCTCAGTTACAATTAAGGGGTTTATTTTACAGCTATTACCTGAGGAATTAACATTGTTAGAGGGAGGCACTTTTGCCGGGTTTAAACGTCTCTCGCACGCCCTGTTTCCTGCATGTGTCATTAGACAATGCGAAGGAGATTTCGTTTGCCGCTTTCAAAAACCTGAGGAGCCCACTTGCGAGTTTATCGATTCAGTATACGCTTATCATGATGCACTTTGTTTTTTGTTAACTGAGAATGAGTTAACATACATCATAGAGGATAATTTAGTGCCGCATGTGAGAGCTTAGTGTACGTTACTTCCCGTTCCCAGTAATTTGTGTAAGCTGCGACGACTAGCTGTTGAGGTGCAAGGTCGCTTGGTGGCCTCCGATCAATACTGGGTTGAGTTTTCTCCTGCTAAGCTTGCTCGCGGAGATGTGAGCGCAGGTGCTTCCGGCAATGTTATGCCTATACAGAGTGTCGAACAATGCAGATCCCTGATGCACTGAGCCAACTGTGCTCATGTTGGGCATGCAGAAGTTGATTGTAAATTAGGTAAACACAGTCTTGCTGCTAGGAAGTATTTCCGCTGTGGTGATCTTGGCCACCTCCAGCGCTCATGCAAAAATCTGGGAAACGACGAGTGACTGGCATGGGGTATAGGCCTGTCAGTCCTGCTAACCAGAAAGCCCTGCACACTGTCTAGAAGTGTTAGGGGCCCTAGGTTGCTGGTCGTTTGAAGTGGTGTGGCAGTGCCATGCTATAGTAGCCAGGACTAGTCACCACCCGAGACCTTGGAAAGGGTGGATGAAGCATCTCAGATAGCCTCCCTCTATTCATGGCGACCCAAGGCTACTCGTGCCACTCCTGTGGTTACAGATTGGACTCCACTGCCTGTTTCCCTATGGGATAACAGTTTCCTTGCAACTGGTGAGGGGAATCTGCGCGATAGTTTCGGCCAACAACTAGTAACTAGGACCGACCAAAGTGGTGGGGTGTTGGACCACTTGGCATTTAGGCTGTTGGGGCCCAAGAACCATGAATTTCGATGTGAATAACTTCTGTAGTATGGTAAAGGAGTGTGGCCGATGATTGCTCCCTCGAACTGGGGGATCCACGTGTCTGGCGAGTAGTAGGAGAGCAATGGCCTAGATGCAGTCATGAAACTTTGGAGGTATGTCTTAAAGATGATTAAACATATCCTCCACTGTCAGAGCAAGGGCTGCTATCCCTGGTGGACTGCAACACCGAGGGACAGTACTGTCTGCTCCCTGGTGGGATTGTGCACCGGGGCAGCAGTCATTCTGGGTTTATCGTAATTCTCTGCTTTCCATGAGTGTGGCTCCCAAGGGGTGTGGGGCGAACAGCTGGCCTGCCATGAGCGCAAGGCTTAGGCCTGGATAGGCGTTAAAGTGATCCCAACCATTCGTGGGGGGACTGCCTCAGTTCGCCCTTAATGCCATTTGGTAGATCAGTCGGTCATGAATAACACACAAGTGCCATGGAAATTAAGTAGTAGTATGGGACGATCGGCTTGCCTCACCAGAGGTCATCTATGGTGCCCGATCATAGGGTTGGACTCGTGCTGGCAGTGGTTAACCCTGCATGCTGGGGGAGGACTGAAGAGATTCCCTTTCTCAATGACAGATCGAGTGGTGAGCGGCAACCCGCTCCAGCTGTGCCCTGGAGAGGCACTAGGGGTATTGATAGAACTCCGGCGGACCTCATGCTTGGTTTTCTGAGGGCAAGGGTCTCAGAGCCTAGGAGAGCAGGCCCATATGTGCATGCGTGCCAGGTTTGGGATTCGGATCTGGCCAACGCAGGGATTATTCCATGGTCAGTCTGTGTTGAGAAGGTGTGATTACTCTTACCTACCGATTGGGTGGTCGAAGTGCAGGTAGGGCTCACGGCAAAGAGCAATGTGTTAAAATACACATGCAGGAAAGATAGAGAGATCTATCTGTAATGTCCAGAAGTGCTGGAGATTACAGGCCAGGACTCCTTCAGGAGGAAGGTTGCTGGCCGTTTGAGGTGATGTGGCAGTACCATGCTATCGTAGCCGAGACCAATTTCTGCCTGAGACTTTAGAAAGGGTGTATGAAGCGTCTCTTATAGCCGCTCTCCACTCATGGCGACCCAAGGCTTCTCGTGCCACCCCTGACGTGACTTGCAAACTGAGTACGGAGGTACATCCCTTTGAAAATTAAAATCACTTTATAAGGATCTTAATCACACTTGTAATGCGTGTGAGTGTGTGTGAGGAAGACTTACCATGTTTGTGTCTGAATGTAATCTTGCTATGAAATAGGTCGATGGAATGTGGGGACGACTCGTTTTACGTAGTGGTGAAACGGGCGGGGGGCAAAATACTGTCACACAATTTGCTAAGAGTAATAAAATAATCAGTCACATGGTGTGATGAGTGTTAAACTGCCATGTGACCTGCCATGAGTATTAAAAAAGTGAAAATCGAAGTCACCATTTCAGTTTAAGGCATGTAGTCTTCTTGTGCAAACACAGGACCAATGAAGGACATTTATAAAAAAATGTAATAGTGTTAGCATACATTACAAGAAGTTGGGAGATATGAAAATAGTCATAAAGATCAAAGCATAAAATTTTCGAAAAATTGATATGCCATATGGGAAGAGTGTTACTTGTATTTTAAATGATAATTTCAGATTTCACTTGCCAAAATGTTACATGCAGCTGTTTAATGAGGCGGACATGACTGTTTTTAACCAGTTGGATTTGTCCTTAATGTATGGAAGCATAAATCCTGGTGCATATGGAAAAACACTCACATATTTGAATTTTCATAAGGGAATGAAAAAAAAAAGTATTTTAGTTTATGACTAGTAGCCTTCCCTTCCTACATGCATTGAAACCTGTATGTGATTTTCAATTCGCTCAATGTTGATAAATACAGAGACATTACGATTGACTACCACAAAGTTAATTTAAAACCACTTAGACTGCCCGAGCAAGTGGAGTTCTGAAATGGTCTTGAACATTGGATATGATATAGATATGAAGAAGAGTTTATGGTGATTGTTTCAGTATATTGTAGTTTCACAAATTGTCCAGTATACCACTTGAGACCAGACAGAAAACTACATATTACTATAAACTGCTTAAATACTCAACCTAATGAAGAACAGTTACACCAAATATTGGTTATGCATATAATCGGCTACGAACTTATGAGACCTGACAGCCTCGCCATCACAAGATGTATGGAACACTGTGACAGAGAATGCCACACCACCAGTTTGAACCAATGGAAAACAACATGGCAGACAATATGCTCGCCACCAATGTGCGAACTTTTCCTGGCAACGTTGATGTGATGATCACCACAGTTAGACATCATCGACACCTGCCACAAAGAGGTTCGCTTGGTCCCAGCAGAAAGAATGTTTCATCCATACGATTATGTTGCATTCAAGCCAGAATATATGAACGCCTACACAAGTTACTTTGTTGGCAATGGCAGAGTTGTTTACAGACAAGCATGTGAGTCTGAGCAAGTGCAAGTTTGTAGGGTATATTTCACATTTGAGGATTCTTCGATTTCTACGATAATTTCTACAATGATGAGACTCTTCCATACAACAGTTACGAAATATGTCAAATGTATCATCTCAGAACAAAAAAAGTGCTACCAGCAAGTGGAGACGCCCTCGTCATGCATGCCGAATCAGACGGAATTTTCAAAGAAGCAATTGATGGTGACTGGACTGACTACGCACTGGGATACATAGGCTTGGAAGGCATTTTTTGCTGGAGTGAAACACTGTCGTAGATTTCAACACATGACTCTCGTAGTCGTGTGACACAATGTGAATTTCACGCTGTACTCCGTAAGTTAGATATATGCAATCACTGACCCTGTGGTGTGTGGTTGTTAATTGCCGGGCAGCAGTTTAGAACTCAGATACCATGGACACTTCTTCCCGCACCCCTGGCTGTGACATGATTGAAGTGAACTTATTAGCTGAAGCAAGTGCAAGTGCAAGCGTTTATGAGTTTTCAGTGATCTAATATCAAGTTTCCTGTTTCTATTCACCGAGACATTTTAGTGAGTGCTATGATGTCTCAGTTCCCGAAGCTGTCCTGTATCCAGTTTGCTACTGACTGCCGACTCATAAAGATGTATTCAACATTTTATCCTGCAAATTACTACGTAAGCACCGAGCCTGGTTTAAGCAGGTTAAACTATGCCTACTTGTCCAGAGGCTTGCTGCAAATGTACACGGAAGAATGTTACAGACATTTTCTTTAATTGTATGCTCACAAACCAGTTTTCTGTGAACCCAGCCAATAGATAGTGGACTGAATGTGTTATGGACAGTGCTACGTTTACTACATGCAAGCAGAAAACATTTTTCCATGTTATACTGAGGAGGTTATCGTATTTGCAAAATATCAAGATGGCAAAATATTACTACATGCACCAGATAGTGCATCTACTTGTGTGCTGTCTCAGTCGCCTCCAGCGGCCATGGCTGTGAAACCATCTGCATGCAGCAAACACAAGAACTTTGGTACAGAACTTGCAAGCTCCAGCAAATAAAAAATTGTCAAACTGCTACCATCCATGCCCTTACTCGACGACGACGAGACTCCGTTGAAAACTAGCAAAGAACTATCAGTTACATTCACAAGTAGTAATAATCCTAGTAATTCGGAAACTGCAAGAAATTAATTGCTTATATATAATGGCTTTTAAAAATCACGAAGAGAATGAGAGTCCATAAGTGTGTTAGCCTTGTTAATTGGAAATGGCAAAGAAGACAGTGAAGGAAAAATTACTAAAAAATTATGCACCTGTGACAGTACATTTAAAATAAGGCAACTGTGCAGTGCAAAACAGAAGAGTTTGAAAGAGGCAGTCGCTACCATGGCACGGTTTCATCCTTTAAGCAGGTACTGAGAGGTTCAACCTGGCGACAGATCCATAACATACACTTTCCACAATGGTAAATTTATGGCTACATGCATGGAAACTTGTGATAGTACATGGTACTATCTGCTAGCTCACGAGCCACGAATGTTTCAACACGGTCAAGTATGGGAACTGTATAGTGTTCTACATGAGAAAAGAAACGCCTTTGCCTTACACTGCTGATGAACTCGTGTCTTTCGCCAAGAAACAGGATACCGGCGAGGAAGAAATGGCCACATCATCGCCTGACATAGCACTCGATGATATTTTTGTGAGGAAATGCAACGCTGTCATCGAACAAGAAACCTGCTGCTGCAAAAACAAAGGAAGCTATTCCATGCAGGTTCCCGTCAGCGAAGGTGAAGAGATTTGCTCGTTCGATATGCCAAACATGGTCAGAGGTCCTATTCTGCTTAGTATTGAGTCGCCAGATTCAATAACTTGTGTGAAAGATATTTTAAAGCGAGTCGTCAGAGATTTACTAAACTCACCGTAATTAATTTAGTGAAATTTTATACAAGTTGTTTTTTATAAAAATGATTGTTTTAGTAACATTATTTGCAATTATTTTGATGTAAATAGCTTGTCATAATATTTTTTTTGTAGAATTCTTTAAAATCAGTACATTTTGTTGAAATGATTTTAATGTAAATTGCTTGTAAATTAATTTTAATAGAGTTCTTTGTCTTAGGATTTCTTTTTATAATTGATTTAATTAAATTTTTTCTATAAAATTGTTATTTGTGTACATGTAATACAAAAACTGTATTGTATTATTGCTGTTTGCAGAGTAAAAATTTTTAACACAAAATATAACTGTCAAAAGGTATGAAACAAAAATATTTCTGTGATGAAAAATGCATAATTATGTCATGAAAATGGTATAAAGACCTAACAACGAATGTAAATATATTAAATAAAAAACTTTAAAGAATGTGTGTATCAGTGTTTTCATTTCACACACTTTTCACGAGGAAAAAATGTTTTATTTTGCATAAAAAATATTTCATAAAAAACTAGAAATATATCTTTTATTTATTGAGTATAAAAATGGAAATGAGTGTGTACAATTTTTTTCAATAAATATTTAAGGTTGAAATTAATAAAAGTTAGAACGAAAGTACATATAATTATACTTGTCTTGAGAAAAAAATGAAAAGCACTAAATGTGCGAGCAGGCGAAGCGAAAGTATCCGAGTGCCGAGTAGACCATTCCTTGAGTTGTTTTAAGTGAAGGTAGTGTCCCACAGCGACTGAGAATCCTATGCATGAGTGGCTGTGAGATTAGCAGAAGGATGAGTGCCTAACTAAAAGGAAATGTCTCACCTGTCAACTTATCAGAGGGATAAGTGTTTTACTAAAAGGGAATATATATATATATACATATAAACTTCTCAGAGTCAGGAGAGTCAGGAGAGAAATATGTAAAGTGATTCCGCCCCACCGCTCTCTTGACATGAGGATTCACTCAGGAGACAGCAATAACGAGTTTAATATTGCTCCAGTCCCCAGCTATAGGCCATCACTGGAGTTAGGACTTGATATTTCGTGTTTATACATTCTGAATCAATGGCCCTACAGCCTCATTGAGGCTCCAAAACCATTAGCTACACACATTGCTGGGCAACAAGAGAAGCGGAAAATCATTTCACGACACTGGGCGGCCTCCAGTCATTTCAGCCTCACGAGGCGCACCGCACCGCCCCATCACTGTAACAATGTTTATTTGTAGCGGATTTTTTGTCCACTATCCCTCTACCATACTGGCTTTCGCCAGCTGCGATTTTAAAACACTACCCGCGCGAGTACTTCCTCAATCTGACCTCTAGGCTACCAGCGGGGAAAAGAGGTCAGCCGTGCCCCTCCTTTCTTTCCATCTGGGGTTTTCTGCTAACGGCGAACCCGATATTGGTCCCTCCAGTCTGAATATATTCACATTGAAATCCATCTTTAGGGCTCCACTGACCATAAAGAAGTCGACCGGCCCATCCACCAGACACCACAGCCCATGATTCCAGCATATCCTCTGAGGCAGACACCCCTTGTACAAACTTCTGGCATAGTGCACGCCCAGGGTTTGGCAATTTAGTCGAATAAGTCGTAGCGTGCTCTGGTGGCACTCCATAAGGTAGTGGTCCCCTTGGGTTAGGAGAGGCTCTAAGAGATGAACCCTAGCCCTATCCTGTTTCATACATCGACTTGCTCTCCATTATTAGAGCTAGCAATAGCTCCATCACATCTCAGATCAGCCAACCACTAATTACCCCACAGGTCGCCAGTCGAGGGAGTAGGCTACCCTTTTGGTTAACCTTACCTCAACCAGGCCTTAAGCTCAATGAATGAGCAACCAGGAGCAGGAGCAGACAAGGTGTTGGCTTCTTGTAGTCAACCCATCCCAACCACACCTTAGCAAGTGACATACTAGACCCCGAACCATGGACAGAGAGGGAGTGTGCTTCCCGTAGTCATCACAACTCCCACTAGGCAAACCTTACACCCACAACAGGCTAGCCCTCCATCCATATCCAACGCCCAACATGGCACCCCCACATCTTACAGCCATTACAGGCTGGTTGCATGCTACTACCCCCGGCAAAATTACCGACTAGCCCATGCATTACACCCAATACCGACTGGTCCTGCCGACACCTGACAGACCCTTCCAACTTCCAGTGGTAGCCAAGAGGTGCGTGAATCCTCCCACCTCATTCAGGAGACAATACAATACAATAAAAATTACAGCTCTTGACTCCTCTTAGCTCTTGGCCATCCCGGGGTTTTTGGATTCTCAGTTGTTAGTCCATTTTGCTGCTTCCAGAGGCATCATGACCCTCGGAACAAGGTCCTCGGCATCCCATGTCTCCTTCCGCCGCTCAGGAACATTTTCATTGGTGGCCCTCTGTCACCTGGCCTATATTTCTCCTGTTTGGGAGAAACATCTACTATCATCATGGATACCTGGGCATATAGCCCTCGCACTCCCCACTGCCAGCACGAGTCCATCCTAAATCTCACCCCAAGACACAAAAAGGGGGTAATATTGGTTCAGGGACACAGCCCCTTTCTTCAGGACTGCTCCTCCTGCCCCCTTTAGCTAAGGAAACCTCTTGGGGAAAGCGAGGTCAGTCCGTGCTCCTCCTTCCTTTTCTCAAGGGTCCTCCACCTCGGTGGGCTACTACCCCAACCCGAAAATGGTCTAATTTCCATACCTTGAATATCATCACAGCGAGACTCAGTTTTTAGGCCCCTCTGACCATAAAGGAGTCGATCAGCCCACCACCATGAACCACCATCATGATTGCCCACGATGCAAGCTTATCATGGGTGGCAATTACCCCTTTTAGTAACCAAGGTATAGGGAATGCCCGGGAGTTCCCCACTTTTGCTAACCTCTATACAGATGTTAGGCGGCAGTGCTACAAGGAGGTAGTGGGTTCCTTTGGACTGGGAGAGGCTATAAGAGATGCTTCACAAGCCCTTTCCGGTTTCACACTGCAGCTTACTCTCCGTTACTAGAACTGACAATAGCTCCGACACTTCTCAGATCAGCTGTCCCTCCAGCACCTTTGGCCACCAGCCACACCCTCCACAGCAGATAGAGGGAGCAAGCTCCCTTTTCAGTCAACAAATCTCCCACCAGGCATTAAGCATCCCAGTAATACCGACACAGACAGGTACAGACTAGGAATAGAATAAGCTTCCCATGACAGACTGGTCCTCCGCCCTATTCCTAGTACTCCATCATGTCACCCCCACACCTTACACTCATTACAGACTGGTTGCCCATACCTACCCCTCGGTGAACCACCGGGGCAGCCCACGCCTTACACCCATTACAGGCTGGTCCCACTGGCATCCAGTGGCCATCCCAGACTCCCAAAGGACAGCTAAGATGTGCATGATTCCTCCCACCCACTCGGGAGACAGGCTACTTAAGAAAAAAGTCCTGGTTTCTCCCTCTCAAAATAACTCGTTTTTGGGGAAGGGGTTAAGGTCCACTGAAACTCTGCCAATGAAAATTCTTGGCCAACATCGTTACCTTATACAGCACACCCACCCTACATTGTTTCTGAGAAAATAAGTATTGAGATAGGGGTAGTTGGTCAATGAAAAATCTTGGCTAAAACTGTTACCTTATATGACACACACTCCTTACATACTTTCTGAGAAAATAATGATGGAGGGAGGTAGTGGAAGTCTCCCATGTTAATCTCCTACTCTGTAGGTAATATATTCCTTAAATCACTCCGTGCCTCTCCACCTTTTGGCTAGGTTATATAATGGTTGGAGCAATCCCCAAATATTATCACTGGTATCAGCACTTGCATTAGCATATTTAAGTACCCATTCTGATACATCTCCATTTTGTGCTTAGAGGTTTCACTGTCGCCTTCGATTTTGCTTCGAGTAATTACTCGTAAAAATATGCTATTTTTAAAATTATAACTTGTGTAAACTGTTATTAAACAATTAACTGATTAAATACATTTTGTCAATAAGCTCAACAGTTTTTACTGTCGAGTTCTTTATGCAGATTGAGAATAATAATAATTTTCATGAAAAAGATCTCTCTCTCTCTATAATTATTAGCGAATTGTTTTTATGCAAATTATTTTTTACCAATTGCATTGTGTACACACTGGAAAGATATTAACTACGATACCTGTTGTTTTCACAGGGTTGGACTTCACAAGCAGTGAGTATTTTTGACTCCGAGACTAATATTTTGCATATGTTTATTTTACTTTTTTCATTGCATGGTTAATATGTGATAATATATTCCCAGGTGAAGTGACTTTCATGATAGGGCATCAGAGAGTATCCTTTTTGCTAAGACAAATCGCGCTATTCACAGAAGTCCCTAGCAATGCAGCCTGTCAGTGTTAGGTGAATGACTGCAATCTTCCTTTTCTTCTTCTGGCGTGTAACATGTTTTAAAGTGTTGTGGGCTTTAAAAGTAGTTGTGGGAATTATATATATATATATATATATATATATATATATATATATATATATATATATATATATATATATATACACACACACACACACACACACATTTACATACATATATAATAAGGGTTCGGTGAAACTACCCACCCGATCCAACAATCACGCAACATGCCGTCCTTTATCATACACATACATATTAACTCCTTCCAACTCTGTGTCCTAGGGAGTGATAATGTGGAGTGGGGGGATGCTGGGTGGTTAGACGAACCATGGGTGAGGCAGTGTTAACTCGCCTCTGGCCAGGTGTAGCGAACCCCACAGTAGCGGTGAACAAAGAAGATGGAGAAGCCAGTGACAATGCGACGAAGGCAGCTACAACTAAGTACTCTGTAGATGGAATGGTGATGGATTCTTCAGTGGGCAGCGACAAGTGATGTTAGTGATGATACGCGACTGTGGGACATTGGCTAAGCTATCGTCATCTGCCAGGCCCCTGACAGCATTGTCTCCAGAGGCAGAGTTGGTGCGATATGTCCAATGGATAAGAGTAACCTGTGTGGGTGCACCGAAAAAGGAGGAGGGTCAGCACAGAGCCGGACGTGTGGATTAGGATGGTGGAGGTATTTGTGAATGAACTTGGTGTAAGCAGACATGAGAATGGAATGAAGGTGCAAGAGGTGAGTGCTGCGAATCAATGTTTTATGTGGGGTGAAGTGAGGCAAACTAAGGAGCAGCCAGACCCCAAGAAAGTAGGAATGGGTAAGGAGGTGCAGGTTGTACAAAGAGGAAAGAACACACATGGGACTGGCATAGGTAAACATGGGAGGACAAGGGGAAAGTAGGCCGAGAAATGGGACATCGAGGGAAATACCAGAATGAGGGCAAATGACAGGCGCCAATTATGCAATGAGAGAATGGGATTTGGAAACATGTTGCGATATGAGGAACAAAGGCGAAGGCATGGTCGAGGGTGACACCGAGGTATCGAACAGTATGGGGCCAAGGGATTGGGGAGGCAGCGAGAGTCAACTGTTGAGAATTGTCAGGGTGGTTTCAAGAGAATAGAATGGAGGAGAATTAAGAATGTTTGAGTGCAATGCCGTTGTGGAGAAACTGGGAGTGGAATTAAGCGAGATCACTGCTTAGGGGTTCCCCGAGCAACGACTCGGAATTGGAGGAGGCAAAGGACAGGTGTCATCGGTATATTGGATGAGTAATGTGCTGGGGGGAGTGAGGTCGACAATGTGTAGGGCGAAGAGAATGGAACTGATGATGGCATACTGCAGGATGCTGGCAGAGATGGGACAGGAGCAATAGAGGGTCCCCTACACCCGCACCTGAAAGGAACGGCCCTTCAAGTATGAGCAGTGGAGATGGGCGAAATGGGGAGGGAGATTGGAAACAGCAAGGTGGAAGATAAGTTGGTAATGAGAAGCGGAGTCGAAAGCATTGGCCAAGTCAAGGTGAACCATACCTCTATGTGTTGCTGCCTGGAGAATCCACAGGAAACTGAAGGGTTGGCGAGAGGAATATTGGCAGCTGCGACAGATAGAATAGAGCGAATAAAAGAGGAGGCAAGAAGATGGATGCCAGCAGAGGAGTGGAGGAAATCAGACATGTCCTGGGAAGTAGAAAGTGTGCAGGCATACCCACCTCAATCACCCTTCCGTAAATCTAAGTGGGGGAGGTGAGGAACGGTGTGAGGGAGATAATGGAGGGATCAGAGAATGGGACGACGGGATGAGGAGCCAGAGGCAACAATACGGATGTCAAACAGAAGAAGAGAAGAGAGTGCAAAATCAATGGTGCTATGCCGATGATGGAGTGGGAGGGGGGAGAATGTGGGCTGATCAGGAGCAACAAGAGTGAGATGGGAACACCAGAGGAATTTATAGAGGGAGCTACTATGCTGGTCAACGGTAGGACAGCCCCAGAATGGGTAGGTGGCATTGAAGTGCCGGTATCCACAACGTGAGCATAGAGGCGACAGAGGGCCTCAGTGTCAGCAATGGGGAACGGAAAGTGGGGAGTGAGATACATGTAAACGAAGGTGAGATCGCAAGGTTTTCTGTAATTTATGTATTAATTTAAATATTTTTAATGATGTCGAATATTTAATAAAATAAAGTTTATTCTAAATTCGATTCGGCTACAATATATATATAACCATTTTAATTAAAATTCATATTTTTCCTTCATCAATTTTATATCATTACTGAAAATAATACATTTGATTGTTCTTCGATTATATATTACTTTTAAGCCTTTCTCTTAATTTTTTTAATGTCACTTTTATTAACATAATATTATTGTCATTATCCAGGAAGCCATATTAATATCTACTCTTATTGACTTCTTATACTTATCATCTTCGCAAAAATATATTAAACAAGTTATACCTAAGAGCATATGTTTGCAAATAAATAAAATCAGAATATATTTTTACAAGATGGCAGAGAGGCATATCTGAAAATTCCCTATAAGTCTACACAAGAGCAAAATTATATCTTCTTCACTATAATGACTGAAAAGTTGTTGCACAAAATAACAAACCACTGCCAAATACTGATTTTTTTACTCAAAAGAAATTTTTTTTTTACCTTCGATACGTCGACTCCAGTAAGAGCATGGACAGCTGGTGGAATCTGTCCGACTAGTCTGCTCAATTCTGCAGTTGTGTGGTCATCTCCTCCAAGAAGCACAATTTCTTCAGTTTTGGCAAGAGGGGCTGCTACCTCAGCAGAAATCTACAAAATAAAAATACTGTAATGTATAAAAGTCTTCTCAAATTGATCAAACACAAACCAAATTCATCAAATTATCTATCATCAAAGACCAACAAAACATGTTTTAATGGATTAAGGTGTTTTCAAAAGATTCATCCGATTTCCAAATTTTAAATCCAATAGTGAAATACTTGCCTGACAATACATTTTTGCTTACAATTATCACAAATTCTCAATATGCTCCCCTGCAGACTCGCAGTTTACGTCTACTCGATACTCAGTAATCAAATTCGCCCAGAACTTTAGCGAGCATGTCTGGTGTTATTGCAGCTATTGCTCTTGTGTAGTTTCCACGTTCATCCATTTTGAAGGAAGGGGCTGCATAAATTGAATCCTTCACAAATTCCTACAAGTACAAATCATAGACAGTAAGATCGGGCTACCTTGGTGGCCAGTGATGTAACCCCAAAACAGCTCTGATGGCAGATCCATCGGCCTGGAAGCTCGTTTTTCAGGAATGTTCGAAGTTGCAAGTGCCAGTGCAGTAGTGCTCCATCCTGCTGGAACAATCAACTGTATTCATTTGTAACTGCAGGAAAAGCCAGTTCTGCAACTGTTGCAGGGATCTGATTCCCATGACAGTGTTGTCTGGATAAAACCGGACCATAAAACTTTTCTTCGGATACGGCAAAGAACACATTTAATTTAGGGGCGTTTCTCTCAAGCTTGACTATGGCATATGGCTGCTCTGATCCCCATATACTGATGTGGTGGTTAACCATATCACTGAGATGAAATGTGGGCTCGTCACTGAACTCTTAGCATATAAGAATAGTGGTATTTTCCATTTCTATTTCGTGAATTAATCCAAAAAAACTACACATATTATTGTTTATAACCTTGGCATAAGCATAGTGTGTGTACGAGTTCAGTAATGTATGGTTTTAATAACAAACGCCATCGCAAAACATGCCAGACAGTCACGGGAATAGGTATCTCTTGGCTAGCACGACGAGTAGACTTTTGTGAATTTCTTACGAATTTCCCCGGATACGCCCAACATCTTTGTTGGAAGCACAGGGGTAATCTGTTAATTTTCCCTTACACACCAACCTGTCTGTCGAAACTGGTTGTGCCAACATAAAATGCTCTGAGCAGTAGGGGGTGCAGTGCTGTACTCTCGCCGAAAATCATGCTGTACAGTTGTCACAGACTTCCAATTGTTTAATTGGAGAATGCGAAAGGCTTTCTGTTGTGGGGTCATCATTATGATGCATAATGATGGAAAATTGCCTGCTGGTTACAGGCGATTCACGGTAAAGTGAACACTTTTTAAGGCCCTGCTAAATATTTTTTTCATCAGATTTCTATAATCCTGTCACTTTTTAATATAAACATCGCGATCAGACTAATAAACAGTGTATATATTTCACCTCTACCAAAAGTTAATGGCTGAAGCTGCAATAAATTATATTTATTAGTGGTTAATGCCTGGTGAAAGGGCCTTAAAATTGCCCTGTTTACCGTTATACTCATAATAAACACAACAGGGAGGCACCTAGTGGCAACCAAATGAAACATTTTAATCCCCTCTTGGCAGTGAATGGACATGTTCGCTGATGTGTGGGACAGGACACCGGAATAACTAAACCAAGCACGAGCCCTTGTGATTCTGAGCACTTTGTCGAAGGGGTTGGGGAGGGGGAGTACTGAAAATTTGTGATACTTGTTAGCAAAACTTCTTTGGCAGAGATGTATTTCACTCTTTGCTGCATGGTTCTCAGTTACTTAGTATTATAGATATAACCAGTATTTTCAAATCATATGAATCTTTTTTAAACACTATGTTTATTCCTCCAGTTATTTTAGGAATAATTTGCTTAACCACAATGTATAAGATTACAAATAATTTGATACTGGTAAAAATCAATTATAAAAATGAAAATACATTACATGACATTAAATTATGTTGCAGAAACTATTGATTTTATTTCCGAGGGTATTATGTAAAATATAGAAAGCTGATTAAGGGGAAATCAATTATAATTATATAGATACCAGTCGTTGCTGCATATATTTTGATAATAATAAATATCAAAGCAGGAAACTCGTACAATTTCGGGTACATGATTTGTGAACAGAAAAGAGAAATATTGAAAAGGACACCGATGGTCCAACTCAAATAATAAGGGCTGTAGATGCTATTCAAGGCGGAGGGGGACAAGTACATTATGTGGGATAGTATGCAAAGTACTTGCGTTAGAGGAACGCAGATTGGTATATGGATTAATTAAACCACTAACTTGGATATAAGAAAGGTATGGTACGTCGTACACACCCTCGTCATGTAAGTAATAGGGGTTGGAAACCTTTGATTGCAAGCAACATTTAAACTGTGGGGTTAAATTTATTGTAGATACCATCAGATGAAGCAGGACATCGTAATTAGCACAAAAAGACCACTAGTGGAAACTCTCTAAGACCCAGCTTTTCAATGTAAAAGGTAGACGAGCGTACAGTGGTAGCAAGGCCATGGCCTGGTGAGTAGGCAATACGTACTGCATCCTGTGCTAAAAACAAGTTGATGGTATGATGAACGATGTTACATGTCACAGCCAGATCCCTTACCCCCTCCTGAGCAGTGTTGTTACCTGCCCCATCCACCCGAGCGGCCTGTCACTCGCAGCTTGTCACTGCTTCGATTCACTAGTTAATGCAGGTGTGAACACGGGTGAATACAAAAATTCTGAAATTATTGACATTGTCTTAGTGTATGCTGAAGTATGAGAAAACAGCAGGGCAGCTGTCCATGTGTACAGCCAAAGATCCCCTGCACGACGCCAGCCGAATCACCAGACATTCGCACATCTTACATACCAACTACGGGAAACAGGAACGTTTCAGTTTCGATGTGGACCTGGTCGACCAAGAACAGACTCCATTCCGCAGTTTGAAGAGGCGGACTTGGAGAGAGTAGCGGACAATGCTTCGACGAGTACCCGCGCGATCGCGCAAAGAATGGATGCATCAAATTGCACACTATGGTGTGTCCTCCATGAACAGCTACTGCGACCATACCATGTGCATAGGGTACAAGTAAAGTAGCCAGAAGATTATGCCCTTCAGCTAGAATTTTACTGGTGGTTCATTCAGCAGTCTGAAACTCATCCTGATATGCTTGTGATTGTAATTTTTATGAGGGCTTTTGCAACAGTAGAAATGTCCACATATGGTACTACTCCAACCCAAATTCAACTATAAGGAGGGGCTAACAGCACTGCTTTGCGATGAACATTTGGGCCGGCATATCGAGGGACAATGTTATACGGCCATTCTTGCCGCCGAACCATGTATCAGGATTTCAATATTATGATTTCCTGCAGTTCCGATCGCCACAGTTACTGGAGGACATTCTGCTCGCCATCAGAGAATGGACATGTCTACAACACGATGATGCACCAACCCATTTAACCATGATTGTGTGTGACCACCTCAACACAGCTTATCCTGCTCTCTTGATAGGGTGAGGTAGGCATCGTAGTTAGGCACCACACTTTCCAGACTTTACGGCATTAGACATCTCACTGTGGGGATTTTTAAGGCATGTGTGTGTGTATGAGACACCAGTGTCATCTGAAAATGACACACTAGAGAGGGTGGCCATGACTACCTGCAATCAAGTGTGAGACACACCAGGTGTATTTCAATGCACCAGCCAGTCTCAACTATGTCGTATGAACTACTACATTCAATTTGGAGGGACACATTTCTAACATTTTTTTAAAGAAATTAGTTGTGATACACCACCTACATAATCTCGAAATATTGCAGTGTCTGTTCTATTGTGCTGTCAGATAGTGCCCTGAGTACCAACGATGCATTGCTACGTCACGTGGCGAGTTGTAGGTCACTGCAATATGGTGTTGACATGTGCATGTGCCCCTTACCCTTAAGACCGTTTGACCGGCCGTCTACTTCGGTGCTGCACAATAAGTAACTCTATTCTACCAGTGCAGTGCGGCGTGTACGGTGATGCAATGACCTAGAGGTGCAAAGTAGTGCACAGTATGGAAATTGTAGTGCAGCATGGAAGTATGGCGCTATTCACAAGGGAATAACGGCAACAGCCGAACTTATGCTAAGCAAGGGAACTGGAAAGACGTCCACAGCAATATCCTATGCCACGCAAATAGTCCTCAGTGCAAAATATAAATATTTGCTTGTTTCAATCACACATGTTTTCACCACTCACCTCATCCACATCTGTTTGCAAGTGTTATTTGTCTTATGAATATATAGAGTAATTTATTGTATTGTTTTGCAAAGGTAGCAAGTGTCCTGTATGTGTTTTGCAAGGATAATTGGCGAGCATTACATAAAGTAATTCCCGCTTGGCACACCAACCCCCACCCTGGAAATTCAAGCACCAAGCCAGAACAGTAGTAGTGTCTGAGACTGGCGAGGGCATGGCCGTGTTCGTCCGCGCTCCGGCGCCCATCATCTTTTCACATCAATCACCTGTAACTACAATAGCATAACGTAAATAATGAAACTGCTTCGATTACTTGCTGCTGGAAATGCCTGCCCTCCTCCCCTGTGGTTTTGAACTGTGCTGGGAGCTTAATTATATCACTGTAAGTTCTTTCACTGATTAGTGCCAATTTTATTCCATATAGCTTTTGCCGGCAGGCTGTGCACAGCTCCTATGTAAAGTTGCTTCCGTCAGGGAAGCATTCCACAACTGCACTAAATATACGTGTCATAGGAGTTCTAATCGCTTTATTTATGAGCACAGTTGCAAGGCTCTTCAGTGTGTGGGCCCTTTAAATAGCCACTAAGTGCTACATGTTTTGAGTGTTCATTTTCAAAGTGTTAATTGGCAATATGTGTGTGTGTGTTCTGAGTAATTCTGCAAGTCCTCAATGGTGTGTGGTCAGCCTGAATAGGCCACTGTCCAGCAGCCGCGATAATTCGGAGCACTAGAAATATTCCAGGAAAAGGGTCAACATGGATACACAATGGGAAATTACATCCTGGTGAGCCAGCCCACAGCACTCCGAAATACCAGAGTCTCCAGCTTCATCACCACCAACATCATTGATGCAGCCACTGAGCGATGTATGGCACCTAGTCGGGTAACAAAACCAAAATTCATTTCCAGAATTTCTCACCACCCCTGAAACATCACCTTCACCCCATTCCATCCAGACACACGACGTTAAATTGTTGCCCTTCTGTGTGGCGTAATTTTCGTCACAAAAATTTCCAGCTGTAAAATTTTCCAGAACCTGCCAAAAATTTTCCACATTCTTTCCAGCGAAATTATTCCTGCCAAAGTAATTCCCGCTATATTTCCTGCCCACCTGCAATGAGGGAACAATAAGGACTATCAATGGAGCCAGCAGCAATGCCACAATGCCTTCCAGACACCGCAAGGATGCTGGGAAGAACACCACATGGGTCAGCGGGAAAAGCATGCCAGAACAGCAGGGCGCTGCCATTGCTTCAGCAAGGGCAGAGATGTGAGCGAAGAGCTACCATCTTGGGATGGTGCGTGACATCAGCCACCTGTCACCCACACCAGCGTAGACAAAGGAGTGGGCGCACACCACCACCTCCTCCCAAAGCCAAGTGGACTAGCTAAGTGGAGTATCGATCGACAGTAGAGCGGGTTATGTGGGCATCCCGCTTACCCCCTTGCCTCTTTGTCGGCCAGTCGTTGCCACCTTCGTCAGGTGCATAGGGGTCAGCCGCGAGAGGAGAGCGTGCTCCCTCCCATCCACCCCGTGCAACCACACCTTGCAACATCCGATTACCTACTATGCGAGCACATGGCTTTGTTGGCAAATAACTTTGTTGGTAAATAATGGCTGGCAAAAAACATATGGGCGCACTGCCGCCGCTGTGTTTTCAGTATCTGCAGCCAATTCGACAATATTTGTTCGCAAAATGTGAGCTTGGCTCATAACACTGACATTGTAGCCGAAGACCAGACCCTCATACATCTGCGCCGCGAACAACTGCGAGGAGGCAAATTATCACCACAAGTGCTTGAAGAGAACTGAGCTTGCAACCACGACAGGACTGTCATTTACATGTCAGGATTGCAGTGCGAAGACGAAAAGGTCACACACATAGAACAAATTTGCAAGATTTATCGATGGGATGTGAACGACCAGTGAATACCCACAACACAGCGGACTGTCAAGAAGGTGATGGCAGCAATATCCAGTGTTACAACTGTTGAGTTACGGTGCAAGCGCGGAATAGAAACAAATTTGAGAGAACAGCCACACAAGGCGAAGGACTTTTGTATTACGACTGTACAGCGATGGTATATCACCGCATGCAGCAGCCACATGCCCACAGCGTGCACATGGATAACATCAACAAATCAACACCAGCCACCAAGCCAACACTGCAGCATCCTACCCAAACCACCATGCCTCACATGCTTCTACCAACCGCCCCCTAATTCCCAGCATTGCCAACCATTTATCCAACACCCACATTTCAACCTATGCTGCAAAATTGCCACACACTACCCATCCTTTCAGCATGTGACACCATGTCAACAAAACAGTTTTGGAGTGACACCATACATTCAACAGCCACAAGAGAACGGAACAGGATGCGAAACCACAACAAACCTACCCAGGCCAACAGCAGTAACGATGCTGGCTACGTTCTAAATATTACCAACTTTCACGGGAACAGCAAACTGAAGATCCGATCACATTTCTGGATGACTGTACATCAAGACTAACCAGATATGGCATGTGCAACAAGGAATGGGCCATCTTTGTTGGAGTGCAACTCTACAGGGAAGAGAGCTCTTGGTGACAGTCATTCAACCACTATCGACTGCAGTGGGAAGAGTTTCTCTATTCGCTCCAGTGCTGGTTCGGCGGAGTATTTACATCACTTCAGCCACAAAGCAAGCTGGCAGTAGAGGAACAGCAACCGAACGAATCACTGACCATGTTCATTACACGGAAAACACATTTAGTCTGACATTTTCATCTGTAGTTGCCAGAGAGAGAAGTCTTGAAAGTCGTCGCCGAGAGAGCACGACTAAAATTCCGTGCTGCTTTGATACCACCTTTGAATGGTATGATAGAACAGATCATGCACGCAGTAATAATTCTAGGATGCATACCAGGGCAATTGCACCATGATCCGAGCACTGTAGGATGGCGCTACGAGCAGAAGAACAGGAATGGTAACGGACATGGTGACAGCCAAAATACTTCACGTTACAAATCCTTCGGCCAATATCAAGATAAAATTTCCGAAAAACATTCGGGACATACTAATCCACCTAATGCGAGTGAAAAGAAGCCAACAATATAGTGTACGAATAGTGCGGAAAATCAGAAGCGTGTTTGGGATAAGAATCAACCACCCAGATACCCATGTCGGTATTGCCCCACTGAAGTGTATCATCGGCATGGCCAATCCCCAAACAACCTGCATTTAGACGGTGTGCAGGAAGACGCAAGCAAACAGAATAAGGGAAATGGTGAGTGGGGTTAAAGTGGTCGGATGCTCCTGACACTCCACCCCCACAGAAAACACCAACGGAGATGATGCCACAGCAGAGTCTTATCAATCAGGTTAGTAGTAGCCAGTCACAGTTTATCCACATTCTGGTCACTGTGAATGGTCAGCGATGCCACGCATTGATAGATACCACAGAGTCGCATAATTTCTTGTAGCCACATTTTGTGAACGAACAGGATATTACACCCACCAACCACATTATTCGACTCGCTACTAATGAGCATTGTAGTACAGCGATACGACAGGCAACTATGACAGTGCGAGTGTGTGACAGTGAAACAATAACTCCGGTTATCATTACACCAGAAATTAAGTAATATGCTATCCTAGGATTTCCATGGCTTTCCAAGCAGAATATTATTGTCGAGCCTGCCGCATGCCGCATACATTTTGTAGAAAAAGAACGGTGCATGGTGTACAATTTAAACTGTTGTCCGGCAGGTAGCCTACCCGAAGTATCCTAATGGGAAGTTGACAACAACATTTCACCAGAAAATCAGGCTGCATTTCAACACCTGCTAAACGAACATAGGGACATTTTTGTTACACATGACGCCTTACGCCATACAACCGTTGCAGAGCATGCGATCCCACTTACGGAAGAAAGGCCTATATGCAAAAATCCGCAGAGCGATTGGCCTCATCAAATGCACATGATTAAATAGCAAATGCGGGAGATGCTTAACGATGGTGTAATCGAATCATCAGACAGCCCACACAACTCGGCAATCACACTTGCAACCAAGAATGATGGTATTTGGAGATTTTGCATCAATTTTCGGCCCATTAACCAAGTGACACACAGCAAACTACCACAATACATAAGCATCAAAGATGCACTCAGCTCACTCGGCCAGGCAAAAATCACAAACCTTCTCGGATTTAAAGAGTGGATACTGGCAAGTACCGGTGAAGTTAGAGGACCACCACAAATTGGCTTTCACCACTCCCAACAGGAGAGATTTCCAATTTTGTGCCGTGCCATTCGGACTTAAGTGTCCCCTACCAGGTTCCAATCAATTAAGGTAAGGGTGTTAGACGGCCTCATTGGCAAATATACCTTGGTGTACTTGGACGACATGGTAATTTAGTCGAACATCTGGGAGGAACACCTACACCATTTGTCCGTGGTTCTAGAGTGTTTAGCCATCAACGGCTAAACTTGCACAGCAAGAAAGTGCCACATGGGTAAAATCAGTCTTGACTTTCTCGGCCATGTTGATGAGGAAGGAAATAGGCTGAATCCAGAACAACTGAGCTTGACCGACGCGCACCCACAGCCATGCATGCAGAAACAGTTCAGAACATTTTTCAGCCTTATAAATTAGCTCATAGAATACATAGAATATTTCGCTGTTATAACTAGAGCACTTACGGATATGCAGAGCATTTTCAGTGGACAGAGTAGACTGAAACTGCGTTCACAAATATCAAACAGAAGTTCATATTGTGCCGAACACTTATACAAAATGATGGTAAGCGGCACTTGTATTTGCAAATGGACACACAAGCCAAGATCGCCGCGGGACTGTGTTGTACCAGATCGTGATCGACTTCGCCAGCACCAAGCTCAGCCAGACAGAGCGGTGCTACAATATAAACTAAACGAGAGTGCTTGGCAGTCATTTGGGCAGTAAAGAAATATAGGGCCTCTCTCGAATATCAGAGATTTATGCTGAGAATGGACAACAGGTACTTGGTATGGTTGCATAGCATGCACAAAGAATGAAGCAAATTGACAATATGGACATTGCACTTGCAAGCTTACGATTTTACCATGGAGCATGTACCAAAAAAGGAAAACCAATTAGCGGATATGCTGTCATGTTCTTACCAATCCAGAAGTGATCTTTTAGGACGAGGCCGAATGGGAAGAAATTTTGCCGCTAAATATGCAGGATCTGGTTACAGAAGTGAGCGTGCAAACAAATTAACATGATAAGCAGTGACATTTTGATAAACGAACTTCATCGCGAGGTGATACAAGTGCAGCAGGGATGCCAGCTTATGCAAGCCAAAGTAAATCAGTGTGCATAGCAAGAGGTACAAGGATGGCACGTGATAGACAGGCGATTGGATACATGTTCTTCACAGGATCCCGGAAAGTGGTGAGGATTTGTCCCCAAGTGTACGAGGCAACATGTATTAGCCTATTCGCATTGTGGCCATATGGCGGGACACCCCGCCATCGATCGAACATTACGCAATGTATGAGAGCACTCTTTTGGCCCAGCTAAATAAACATGCACATCAGTATGTGCAAAAGTACAGTTGTCTAGACATTATGGGGCTGTATCCCTGGAGTGCAGGGGGGAAATGTTTTCTCATCATAATGACTGACCATTTTTTGAAGTGGGTGGAAGCGTACCCCGCAAGAAGCGAGCGAACCACCAATATTATGCGTGTGCAGAGCGGAGATTTTTTCCCGTGATGGGGTTATACTAAAAATATTTTAACTGGCAATGGCACTCAGTTTACAGGAAGAAAGTGGAGAGTTGTGGACCCGGTAGGGGTACACCATATCGAGAAGGCGATTTACCATCCTAGGGCCAATCCCACAGAGCATTGGAATCAAGAGCTCAAAGTGTAATTACTTCTCCATGTGGGTAATCAACATGACATGTGTGCAGAACATCTGGCCACCACTTTTTACACCCTCTCCCGGTGTGTCAATGCCACCACCAGCAAGATGCCTGCCGAAGTATTACTGGGGTGTGTAAACTTTGCCTGCCGGGCGAGGCAAAATGCCAGTGTGTGGAGCAGAGCAGTGAGACGCCCAGTGTGATGCTCAATGCAAACGGCACCATCAACAGCTGAGCGAAGTACGTGAGCAGGAATAGTAGTATATGGCAAAATGGTTGCCAAACACCACAAAACCGCCCTTGGTACTGCAAGTTGGTAAGCAAGTATAAGTGAGGATGCACCTACAATCTGCTGCTTGCAAAGATATTTGCATGGGGTTTGCAGCGAAGTGGAGCGGGCCGCACCGGGTTCTTAAAGAGTCACGGACCCACCACATAGACGGTTCGGCTCGGGAAGAGGAAGGCTAGGGTGCCGACACACTGCAGTCTCACGACGATGATGGTGATACCGAGCTCACCCGAGCAGCAAGGAAAGAGGGAAGTGCATCAGCACCTCCAGTGGAGGTGCAGCACCAGATTCACCACAGCAGAGAGCAAGGAGACAACACCTCAGGCGACTCTCGTAGGTGACGCCCCTGTCGAGCCACCAAGGGGAAGAAGCGGAGAAGAGAAGAAGGTTATTCAGTACCTTAAGGAGGCACACCAGCAGCTGGGGCAGGAAGCCCGATGCTGCCCGGCGCACCAGCTTCACACAGGGAGCATCCGACACACGTCCTGGTGATGCCGACGGCGTGGCGTCTATGAGAGCCACTGTTTCATCACCAGTACCTACATAGGCACCAGTACTTCTGGTGGCACACCACCTTCCTGACATCCCAATGCCCGACGTCACGACGCAGCCAGCAGCAGAGGAAATTACCTCCCCAATGTCGTTTACACCAGGTGACCGACCGGAACCCCCTGACGCACTGATGGTGGTGTCAGGGCGATCTTCGAGAATGTCAACGTCTGGCGAGGGAGTAACAACGCAAGGCAAAAGGGCATCAAGCAAGACGTCACCAGCCAAAGGGACACTGAAGAGTGGTCACTACCCTCAGTCGCTGTCCACTCGGATAGCTCCCAGATCCAGCGAGATCGGTGGGAGAGCAACAGCGGAGAGCGCAAGTAGTGATGCCAGGAGCGAAGGCAGCGGGTCGGCCGGCTCATTCCACCTCTGCCGGTCACATCGGCAGGCACACCCACCACAACAGTGTGGGAACGTCAAGACACCCTGCAGCACACAAGGCTGCTTATATCACCAGATTCAACAGTCACCACAGAGAGATGCTACCCAATCAGCAGGGCCATAGCCTCGGAAGACACCGAGGAAACCTAACTGTTGCAGATAGTGGCGTTCGGACTACAAACGGTCTCACAAAAGTAGGGGAGGCATTTGAGACCGTTTGACCGGCCATCCATCTCGGCACTGCACAGTGCAGTGCAACATGTAAGATAGTGCAACGAGCCAGATGTGCAGAGTAGTGCAGAGTAGGGCAAGTGTACTGCGTGTAGTGCAGCATGGAAGTAGGGCGCTATTCACAAGGGCATAACAGCAATAGCCGAACTTACCCTAAGTAAGGAAACTGGGAAAGTCATCCACAGTAATTTCCTAAGCCCCATAAATCGCCCTCAGTGTTAAGTATAATAATTTATTTGTTTCCATCACACGTGTTTTCACCGCTCAACTTATCCACATCTGTTAGCAAGTGTTATTTGTATTGTTATGAATATGTAGTAATTTATTGTATTGTTTTGCAAGGATAGCAAGTGTCCTGTACGTATTTTGAAAGGATAGTTAGCGAACATCACAGAAAGTAATTCCTACTTGGCACGCCAACCCCCACACATGCACCAAGCCAGAAAAGTTGTGGCATCTGAGACTCGCGAGGGCACTGCCGCATTCTTCCATGCTCTGGCGGCCATCAACTTTTCGTTTACTTGCCACCAGAGACGCCTGCCCTCCTCCCCTGTGGTTTTCAATCGCCCAGGGGAGCATAAATATATCACCGTATGTTCTTTCATGGCTTCGTGCCAATTTTACTCTGTATAGCCTTTGCCAGCGAGCTGTGCCAGGCACCTATGTAAAGTCGCTTCTATCAGGGAAACGTTTCACTAGTGCAATAAATATACATGCCAAAGGAGTACTGATCGTTTTATTTATGTGTTCAGTCGCAAGACTCTTCAGGGTGTGGGCCCTTACAATACCCACTTAAGTGCTGTGTGTTTTAAGTGTTCATTTTCAAAGGGTTAATTGACAATGTGTGTGTGTGCTGTGAGTAATTCTGCGATGCTCAACAGCGTGTGGTCAGTCAGAATAGGCAACCGGCCAGAAGCCGCAATAATTCAGAGCACTAGAAATATTCCAGGAATAGGGACAACATGTATATATAAAGGGGAATTACGCCCAGGTAGGCCGGCCCGCAGCACCCCAGGAGTACAAGAGTCTCTAGCTTCATTACCACCAAAATCATTGATGCTGCCACTGAGCGACGTCTGGCACCTAGTCAGATAAAAACATTAAAATTCTTTTCCAAAATTTCTCATCACCCCTGAAACCTCACCTTCACCCCATTCCGTCCAGCCACACAACGTTAGTGTAAGGGCGCTGTTGGTAGTAAACCTTATGGCCAGGTGGCAGACTAGGGATGGCGGGAAAATTGGAAATTTACTATTAGAAAATGTGGTTTGAATCAGCGATTATCTTATGATGTGGTCTGGGGGCTGCCTGGACTTATTTATCGATTGATGTGGCTAATTCCCAGGATCTCAGTTCTGGGCAGTAGCAGAAACAAAAAACCAGAGTTGTGTTATCCTACAACTCGCTGCCTGAAGAAGCTGGCTTAGCCAGCAAAGTATACTACCGCCTAATCATGTGAAAAATGTGACGTCCTTCTTTGTGTGTGTGCCCGTTGACACGTACTAGATTTTGAGTACTTGAATTCCTGCCCTTTTATATAAATTTAATTAAAAAGGTAAATTTATAATAATTCATTCATGCTGCATTTTCAACAATGGTTTAATGACAAGTCCGGCAGGTCTACTATGTCCATCTGGACGTTAGCATCTGAAAAATGAAAGCCTCATAAACATAGCCAATGGGTTTATTCGGGATTACTCTTAGTTTCGCATTCCACAATTGCTCCATCTGACCTTCAACTTCATCGACACTGAGCATTATAACTGCCATGTGACACCAAAATACAATTATAGCACATTTCCTAACCAATTTCACTCGAAAAATCCAGAGCAAAAAATATTTTTCAATTTATTGGACATATTTTGTTTGCTTTCCTTGTAAGAGGTGTTGATTTTCGATGACTAATAGTGATGTAGATTTGGTAGTAAAGTTGTTTACTTAAATTACTATATATTTTAATGTGAAGTTATTTTTATAAAAGAATCAAATAATAAAGGATAAATATAATGTTATCATCACAGAAGCACAATTACCACAGCACAAAAAAAAATACATACTCATTGCAAGCATGTTGAATCTTCGAGGTATTATGACGAAAATGAGAAAAATTGACGACAATTATGTCTACAAAGTAGACACAAAATTTTTCTAGACATGAATGAGCCAGTGTTTTTAATTAATCTAAATAATTATTCACTTCATATTTTGACAATGTTCAATCTGCAAAAGCCTATATTATTTTTAAACATTTAAGTAAATTTTAAAATAAATTAAAAAAATATTGCTTATGCAAAGTTAGACATTTCAAAATCAAGTAGTTATTGCATGCTGAAAATGTGAAAGAAATAAAATTAATGCAAAGCATTATTTTAATGTATTTTTAAGTTTGGTTCAATTTATTTTCTGTGAATTAAATCACATTTCACTTGGGTTGGTGTTGGTTTGAAGAGACTGTGTTGCACTTAGCATCTGTTATATTTCGGCATTTTCGAACAGCGTATATGTGCTGCTAAGATGTTTTCCTGCTTAATGGGCTTTAAACTGTTTGCACAGGGTATATTACTAATATCTAAATTTATCCTTTAAGAAGCAAGAACCCTCCACCCCCCCCCCCCTCTACTTTCATTCAAATGAAAAATATTTTTCATAAAGTTCATATAATTAATATCGAATACCTGCTACAAGACTGATGTTTAAGACCTTGCTGCTTAAAATGGTTTCTTTAGCCTCCGAGCACATTTTTTTTGGTAGTTGATAAATTTATAATTATTTATTCATATATTTGTCATTTAAGATAATTTTAATAATTCTCGGTAACTACTAAATTTAACATTATATGTCTATATTTCTACCCTTTGACATAACATTTTACTGATTAATGATTTATGTACGCCTTACTATTTCTACAATCACAGCCAAGTATTTCTGAGTAACAAGTTTGCCTAAAACCGTCCCACAGACAATTTATTTACAAGGAGATCAGCTAATAGTGACAGCATGAAAATAAACAACATGGTCGCCAGGTGGCCGATCAGCTGATGGCGGAAGTATACATAGCCAGATGTAAACAGTGGCGCCACTTTCGTAGACCTGTCAAAATCTTGCCAAGTTATGTGAGGCAGAGAGGTCCTCCTCTATCCCACGTGCATTCCTCCAACTAAGCTTCTTCACCTCAAGCCGCAAGGTCACTTACTTCTAATTTGTTTAGTAGCAAGTGAAAGTCAGGTGTTACACGTACTTGAAGACACATGTTGTTTCCAAGACTAAGTGCAGATGATTGTGTATGTTATAAAGAAGGCATATAATGGCAAGCAGAAACAAGTTCTTTATTTTATTTATGACTTTGTATCTCAAGGCCAAAATGATCAGAGGCGGAGAATAAAGCAGAACAACTATTCAGTGGAATCAATGAAGTACTCAGTCATGGGTGATGAAGTTGTTTCAGAAAAAAAGGATAATCGAAAAAATGAGATGTGGACCCTGTGGCCTCCCAAATACAAGTCCAGGATTTTACCAATGCACCACATCGCTATATGCTAGAACAAGTTGTTTGGTAGGTGATTGTTGTATTTCCCTTTAGTATTGTGATTATACCTAAGTGAATATGCAAAAATAAGTAGAGAGTTAAATATTTTAAAGAGTGCCAATAGAATTTTCTGTAGTCAGAACATTTGTTGTAGGCCTATGATTCTATAAGTTACAGTTACTGTACAACCAAAACTATTTATTTACAATATTTCCTTCAAAACATCTAGCATAATAAGTTTATTTAACATACTGTTTACGTATCAATAACAATTGTGTAAATAAAATTTTTACATTATCTTATCTATAACGTGTCCATTTTCATATTTTATTTCTTTGCATACGAAATGAGAAAGTGTTCTTCGAAGTATATCCCACGGTATTTGAGAATATCTTGAGATTGTTCGCTTTTGTTGCAGACTATCTTCGTGGCATTGTTAAATAGCAAATACTTTTGAATTACAAACATTTCAATGTATTTTGTCGACAGTAATTAATTTATAACATTTCCCATCTTAAAATTTGTTCGCTATTCAGTAAGCGAATCACGGGCTACACCTGGCATATTAAGCCCCGAAAATTGACCAGAATCCATCGGTAACTGTACAAGTACCATATATGTTTTTTCTCTTTGCCTTGAACAATGTTTTAAGTCTGGAAACAGTGGCCTGGTGTGATTGTCGCTGAGAATGAATCATATTTTCTACCCTCAAAGCACTTCTGCACAACAGCCGGCGTCTCCCTAGTCCCCAGGGCGATATTTGCATTTACATAGTAGTCATTTCTTTGAGCCTGTGTTCTTTCTCTACGACGGTACTTTCGGGGTGAGGGTAAAGGAAAAAGAAACCTTGCGCAGGTAGCCATTTCCTTTTCCCCTCCTGTGTCTAGTTTGCACACTCTCAGTACCCAGGTTAGTAACGCCTTGTCTCCAGGCACCTCAAGTGAGGTGTCGTTCCTCATTTGTAGTCTCACTCAGATCTCATTTGATAAATATATCTACCAATACTCATACTAAACTAACTTGTATATTGGGTAGAATAACTTGAAATAAAAATTAGTGCATTTAAAATGATTTTATTTTGTACTTTAAACGAGAAAAATGTATATGAGAATAAATGATTAAGTTGTAAAATGTTCAATAAACGAAACAGAAAATGACATCACACCATGCGTTTCACGAATTATATACATAAGCGTGGGTAAGCATCAAAATAAAATGCACTTGATGTTCATTATGTTGTATCTCACTAACATGTTACACATCTCTAGCTTTCCTGTTTGTGAATTCGTTTATGACTTCTGTGCAATCCAAAGTAGAAGCCCGACCCCGTGCCTGTACTGCCACTCGTGGAGGGTTCTGCAAGCATCACGTTATGCATGAATGATGTTTTGAGCGTATCATCTTCCACTTGTTCAATAGTTTGTCCACTCACAACTGTCCTACCAACCTTGCACAGAAGCAGAGACAAAGGCTGAGCTGGCAGTAATGCGCGACTACCATGTACCATCATTATTACATTGAACTGATATATTATTACTGTTAAAAAGTTGTACATGATCTAGTTATTCTCAACACAGAAAAAAGTCTATTGTTGTGGCAAGAAAATTTATGTTAGTAGAACATCAATTTTTTGTTATTTGTGAGCCGTCAGTAATTAATGTTGCCGTTGATGTAATATAATGTTAAGCTATTAATGTTACTATAACATTAAGTACTTTCGTGACAACATTGCCTCCTTACACTACAGGCAACTTTAAGGTGGCGTTTATGCTGCAGCAAAATACATTTTGTGTTGCGCCAAGCCAACTTTTGTGTTACGGCAAAAGAACCATTACCCTGTGACAAAAATAATTATTACTAACAAAAAAAAAAATGGCAGGCAGGGGAATCAAACCCATGTCCTGAGTGCTTGACGCACTCCACTTCACGCAACCCAGCGCCCTACAAACTGCTCTACCGTAACATATCTATTCCAGTTTCCTATTCTGGGTATTAAAATTATTTAAACGACAAACTGAATTTCTCTTTCGTTATGTGTAAATATTTTATGCACTAGAAATATATGCATATTTGGCACACGTAAACTGCTTTGCAACACTCGAGGGCAGGTCTAGGCTACATATAGTTTGCATATTGTGATGTAAATTTTAAATACGGTGGTTTCTTCTAATGATGTAACCGCTGTTCACTACTTACCGCCATTGTACAACAGTATTAATGTTACTACAACCGTAATTTTTTGTTACCTGTGAACCGTCAGTAACTAATGTCGCTGTTAATGTAATATACTGTTAAGTTATTATGTTAATGTAGCATTAAAATAACGTAACAATAGTATATCCTTTCTGTACTGTCAACTTTAAGGTTGTGTTCATGTTGCAGCAAAACAAATTATGTGTTGAACTGATGTTAACATTTGTGTTAAGGAGTTTCTTGTATATTATTTGCTTTAAAAAACCTTCTGATGTAAAATAAATTAAGTACTATTATTTTGTCCCAAAAATAAATATTACCAATGAAGTTAAAAATTGCACGTAGGACGGTGATCGAATCCGCACCGGATAAGCGTAACGATTCCCACTACGCGAAACCCGACGTCTTACAAACTGAGCTATCTTGACATGTTTTAGGTGAGTTTCGTATTGTAAGTATTTAACAGAACATAACGATAAACTGCAGTTGTCTTTCGTTACGTGGAAATACTTTATGCACTAGAAATATATACATAATTGTCCCACGTAAACTGATTTGCGAGGCTTGGGAGCTGATCTAAGCTAGATTTAGTTCTCATATTCCTGCTTTAACATTTAAATACAGTGGTTTCATTTGACGAGGTAATCGCTGTTCACTACTATCAACCACTTTTGCAAACGCCAAGTCAGTGTAAACATGTGTTGGTTGGACATTTCTTTAATGTCGCAGTAACAGAAAATATTTTGTTCTTCCTGTTAATTTTAGCGTAATATCAATTTTAGTTGCGGCAACATTACTTAAGAGGCTTTGTTAACATTAATATTTCAACAGTATGTTCGCATTACAGGAATACAATACTTTGTAAATGGTTAACATAAAGTAACTTTGCCACAGCATTATTAATATTATTACAACATAAACGACTAAAGAAATGCCTCAAAATTATTTTGTTGTTGCAATAAAATTTAAACTTTTTTCTGCGCATAGTCCTATAATTTGATTTAAAACAATCAACAGCCAATTTTGCACGAAATTAGGTTCAAATAATGTAGAATATAGGGGCAGGGAAACAGTTTTAAAACTGGTGTTTATACAATTAATACAAAACCAACCCAGCCAGGCGGGTCGGGTCCCTCAGACGCCTGGACCCGGTGCCATGGTACTGGCCATCCTTCCCCATGTAGGGGTCTGCTAGTCTCTGTTGACGAAGGTTGTATTGAGCCGAACAAGTAGCCATTCTATCACTATTGGCAGAATTGTGACTATGCGGAACTGTGCAAAAATACAAAGGGACAGATCTAAAACATGTTTAGTTTCCTAACGGCGAAACACCAGGAATGTTGAATAAGGTGGGTCATTGCACTGAAGAGAATTTTTATTCGTAAGTAATTTGACCTGACAGTAAACTGCATTGTTAAAAGTGAATACATGTCATAAACTTAGCCACTGTTTCATTATTAGTATTATTATGATAGTCAATTTAATTAATTTACATTTTCGTCCATATAATTTTTATCCAAAACAGTAACCATGAGATGTGAATGAGTGCTGAGTTACAATAGTATTGGAGTTTCAGTAATTTTTCTTAAAGAAACACATGCATTAATTTTTGCATGCTTATAGCATGTCACTATCGAAACATTTTATAACATACTAAAAGAGAATATTTGGTTTTGAATATAATTTTCTGAGTGTGTTTACATGTTTTATTTAATTTTAATACTAGCCCCAAATGTTTATTTTTTGGTATATTAACCTGATTAAATTATATTTGTACACCAACTATGCTATGCTGTGGCTGCGATGTCATTCATTGGCACTTAAATGGCCATCATTTAGTCGGTCTTAGACCTAGTTTACAAAATTTGTGAGTTGTGTATTTTTTTTAACTATCCATTTTGTTTGGTAGTTCACCACTTTGACATTTCTCGGTTTTCCCTCTCTCATGAGTAACGCTCCTTTCTTATTGTTGTTTTCTCCTCGAGCATCAGTTATTTTCACTCACCAATATTCTGGTTTTTAAATATTTGTTTCAGAGAGGGTGCACATTCCAAGCCTAACGTTTTCTGCACATTTCTACTAAAAAAAATTCTTTCTGCACATGGCCAAATTCCTCCAAGCTGCTATTCGGCAATGAATTATGTTATCTTCTTTCGTGTGAGACATCTTAACTGTTCCCATGGATACGATGATGACGCTATTCAGCTAAGTCACTACAGAGTTGTATTTATAAAATAGTTCTTATTATAGTATCACTTCTTATCATTCATATTTACAAATGTTATAGACATTTATTATTAGGATCCCACCAAGTATTTTGTAACTAACTTATATAGGCCTAATATATTTTGTTCGGGGTACCCGTTTAAGCAGCAGGTTTACTTTCATAATGTTCTAACTAGAAATAATCAATAAGATAGAATCTGTAGTTGTAATTCGATTGATTAATCTTTTTTTATCGTGACACCATGCTTGTCAATTTTGTGAAACGAAAGAGAGTTTTAATTCATGTAATACTTTAAAACACTGAGAAGCAATTTTTCTTTAATGTATTAATTGAAGCTTATTAACGGATTATCACGTTGTGATTTAAGCTAATTTGCTATCACGTTTTGTCTTCTATCCTACGGTTTTCGACGACTAATCATTAATGTCGCATTGCGTTCTCTCTCTTATTTTAATTTGAAACAGTCTGTAATTTACTTTATAGGATAATGAAAATAATTATTTGTTGAAGGCAGATATTTTTTTTTAGAGAAAAGAAAATTAAATAAATTCAAAGAAAAGTTTGAGTGAAACGACCGCAAGTCACATCTTGATATTTAATGACAATTTAGTCTTCATCATGGGTCTACATATGTTTTAACTATACAAGAAATTCTTGTATATATACATTTAATAAGTGTGATTCTCTCTTCTGTGTTATGTACGATCAACCAGCATGTTTTTTAATTCGTGCATATCACTTCCTCTTTGATTGTGCCGGGTCTTTTTGTAATTTCGTTATTTTAAGCCGGCATTTTGTTTGTTGTTTGTGCCAAGGATTCGAAGCATTTCTTCGTTTGTGGAAGCCGATCATTTATTTGTTTTTAAATCTTTTTTGTACATATGAAACAATATGTTTCCGAATCAAAAAGAGATGTTGAGTGCGTGCTGTATGTTTGAGAAAAAATATGTGTTTATTGTCTGCATTGTGATAACATCCATGTTGGATCTCTATGATAACTGGGACCTCAGGTGTAAATTTTGACGACTTGGACCAGATATGAAGGTGAATTGAGGAGGCAGGGGTATTCGGCTCTGCGGTGCGGCCTTGGCGCGACCACTCTAGCTTCACTGTGGAAGCCAAGATATGCTTCAGCTGGTTTCTGGGAGGCCTCTAGGTTTGGGCCCTTCATCTAAGTCAAAATGTAAGGGAATATTTTATATAAGTAGATATATTTGAATTTTCTCTGCCCTCTTATATAAGGGTTGGTGATGGAAGAGGGAAGTGTAGCCGAATTTCCGTCAGAGACTGTGTAATCGTCAGCAATATCCTACAAGAGGGGGAGAGATAATATGACAAAACTATATCCCTTTCATTCAATGCTCCGGAGGTAGGCCTGCATTTTCTGAATACCCAACGGGGTGTCAGACAAACGCTGCCTTTCCATTGGCAAAATTGTGACATCGCAATGGGACCTTCCTTATTTCTATGCCCATTTGCTTACTTTTTTTTCGGTTAAAACACTAAAAGTCGTAAATTAAGAGAACTTACAGTTTTTTTTTGGGTAATTGTTAAGAATAGCGACTTTTCCGAGAACAAAAGAAAAATTCACGGAAAGTGGTGAAATTTCACTCTACTAATTACACACAACACGAATTTACTAGGGGAGTTCCCATATTATCACTACAAACCACAAATACGATAGTGGGGAGGGTTATGAAGATCAGGGAAATTGTGGGGTAAAACATGTGTAAAATATGTACGTTATCGTTATATTTTATTACGTAAATAGGTTAAATGCCAGAAAACCTAATCGAACTATACCTAATTTAGAGATATGTAAATACACAGGTACCGTTAGCCAACACAGGAGAACTGTGAGTTACACATTGTGAAGCAAGGTTTAATTCGGTTAGGTATGCTATACATAAAATAGTTACACACCCAGAAATATCTAAACCCTTGACGACATACTACAAAATGCAAATACGTACGCTCACGCAAGGTCATACATACACCCCTGTGATTCACCTACCGTGAAGTTAGGTATAATTTGGTTAGGTCTGCTGCATTTTACATGACTGGCGGCAAAATTATTTAAGCCCTTCAATTAACACACTCACACGCAATACTTCGCAGTACAATTCAATGCAACATAATCACCGTCTATGCTAAAACTCCAAATGTATTACGTTATTCGCCCAATAAATCGTCATTCACACGTCGTAGATGATTAAGCACGACACGTTAACATGTATTCAATTTGCCGAAACTCCATAGACGCTCAAATAACCGCACAAATATTATATTTTAACATTTCACATGCATATAACGGCACAGAAACACTCGTATTTTTGCACAATTATTTTATTGAACACGTCAAACAGATTGAATTGCAATAAAACACGAGTAACAGCACACCACACTCATCCTAGCCCTCCTCACTATAAAATTTCATTGTATATACTCCAACCTACGTGAAGCCCCCTCCAAATTCGTATTAAGTGTGATTAGTAATAACCAATGATTTATGTACACCTTACTATTACTACAATCACAGCTAGGTATTTCTGAGTAACAAGTTTGCCTAAAACCGTCCCACAAACAGTATATTTACAAGGGTATTTATAGAGCAATAACATTTTAATATAATTTGTTTCTGCATACGGATTGTGAGTATAGGATTTGAGTTATGACGAGTCCTGGGATAGTACCCAACTAAGTAATACTAAAAATTCTAATACCTATGTGTATGTGGAAAAGAATACACCTAGTAAATTCTTATAGTTGTAGAACCTGGCACAGTATGTCGTATAAATGCGATTTTTCGAAATTTCGTTAAGTGAATTAATAGTAGGTATTATCCAGCAGTCTCTTCAGAAAATTATAAAAGACAACAAGAAAATAAAATCTTGGTTAGCCTATGGTTAAGAGAGTAAAGGAATTTTTATTTCTGTGTTAAATTAACAGTAACATATTCCACCACCTAACGTACAAATATAGCACTGACTACATTCCTACATGCACTTTTGAAACAAGTGTTAAATATGCTTGGGCATGACGGGTTTCGTGAATGATGGATAACTGGAATTAAATACGGTAGCTAAATTAATGTTTAGTTTGTAAAGTTAGTAGAAATATATCAAATCTCCCAATATCGTATTTCATGTATAAGTTAAATATTTAGATGTGTCTTATTAACAGACATCGTACAGTCCAATGCTCTAAACTGGTAAGAAGGTAGCATATGTATCAGTACCCTGTGAAATACGTCTACATTCGCTCCGAAGCTTAGATGAATCACAAACACCTCATCACTACACGCATGGCACGTTAATAACTCGCTTCAGTCGCTTCGCGCATAAAAGTCTCATATACTTGCTACAGCCACCTGCGGTTGGGATATATTAATAACTGCGGTAATCATATTAGGCTTATATAAAATGCGTGCTCTTCCGGAGATCCAGCATTGAAATGTTTCTCAAGTAAGAGTGTCTAGAACTTTCTGGAAGGTTCTACTCTCTACCAGATGTAAGCAATCAGTCAACAAGGGGTCCCATATGCACCACATCATCCTATGCTGTAAACATGTCCTTCCAGACGAATGAGACATATAGGCTGCTGGCAGGCGAGATGACATTGAAAAGTATAGGAGGGGGAGTTGACCTATTGTCTGCCGGACCACAATCATTTTCTGAAAAGCGGAACCAGCCTTTGTATATGTCCTGTTTCTGTTCATACTACGATAACGAAGCAGTTACAGCGATAAAACATTAAATGCATGTTCCTACTTGTATGCAGTTTGAATTGCGCCCCTCCAATGTATATAAATTAGTAAACAACTTGTAAATAAATCTAACAGATGAATGCATAATTTCTTCTCAGAATATAAAATGTACCTTGGGAAGTGCGTCCAGCACAAGAGACAGTATTGCTGCCTCTCCGTATTGCTTGTAGACAGTAGCTTTCATCCGCATTCGTTCAGCTTCTGCCTTGCCGACACTTTCTATTGCGTATGCCTCGGCAGCACCAATTTTTTTAATTTTCTCAGCGTCTGCTTTTGCAACTTCAACTGTCTGTGTCCTGAAATGAATAAAAAATACATGTATAATGATTGTCAACAACGAAATTTCTGCACATAATATAAGAAAATAATGCGAGTCCTTCCCTTAACCAAATAAGTTAGCTAATGTCAAATTATGATGTCAACTGGGGTGCTAAGAATAAAGTAATCGCTTATTTCATACACAGAAATTAGTCATTTATCACAAATGTTTCATTAATTACGAAAAATAGCCATACATGAATGATGCTGGCCAACTTCTGTGCATTCTGCATGACCCATGATATTGGTCTGTCGTCGTTCACAGCCAACTCAGTATACTTTCCGTAATACTATTACCCTGTAACAAATTTGTATTATTTTTCAAGGAATTCTTCAGAAACTGGTAGCGAAAGTTTTTTTTACTATAAATAAATTAAATAAAATTCCACAAAACTTTAATGTAGAATGTGTAAAACTAATGGTGAATTTAACAAGAAAGTGCTTTAGACATTAAGTTTATTATAAATACTGATCTACATAAACTATTTTGTATGTGTTCTAGAATTTTTTTTTGTAAATATACAATCTTTCGGCTTGTAGAGTTACAATAAATTCTTTCGTAACTAGTTTACACATAATTCTTTGTAACGAGTACAAAAAAATGTTAACTGTGCACTTCCCTGTCTGTTGTCTGTTTGTGCTTGTGTGTGCGTGTCTGTTCATGTGAATGTCCCTTTTAAATTTTTTAATCTCACCAAACTCCGCGCACATATAGAACCAAGTATGGAAACCTGACTTTTATAGTGCGCGAACACATCGGGTGCTTAATTTTAAAATAGCATTCATTATAATATTTTGAGTGATTATCTCGGAAACAATTTAATCAATTTAAACGAATTTTTGTATGTTGACAACGCAACGCGAAAGCAGTGAATTAAGATATGGCTAGTATTGTTGATTCACCATTTTGGAAGAAAGCACAGCATGAAGAAATAAAGCTTTTGCATTATATCTCGAAATTCTTAGTCAATTCTAGCCAAATTAGGCATGTAGTAGTACTCTAGTACGCCATATAAACATACGTAACTCAAAACTATATGGAACTTAATTTCAAAATTGCGGCCATACTTATATTTCAGGTTTATTTGGTATAACAGTCGTATTGTTCGCCCAATTTAGACCAAAATTTGTATGCTGACAGAATATAATACACGCATAATATATTGTGCCATTTGTTAGGCACGTCTTTTTGTTTACTAGGTTTTGTACATTGCCTGGAAGTTTCAGAGAGGGATTTTTAAGTCTTGTCCCTCACTGAGATTTTTTTTGAGTAAAGTAATTTTGTTGCGGCAAAGTCCCGATTATTTGTTCGCCTTATTCTATCTATTATTTTTATTCCAACTACTGTTATTAACTATTGGTGTCAAATATTGAAAATAATAAATCCTTATATTACTGTGTTTACCTTTGTTTTGATCGTCTTTGTCATATAAAAATAAGCGAGTGAAATGCATAATTTTAGTGGTTCTCGTGACAGTATAGTTCCTATGTTACTCGATAGTGCTCTGATGTGAAATTTAGAAATAAATTGGTACAAAGAAATGTCGGTATTTTGAATGAAATAACTATTGTCTAAAATTATAGAAAGACTCTAGTAACATTTTGTAATAAGAAAGAAATATTGTAGAAATAAAGATAATATTTTAATGCACGAAAACAATTTTAAACAGATGGTGTAATTTTAATTCTGTGTTCGTATTTCTATGACATCCATGTTATACTCTTTGGAGAGTCTTTTCAAGGTGCTTCTTTGGAGCTGACCTTGCCTTCTTTCTTCGTTCTACAACATGTAACCAGCTATCTTCAACTTTTATTATCTCTAACTGGGATCCAAATTTTTTATGATGTTCGAATAATTTATCCGACGTACCGCCGTTAAGTAAACTGTCGCGTTTATTTTGTAAGTCATCGTGAAAGTTTTAGTTTTGTGACCCGTATTTTTAACGCCCTTTTTGTGTTCATTTGTAGTGGGGCTGTATTCGGCGCGTGGCCGCGAAAATATGGCCAATTTAGCTGTGTGATGGAGCTGCTAATTTAATGTGCTAGTAAATTTATGTGCGGCCAGCCCCATAGAACATTGATACTGAAAGGAGTCTCGACTTCAAAAGAAGCGTTTTAATTTTTGGAAGTCATTTTCAAAAAATGTATTTGGAAAGAATCAGTTTTTTTTTGTGAAACAACAAATACTAGGAAGTCATGTTACAAAGTTTTTGTGCAGCCTAGTTTAAACTGAAGTCGTAATAAAATAATTTTGGTATATAAAAAAAAAAAAAAAGGAAATTTGATTACTGGGGCCCCTGATAAAGTAAAAGTAAAGAAACCAATAAATATTTTTCGCTAAAACAATAAAAAAAAAGAAGCACAAGGTTAACCGTATCAAAAGAGAAAAGTCTAAAAATGTTATTTATTTGTTGTTGTTTTTTATGAAAGATTATATATAGTTCATATTTTTGTTGAAATTGTATTGAACATGTTGAGTGCAAATAAAATACTCGCCAACCCGAATGCATATTTTTTTAATTTTTCTTTCTACCCTTCTGCCTTCTGCTCACTTAAAAAATGTATGGTAGAGCTTTTGTAATTGACCGATACACAAAACAGGGGAAATATGCCAAAATTGAAACTAGTTAAATAACAAAAATAAGTAGATTCGCATGTTATTGTATATATAATTCCATACACTGTGAAGAAGTAAGCGATATTAATCTTGCGGGACTCAGCCATTTTGTTGCTGCTTTGGTCTTTGAGAATGGCTCTCTGCATGACAAACAAACGGCTTAATTTGATCCACTTAAACTTGCACATGTGGCACAAGTACGTGGTAGCAGAGCATGGTTGTTTGTTTGGCCATGTGGAGTCTCTTCATCAGTGCATGCGTTTTGCATGAATATGCTAACAAATAACAATTTTGTCAACCATTTTGTAAGATAGTGCAACAATAATTAAGTTTTATACCATATCTCAAGAAAGAGTTGACAAGACTCCTACCAAATTTTGCAAACAAATAGTACTGTGGCAGGTGATATAAAAAAGTATATTTCAAGTAGGTCATAAACTTATCTTCAAAATAGCAGCCATCTAGCCATTTTATTATACAATGCAAGATCGTCGAAACTACGTAATAAATTTCAACTAAACTTTACATATTCGAAGTATATATTACACAAATCGACTGTGTCTACAGAGAACCTCTTTATTCCCTCAATTTAGTAAGATAGTGCCAAACGAAGACACAGGTTTTATTTCATATATAGCGAAACAATTGATCGATTCCTACGAAATTCGGCAAACAAGTAGTACTGAAGCAGATGATGAAAACTAGTATATTTAAAGTAGGCTAGACACTTATTTTCAAAACTGTGTCATTATAGTTATTTTAGTTTTGTGTGTTATATCGTTGAAGCCATGTTAATAATCATAACCTATCTTGGTATGCTGGCAGTATATATTAAACATTCGAATGTGTAAAATAAAAATTCTCCCTTGTCCACCACTTTGTAAACAGTATCACATGACAAATTAGTCATAATTCAAGAAAAGAAGACAGATTTACACCAAATTTAGCAAACAAGTAGCACTACGGCAGCACGTGTAAACTGATATGCTTTGAGTGTGTCGGATACCTCATTTTTAAAATGGTGGCCATAAAATATTTTATGTTAGCATGTTATCTATGAAAATATGAAAAAGTTTCAACTTAACTTTGCATTATAGCAGTATGTATTATAAATATCTAATTTTCTATACTGAGCCTCGCTTATCCGCTATTTTATTAGACAGTCACGCATAAAAAAAAATTAATTTTTTTGTAATTTATCGGAGCAGTAGAATAATGGGAATATTGGGTGCAGACTACATGCTTCGGACACTCGAACGACTGCCATCTTGAATTGTATTACGGCCGCCAACTTGAATGACCTTCACCTCTGTCCGCCATATTGTTTACGCCCGCCATTGTGTTTCTGACTGCTATCTTGTTAATAGAATGTTCTAGCCTATACTCTGCCATTCCACCTTGGTACTTTATGCACTGTGATTCCACATTCTCATATTGTTTCGCCATGCTCTTTCATTCATTCTTGTCTCCCTAGTTTGTTCTCTATCTTGTCTCTCTCTGTCATAATATTCTTTTTTAACAGCCAGTGTGTCACTGGTGTTCGACATCGTCATTCGTCTGATGTAGGACACTATATGGGTTCTTCCAATGTCTGTTTGGCAGTGCTAGTGTCGTCCGCCACCTGAGATGTTTTCTCTCGCCCACCAGGGGCTCAATCTTTGTTTTCACATCATATGCTAGGCAGCTCTAGCGTCGATCGCCATTTTGGAAGATTCTTGTGTTGCCCAGCAGGGATATCATCTTGGTTCCCCCAATGTCTGCTAGGAGCATTGGTGTTGGTCGGATGCTACGGGCGATGTGCCATGTGATGTATGCTGACACGCGCCTCTATCGTCGTGATATAATTAAATACAGTATAAAAAGCTGTGGGGGCGAGGAGCGTCGAACCGCTGGACCTTTAATTGGTAGGCAGACGTTATAATCGACTTTTTTTAAGTTGACTTAATTGACATATTGACAGATACATTTGCCGTTGGAATAGTGCGTCTGTGACATTTGACAGTGTGTGTTTGTGATGGTTGACGATTTAACATTAGATTGACTCGATGTCAAATTACCAGTTCACATGTGCACGAAAATCTGCCGCGGAGGAACCAGGGCCGAATTCCCGACCCTCCGACTACAAGTCGGCCACTCTGCCCCTGAGCTATGAGGGCAGAGCAGTCCTCTGAGCCATCAGGAAATGGGTGCCATCACCGATTTAAATTATGAATACAGGAAAATACCCACATAATTTTTCATAAAATATTGTAGCCATGGGTATGTCTATTCGAGAATAAATCATTCATGTCAAATATTTTTATTTATAGCAATTCACACAACCACTATGACTTGATGTCAGAACTCTCCCCCATTTTGGATGAAAATATGTCACAAGCACCAACTACGCAGAAGTATAATTTTATAAATAAAAGTAATATATTAAAAAAAATTATTTAGCTTCTAAAGTTACAGACAAACAAGTAACCCGTCTTCGGATTCGTATTTTCAAAAATAATTTGATTATGATGTAACAAACCATGATTACGCTAAGCATAATTTTGTAATTGAGTTATGTATTTAATGTACTATATTTTATTGTACCTTTAAAATTTACAGATAAGATTATTTCGAGCATCATGTGTGTGGATTCATATTTCCTCTTTCCAAGGCAGATTTTAATAGTATACACAACCATAAATAATGCAAAGCATAAATACATAAATAAAAATTATGCAGATACTTAAAAAAATATTTTTATTTAAAATTTAATATAAGTGTTTCGAGCATCGTATCTATGGATCGTATTTCCAAAGAGGATTCGATTATCACGTCAGAAAACGTGATTGCGAGGCTATGACAATAACCATATTTGATTATATAAGCACAAAATTGTTAGTAAATATACCAAGTGTAATATATTATCGGGCTCGAGTTTTCGAGTCGAATGCTAATTGACGCCATAAACTTTGGTTATTCGCGTGTTTTCGATGCTATATAGACTTTAGTAGGCATAGGCATTACCTTAGGTTTTTAAAGGAAATAATGGAACGAGACCGAGTCCTAAATACAGTACAGTGGTTACCTTACACCAGGTTGTGTTATAAGTTTGTTATATCTTACAGGCACAGTTGGCCATTATTCAATGACTGCTGGAGTTAGGCACATGAGATTTGAAACATAGCGGACCAGAACAAATCTTCCAAGTTAAGAAATAAGTAATGCCTTAAGCATTTTTGTAGGCATAAATGACCACTGTTTTCCATCCCTCGAATATATAGCCACAAAATTCATATTATAGGTTTCACCCATGACCTAGATCACAGATAAATGGTCCAGTATGTTTTAAGACATCTTATAAGAATAGTTGACTACAAATTTACTTCCATTCAAGATGTAGACATTAAATTCATATCAATGGTAGGCTACCACTAGTGGCCTAAATCAAGGTAGTCGTCAAATATGCCTCAAGTATACCTGTAAGCAGAGTTGGCCACCATTTTCGAATTATTTAAGCTATAGTTGTCAAATATGTATCACATGTATAGCACCACACATTACTCAAGTTAATTTGGCAGATATGCCTTAGGCCATCTTATAAGCATAGCTGACAGCCATTTTAAATTCATTCAAGTTATAGTCATCAAATTAACATCTCAGGTATTACGTTGACATCAATCAAGGTGATGTGGGAAATTTAGTCCTAGGCCTTGTGAGCTTAGTTGACGACAAAAAATTGTCACTGAAGCTATAACCACCAAATTTGTATCACAGGTATCAATCATGACTTCGATCACGTTGATATAGCAATTATACCTCAAACCTTATATTTATAGTTGTCTGGTATTTCCTATACGCCGAAGCTATAGCTGCCAAATTTATATCACAAGTATCACAGATGAGGGTGATCATATTGATAAGGACAATTATGCATTAAGCTTTTTTATAAGCACAGTTTTCTGCAATTTCCTATCCACTGAATGAATAGCTGCCAAATTCACATCACAGGTATCATTATGACTGCGATCATGGCGATAAGGACAATTATACCATAAGCCTTCTTATGATCATAGTTGGCAGATTTTCCCGAACCATTTCAGTTATATGCGCCAAATTTATGTTATAGGTACTGTTCCTGACTTTAATCAAGGCAACAAAGACAATTATGCCTTAAGCCTCCTTGTAAGCACAATTTGCCACCATATTAAAAACATTTAAATTATAGCCACCTAATTAATGTTGTAGGTACTGCTCCTGCCTTCCATCAAGCTAATATGCCAGCTATGCCCTAAGCTTTCTTATAAGCATAGTTGCATGTTCATATTCATTGAAGTTACAGTTACCAAATTTATACCATATATAACACTCACATCCTCAAAGGAGAAGAAATAGTCTGTTATTCCTTCTTATTAGCATAGGTGCCGGTCCTTTTCGATCTATTTAAGCTATAGCTGCCAAATGCATAGTATATTTAACACTCTTCACACTTATCGAGGTGATTTGGCCATTATGCATTAAGCCTGTTTATAAGCACTGTTCTCCATTTTTGCAACTGTACATATAAAATTCGTTAGAAAATTTAATCATAGTAGTCATACAGCATGTCAAGTAACAGGGGCACTGGACACTTTAACTCAACTCCTTTTGTAAACATACTATTTTACTTCCTACAAGGACAATTATTGTCCATTCCCTTCATCCTACTATGAAAATTTAAGTTCAGGTATGTCAAACACTTATAAGCCTACTTACCGAAGGAAAGAATGGCTTATGAGATCACTTTCCTGTTTGTGTGTGTTAGTGGATATGTCCCCACCCTTTTCGTTTTTAAATGTATCAATATAATTTAACCAAACTTGGTAAATATTGGAAATTTGACTTTTATAGTTTTCGAGCTTGTCGGGCTCTTACTTTCAAAATGGCAGCCATTTAAAAATTTGGGGTGATATGTCATATCACCTGAACCATTCAACGGATTTAAACCACATTTTGTATACTAGCAGAGCATGAAGTAAGTATTAACATTTGATATATATTGTTGTTAGTCCGCCATTTTAGAAAATAGCAAAACATAAAGAAATAATTATATTACATTATATCTCGAAAACTATTCACCCAATACTCACCGAATTTGGCATGCATGTGATACTATGTTAGGCTAAGTAAAGTAAGTGATTTAACATGAGTTGGTACTTATTTTCAAAATGGCGGTCATACAAATATTTTAGGTTTATTTCGTATATCTACCTTACCATATAACTAATATCGACCAAATTTTGCACTTGAAAGTGTTTATTACTAACACCATATATACCAATGCATAACCACTTTTGTCTGCCGTTTTGGAAGATAGCACCATACGAATAAATAAAGTTATGATATATCTCAGTAAAAAAAATTACCGAACCCTATCAAATATGGCAAACGAATAATACTGAAGCAGATAATTTTAAGCAATATGTTTTAGCATGTCAAAGTGGCGACCATATATACATTTTTTAATTCGAATGGTATACTGTCGAAACCATGCAATAAATTCCAACTTAACTTTGTATGCTAGCAGTAGATTTTACAAATATCAAATACATCTGCACACAGCATATTTTGGCCGCCATTTTGTAACATAGTGCCATGCGAATAAATAAGAATTTTACATCAAATATCGCAAAACAATTGCCAATTAATATCAAATTTGGAAAGTAGTAGTGCGGCAGATGACGTAAAATTGCATGTTTCAAACATGTCAAGCACCAATTTTCAAAATGGTGGCCATTTAGCTATTTTAGCTTTAAATCTATATCGTCAAAACCACACAATCATTTCAAAGTTATCTTTATAGAATCATTTCCAACTTGTCTTTATACGCTGGCAGCAGATATTTAAACTATTGACTGTATCTACACAAAGCATATTTTGTCCACCATTTTGCACGATACCACCGTGCGAATAAACAATTGACCGATTCCTATCAAATTTGACAAACAAGTAGTACTGAGGCAGATGATATTGAGTGGTATGTTTTTAGCATGTCAAACACTTATTTTCAAAATGAAGGCCATATATAAATGATGAGCTTAGAATGCTATATCTTCGAAACTATGAAATAAGTTCCAACTTAACTTTGCATTCTGGCAGTAGATATTACAACGATCAACTGTATCTACACTGAGCATCTATAGTACTCCATTTTGTAAGACAGCACTATGCAAATAAATAAAGTTTTTATGTCATATATCGGGGAACAATTGACCGATTCCTATCAAATTTGGCAAACAAATAGTACTACGGCAGGAGTTGTATACTGGTCTATTTTAAGTAGGTCAGTCAATTATTCTCAAAAGGTGGCTATCTAAGAATTTCAACTCATTAAAATTATTTTATCAACGAAACATATTAAAACTTAACTTTGTATCCTGGCAGTACCTATTACATCCATCAAATTTATTTATGCAGTCTCATTTCACTGCAATTTTGTAAGATAGCCCCACCAATAAAAAATAAAGTTCTTGTATCATATCTCGGGAAACAATCAACCCATTCTTACAAAATTTGGCGAAGATATTGTACGCCTAACATAGTAGGCCGTATTAATAAACGGATTTTTTTTTAAAGCATGACACTTATTTTCAGAATGGCGGCTATAAAATCATTTTAGTATTGTGGGCGATATCTACGAAAATATGTAATCGATATTAACTAAAATTTGTATATTGGTAGTATACAATTATTGAAAATGATACTGCGTTATTTTTTGGCCTCCATTTATGAAGCTCGCCACATGAAAATCGTGGAGGTTTTACGTCATATCTCGAGGACCATTAAATGTTACACTAGATTATTTCAACTAATTTGTACCAAATTGTGCACACCATCAATGCTACAGACGGCAATGTAAATTTTCATGATTTAAATCGACCAGACAACGAAGTTCATGATAGCGGCTTCACAAATAATTTCGGTATTTGCCACATATGTTGAACAATTCAACCAAATTAAATTAAAATTTGAATGTAGACTATATATATTGTACCTACCCAAATAGGAAGTATTGGTACATGTATATGCAAATATCTTGGTAGGCAATTCTGTAAGATTTAAAACAGCACGAAACAAATTCTGCAAATTTATCGCCACACGTAAGGGCGTCAATTCTGTTGCGCAGAGTGGGCGCTTCTTCTGTACCGAATATAAGAATTATAATGGTTGATACTTATAAATAATAGTGCATACCACTTAAAATATATAGTAATAAGGATAGTTATCTATATTTCACTTGCCTCGCCTATGAGAAACATTATCTCGAATTACTAAAGACAATTAAATCTGGGTATTATTCAGAAATATATATATAGAAAATACTAAATGAACGTCAAGCTCAAGCAACCTTTGAGCTTGTTTATTATGGAGTGTATGAAACAAAAGAGGTTTAAAATAACACCAAATGGATACTCCTTGGACTATTAGCTTTCTACAAGTGTCAATATAAATTAAAATATTTATATCTATTAGGCACAAGAACTTAAAAGATAGTATCATTAAAAGAAAATGATAGATGGGTTAATTATAAAGAAGTTAGTTAACCAAGTAAGCTATAGTCAGTAAGGTGGGACTCCAACTAAATGTATGAGCCACACTTGTTTAAAACACATTAATATTTGGCCTTAGACTAAAACAAAGTTCGTATATAAATCACTTCTTATTTGCCAAATTTTGTAGGAGATAGTTGACTTTTTCCAGAGATATGGCAAACACTTGATTTTTCATGTTGTGCTATCTTATAAAACAATCGACAAAAGAGACTCTGTGTAAGCTCATTTCATGGTTCTGATATATAATATCAGTATACCAAGTTAAGATTAAATTTGTTACATTGCTTCATATATTTAGCATATTGAGATAAAACATATATACGTCGGCTATTTTTAATATAAGTGACTGACCAATTTAATACATGCCAGTTAACATGGCCCACAATAACACAACTTGTTAGCCCAATTTAATAAGAATCGGTTGATTGTTTGCCACGATAAGAGCAGAGAAACTTAATTTTTTATTGTGGCTCTATCTTACAAAATGACCAATAAAAGGGACTCTGTGAATATATTTTATTGTTTTAATATATATACTGCTGGCATATAAAGTTAGTTTGAAGGTGGTTCTATGGTTTTGAAGATATAGGAAAATTAAACTAAAATATTAATAAGACCACCATTTAGGAAATAAGTGTTTACTTACTTTAGAAATACCCGTTTATATAACCACCCCCGGTACTACTGGTTTGTCATATTTTGAAGTAATCGGTTAATTTGTTCTCGAGATATGATACAAATTTTCATATATCATATGGTTCTTTTCTACAAAATAGTGGACAAAGTGTGCTCTGCATTGACATAATTGATGTTTGTAACAGACACAGCATACTAATTTTGGTCGAAATTGGTCAAATAGTGTGGAGAAAATTATCCTAAAATATTTACGTGACTGCCATTTTGAAAATAAGTGCTCTTTCTATTAAAATCGCATATGTTTACATGGTAATTATACTATTAATAACATGTTTAATTTGGTGGGAATCGATTAAGTAAATATTTTTTCCTGTTGTGTTATCTTAAAACTGCTGGCCAATAACTATACATGTCTCAAATTTCAATGTTAACAGGATACGCTGTCAACATGTTAACTTTTTTTCCGGATAGTAGGCTAAAAGGGCAGTACACAATATCAGCACTCAACTCAGATATATGTGTCATTATGGCAATATAGAACTGTTATATCATATGTTAGTGATATTCCAAATAATTTCCGACACGTTTATTATAAAAAGAGGAGTACACTGGCGTGAAAAAATTAAGTACTGGAAGGTTTTCGCATATAATGTCACGCAGCAGTGCTTCAAGTAGATACAAAGTGGACCATAACATCGTCGAGATGCAAAATTATTGAAAAGTTGAATACATGGCCAAGAAAGGAATCCAAAGGATGTAAAGAACCTTTATAAGAAATTGGGTCCTGAACACACGAGGACAGAAGACAGATACGCTAATATGAAAGGTGGCAGCCGAGAAAAATGCATTCTTCAGTAGGTGATGTGATCCCCTCTAAACACAATGCAGGACTTACTCCGACTTTCCATGCTCAGCATGAATTTGTCGACCAAATTTTAAGACTTCAAGGCCCATTCCTGTTATAGCACCGATTGCAGCTGCGGAGTCGTTGCTGACGGCTGGCGATGTGCTGTCAAGTGTCTCCCGACATCGTTCCATGTGTGGTCAATTGGATTTATGTATAGAGATCGTGCAAGCCAATCAATGCAGCGAATGTTTTCACTCTCCAACACTTCAGTGACAGCCGCTGTACAATGAGGTATACTAACGTCCAAAGAGAGGAACTCAGGGCCCACAACACCAAGGAAAATATGCACACGAGGAAGAAAAACGTTTGTAAAACAGCGGGCCCCAGTGTCTGAACTTCATTGGAAGATGTTGAGCTCCGTACGGCCACGAAACATTACGTTAAACGAGGCCACCACCACCTAAAAAATGGTGCCTTTCGACGCTGTTGTAGGCATGGTTGTTTGTTATCCGCCTCCTTTAGGTGTATCGCTTTCCAGAAGCGTCAGTGAGTCAAACTTGGCTCTCATCCGAAAACCGCCTGCAATCACATAGCTGAGTTACACTGCCCATGTCTTTCCGACACCACAGCAAATGCCGTCCCGATGGGAAGGCATTAATGGTACTCTCAGTTCTTATCGCTGATCAAAGAAACCACCCGTATGCAGTCCTGGCCACGTAAACCGCATGTGTCTTGTAAGTTCATCTGCTGTTCGCTGTCAAAATCTTCACGCCTGTAGGACGATATACTGGTCCTCCGTAACTATGGTTGCTCAAGGACGACCACTATTAAACCTTATTACAGCTTTACTTGTCGTTCGAAATGCCGTCCACGCTCGTAAAACGATAAGAGTGTGCGTTCCCGTAGCCCTTGTCCACACTAGCCACACATCGACCTTCTAAATTCCCAACCATTCGAACTCCTGTAAATTATTCTAGACGTGATCTACAGGACTGTCTGTTGATCATATAAGACTTCAGACAGTAACTCGATGTCATTAGACACGATGGGCACTGGGCAATAGCTTCGACCGCAATGCCGAGCATACACCGCGCTCGTGCTGTATATCTTTCACACACACCCACAGTTCGTCATGCTGCGCATGTGCATCTTCCCTACTGTAGAGGACCCTAGGCCATCGTATTGATCTTTAGGTCAGATCAGCCAGATCTTTCCATTGATAAGTTAACTTCTCCATTCCATCCTTAATTTTTGAACACATGTGTAATACATATTGCCCTCTAGTTTAAATGTTACGAAAATAATGCATATTTTTACATTGCAGATTGTTTTTTATGCTATTTTCCACGAATTTACAAGAATTACACTTATTTTCCCGAAAATTTATATGCTTAAGTACCTATTGATTGCACTAAATTAACCAGGTAATATCGATTTTTCGCCATTTTTAAAGGATGCAAGGTGAGACAATTATGGCTAGGCCTAATATTTTAGGACAAACTGTACCGACTCTCATAAAATTTCGAGTAAATTTACTTTTGCTAAACAGAATTTATAAATTACAAGATGGTGCTCTTTAAGTCATTAATGTTGCCATCAAAATTATTGGTATATAAGTGTACAGGAAATTAGAATAATACTATAAAAAATATTTTTAGATGTTACAATTACTACAAATATTTGCAAATAATTGATTACCATGGACGTATCGCGCGAATACAACAAAGGTTGTCACAGAATATAGCCATAGACCAACATGTGTCCCATTTGAATTTAATGCTATTTACTTGTGAGGATATGCCACTAGGGGGCATTTATAGTTCATAGCTTCAAGACACAAAATAAGGTCTTAGTAGAAGTGTAAGTCACACAGCCAAGTTCAGCAAACACGCAATATTCTCCGACGGAGCATTCGACAAGCTTATGCCAACTGGATGAGTTTGAGAGAAGCTGCGCCATCTGCCTCCAAGAGGCAGGTTGGATGTTTATGCGCATTTTTTTTTGCCACTTGAACCGTTCTGCCTACACTGTGAGTCGGTGTTGCACGTAATGTAGTCAGTAGAGTACACACACCCATCAAGAAGGCTCGGGTCGATCCCGGCAGACTATCAGCAGAAAGAATAGTTTCATGGTACATCTGTAAGCACTCCACTTGCGTAGCTGTGCACCATCCAGGGACATGTCACTAAAGCTATCGATACGCCTATGTCCATAAGCACCCTATCCCCAGGTTGCTAGCAGAGTGGGATCTGTCGTCGCAGCAACCCTTACGATATGAGCATCGCCGAGCATATGTGACCTTCTGCCGAGAATAAGCAGCATGGCAGCTTACGTATTGGTGACGAGTAGTGTTCAACGTCGAATAATGGTTCAGCCTGGATATAGACGGCCGTCTAATTGGAGCCTGAAGATGTATTGGCCAGTGATATAGTCCGCACTTCATTGTAGAGCGCCACACTGCCCCAACTAGGTGTATCATGGTGTGAAGTGCCCTTTCCTACGATTCCCGCATCCCACTGGTGGTGATTGAAGGAACCTTGACGGCATGGGTATCTCTGGCCTGCGTTCGTGATATTAACATGCTTCTTTGGTCAGTAATTTCCCCAGACCTCCTAACCATCAAGAACGTTTGGGACCAGATTGGATGACAATTATGGCCTGCGGAAACTACAGCGGATTTAGAACGCCAGTTGCACCAGCTGTGGCAGGATGCCCTACCGTATAGCCGCCCGCCTCCATACTATGGGTGATCCAACACCATACCGAGTGCATCCTGCAAGTGTTAGTCCCTTGCAATACATGCTTGGTGTGCCTGTAACCAGGTAGGGGCCGTAGCAATGGCACCTTCAGAGTGATCAAATTTCTTTGCAAATGTAAGTATGTAGTAATCAAAAATTTTCGTTATTGAAATTGTGGAGATAATAAATGTTATTCACAGATATAGGCTTAATATAAATTAAATAATACGTTCATAAGTTTAATATATATTTACCACAAACCTACAAGTTAAAGTAATAGTACTTCTATATATATTTATTAACAATATTTCGGCATTTTATTATTTTTAATGTGGAGTGATTGTTGGAAAGGAATTTTAAGATAGTTTGAATCGTATTAATTCCTAGTTAAACTGCATATTGAGTAAATTCAATTTTAAAAAAAATTGTATAAGTGAACAAGTTCCATACTTCCATGGCCATTGCTGTACCAGAGATTACAAATATCGTCTTGATAATAAACTTGATTTGCTATATCTTACCCCAGGGACACTCATACTTAGACATTCACGTGCATGATGTATTTGAATAATATCGACAAACTGCATCTGCATATTCTCTTCAAATGTAAATTGAAAACGTTTTTTAAGCCCATACACTCATTCCTAAGAGTGCAATGCGTATTTGAAGCAGTTAGATTTTTGATATACTGCCTAGTTTTGGTTTCGAATATTAAACAGTTTGGACAAAATATTTTAGAGTGTATCAAAAATTATAGCATTATCACTCTAGAATTGCTACTATACACTAAACATATGTGATTACACTCATGAGCAGTACAATTAGAGACTACCATAATGGCGAAACGGTACTTTACTAACCCCGTCAAATGCATGCCTGGGATGTCGTCAGATCGTATAGCTACTGAACGCCTGAGTAACAGTAGAGCACAGAATGAGGAAGAAACATTCGTGGCCAGATCTTTGTGGCCATATGTAAAGGGTAATACCATCTCCAAAGTCGTGCAGGCACTGCGATTTCCACGGGCCACCATGGCAAGCGTGTACCATAAGTTCATAGATTCGGGAAAACGCACCACCACCAGGGACAACTGCTGTGACGTACAACATATCGAAATCAGGGGTCGCCAATGGCTAGTTAGGTTGGTAAATGCAGATATACAGGCCACAGTGACGCAGATCATTCGTCATTCAATGCTCGAGACGATGACATGTGACCAGCTATGCCATCCAGAACCATCTCCTGGCTATAGAATGCAGAAGCCACCGCCTGACTGGGTATCTGCTCACCACACGCCACAAGGTTCAACAATTGATGGTGCGGGGACACCGTCATAGAACCCTCGACGCATATAAAAATGTCGCCTTGACGGACGAGTCGAGGTACACGCTGGAACATGGCGATGGTCGAGTACTAAGGCGTCGCCAAACACATGAAGATGTGGATCTCTCGCGCAGGCAGGATACAGTTCAGGCTGGTGTTGGTATCCTCGTACGGTATACATGTCATCGTCTCTAACTGGCAAACGACACAGGGACCTGCTGGTAGATCATACACATCAATTTCAGCACCTACATCATCCTGTATGAAAGCTGTACCTACAATATGACAATACACCGGCCTCCCGCTCCCGAATTGTGACCAGGTCGTTCAATGAACACTCCATGGAATTTAGGTTCTTGCATGGCCTCCGAGGTCACCTAAACTCAATAATATTAAACACATCTGGAATGCTGTCTAGAGGGATGTGTGTCCTATGGATTTTGCTCCGACCGATCTGCGTGCATTGGGGGAGGCTGTGCAGTGATCATGCAACTTAATTTTTTTGTAACTAGAAATGAAAATTTACTGTATAATTTCAGAATTTGGTTGATCCACAAAGTCAAATTTTGTAAATATACCGCATTCGTTCGTTTGCAAGAATAGCTCTTGTGTAAATAACGAAATAATTTTGTGTTATTACAAATATACAGTAAACAGCTAATTACATTACTGCACATCACTAATCACTTATGGGAATTCCACACGTTTCGAGAACAGCCTACCTAGCTCGAGGAGGGTAGCGCATTTGAACAGTATAACATTTTGAATAATATTATTGCTGTAGCTTACATCAACAAAGCAGAAAATCTGATTATAACTAACCTGGAACAGTTCGTAGTTTATAATATTATATTATATATAACATCACAGTAAGAAGTTATTGTAAGCGGAGCTGAAATATTTTTGTAAATATTTAAAAAAAAAAGAATGATTTGAACCTGTTGTATTTGTACACTTACAAGAGCAAAATCTGTACTGCTATATAAAAATCCTGGCAGAATACTGTGGTGGTATTCAGTAAACTGGTGATACCATCTCAGAAATTCAAGTTAATACGTGTTATAATGGCCGATGAGTAATCACATCCGAGAATCCACTTATCGTGTGACTTCTTACCAGGAACGACAGGGGTGAAAGTGCATTTTGAATGGTTTGAAAAGAATACGTTGCCCCAAGTTACCAGTTTGAATGATTTAATTTGTAACAGTAGAGTCCATGTATTGTATATTTATGTGATTTTAGCTTTGATAGAGAGAATACGTATTTTGCTCTTAAATATTTTAAGAAATGTTGAGAATTATTTCTGAATACAAATTTTGTATTTGTATAACGTTTCTATAGACATCTAAATTTAAAAAGTGTGTTGCAAAATACGAGTACGTTCTCGCGGTTTCACGTGGCTTCCTTTGAACAGAATGTAATAAGTGACAAAAAAAAAAAGCACCGAAATGCAGGACTAAATAAAATAAACTCCGAAAAATTCAACAACTGTCGCCAGCATTCATTTTCCCCCGTAACTAATTACAGTTATGCCGCGAGCTCAGTAAGAACTTGCTGTTCACTTTCGAAAGTAAAATACCGCATATTTACACGATATTTAACTATTGAAAAGCCGTATAACCCATTAAAACAGAACACGATGTATGGACGCATCTTGCGGCGTAATGGTTAGAGTACTTGCTTCTAAGGCAAAGGTTCCCGGGTTCAATTTCCGTATCCCCAATGAGGGTTTTAAAAGTCCTGGTTGGTTGGGTCGTGCCTGAATGGACTTCGCAAAATGTGTTCTGTGCAATTATAACTAACTTACACATTTATAGCTTAGAAACTACTATGTATCATTAAGCTGACAAATTGGTGTGGAAGTCCAAATAGTAGGCTGTGATTTTGAGGAAAATATTGGTATTAATTCTACACGAAATCCGTCCGAACCCAACAGTACTTTTTGTTGTGTATAAATACTAAATAGCCTATATCCTGTACCATTTTCAGGCAATTTCTTGCAAAGTTTACAAAGCTTTTTTAGTGTCACCTAGAATTTTTTTTTTTTTTTCGGAAACTCATTTTCACACTTTTTTTCCTCAATCGTACAAAAAATTACCATGTGACAGTACGGCTCCCGAATGCTTCCAGCGCTTTGTGGTGTCAATGCCATGCTGCATCACAACCGTCGTAAGGACGAAGAGATGTGCAGCACACTACTAGGAAATTAGCTCTCATTCAATATGACGAATGTATTTTGTCGCTAGTTGTTCCTGGAAGTCTTATTTTCGAGTTATGAGTACTGATGTTGGTGATTTAGCTCATATAGTCAACTGAGAAAGAAAGGTATTTGAGTAGGAATTTCTTCCTGATTGTCCACTGCTTCGCATTCGACATTCGAGATCTCCTTTCCTGTTGATTCCCTTCGACCCTGTGATTGTCCCCATTGATTTGGAATCAATATTAAAAAAATGCTGTCTTTCGCTAATCTGTCACGGAGTAGCAGACGCAAAAAAAAAAAAAGCTTTAAAAGTTAATTGTGTAACATGAGAGAGACGTGTTAATGGATTTATACATTTTTAATGATTATATTTAGAGGCAGTTGAACACTAAAGTTTAATACTAAGGTTCTAGTGGAGCTGCGGTGTTGTTGTAGTTTACTACTCGCCTCCTACCTATGCTAACAGATTCGATTCTCGGCGGGGTCGCACCCGGATTCTCGCAAGTGGGATCGTGTCGGACAATGCCGCTGGTTAATGGGTTTTCCTCAGGGCTCTTCCATTTCTCCCGCCATTGCATTCAGTGCCTCACCATACCTCGCTTCACCCTCATCGGCTTTCAAAACTTATATGTTAAGTGCCACCCAAATCTCTCCAGACACTCAGTTTCTTGTCATCGACATTTCTGGAATTTTCCCAGCAATGCTAATGGTTGAATAGTTATAATTTTTGATCGAGCATGTCAAGAGATCAAGTGTGGGATTATTATAATAATTTATATTACTTGTAATATAATCCTGAATGTTACTATAATAATCACAATTTTTATGATATAAAATTCAATTAAAATAAAACTAAAATGATTTGCACCAATTGTGTTTACAATCTAGTTGGCAGTAAATTAAAAAAAAATTATTTTCGACACTGTTTACATTTTAATTGTCATTTTTCCCAAGCAGAAAAAATAAATATTTCATCAACACTACAGACTACAGCACCATTGCTTCTCTAGCAAATATCCTAGATTCAATTTTTATTGAATGCACAATATATCCAAAGCGCTCATGCACTTCTTTTAAGCCGAATTCGATATCACAATATGGGGAGAGCGGCACAATTTGCTATGATTAAAGAAAAGTCTGAAACTGTGAATACCTATGTATTGTTACAATTTCTCTCTCTAGACATTAAGTGGGATATACCAAGTTCGTTAAGGGATGGAGGTCTTAATTAAATAAAATAATTAATTATAATTTCCTCATTTTATTAAAAATAACTACAGCATAATTCTCTGAACTGAAATCCTCACAATAAATTGAAATCACTTACTGTTTACAATTGACACCAATTAATAAAAAGTATAATTACGACAAAGAAATCAATGAAATCTAATAATTAAAGATCAGTACTAATATACAGCGTATCAAACTATTCAATTATTTGATAATTTATGCGTCTATATTTGACAGTCCTACAAGCGCCCTCGCGCACAGTAGGCTTCACTCGTCGGTTTCACACCCTCTCATCCATTCAAGCCATGAACACCTCACGCCGTCGTCCCGCTATCTCCAGTCGTTGTCCAGACTTATATTCGCTGGCGCACACTAGGCCAGGCAGTCTCCATCCAAGACTGCCGGCCGCTGGGTTGCGGCTATATATATATATATATATATATATATATATATATATATATATATATATATATATATAAAGAGTGTCTTAGGCCGCCACCTAGAATCTTCCCCAACTCGCATGATGCGTCGCGGAGGGCTGAGGCGCCAGCCAGTCTCACCAGAACATTCTTGCGTCGTCGCTAAACGTATAAAAAACTCTAGCAGGCGAGAGGAGGCCTGTGATGCCAGCAAGTCTGGCCGCTGTCGACATTCACGGGATTCCCAGAAGGGGTGGGGGGAATCAGGAGGCCGCGAGCGCATCGTTCTAGTAAGAGGAGAGGGCGAGGTGGGTCTCCGATTACAGCGCGAGGCAGCTGAGTCGGCGCCAGCTGCAGCATGAAACACTGCTCCCTCCTAAAGTCTGTTCGTCCAGAACAGACTCTACAGAATCAGGAACTTCGTACAGCGCCAGTCGGTCGGTGTGGACAACCTTAGACTTTGCTCGAGAGCCCTGTCGGCAAATCCTGTAGACCACATCATTTATCCGCTTCAGGATCCTGTACGGGCCTTCCCAAGATTTCTGTAGCTTCGGGCAATATCCCTTCTTCCTTTGAGGGCTGTACAACCACACCAGCTGTCCTTCTTGAAAAGTTTCTTCAGGTTTTCTTCGATCATATCGTGTTTGCATTCTGTCACTTTAAATGTTAAGGTGCCTCCGGGCAAATTCATGAATGTCGGTTAACTTCTGACATAACTTAATAGCACATTCAGAAGTGGCTGCTTCTTCCTCCACTGGACGTCCGAATAGCAGGTCACTAGATAGGTGGAGCTCTCTCCCAAACAGCATCTTTGAAGGTGTTACCCTTGTGGACTCGTGGACTGCCGAGCGATATGCAAGGAGAAATAAGGGTACCTTAGAGTCCCAATCCCTCTGATTATCTTCTACGAAGATAGCCAGATACTGTTCCAGGGTACGATTTAGCCTATCAACCATTCCATCCGACTGAGGGTGTAATGCTGTGGTTTGGGTTTTCTTCATTCCTAAAATCCCCGTTACTTCTTGGAAAAGAGTTGCTTCAAAATTTCGTCCTTGGTCCGAATGAAGCTCAAGTGGCACTCCAAACCTGGAGAAAACATGCTCAACAACAGCATCAGCTACTGAGCCAGCCTCTTGATTTGGCACCGGTATAACCTCGGGCCAATTTGTGAAATAGTTTTGTGCTACCAGAAGGCATCTATTTCAACTCTCAGTGATTGGTAGGGGTCCGAGAATGTCAACTGCCATCCTTTTGAATGAGGCTCCAACATTGTACTTCTGTAGGGGACAGCATCCCTTAACCCTCGGACTCTTCCTCGCAGTACATACATCTCATATACGGCACCACCTATCAACATCCTGCCGACAATGCAGCCAATAGTATCTCATTCGGACTCTGTCAAGTGTCTTATATACACCGAAGTGACGACCTTCTGCTGTGTTGTGCAGTTTTCTTAGTATTTCTGGGATTCAGCAATCTGGTAGCACCAATTGTAAATGACTCTGTCTACCGTCGTTATTTTCCCAATTCCTATAAAGCACGCCATTCTTTATAACAAAGGAATTCCACTGTGCCCAGTATTCCTCGACTGTCACACCTAGGCTAGTTATCTCCTCCCATTTCGATCGCCGCCCGGTTTCCTTCCACTCCAATATTGGATGCAAGGTGGGGTCACTTAGCTGATCATTTCTTATGTCCTTTTCGTCCCATGTAGATAACACATTACCAGATGCAGGGCTTTGAATTCTTATCCTCCTTGCTTTCCACCCTACACCAATCTTCTCCTGATGTTCACAATAACGACAGAATGGTTCGCATGGTTTCCTGTTGAGTGCATCTGCATTGATGTGAAGGCATCCAGACCTATGCTGTAATTCAAAGTCATATTCTTGCAGGTGCTGTATCCGCCGGGCTATTTGACCTTCGGGGTTCTTGAAATTTAGCAGCCAGCGTAACGAAGTATGATCAGTTCTTAGGATGAAGTGTCTGCCATAAAGATATGGATGAATATGTGCAATCGCAGTCACCACTGCCAAAAGCTCCCTGCATGTCACACAGTAGTTCCTCTCGAGCTTGTGTAGCACCTTACTGAAGTATTCCAATGGCCACTCTTTTCCATCCTGGATCTGAGATAACACAGCCCCGGTTCGAACATCACAAGCATCAGTATCCAGAATAAATTCGCCCTCTCTACTTGGGAAGCCCAGTACTGTGGAAGATATCAAAATTTCCTTTTAGTCTATTGAAAGCAATTTCGCAATCTGGGGTCCAACAAAATTTTATTTTTACCTCAGTCAATTCATGCCGATGTTTGGCGATAGTGGCGAACCCAGACACAACTCGACTGTAGTAAGCACATAACCCAGAAAACTTCGACTTTCAGTTTTATCCTTTGGTAGAGGCCAGTCTGTTATTGCTCTGGTCTTCTCAGGGTCTGTTTCAATCCCATGCACTGATACAACATTGCCCAAGAAATTCATTTTTTTTTTTTTTTTTTTTTTTTTTTTTTGGAAAAGGTAGCATTTCTCCGGAACTAATTTCAGATTGGCCACAGACACTTTCTGAAACACAGAATCCAAGCATGGCAGGTGCTCTTCAAAAGTTTTTCCTGTGACTAAAAATATCGTCTACGTACACCTGACAAATCTCTAAGGTCAGAACTTTCTCCATTAGTAGCTCGAAGGTGGCAGGGGCATTGCATAATCCATAGGGCATAACCTTCAATTGCCAGGTTCCTTTCCCTTGGACACAAAGGCAGTGTTTTCCTTGTATTCCCGGGCCACCTCGCATTGCTAATACCCACTCTTCATTTCCAGAGTAGAAAACGACCGTGAGCCTGCTAGGCTATCCAGGGTGCCGTCTATCCTAGGGAGTGGGTAAGAATCTTTCTTGGGCACATTATTAAGTTGGCGGTAAACAACACAAAATCTAATAGAACAACCTTTCTTTTTAACAAGCACAATGAGAGAAGACCATGAACTGACTGATGGCTCTATCACATTTAAATCCCTAATCCCTTTCAGAATACCGTCTACGACCTCATATGAAGCTAGTGGTAGTCGCCTTGATGGCTGCTTTATTGGCCTGGCATCCCCTGTGTCGATGTGGTTGCCTGCAACATTAGTTTTGCCAAGGTTATTGGGCTCGCAGGAGAAAGTACCTCTATTTCTCTGTAACAATTCTGAAACTGCCCTCTCCTGTCGCCAGTTGAGGTTTTCTTTTGTTCTTGTCAGCAGTTCCCTCAGAGCATCTGTAAGAGGACATTCAGTAGGTTGTGACAGTGAAGCTTCTGGAACATTTGGAAGTACCTGCGAGACCTGCTTGCAAAACCCTATTGTGGCCCCCGCTTCAAGGTGGATAGCATGGTCAGACAAATTAATCATCCTAACATGCAAACTGTCCGATGTTGAAGAAATAAATGTCCTGGCTACAATGACTCCATTTGATAAAATACCACCTTTCTGAGCTGGTTCGATTATGCCCAATCGCCTGACAAAATTTTCCCTGGCATCTGCCTGGAACAACAATTTCGCTAGAAGCAGGGCGCACAGTTGACTGATTACACACTACTGCACAGCTCATTGGCGAAGATAAATCTCGTCGTGTTGACACTACCAACTCGGTATTACCTACACATAACACCCCCAGTCGAATATCAATACAGCATCCCAGCTTACGTAATACATAAAATACTCAAAATTCACTCGTCCTCTTATTCATGCTATATATCAAGGTTACCGAGCTGTAAGAGTACCCTTCTCTTGCCTTTGATTGGTGTGGTCTCGCCTGTTACTGTAGCTATAGGCTGTTCACCGTAAAGTGAGCACTTAGGGCCCTTCTAAATTTTTCCTTTCATCCTATTTCCATCTTTCTGATGCTTTTTAGTATAGACATTGCTTTGTGACGAATTATCACAGTGGATACATTTCGCCGCTCTCAAAATTTAATACCTGATGCTGCAATAAGATATATTTATTTGTCGTTGAAGCCTGTTGGGAGGGCCTTAAAAAGTGCTCACTTTACCGTGAACAGCCTATAAATAGCAGTGATCCATGCTCTTATCGGATGATCGCTGGAGGGATGGCCCAAGAATGTCAGGTCTTACCCCTGTTATAGTCGCTCCTGTGTAAACGACCATCTGGCAAGAAACATCATCTAGACTCCCCTCCACCAATATGGCATTGAAGTCTTGTATCATTGTGCACACTAGCAAAAGAATTGGGGCCTTCTCTCCAGCAATCACCAACCTTTGCCCCCCAAGACTGGTGTTAACAAGTTTCCCGAAGACATTGCTCTCTCACCTGCCCCTTGGCGCCTTCTCCCTGGCTGTTGCTGCTGCTGCTGTTGCTAAGGAAAGTTGGCTCTCAGGTGCCCTGACTGTTAACACTTTCAACACTGTGGCCGTTAGGGTGGTGAATACCGAGTGTCCGTAGTGCGCACCCTAGAGGCGATGTCCCTCGTGATCGTCTGCAAGTCCTTCAACATCCTCTTGATGCTGCCCCCCCCCCAACTCCTTCAAGCATCACTGTCCGCACTGGAATATGGGGCACTGATGACTGCCGTGCTAACTCCACTTCCAGTGCTCGCGCCAAGGCATCCTGCATGGTGTGCGGCGCATATAACCGCACAGCTTGCCACATGTCAGTGTCAGCGATAGCATCGACGAAGAAGCCTACCGCGATAACATCTCGTGCCTCTTCTGAGCATCCCTCCAGAGACATGTGCGACAGCCTCACAAAGTCCTGCCACAGCTCCTGCAGTGGTTCGCCGGGTCGCAAGATACGACTTCGCAGTTGGGCATGGTGGGTGTGCCGCAGGTACCGGTCGCCAAATCGAAGCTCCAAAGCCGACACCAGTGTAAAGTATTCTAGACGATATCGTTCCGGCAGCGACTGCAGTATGCTCAACGCTGATCCCCTCAGTACAGCCGCCTGGTAGTACGACCGCTGCTCTTCAGTCCAGCCATTCAGGGTGGCCACGATCTCAAACGGGTTCTGGTACTCGCACCAAGGTGTCTGTCCATCATAGGGGATGGGCTTATTTGTGACGCTTTTACCCATCCCTGGCTGGGGGCGTACCTACACTGCAAGATTTGCTGCTCCTCCCCTGCGATAGCTTCACTGGCAGTGACCTTTACCTTCTTCTCGCTGCCCACACTCATCGTCTCGGAGGTGACTAATCTCTGCTCCTCTTCCGGCCCTGTATGTCGTCACCCCTGCTACTGCAAGAACTCCTGCCATTCCTTCTTGAGGGCGCTCACTTCCTGTTTCATTTCTTGCTTAACACAGTCGATCTTCTTGTCTACACAGTCTCTTTTATTGTTTACCAACTCCCTCACACCTTCTATCTTTCTGTCCACATTCTCATTTACACTGTCTATTTTTCTATCTACACTGTCTATTTCTCTGTCTACACTTTCGTTTACACTGTCTATTTTTGTCTACTACTCTGTTAACATTGTCTATTTTCTTGTCTACTAATTCACTAACACTAATAATTAGACTATTTACATTTTCATTAACACTACTAATCTGACAATTTATATTTTCATTTGCATTACTAACAGATTCCCTAACACTACTAATCTGACTATTTACATTACTTGTTTTACCACTCTGTCCTTCGATTAAGGCACGAAGTGCTTCCATGTCAGCCGACATTTTCGTGGTTAGCATTCACAAATTACTTAATAATTTCCTGACCAAATAATATAATGATTATATTTACAAATTTATCCTGCTAGTAATAACCTGCTGTAATACTAATTCCAAATATTTTATTTTTTATAAAATGCCTCCATCACACTTCACTCGTTGGTTTCACACCCTCTCGTACATTCAAGTCACGAACACCTCACTCGCCATCATCGCGCTATCTCCAGTCGTCGTCCACACCTCTATTCGCTCGCGCACACTCGGCCAGGCGGCCTCCATCCAAGACTGCCGGCCGCTGGGTTGCCACAGTACATATAATGTCTTAGGCCGCCACCTAGAATCTTAAACCAACTCGCGTGATGAGTCGCGGAGGGCAGCGCATCATTCCAGGGAGGGGAGGGCGAGGTGGGTCTCTGATTACAGTGCAGGGCATTTGAGTCGGTGTCAGCTTCAGCACCTAACAGTATCATAGTTGTAACACTTATGTAATATATGTTTAGTTCTTAATTGTCTACAACCTTGAGTAAACGACATTATATAAATATACCTACTCTATTATGCATTGTTCTCATTGAACGATACACACTAACTGGAATCAATTAATTTTTCATATAATTTTTGGTTTTGCTAATCTTTATTAACAACTAACACATCCCTTACATAATCTATTTTAAGTTACTTTACCTTTTTCCTTCTGCAATCATTTGCACTCTGTAGCTCTCTGCTTCTGCTGGCAAACGGACAGTGCTGTTTAGTTCACGTTCTTTCCTCTGCACTTCCTGTTCTTCAATTTCAATCTGTTTCCGGCGTTCAACTACATCAATCTGGATCTCCTCATTACGAATTCTTTGACGGATTTTCGCAGCTTGTAGTTCGTAAGCGAGCTGGGCCTCCGCTTTCTTCAAACATAAAAAAGTAATATTGTAAGAAAATTACAGCACAATGGACATATTACGGTATAACTATGAATAGCATATATTAAATTAATATTATTCTTCATGGCAAAAAAATTAAACATCGATGCATATTAGTTTGTAAATTTGCAAATCTCAGAAGTTCAGTAATAATTTAGTGCTTCACTTTTATGGAAATATACTCGCTGTCATATAAATTTTTGTAATAATAAGGAGCAATTAGATTAAAATTTTAATTTTATAGTTTGATGGTGTTGGCAAAATGAATAGGTTATTGCATCATCACTTCATCACGACGATGTTCCGTCAACTTTCCACAGAGAAGGGCACATTTATTACCTTGTTTGATAAACTGACTTTTCTCTGGATACATGTATCGGTAAAATCATGGTGTAGAATGAAAAATGTTGTGCAAACCAGTGGCAGTTATTATAACAAATTAGTTGTTTAGAATATTCTGAATAAATGTTTCCTTATTACAAATAATCTATTTATATATCATCCTCTTGTAATATTTGTATTATATTTAAATTCTCTTAATATCTCATCGAAAAATGTGAAAATATTTTTTTCCCGCATTTATATAAATTTTAAATTTCTTAATTTCAAACAATAATATTTTTTTTAAAGTATGTACACATTTTTAACATAATATGTTCTAGAACATTTACAAACTATATTCATATCTAAAAAAAATAGTTTTTATTATAAATAAACTATTTAATTTGTTTTTCTGCATTTTATTGCACAACAATTAATTCTAGAAAATGATTGTGTGAAATTTTGCCGTTTTTATTATCTTCATTTATTAAAACACCAACACCCCAATAACCTTAATTTGTCATTTATTATTTTTGATTTTTTTTTGGCTGATTATTTTATAATGTTAGTTTCGAGTAAATATGTATTAATTTATATATATTTTTGTCATTTTAAAATAATTTCTGTTAAGGTATACTTTATTTTTTAGTGTAAGCCTAGTTAGGTCCTTAAGGTCTGTTTGGCTGACACTTTAATTTCCCCAAATATAATTAAAACATTTTTTTTGTATATAATTAATGCAATAATAGTTCAATATTTTATATTTTAATTGTTATCCTATACATTCTTATTATATTAAACTTTATTTAAACGTTCGATAAATTAAACACAAATTTTATTAAGTCTCAATTTTTGTTTTCTTATTACATATTACACAAATTTAATTTGTAATTTAATGTTTCTCATTTTTAAATATTATCTTTATTTTTATATTATAGATGAATACGCTTTTCATTTAAATAGAATTTCTGAACCGAAGAAAATATTATCAGCTTGATAAAAACATGTAATTTCCATACCTTAATTATTTCGCAAATGAAACATTTTACAAAAATATGAACAATTGTATAATTTAACTATTTAAGAAAAATAAACATGCACTTTTTTCCGATTTGCATGATACTAATTTCATAAAAATAAAACACAAAACAGTGTATTTTTATGCAGTGAAATTGATGTATCACTTTAAAATGTGAAGAAATGTGTAAATATTGATAATAAATTTGATTTTTAACTCTAAGAAAAATAATTAAATACTTATCTCCAAAAAACATAAATTATATTAAAACAATTATGAAATGTGTGCTATTTAAGTGTTAAATATTATTCAGTTAAAATTCCAAAATTATATTTAAACTAAGCTTATAGAATATCTATTAAATATGGAAACATTTATAGTTTAGTCAGCTATAAATTCACGAATATTGAAAAAGAAGCGATTTTTGTATTTCGAGAGTTAATTGTTTATGAAAGTTTTAACCTTTCCTTTTGAAATAAAAACAACACATTTAATCACCATTTTGAAAATATGAAATGAAAATGGATATTTAACATATACTGACAGATCTAATGTTCTGATATTACAAATTAAGAACACTTATTCAGTATTTATTTTCTATTATCAGTTTTACAATAAAATTATATATTTTACTTAGACATAAATACAAAAGTAATCACAATTGCATAGAAAATAAATGACAAAAATAATGTATGCATTTACACATAAATACTGAAAAACTATAGCACAAAACCAAAATAATATAACCCAATTATAAGAAACAAACAAGCAATATACCGTTTAAACCAATAGTAGAAGGAAAATGGGAAGTTTGGCACACTGAAGTAGGGTGGTGGCACATGTAACTTTCAGGCTCTGCCATTCTGGTCAGCCAGTGGCCATTTTCCCTAAAAACATACCCTTTTTCCCCTCGAAATCGGCCATTTCTCCTTTAAAGTGACCCTTTTTCCTTAAAAATGCCAATTTTCCCTTTTAAAAAAAAGCACAGAGCCCACCGTTTGCAAAAACAATTCCCCAATGGACCCAGGTAATGACCTTGACCCTGGTGAAGTTTGACCTTTAATACCAAAAACATTGCAAAATTCTAAAAAAAAAAAAAAAAAAAAAAAATCACCTTTATTCGCCCTCGTTATCACTTCTCCCCTCTAATTAATTAATTGTATTGTATGCAGTTAGCTTGTTTTTTATTCGTCATTGTTTTCATTTTCAGCACCTATGTGGTGCTAGTGCATTGAGTACCGAATAACCCACCAGGGAAGCTGGCGATTTAGCGACCCAGTGGAAGCCATATTTTTTATGATTTTAACTTATAGGTGGTGCTGTTGGTGCCCTCCATATTGTATTATATTTTCAATGTCTAGGTAGTGCTAATATCTCGATTCGTCACTTGCTATTGACCTGCATTTAATGGTGATAAGGACCATTCCTGCAAAGTAGGTAAATTGTAAAATTTAATTATTTTGTTTTATTTTTTAATGTAAGTATTTTTATTTATACTAATTTTTATATAAAGCAGGGCCTTTTAATATATATAAAACACGACATATTTTTTAAAAACTAATTTTATTCGGTGATGACTAAAAAGAGGATATACAAAGGTTTATTAAATTGGAATCTTCTGTGTTCACTGCTCGATATCTGCATTGACAAACCCAGGAATTGTAGCATCAGGAACAATGTAGTCATCTTCGATTCCCCAAACTGCCATCTTGGCTGCAGACAGCTCATTCGGCAAAATCGATAAATAATTTTTGATCGATGAGGTATCCCCACATCTCGAGAGTGATCCACCTCAAACAACTGAGAATATACGCAATGTGGTAGATCAGGTGAAGAATACCACTGCTCGTTATTTTCATAGATGCCATGTTGGATCCATATTCTTCATTTAGGGTCCCCCTGAATCGCAGGAAAGATTGGCATTGAAGAGTGCATATATCTTGGTGTTGGGCTGGTATCCAAGCTTTCGTTGGTAGTGTGCATTGTCCAATCAGGAATGGCCGGTATGCTAGAAGTTCTACTTTCGTCACACTATCTTCAATAACCACCGGCTGTTCGATATTTAGGTAATCTTCCTTGGCGAGCGACTTCGGAACCGAGACTGCGAAGAAAAATCTCGTTTGTGTCTTAACATTTTGGTGACATGCGATGTACTGATTTAAGGTATTGCACAAAAATTTGTTTTATCGCTTATGGTCGTCTTAAATCTTATTCCCGTCTTATCAAATGCAGGCATATAGCAATTTCTTCATTTCAAATGTTCAACTCTCTATGCTGGTCAACGGCTGTTACGACCACCTCGTATGCTCTCTTCGCGACGACCAGAACATAAATGATGCTTTGTGGTGTCACGGCCAGTTTAAGACTTGGAGGGATCATAGGCGAAAATTCGTGCAGTGTATTGCTTGGCCTGCCATTAAGGTGCATTTAATGGTGCATAATCGCTAAATTGCAGTTTATTCATATCATGTTTGCTGGCAAGATGTTTATAGGGCGCGACGACTCGTGTTTTGCCAGTTTCGTAGTTGCGTGTCTCGAACCCCAGAATTGTTCCAATGGAATCCAATTCGTAAAGTCGATATCTTCACTGCATCTGATGACACTTCAGAGTATTGGGGTTCCCACGTAGTTCGACTTCTGTGTTGGGGGACAGTGAATTTTCAGTGTACCTTCAAATGTTATCTTGTTCATAAGAGTCTACAGGCAGCGATATCTCATGGGAGAGATTACCACTTTCAATGAGGTAAATATTAACGTTTTTGGTTAGAAAATCGACAAGACCTCTGCGCCATCCCTCCTCCAGGTCGAGTGGCAGAAAGTGTACCGCAAGCAGCCTGGAGATACGGCCCATCCAAGTAAGCATTATCGACATGACTGATGGTTCTCTGTCGATTTATAGCCATTTGATACAATTTCTTGTCCGAAAGAACCAGGAACCGAAGACACAACTGTCCGCAGTTCTAAGTGTTCTGTATTTGCTCCAGCTCGTAGTTATATTTCAGCTTTAATCCTTTAAGGTACACGGCAGTTCAGGTGGAACATCTAAACTCCCAAAACTGTCATAATAGTCTGCATGTTTTACATAAGCTACACAGTATGTTCCAGGCCCGGCTGTCATGTCTAGGTTAATTACAGCACATTTGTCTCTCTTGGGTTTAGGGGATAGTTTCTCTCTCGTAAGCACTTCTCTAAAATTAGGTATCTTCAATTTGCGCACAAACATTAATGCCTCGTCCTTCTGCGTCGCTTTTTCGCATTTCCACCTCTTACTGAGAATGGTCTTAGGTAGAGGCCTTGGCCAGCCCATGGCGATAACTTTTATATTTTTGCATTGCTCCTTTCGGCCTTGGACAACTACTTCTGCTCGTTATTTGCTGTGTTGATGGCTCGGGTGATAACACTCGTGGCTCCGATTAGGCCCCCGAAAGCCCCAAGTGCACGATAAATCAATGGAAAAATCAACCAGTAGATATTTTAATTGTCTTGCATGCATTTCTTCCATTTTTTACTGCTTTTCATTTCACTTGTGCCTTTATCTTGCTGTTTGCACCCATTCCTGTATTCACCTTGGTCTTCTTCACATTGATACGCCCCACACTGCTATTTTCTCTCCCAACACAGTCTCATTATCACTACGGCCTTCTATGCAAGTATCTTGTCTGCCTGGTGTCGGGTATCCAGATACTTGTTTAGGGAGTCAGCAATTTCATGTTTCTTGCATGCCTCATCCTATGCATTGATGCCTTCACCACGTGACAATATTTTAGCCAGCTTGGTTCCCAGCCTGCATTACTTGTATCCAGAAATGTACAGCACAAATGGTAGATTGTTGATCAGCATATCAACGATCCAGCTTCCAGTTATGGTCTTACCCCTTCGAGACATCGCGGTGAACTGTGCGCGGAAAGTATAAATATGTTACTTGTACAATTTCTGGTTTCAGTTACATTGTAGACTTGGAGCAGTACGGATGTAATGTTCTAATGATGCATATCCTTTTTCACTTCTGTGGTAAAGCATTTACAGATTTCTGCAAGTTGTGCAGACATAAAATAACGACCTGCAGAATGAAAAGTTAAAGTATGACGTTTGAGTGAAAACTCTGCCAGAGACAGCTTACGAGGAGTAATATTCTGAAGACACCTTATAAAATTTGCAAAACTTATTCTGTGCAAAGACAATAATGTCATCATTTGCAATCTCCACATGCTTTGCAATTTCTTTGTAATCCCTCCTCAGTTGCTGAACAATCAGCTATGCATGCTCCACACACTCTGCAATCAACCCCGCATGCTCCGCAATCAGCTCTGCATGTAGCTCTGCAATCAGCTCTCCGCACTCTACCCAATAAGCTCTACACACTCTGCAAGATAGTATTAACATACGTACTATGAAGCAAGATATTACACTACCCATATGGATTACTCATGGTGATGAAGCTTATCCCACGAATCACATGGAAGCCTATGTCCGAATACAGAAAGGTGCAACTTCGCAGGCCCATCAAATTGTGGTAAGATGTGCATCCTACTAAGCCTGCTGGACGAGAATGGTCTTCGGTTCGAGAATGTGTACCCATATCCGAAATCGCTCCAACAACTGAAATACCAGCGACTGGCATACATACTGCAAGTTGTGGATGGCGTGAGTTATTTCCCTTGCAGCGATAACGAAGCCCTCGTGCCTCCTAGCAAAGCATTTCTAAACTTGATATTTGTCTGTGATGACATTGCCTGCGAGAAACTAAAATGCATTCAGGAATACTTTAGCATGGTATGGCATACAGAGGTGGAATGCATGTAACTCAGCCAGACTTATAAGTGCATAATCAAAGAGTTTATTCGCAACAATGCAAATGTTTTGGTGTAGTTCTGAATGGACGATACAAATTTGTAGAATATTTACGAATATCATGTAAATACTGACATGACATTCTTGGAATTTAAGCATTTGTGTTCTATATGCTGAAAAGACAAGAACAGATTTTGACGATCATTAAGTATTGGCCCCTATATAATGGAAGATATTGTTGGAGCTTCGATCAGTTCATCGCCAACCATCGAGATTGAGTTACATCATATCGAAATCCAGGCAAAGTAGCCTCAAGCTGATCTTGACAAAGATGAAGATCGAGGTTGTCTTGTACCAAGAAATGATGGAACTTGTAATTCTGGTAGAAGAATGTTTCGAAATGTCGAAGAACCTGGACGATATGAGGATGCTGCTACTAAACAATTCGTCCTCGAAGCTGGTAATAACATCATCTCGGAATTGGGCAGTATCCACTTGAACCTGTGTTGGTTCGTAGACAATTGGAAAATGTGCGAATTGCCTGTGCTGTAAGCTATTGCCATCGCAGGTCTCGGTGTATGTGTGCATGTATCCATATTCTGCGATGAAACTGTATTCAATACTAACATAGCCAGGCTTGCTGCTTGCCTAAATGTTCTTAGGACAAAACATTGCCATCGTGACGAATGGACCACTGCACCACTACTAAATGAGTGTGCATCAAATTTTTTCCTACTTCTATATAATATGGATTTAGATGCGGCATGTCATCACACGGAAACTAAAATATTCTCTTTCATTTCATGTTTACCTGTAACTTGGCCAATCCTGGTCCGAGGTCGAGACACACCATTTGTCCAGTAGCTATGTATTCCTCCATGCACATGTCCAATCAGGTTCTGACCTCTTGCAGACATGTCGCTGCTGTTCGTCGTAAAGTTTAGTCAGCTTGTACAGCGAAGGGCAGCCATACTCGAACTGCACATTGATGATTTTAACTTCGTTTTTGTACAAGTCGTTCAGTCATTTTTCCTGCTCGGGCCTCGCCACATAAATCGGCACTTACAGGTGCTGCATCAGAAAGTCTCGCAGCACGTTTCCAACTTGATGGTACGACATCTTGCCTTCGTCCCACTCCAGTCCGTGGTAGTACTTGTTCGGCCAGTCGTTGGTATTCTTGCGTTTCTCCCTCAACAGTTTCTACAAATAAGGGGGCCAGAAGCAAGACCGTACGCATCTTGTCATCATCGCCAGAGGACGTTATGGTCTCCTAACCGCCCTGGCTCTGGAAGTCTTGCAAATTACAGTAAATCCTAATACAAATTGTGGTGAGAACTGGAGACCGACTTTCTAATATACGTGCTTAGCTCATCATGTTCACCAGTCCCGAAAAACAGTCGTGGCTCACTATTTTGTCATGCAAAATGTTATCCTTGGAAATAATTTTTATGTGAAATCCACCACACTGTTCTGAAATCGCTCGTTTTGTTTGGATGTGTCGAAGACCAAACTTCTGCGAAATAATTCTGGACTCAGTACAGGGTAGGGCTTGCGCCTGTAGTAGTGCTTGAATCTGGGTATACTGATAATATGGCAACTTAAATCCTTCTTGGTCGAAGGAGGTGTTCAAATCCCAGTACGGATAATTTTCGCTATTCAAAAATATGTTTATGTTATGGATGCTACAGTGGTCGAAGGTTGATTTGTCTGCCGAAATGTTGTTCTGCTTGTTCGTTTGAAATGCCAGTATGATATAATGGGGATTTTTCATGCTTGAAGATGTCTTCACGACCCAGTAGTTTCGTGTGGCGGACCACAGGAGGACCAGGCAAGTAGCGAAACTCGAACTTCTGAAGGTTAGGCAGATTATTTTTTTTTCTTTCTTGATATAGTTGTTGCTTTGTGTGTTCGCAGGTGCTCGGAGTCACATCGGGAACTAACCATTCTATGTTGATCAGCATTACAGAGATAGGTTGTGGGTTTTCTTCGTCTCCTAACACTGCATCGAGATGCGAGGTGGCTAGCATTATCAACAGTTCTGGCTTGGTTCCTATTATCTTCGGCGAAACCAAGTAACATCGATAGTGGTACACTCACCTAGAACTTGCCTTCTACGAAAATGGGAATTTTGTAGCTTACTTTAACTCCCCAGCCTGCCATTTTTACCATGTCGTGATTATTAGGTGTGAGCGAGAGAGAGAGATGTTATTGTGGTTGTTATGCCCACATCCCACATTTCATCAAAAGTAAAACTATTCAGTCTGTACATTCCCCACTCGAAAATGTGAAGTATACCATTGCGAATGAACGCGGCAGTCATGGGATGGGTCCCATCCTCTTTTGTGAGCATACCTTGGATGCTCAGGAACAATTGCGAAGACAGGGTGTAAAAATCTTAATGCTGTTTTGGCATACAAACCTCTTGCCCGAAGGCATAGGAGCCTGTCAGATTCAGCTGGTTGCATTGCAGCTCAAATTTGTCGGTTCTGTCATCGAATTTTGCCTGCTGGGTCACGTTAAATACGTTGTCTTCCATGCCTGTTCACTTTAAACACTAGGGTACATATAAACTCTTCATTGTCACATATTAGCATGCTGGTGTGTCAAGCTCTCCTGATCCCAGGGTTTTGTGCTGCACTCGAGTTTATGCGCGGTTCACCTCGCGAAACTCAGTCCCATCATTTCAGGTGCAAGCTCAAAGTGATTTCTTCGATTCTGAAATATATCTGATTATCGTCCTGATCGACGATCATCACGACCACATAGTGCACACTCTTCGCGATCATGGGAACCTACATGATAAATGAATTTTCTCAGAAAAAAGGAAGTGTTGTTTTTGCTAGGAGGTGTGATGCAGATCGGCAAATGCAAGGTGAAAACCATGCAAGGTATGTGCGAACTTTTGTTTTTTTAGGCATTCTGGACACTACATCGAATCGGATTTGCACAAGTACTGATGCCTGCTACAGTCCAGTCATGCCTATTACACAAACAATAACCCTGCAACACTGTGATTTAAGGACATGATCCATGCGAAATTCGGCATTATCGCAGGACTGTTTCCGCGACTGGCCGAATCTATTTGATCGGGTCTGCTGCTGCAAAATATTGATGCTAAACACAATATAGACTATGTGTTTAGGGACCATCCAATCGAATTGGTAGATTGACTATGACTACTGGTCACTTCTCAGGCTGCGAGTAACCAGTCACACACCAACGAAATTATATCCTTAATAGAAGAACCCGTCGAAGCTGGCTGCATCATGCGATAACGAAATGTGCAGTTTCTAGGGAACTGCACAGGTCGACCAAAAGGAATTATCCTTGGAGAATATAAATCATGAAAGGAATGGACGGTATTTTCCTATCTGACCTGATCGAAATGCAAGAATTTGCTTGCGCGAATAAAGGCCACCACTATATTTTGACCATTCTAGACGTGTTTTCCAAGTAAACCCGAGCAAGGATGCTTAAGTCGAAGACCGATGCCACAGCAGACATGTTGCATGAAGGATGCATACAGAAATATCTGCACATCAATGATAGTAAGGAATACTTGAATGCTACTTTCCGTGCTCTGATGGAAAGGTATGGTACAAACCACTATACCACATACTCTAGGCTCACAGCCAGGATCGTGGAGGACTTTCACTGGATTCTAAAATCTAACTGTGGAGACATTTCATTGCAAAACAGAAACTGCAAGTGGCTGGGGATATTGCCGAAACTCGTCCACGAGTATAATTCTACCATTCATTCTATCACTCGTACAAAGTCCGAAAACATCAAGGATGATTCCCTGCTTTGGACTGTTTAATCCAACATGAAAAGGAGGGACCTGCACACATCTAAAGGCTAGATCAGTGTCCTGGTGTGCATCTCCAAATAGCACAGCATTTTCCACAAGGCCTTTAGTCACAACTGGTCTGTAGAATTGTACAAGGTAGTACGCATATTACATATGTACCCACATACACATTACCTCGAGGATATATGTGATGAACCCATTGTCAGAGGCTTTTATGCAGAGAAGATCTAGCCTACACAGTTTACCGATGTTCATTTGGTGGAAATGGTGCTGAAACGACTTAATGGATGTGTGTATGTGAGGTGGCTTGGGTACTCGACGCTTGATGACTCCTGCATCGACGAGAAAGACATTCTGAAATAGGACTTACAAATGTTTTTTTTAATTGTGATATGTACATACATTTCTAAAAATAAATGTGTTTTAATTTAACTGTGTAATTTAATTGTTTAAGTCTTGACTATCTTCATTCGCAATATTACAGGGTTGGGGATAGCACTGTACAGATGCAAACTTATGAGAAAAAAATGCTAACACTGCTATGTGCAGACATCACCGTTATCCAACACCACGTCTGTGCAGTTATTTTTTTTTAAACTTTTTCAAACGCCTGTCTGTGCCTGCTCGCAAAACTCAACTCCAATTTTCTAAATATGTTTCAATATTCAGAAACTATATATATAGACACTTAATTCTTCCAGAGTTTACTAATACATTTCCCCCCTGAATGATGGGACATATGGGAATTATAAAAAAAATTGGATAAATTTTTTTTACACATATTTTATTTATCAAAAGTATTCGGTATAAACATTCATATTATTTTTTTTAACATTAAATATTTACTTAATTTTTTCAAATTTTTTTGACATTTACGATTTACTTTCTTTTTTGTCTGGATTACTCATATGTTAACAAGCAAACAGAATTTTTGCCACATCCATGTTACCATGCTATATAATTTTTATGTTTCATTTGATATTCGCTTTCTTTTTTATGTTTAATATGTATAGTTTTCCCCCTGCATTATTCATGCATATAAAAGCCGGAAGATATTATTTTTAAAAATTTTGTTTACACACACCAACACACATTAATCAACAAAATAAATCACACTGGCAACTGGAAATCACTAATAAAAATTATTTTACACGAAGTTGCCAGTTACAAAAAAAACTGTATCGTAGCTTTATTTGTTACTATCCAAAATCCTTCACCATCTTCGTCCTGCGAACTGGTTCTCACCTCGCACAGTAATTTGCGACACATCGTCGTCCACTCAACGAACAGAACCACGTCGCCTTCTTCGTTCAGTAGCAGTCTAAGAGTCTCGCCATCACAATCTTTGTTAAAGCGAAGCAACACCATTCCCTGGCTTCCTCGTCATATTTCGTAATCCCTATGCTAGAAGTCCTTAATGATAATTGTTTCACCCACGTTCAGCTCCCACAAACTATCAATGCAGCATGATAGGGTTACGTCCAATCTCATATCGTACACTGCACAGGTTTTGCCATCCTACAGAATTCTGTACATAATATAAACTTTCGAATTGTCTTCGGCATTCATGATACACGGGTTGTAGGCAGGTACCAGGGCATAATAAAGGTGAGCATGACTCGCGCCATCGCATGCTTCTATGTTTTTACAGCATCCTCATACAATGGGTCGCCTAGCCAGTACTTTACTGTCCAGAACCCCGGGACGGCATTGGAATAACACTTCACTATACCTGGCTCGAAGGAGCTGGTATATGTCATCTCATGCATCAAAGCTCGTGGTGGCGATGGTGGTGCGATGGGAATAGCCGGCCTCAGCCAACTGCTGTTGCTAATGCTGCTGGCGACGGTGATCTGTACGGTGCCCTCATGTGCTGGAAGCCAATCATCACATGAAGCCAGGGTGAAGGCAGTGATGGTGCCGGGATGTAGACACTATGTGATCAGCTGCATGAGGTCGGTGGTTGTCTGGTCTGTGGAGCCGTTCATGTTTTTTCACTGTGTGTTGCCTTCGATGTTGTTGGTAATGGTGATGGTGTCAGTGGTGGCTGCTGCTGCACGATGCTGTGCCTTGCACTAGGCACGGGAATACGGAGTTTCCGGAACTGATGTGGTGCAGCCTCCGAAGCACTCCCTGCATGGCGGACAGTCGAGAATATCTTCATCCAGTGGAAATTCAAGATATTTTTCCATATCGAGGGCTGTGAGCGAGCGAAGCCTCCCATACGTGACGATCGCAGAAATTATTTCCTGACCGGTGGTACAGCATGCAAACATCTGCTGCTTGGTGATGGAAAACAAAATAACTTCCAGACGAGAAATAAACCATGCGTGCCTTAAGGTGAGAAGGTATGGCGACAGCAGCAGGCGGGAGACTGGTTCCCGAGGCCATACGTTGGCATATATGTGGAATGGAATGGTAGCGGGGAAGGGTGAATGCAAATGTTTGGATTCGACAAACTAGCCAAAGGAGGGTAGGGAGAGTGGGTGATCCTGCTGATGCAAACATTTGGGGGGGGGGGAGATACTGACTCTATGGTGATGTAGAAGATGGTGGGGTGGGGGTAAAGGAGATCAGTACACTTCAAATAATGTTACATGCCGTAAACAATTATTTCCTACAACTGTGCACTTTCTCGCTAATTATTTCTATGCAAAAGGAACTAAAAATTATTAGACATCATTCACGGTGATGTGTCAATACTTATTTATAGAGTAATTAATTTTATTGAAATACATTGTTTTTAAATTTAAATACTGTATACATGTTGTTGGCAAGTAGGGGGTGGTGTTGAGGGGGTAAGAAAATTGAGGGGGGAGTCGAGGGGGTGGGGTGAGTATGGCGTGAGGTGATGGTGAGGGGTGTGATGAGAATGATTATTTACTGAAATAAGTTATCTATTAAAATATTGTTTACGTGCTGTTGGCAAGGGCGTGGCAGTAAGGGTTGGAGTGACGTGTAGGGTGTGGGATCGGTGAGGAGGGCCATCAAACACGGCTGTCCCAGGCCGCCAGCCGCCTGTGACGTCATCGCAGGCGAGTATTCCTGAATCCTGATGTATGATACCTTCACCAGACTACCCTTTATCACGTACTTATACGAAGAAGAGGCATATTTACCTAAAATTCTTAAGAATACAAAATTACAAAAGAAAAAACTTACAGCAGTATTAATTTCTTTGTCGAAATTGGCTTTTTGTAACTTGTACATTCTCGAATTGTCTTCTATTTTGGTATCAGTACTATATTTTACGTCCATTGCAGACTTCTCGCATTCTGCCTCCTGAAATTAATAAGAAAATTATTCAACAAAACACAGTGTTCAGTAATGTTTGAAATGATATAATGTATCAAATATATGTTAACATTAAAACTTATTAATAGTGTAAGTATTCAAGTGCGTGTGTGTGTGTGTGTGTATCGATGCGTACATATATTTGCATGTAGACAATAGGCAGTTTGTCAACCATGAATTCTGTCCCGAGTTCGTTCATATTTTATATGGCACAGTATGGTCCTCCATGAACAGCTGCTGCGACCACAGCATTTGCCAGCAGATTATGCCCCTCGGACTGAATTTTGCCAATGGCTCATGCAGTAGTGTGATACTGATTTCCTGGCGCTTTAATGTTTACAGGCGAAACCACATTCACACAGGAAGGCTTTTGCAACAGTAGGAACGAAACCAACCTACACATAACTGTAACGACGGGCTACCAGCCCTGCTTTGCCAGTAATATTTGGGCCAAAAATATTTTGTCTCAAGCACATAAGCATAATTTCGTGATCAAATCAATTCAACCACGGTCATAGAATGGGACAATACTATTGGCCTATTCTTGCTGCCTAACAGTGTGTCAGGATTTCAATATTATTTATGATTACCTGAAGTTCCGATTGCCACAGTTACCAGAGGATGTTCCTCTCGCCATCAGAATGGATGTGGCTGTAAAACGACGGTGCACCTCAACACAGCATATTCCACTCGCTGGATAGGATGGGGTAGGCCCCATGCTTGGCCATGCTCCCCAGACCTTATGCAACTAGACTTTTGGTTGTGGGGATTTCTCACGGCGTATGTGTACAAGACACCCATGGAATCTGAAGAGGACCTGTTAGTGAGGGTCATGGCTGAATGCGATCAAGTGCGAGATACAAGGAGATTTTCAATGCGTCCACCAGTCTCTAATATACCATATGAACTACGGCATTGGCGGGCACATTTAGAACATCTGTTGAGAAATTGGTTCTGATACACCACCTGCATAATCTCGAATGACTGCTGTATTTGTCCTTAGGTGCTCTCAGTGTCTTCAGTACCTATGACGCATTGCTACATCACGGAATTTATATATATTTAGATACATTAGTAAAGAGTCACGCTACTGGGCCCATTGCGTATTATCACAACTCTCAACTTATTGCAACACCGACTGCATTGTACATCACACATCATCCCTGGATGCACCAAACGTGTTTTTATTACAGATACGGTCACAGTTAGCCAGTGCAACCAATATACTGTTGTATTCGTTTCTACCTTATTCTGCACAATCTGCCACCTACACAGCTAGACTTTAATGCAGTGCTTTTCCTAATGCTAATCTCTTTGCTGCGTGCTGGTTCCTGGCTATACTAATTCGATGGGGAAAAACCGCTGTATTCCTCGAGGTGAACTAAGGGTTGCCTACTCACCAGGCCACAGTATTGCGACCACTGGAAACGTAGTTCGCGAATTGACTGGAAACAGTGGGTCCTAGAAAGTTGCAACTAGGGAGTCTTATTTTCTAATAACAATGCCCTGCTTCATCTGATGATATATACATTAAGTTTAAACTCGCATTATAAATGTTGCATGCAATGAAAGGGTGCCAACCCATATGATTTATATAATAGGGGTGTGTACGACGTACCGAACCTTCATTTTATCTTATATCTTGGCATACTGAATCCGTAAACCGATCTGTATTATTCTAATGCCAGTACTTTGCATAGTATACCTTATAACATGCTTGTCTCCCTCTACCTTTAAGGGCATCTACAGCCCTTATTATATGAGATGGACGATGTATATCCTGCATCATTCTTTCTCGTTTCTGGTCACGAAGCACATACCCGAGTTTGTACATAAATTCCTAAACACATTGCATACACACACACACTCTCTCACACACACACAAGATGATTCGCAATTAGAAAGACAAAGTTCGGGAGGTGATTCTTCATGAAAAAGTAAAAGGAAAACATACGCGACACTTTAAAACTAAACCGAATATTAAGGGAGGTATGGTATACTCCCTATAAAAAAAATTGGTTTTAAACCGTATTTGTGAAAAATATCGGTAACAAAGTAAAATACAATAACAACTCTAGGGACATTATTATATGTTATCGGGACCTTCAACGTAAGAGCCGCTATTTGGCACAAATACAGCTTAAAATTTCGTTTTCCTTAAGGGCTCATAACTGCCTTAATTTTGAAGTGTCACATATGTTTTCCTTTTACTTTTTCATGAAGAATCACCTCCCGAAGTATGTCGGTATAACTTAGAATCATCCTGTGTGTGCGTGTATATATGTATATAACACTTGTATTTGTAACTGAAAATAAAAAAAATAGAAAATAGAAAATACAAAAAAAAAAGTTAAATAGTACAAAAAATTCTACCTGCAGCTACAGATTTGTAAATCTATAAAATCAACCTCTCAAAAAAAATTGTCCATTCGTGAGAGGATTTTATAAAGTTGATATATATACATATACAGATATATATATATATATATATATATATATATATATATATATATATATATATATATATATATATATATATATATATATATAGCTGTATATATACATATATGTATATATGTATATATACATATATGTATATATGTATATATACATATATACATATATGTATATATACATATATACATATATGTATATATGCATATATGTATATATACATATATGTATATATACATATATATATATATATATATATATATATATATATATATATATATATATATATATATATATATAGCTGTTTAATATTTAATATTTGTAGCAAATATATACTTAGAAATAACATCAATGATTACTATATACAAATTTTCTTCAATCATAGATGATTTTTCTTTATGGAAATACGGGAAATTTAAAGAAAAATCATCTATGATTGAAGAAAATTTGTATATAGTAATCATTGATGTTATTTCTAAGTATATTTTTGCTACAAATATTAAATATAAAACAGCTAAATACATTGTAATATATATGAAAATTTATTGAAAAGAAAAAAACTTAATTACACACAAGGTGATAAAGTTAGATAATTTTATAATTAATATTTCAGTGAACTTAAAGAAAACGTACCATAAAACATTATTCTACCTACTTTTAACTTAAAGCAAGTGTGGTAGATATATTTAATTGTACGTTAAAAATAAAACATGGGAAAAATTTGCATTAAATGAAGATTATAAATTAGAAATCTTAATAATTGAATACAATGTTACAATTTCATAAATATTTGCGCTTGATATAGACATTTATTCATGCATATTTATCAGCATAAGTTTTTTTATTATGTGCTGTGATTTTTCTTAAGAGATTTTTCCTTCCCTAAAACAGAGAAATCTTGTGGCGTTGAAAGCTCGATGCTAAATTTGTGGATTCAATGTGAGAAAACATGCCGCAACCCACTTACTTTAACAATGAAAGGGGATAACTATTATATTACTCATGTTTGCCTATTCGATTATCGTAAAATAGAGCAGCTTTAGATTTTATAGGTGCTTTATGGGATACATTTTTGGAGTTTATAAAATAGGTGAATAGTCTTTCGCGAGGTATGGCTTTATATCGTGGAGCCTACTGTGATATAATCGAGCAGCCCTATATTTAATAATTAAAACTTTGAGAGTTTGAAGGCAAGAATCTTTTTTGAATGTATATTTATTCAATTGGTTTAATTTACGAGAACTTATACAGTACTTAGTGGAGAAATTGTTTCTTTTTTTCGATAAGTGCGATTCGGTCTGACAACATTATAACTCATTTACCAATTACTCTTAAATCATAACACACTACAATCTAAGTGTGGTCCTTCATGTCTCACTTCATTTGAGGAAGTGTGGTGTGGGGTGATTCTGTTCACAATAAGTACTTTCCCTACTACCACAGGGACAATGCTGTAAACAATAGGCGGTAGAGGTACCCAATAAAATGTCTGATGTTGGGGGGGGGGGGAGGCAGAAATAGGGACAATTAAATAGCTAATACAAATTGGTGGCGATTGGGGGGTTATGTGGCTCTAGGAAAGTCAATAAAATTATGTGTTGGAGGTGGGAATAATATGTAAACCCAATGAGGTGTTAGAGAGGAGCCAACGAAAATGTGTGGTGGGGGAAATGTGTCGAGATATTGGTGAGTAATAGGCGGAGGGGTGTGACATATTTATCAATGTTAAAATAGTCGTGGGGAACAGTCGACTGTTGATCTTTGTGCCAGGCGAATATGGGCTCCACCAATTTTGATTCGAACCCTATGGTGAAGCGAAGGAGACATACACTGTTCGTAAGTCTTTAAAAGTTTTTTTTTTTTTTTTTTCGAAATGTTTAAAAACTAAAAAAAATATCTGTAATTTTTAAATTTTAAAAAAATTTCACACATTTTAATTTATTTTGTGTTTCACCATCCAATGTCACGGGCACGAAGTGAAGGACATAGATGCGAGGTCAATGTCTAGGTCATTTGCATCCAAGATGGCAGCCAGGTGGCATCACAACATGGCAGTCAGCTAGTGCCGGCGCCGGTACTCCATCCCCTTGGGTCGGATGGAACTATTTTATTCTACTGTAAAGGTATCTGTACCTATACGATTATTCCCTGAAACTGCTTATTATCTCATTTATTTGCCATGAAATAACGACAAACATTAATGTTTGCAACAAAAAATGTCCTTTGTGTTATTTTGGAGTTGACTGGAGAGATTTAGGCAGCTCTTAACATCGAGATCTTGACAGCCGATGAGGGTAAATAGAGGTGAGAATGCAGCGACACAGGAATGAAAGGGCGGGCGTAACAGGATATTCCAGAGAAAACCCGCTGAACAGCAGCATCGTCCAATACAATACCCTCATGCGAAAATCCGGGAGCGACCCAGTGAGGAATCGAACAGGTTAGCCTAGGTGGGAGGCGAATAGTCTGACTAATACAACACAGCTGCCTCTGTGTAATTTTGGAAATCATTTAGAGAGAAACATCGCTATCCTTTCACAAATATTTCATATGACTTTTAAATAGTTCTCATTTCAAAAGCCAAATCTGCCACCAAATTGCGATTCTTTTCCATTTTCTCAACACTGTTAATTAAACACCTGCCAAGCCAAACCATTGCGTAAATATAATTCTGGTTACGCATGTCTACACCATTGTGATATTACTGAATAAATAATATTGTATATACCACCATCGTTATACATTATAATGGCCACCCCATACAAAACTAACAATCAAAGCTTACAGAGTGGATGACTTTACTGATAACCTTCACCTTACTTATCAGCCAAGTACAAAAACCGCGACAAATGTTTTCGTGACGTACAGAACACAAGCATTCTGCGATAATTTATTACGACTGGGTCAACTGTTTAGTTTTATACATAAAATTAAAAATAAAACATTAAAACCTCACCGAAACACTTGTATTATGACCCAATTGTATACACTTGTTTCAGTCTTCGATATAACAATGTCCATTAAAATAAACAGGATGCTTACCCGGATTCCTGCATCTCGGTTGGCTTGCGCCACTCCGATGTCAGCATCTCTCTTGACAGCAGCAGTCTGCGACTTCCCTAATGATGCCAGATACTGCACTTCATCATATACATCCTTGATTGTAAAAGATAATATTTCAATGCCCATGCGGCCAACATCTGGTGCTGCCACTTCACGTACTAGTGCTGCAAACTGGTTACGGTCTTTATAAACTTCTTCAACGGTCAGGGTTCCTGGGAAACAACAATACATAAATAATTATTATAAGAGAATGCACCATAGTAAGATATTTATATTTAATTGCTACATGCGTAGATAGGTTTTGCACCCTGGTCCCCAACTTCTTCTTATCCCAAATCGTCCTCTTTCTAACTCTATTTCTTACTCTTGTAGTGTAGTTATGGTAAAAATTTTGATGGCGGATAATAAATTTTTAATGGTGGAACAGTGCTTCCATTAGTACGCCTAGAGAATGCTCAATGGTGGCGCCACGACACATCTCCTTGGTCACGCGGTTCCGTTTACATTTCTCCTTGCTCAGCCCCACTCCGCTTTCCCCTCCTTCTGATGTCACTTTTGTTAGAGAGGGGATTGGTCAGTTTCGATTCGTATTAATCGGCCTTAGGGGTCTTACGTACACTGCCTCTGAATTTGGTGCTGCTACGCCGAGCGACTCTACCCGCTTGCTTGCTGACCACTCGACCTACTCCTCGACATGTTACTTCAACTGGTCTGCACGCCATGAATGAGAACTTGCTTCCAAATCTTCTTATGGGCCAACACACCGAGGCAATTTAAAATGTGGGAGTATAATTTTTTCAGTGTTAAATATGAATTATTATTCAGTGCCGATACAGAGGGGAGATGAATTGGTGAGTGGTGGAATGCGGTGTTATACACTTAAATGTTTTGGGAATGTAGATTTAGCTGGCCTTTTGAGTGTAATAGGAATGTGCTTACGTAGAGGCCTTAGCAATGTTTCTCATTATTCCAAAGTTGTTTGGCTCAGCACCATCCAAATTCTTGTTGAGTAAATTCTTAGATTTTGTGAAGTTTTATTGGCAACTTTGCAGCTTGCTAGTTATTGTGTGGTATTTCTGTGTGCCCACTTTTCATTGCCCTTGTAGATTGTATTCATATGCAGACGTGATTCCACTATTCACTTACTTATTATTAAATTTTATTCTTGTGTGCATTTATGAATTATACAGCAATGCACTTTGAAAGTATTAGTCAAAATATAATTACTAGTCGCCATACTGCTGATGCAAAATTTTACAAGAGCCTTTAATTCGTTTTGTAATGTTAAATTTTGGTTACGACGTGCTTTGGTTAGTATCTTACACAATCGCCACATCGTTATTAGAGTCTTAAATAAGTACCTGATGAATTATTTTCATGTTGTTGCATAGGAAACACATTTTTAAAAGTCAAATGGCAAGCAATGTGTAGCCCGTAGTGGCTTCCTGAATTGTGAAAAGTGATAAGCTGGGTTCACATGTAACCCAGACTTGGTGGTTGATTCTTTCAGCATTACAAATGTATACACCCTGTTAGAGTCTTTAATACAGTTTGTCGAGATTGTGGAGTTACGACAAATGAAAGTCGGTCTCAAGTATTTAATAATGTCACTGATTTTTACCGCGAATGACGAGAGTGAAGGTGCTTTAATGAAATATTATTTTAATGAGCACAATAATACTAACGTTTTCAATTCTGGTTGAATACAAACTACACTATCAATCAAAAAGTAATTGGGCACCCGTGAAGATAGGTAATTCAGTAAGTCAGTTGACTTGTGTTTCACGGCCTTCGGCATAGGACCGCTGGTGTTTGTCCATGGTAGCATGAACACAGAGGTCTATTGTAACTGTCTGGATAATGAAATGCTCCCAACATTGTGGCATTTTTACGGAATGGACCTGTGTTACTTCCAGAATGACAATGCCAGGTGCCATGTTTCAAGGGCTACTATGCAGTGGTACGCCGACAACAATGTTCGCCGAGTGAACTGGCCCGTCCAGAACCCCGACCTCAACCCTATACAACATCTTTGGTATGAACTGGGTCGCCGGATGAGGGCTCGTCAGGCGCGGCCAAAATCCATTGCTCAACTCATGGAATGGATGCAAGGGGAATGGCGACGAATCCCCATGGATGACCTGCAAACACTCGTAGAGAGCATGCCAGACATGGTGACTGCTGTTACAGCCGAAAGAGGTTGCCCTACGAGATTCTAACGTGGTGATAACCACCGAGCAAACATTGTGGACAGGCGCCCAATTACTTTTTGGTAGATAGTGTATATGCACTATCATTATATTGCACTCAAGCTTGTTAATAAATTATTAATTAATCAATAGTCACTGTATTTTCACTCACGTTAATAATTACGTGATTTGCAAAGAGTCAATTTTGGCTTCTGAAATGCAGAGTTAATGTCAACCTTTGGGTCACTATTGGTAATTCACTTTGCTTATATATTAATTCATTGTCATTTAAATGAATTGCTAGGCCAATTGTTTTATTTACCATGTGGCACATATATGCTAATAATTGGTGCACAATCTAACCAAGGTTATGAGCGAAAGCATAGTGCATTTAAATTATTTTTGGAATCTGCATTCCTGTGTGTGCTCTTTATATATATACATATACATAATTATTCAAGATTGCAAGTACTTCTAGCATAGATTTTTATGGAAAAGACTGTGAATGTTGTTATGCAATATTACAATTATTGTGATATTTTGAAAATGAAAGTGTGTTATGTTGGAAATGTACTTATGCAATTAAACATGTGGGTTCAGTGCTTTTAAAATATTCAGGAGAAATTAAAATCAAGGTAATAATTTAAAAAATATATACTTTCAATTTCATGACCAAACAAACAGTACAGACATAAAAAGTTATAGTACTGCATCAAGTTTAATAAATATCTTATATTAACGCATTCTACATGGACTGGTAATGAGCCAGTCATTGTTGTAAGGTCTATACTGCGATGACGGCTGACGGCGGGACCTAAAATTTTAAAAGGACATCTGGTTTGTTCCTGAGTGTAAGGAAAGGTCGGTCCTCCCCCAATTCATGGGCCTTAAATAGACTACCTGTCATAGCCCAAGCTGCGATCGCGGGGGGAACTTTGTCAAACCGAGATGTGCAATGGGAAGACATTGGAATGGCGGAACGATCGGTTTGGTCCCACCAGAGTTTTATCTGGTGAGGGATCCACGATATGTCTTTGGATCCACAGTGGCAGTAATTGACTTTTTAATGCTAGAGGTGGTTGTGAAGGATAACCCCCCCCCCCCCATCCAAAACAAGCCCAAATGAAAAATCGATTTTCACTAAGCCACAAGAATTTACAGCAGACCGCAGGAGCGCACGAGTATGCAAAACTATTCGGGCACAGTTTCTCTTCTGAAACTTATTAATGGCACTCTTAAAAATGTAAAAACACTGGTTGCCACCTACAAGTTTGGTCAGTCATACTTTGAGTGGCCATTAGAAATGGCAGACAGGTCTGTTCACCTTGATAACATTACCTGTGTAACTGCTCATCCAATTTAAATATTTTTATCTGAAACATTATAAAATGTTCTTTAAAAGTTTATATAATGCATTTGTTGATATCTCATGCTGTCATGGAGTTAAAAAGCAAATATCATTTACTGATTATATCTTGTTATATCGACCCAGTCACTCCTAAGTATTTATCAATGATCTGAAACATTGTAAACAGGAAAAGCATATACAAGTTAATAAAGTAGAGTTTGTCAGTAGATAAAACAATCAAATTTCTATATTACACCAAATGAAAATTTTCGCACAAATTTAATTACTTGTACTAAGCTAATACAGTCACAATTATTAAATTTATCCATTGAAAAAATGTTTTACATATTAGTCAGTTGACAACCATATAATACCTTTGTACAATCTTCAGCAACACAAGCAAATTGTGGTATAGAGTAAATTTATTTTAGAATTTAATATAATGTGTTTTTTTTTGCAATTAAATGGGAAAATTATATCTTCGGAGACTGTATCTTTTGTGAGACATGGTTTAAGATTATTAGCTTCTTCTTCGTAACAAAAATTCTCGAATTTTAGTGGCTCGTAAAACGGATTGGCAGCATTTATCTAAACAAGCCTATACGACTGGGCAGAAGCTCGTAGCAGATACGAATGTAATGAGATATACATATATATCTAGCTTTGTCAGCAGTTTGGCATTGCTTATTTATTAGTTATACATATATTTGTTCCATGGCTATGAACTGCCAACATGTTATGATCTAAGAGTGTATTGTGTGTTACTTTTCTTTTCTTGTATAAAGGTAGGAATTTTGTAGATGCTTATTGTGTCATATCCAGTAATGGCATGGACAGCTGGTAGGACACTGGTAGTTGCGATCCCTAGTACGTCTGACACTAAGTGGCACCCCACAGTGCGAAATTCATTGGATGTTATTTGTAGCCAAACACCTGAACAATAAGAATCTTTCAGTTTTGGCCAACAATGCACAACCATGGCACAATTATCACTTGCAGAGCTGTGAATACTTATGTCTGAGCCACTCTGTACAGCATGAAATTCATGGCTGTAAATCTTTGTGTCAGTTTCGCTATGGTTCTACCTTAGTTCGCAAACCCTTTTTTTTTATAACATTTCCTTGAAATTTGAAACATTTAGTTTCATTAGTGACTCCTCCAGAAATCAATAGTTATTGTCTATCTCTCAGTTTAACGTACTCATGTGCTTGCTGGCAAAGAAATCATACTATCTCTTGTTTACTTTTTACACTGATTATTCATTTCCTAATATTATCAGGTACGTGAACAGGTGGACCTAAGAATTTTAATACTTCTGTGCATGAAAGGGCATCATTATTTAGTTTAAGTTGCAAAAAGTATATATTACTAGATTCAAAAGAGGCACGTCAGTTGAGCCCAAGAATTATTTTTTTTCGGAATCTCACATTTTTATCCTTAATTTTTGAGTCACTGTCAAATTCTTGACCTCTCATGTTCCTCGAAAATATTCTTGATTTTGCAAGCTCACCGAGCAAATCTCTGTGCAGTTCGTTAATTTGAAGAACGACCCAAATGCAAAAAACCTAGTCTAATGTCATCAAATGACTGCACACTCGCCAAATCATACTATCGCACTCATTTGTTGTGTACGACTGACATTGGGTTCAAAGTACTATATTAATGAGTACTGAATCTCTGACTATTTCAAACCTATTTATACATTCTGTATAGATTCACTCAAATAATAAACACGCATTTCATCACAAGATATTATATGCAGATTCTCGGTCTTTATAAATCAATATTTAGCTGTGTGTTCAATCAGCTGTAAAAAAAAACCATTCCATTCTTCTTTAGGTAAATATGTGTACCTCTCTCTCGAAATTCCAATTCCTGATTTACATGAAATTACAATTAATACAAGATAACTAGATGATATAAATTACTGCAAACAAAAAATCACTCACTTGTTAACCAGTTCTGTGCAGAGATGGTACTGTGTGATGTCAGAACTATGGAGTCAGCACTGCAGAGTCAGCACTGCGGAGTGAGCAATGTGCATAAGTACAATTGTATGATTTCACATATGCCTAAAGACGATGTAAACCACTGACAATGTGAAATCGAATATGTCGTGTACAACTAAATTCAAACCTTCAATGACTGCTCAAAAATTCCTATAAACTAACCATCACTAACCATCATTAATGTTAATTAATGAATTAATACAATCAATTACAAATACGAATGTATCACATTTACCAATTGAATTACAAATCAAATGAAACGAATTATGTCACAAATAAAAGGAAACAAACGTAATGGATTACCGCTGAAATGCTAATCGAATGAAACAATAATCCAATGAACTAAATGACTAATTGCACAATAAATTGCAAATCCAAACACCATCGATATCGATATGTTTATTAAATGAAAAAATTCTTCAAAATATTTTTATTTAATATTATAAATTAACTAACTTTGTATTACAATCTTTTAAGATCCTAGTTCTTCACCCACTAATCATGTGCTTTTGAGAAAACCCTCCATCGAACCAAGGACCTATTTTTTTCCTTTTAATGATTTTGTCAATCAAATATTCATTTGGAGAACTAACTTTTTACAATTCATGCTCATAAAATCCGCCATTTATAGGCTGGCCATCATGGCAAAATGTCCACCCATTTGTAAGTTCCTTTCGACGTGAAATGCTTGTATATTAACTGCTTAATCGATTTGTTGAATCGTTTGGCAACTACATTTCGTAGTGATTAATACCATAATCGGTCATTAGTTTCTGGAATGGTGCAGAAAAAATTCGGATGTTTGGAGCGAATTTAGTGTTCTTTCTTGCAAGACAGTCTTCATTACATTGCTGACCTGTTTCCCAGTTTTGTTTTTCAAAGGTATGCCACTACCATATTTGGAATAAACGTCTATTACGGTTAAAATATATTTGTATCCCTTATTGTATTTCGAAAGCAATATCATTTCACACAAATCAGCTTGAAAAAGATAATTTAAGCTTTCAGTAATAACTGGTCTTCTGGGAAATCGTATACTGGCTGGAGGGTGAAGTTCTTGAGCAACCTTACTAAACTTCATTGGTAATATAACCATCTTCTGTTAACTCTTCGATAACAGAAACAATTTCGTTTGTATGTGACTTATTCCCAGACACTCTCGAAGTGATGAGAAATTTTAATCCATGTACCAATTCATTAGGATTGTTCCAATATACAGAAGAAAACCGATCACTAATTTCATTTTTATATAATCCACTTCCAACAATATCTCTTATTAAATGTAGTTTCGGATGTTTTCATCTCCTAAACGATTATTCGCATTCGTACCACGAATAAGTTCTTTATACCTCTCCAAACCGGTGTCGGAATATCCATTTGGAATATTTAAAAATAATAATTCAAATAATCCTTCACTCACATTAGTTATCTAATCACCTATTCTAATTCTATCGTCAGACAAAAATGTAATTACCGGATCTCCCAGACATCATATGTTTCCATGTCGATATACACCAAATGTCATATCGCGCATAGGTGAAGTATGTTTTAAAGCTAAATAACGACGTGTTAATCGAGAAAGAGGTTGCTTTCTCTTTTTCTTGAAATGTTCTTCTTACGATTTAATTTCCAAAGGTGTTTCATTAGGCGTGTTGAGCACAGAATGTAATGTATCCACTCTACTCATAACAGATTTAAATATTTCTTTGTTTAAAACATCCCACTCCATTCAGGCTCGCTTAGCTTGTAAATATTTCTCCATCACAACAGAAATAAAGTTATGTAATTCCGAAGTAGAGTCAGACATGTTTTGATTATATTACATTAACTTCCAACTATTTGTATATGAATCAAGCCATTGCTTTCCTAACTGCTGCAGTAGGTCGACTAACTGCTACACTAGATCGAATAGTTTGTGCTTTTTCAACCTGATCGACTTTATTTAAAACAGCGTATAACTTAGCTATAGTTTTAACTCTCAAATCATTAATAAAATAATATATTTGAATTTCTAAATCATTATTTTGTTTTCTCAGATCTGTTTGCGTATTTAAACCAATTTTTTATTAATCAATTCATCACTTATATATTACGTTATTTCTTCCATTCGTGTTTCAAGTTGTTTCGCAATAGTAGCGCTTACCATTTGATTAATTACAACTTTTAAATTATCTTGCATTAATTAAAACTTTTAAACTATCTTGCAATTTATGCAAGTTGTGTTTTAAAAATTATGTTTGTCATATCATTAAATTCCTGACTAAATCCATTTGAACATTCTTCTATTCCAAATTCATTACTCTGTAAATCATTACTAATATTGTTTAAAATGTTTGCAATTAAACTCATGTTTTTTATAAACATTATCACTCCCATCAACAAAATTTATTAATTTCTCTCGAATATCGGTCGATTGAGATTTAAATACGTTTAGCGTATTGGTGTTTAAGTCTTCAACGTAACGTTTATTTGCCACATCGCTATCATTCACAGCCATACCCACATTATGTAATATATACACGTTAAAATCACAATTCCCATCGCGATTTTTGGTTAAACAACTATGGTAATGATTGCGTTATATACCGCTATGTCCAAACTTTGAAATACTCATTATTCTTGCTCGGGAAGTAAGAAACTGTCAAATCCAGACCTATATCTGCCTTTATATAGGGGAAGCATTGGTATAATCACCAGAAAACCATATTTGTTTACCCAACAGTAAGAACACATATCTTCAAACTTTGTAAATGTCATATCGCCTAAAACATGATAATTGTAAATATATTGCAGATTCATATTGTCCATCTTAAACACAATTATCATATTTGCATTATCGCGTAAATTATGTTTTGGAATATATGCGTAACTTTGTAATAAAAACAATCAACATTTGAATGTCGAGCAAAGCTAAAATATTGCTGTATTTCACCCTGCGGTTCGCACCAAACATCGTCAAAAATAAATACGGAATTGGGTCATGCTTCATTCGGAGGCACGATATCTTCTTTATTTGTAAAAGGGAAATATCGCATTCCTTCAATTAAAGATAAAATAGTAGTTAATCGTTGATATTTCTCCTGTTGTATTGTTTCAGAAAACATATACATTTTCAAATTTAAGACCATTTGTATGTTCCAACAGCTACATAATAACATGTTTTTTCCACAAGAAGAAGGACCGCTTATTATACAACGCATATTTGATGGTAAATAATACCATGCTTTTGTTCAATCACGTTTTCTTTTGCCCGAGCAGCGAGCTTCAGCTCTTGTTAAAAGTTTTCATCGGATAATATTTCCTCCAGGCTTAACCTATTGTTACATGCAATATTATATAAGCGTTTAATAAAATAATTTTTATTTTTAATATCGGGAAAATTTGTGTGTGTTGTTTGTCCGTGCTACAAAGTTGCCTGTGGTTTTGCTGCTTAAATTGAATGTCGTTAATAGTAGCTTGGTAGGGATACCATTTTGCCTTTGGTTAAAATTTAATTATTTCATATCACTTCATTTGCGTAAATGTGCTTCCATCTTTAAGTTATCAGAAATGCTGCGGGTGGTAAGGGAGTTTTCATTTTTACAGGAAAATAGGTTCTTTAATTCGTTTAGTGAATTAACACTTATTTTATTTATGACACCTGGAAGCTGGATTCGTTTATTCTGCTGTTTGAAATATATTCATTTTCTGCTACATTCGTTACAGTTTTGTCGTATTCCAATTTTTCATTTCATTAATTTCGCTCGTGTGTAATGTCATCGGTTTCAGACATTCTCTCTTTTCGTTCATTTCCGAGTTTTTCGTGTAATTTCAGCTTGGTCGCCTGCAAACCAGCACTCGAAACAGACGTCTCTAACAGCTTATAAGGCGGCGCATGTCATAAACTGCAGTCATTGCTTCTCTAACCTCACAGCCGGACAGACGTGTTTTGGGAGAGGTGCTTGTACAGTTTCATTTATTTATTCCTACGTGTTTTCAATCCGTTGTTAATGTGTCGTTTAATTCAAGTAGTGTAATTTATATATTGGTATGTGTTTTCATTTATTATATAGGGAAATAATTCTTTCAATGCGTCGTAAACAAGATTTGTACCCATTTGTCACGTAGTTGTGATAGTCACCTCTCTTTCCGAGTAGCTATAACCTCAGTCGTCAACCAGATGCCGGCCGCGCTCCCCATATCTAGTCGTGCTCCCGACACAAAGCTTATACGGCATTGCATCACTAACCTCACGGCCGACGGGACGTGTTTTGGGAGAGCTGCTTGTACGATTTAATTTATTCCTACGTGTTTTTAAATCTGCTTTTATTGTGTCATTTAGTTCAAGTCGTGTAATTTATATAGTGATAGATATAACTCACTACTAGAGTGATTGATTTTTTAAATAAAAACCGGATAGGTGGGGTCCATTTAAATTTATATTTGCGATTCGACGAGTCCTTCGTGTAAATTATATTACTAGCATACAGTATATCGTATTCACGTCTCTTTTCATTATGTATTTACTAATAATTCTATTTAATACGCCATAACCTCTGTCGCCTGCCAGATGCCGGTCGAAGCAGACGTGTCTTAGCCCTCAGTCGCTTGTCAGACGAAATAATCTAAAAATTAATATATTACACTATATATATACATACACACATACACACACACTCACTCACACACACACACCTTTCCCAAAGCAGGCACACCTCAATACGTCAGAACTCCGAGGATGAACATCTACCAGAGCTGCTCCCCAACACCCACTAAAAAATTAAGTGCCTTAGCACACCAAACTGTACACAAAAAAATCTCATCAAAGAAATCTGATCAAACAAGTTTGATGGAAAAACTTTGATCAAATTGGATTAGGGTTAAGATTAGCAGATACATTTTTTTGATCGGATTAAGAATTAATCCAATATATTTGATATCAATTTGATACCAAATCGATAATCCGATTGATCGAATGCGGCATCCCTTTGTATCTAGGATCCCCCCGGGCCCTACTTATTACATAACACATCGTAGTCTGGGGCTAAATGAATTGCTATTCAAAACGAAACCTAGAAAATGTACTGAAGGATATTTTCAAGAATATAAAAACTTCCTTGCACTATCACATACAGACTACCAAGGTAACGACTCTGACCATACCGTTTATGTCAAATAATATAGCAGTCACGGGACTGGTGGTGATGATCGAGAATAAATGATCATTGATGAAGATATAACCCATGGATCTATAGTGAAGAGCAACTGAGTTACGAAGAAATGCTAAAGAGTTACGAAGAAAGCCGAGTAACCCAAGAACACTGCCTACCTATTTTCTGGCAACCCCAATGATTTGGTTGAAATACTAAAAGTTCTTATTCCATTGCAAAGAGCTGGATATCTTTCTGTCAGTGAAGAGATAATTTTGATTATCAATTAACACATATAGTGGCTTTATTGAATGAAAATAGTGTGTAAGTGTGTGATTTTCAGAATAAGCAATAAGTAAACTATTAGAAAAACTATTTTGGTTAGTTTTTTTTATTCCTAAGAATGAAGCTACCATTATATTGGATGGTGTCCTGCTCGTTATACATACATAAATGTTTTCGCTGTTTGCAAATATTTGCGAAGAACATACATGGAGTATGGCTATGTATAAATATTCCTCGAAGATAAATGTTCACTGTAGGCTGTAAAGTTATAAGAACTTAAATTATATACACATACATCCTCAGTATAGCCGATGTCATAGATATATAAGAAAATTTGAATGTTATTTACAAAATAAAATACGAGAATTTTGATGAAATAACTTATTTTCGGCCTAAAAGTACTCTGTGAATAAAGATGGAAATACAGTGTAACTAATTTCACAGAATTTTCTATAAACTGGATTGACTATTGCGAGCTGCTTAAGGAACAGGTAAACAATTATGTTAAGGGTTTTTTCTTCTTCCTGGTCACCTGGGGTTGGTTATTTGATAAACTTTAGCTACAGACAATATATATACTGGTAGCTGCAATATCTCTGCATAAGCTCAAATGGTATTCAGTCACAGCAGAAATCACTATTGCAGTAATCTGGATGTATGAGTCTGGGTCTGCTTGTAGATTGAACGAACCAATGAGTGTGTAAAATTGAGTGCGGAAAATATGTATATACACATAGCTTCATCGATTATTCTATAATTTGATGGAAAAAGTGATGCTTTATGTCAAATATTGTTAGTAAAAACTGATGGCGTGTAAATATGGAAATATGTTCGAAAGGATTGACCTGTGAAATGCTACGATTTGATGGGCGTGGTATGCAATTTATTAGAAGCAATAACTTGAGTATGTTTTACAAGATATGTAAATGTAGTGTATCATATGGATGGTATTATTAGAATATTTTGGTAGATAAGGAGGGTAGTAGGTTCTCAGTATTATTGATAGAAGTGGTAGCTCGATATTGCCGTGTCTTTTTTTAATGATCTGTCTTTGCAGCAAGTATGACATGATATAATTCATATGTATTTGGTTTTGAATATTTTCGTAGGAATGGTTAGTTGGTATGTTCTGACAGTATAGTCTGTGGGTATTGTCACACAGAATGGCCTGCACATATGGCCTGCAAGTATTGTTGGTAGAAATGATATGTTGAAATATTTTGGTTCGAAAGTTGGTAGGGCTTCTCGGTATGGTTGTTTGGTTTGCTGGTATTGTCTGATGATAACGTTTTTGAAAATTATTGGTATGGTATGTCCAAATTGATTGTGTGGTGTGATATGGTCTGTGAGCACTGATGGTTGTAATGTTTTGCCTGGAACATTTGATTTGCTGGTCTGATATATGGTTGGTTCGTTTGTAAGGATATTCTATATATAGATGATGTGATGTGTTTATGTGACCAGTATGACATGATGGTATTCTTGTAGAGTATTTGGTTCGATTTTTTTTCGCAGGAATGACTGGATGGTGGCTCTTTTAGTAAGGCTAGTAGACTTGTTAATATGAGCTGTTGATATACATTTTTTTGTGTTGCTGGTTTTATTCTAATGATGTGAGCTGGGAGTGACGACAGATTTTGTTATCTGTTCATGTAGTTGAGGTTTCACATGGTAGAATGTTTTATTGGAATATTTTGTAAGGATAGCTGGTTTGTTTCTTGACAGTGGTTATGTTATGGCAGTTGATATTGTTTGATAGTTGATACATCTGGTTGGGTGGATAGTATTAATTATGGTTGGTTTGTTGGAACGGAATGCTGGTCATTAAATTTAATTAATATTATGTATATATGAGCGCTGGCCCTCCGTACAGTAAATAAGAACATTGTCTTCAGCTGCAGAATCGTAATAAATAATTTTTAACTGGCAATGTTTTCAAATCTTGAACTTATAACAGTACTAACATTTTGTTCACATGAGGGAATATACATAACGTTGACACTGTTAGCTTTACTTGAGCGAATTTTTTTAAGACATTCTAAAGGTTGTAGCACTGATTACATGCAACTGCAAGCCCAACCACAACTGCAAACGCAGGATATTCGTACACCGTTTCCTCCTACTCACACACCTCTTCCTCGCCATCCTCCTCGCCCTCCTTCGCCTCCTCAACCTCCATCGATCGACTCCTCACACCCGATGCTATGATCTATGAGTTTTAATTATTAAGATGTTTGACAGGAATATTGGTTTTGCTGGTGGTGGAGTTAAGACCTATAGCTAAAAAACTTAAAAATAAAAAAATATACACAAACTAAGAAAAGATGATTTAATTAGAAGTATTATAATAACGTAATGCTCTTAAAGCACGTGAAGATCTGTGGATTAGAAAAAGGAACTTTGAAAATTTGCCTTTTTATGGTTTTGTTGCTAAAGAATTACATCAAGAAGATAAATATTATTTAAACGAAATATTTCGTTTTTCTAGTGATATATATTATAAAGAAGATAAAAAGGATTTAAAAGAAATATTTACTTTTTCTGATATATTTTATAAAGAAGAAAATAAAAATGGTTTTAAATATATAATTAATTTTATTTACTTATATTTTTTGTCTTATAATTACACTACTAATGATATATCTCGGACAAATACATTAGGAATAAATAGATGTCCAAGAGTTTACTTTTTTTAAATGCTAATGTTAAACAGATGTTCAAAAGTTAACCCTATTCAAATGCAAATGTTAAACAGATGTTCCAAAAGTCTACCTTTTTCAAATGCAAATGTTAAACAGATGTTCCAAAAGTCTACCTTTTTCAAATGCTAATGATACATCGATGTTCGAAGTTTACATTTTTCATATTTCAATGCCAAAGAAATATATGAAGAAGATAAAAAGAACTCAAAAGAATTATTTCCTTTTTCTACAAATGTATTTGTAAACAAAATAAATATAAGAACCAATAAATCTTACAGAGTTAATATAGCTTTTAAATGTAGGTTATCAACATATAACAATCAAAATAGATTTAATTTAGCAAAGCATAATCATTTTCAAATTCAGTAAAACATAAGGTATGTGTGATAATATGTGATCACCTTAGGAAATTTAGAGGGGTGAAAGTTCACATTTATGTTAAGTACCATTTTTCACAGTACAAAATTGAATAAATTTGGCAATTTTGAGATCCCATCAAATACTCATGAAATATTGAATGAAGGAGGGATTAATAAGTAGGCCTATTACAAATACGTAAAAAAAAAGCAATACCTGCAGGAATAACTAATATTAAAAAAAGAGGTTCAGATTGGAGACTATCTAAAAAAAATGGCTCACAGTTATCAAAAAATAAAGACAATCAATTAAATGGACCATCATATATTGATCTACCAGAAGATATTAAAAATAAAAAAACATGCATTAATGTAAAAAATGAAGATCAAAAATGTGTCTGCATTGTTTCCAGCAAACAAAGGTATGCAAAGAGTAACTAAATATCAAATTGTGGGGCATAATATTGATGAAGTAATAGGTTAAAATTGATGATATACCAAAAATAGAAAATCGAATTGATACATCTATAAATGTATACACTATTAGAGGTAAGTTCGAAGTATATACAATAAAAGTTACAAAACACGAAAAGTATAAGCATGTAAATTTACTTTATTTCAAAGATGATAAAAATTCGCATTTTCCTACTTTTGGATTAAAGATTTATTGAGGCTGCTTACAAAAAAAAAAACCAATCATAATGGTAAAACTTACATATGTGATATGTGTCTTCAATTCTTTACCTCTCAAGAAAAATTAAATAAAAATATGGATGACTGCTCTAAAGAATAATCAGTGAAAATCAATATGACTTTGGAATGTAAGCAAATATTTTTCAAAAACTACAAACATACAATGAAAGTTCATTTTACAAGAGTAGCAGATTTCGAATCAATACCAAAGAAAATATCAACCACTAAGTCTAATCTGGGAGAAATTAAGATATTTAAATTAATAAAAAATATATACAGTTTTAACAGAGGATGATATTCATAACGGTTTTATAAGGAGGTACTTAAAGAAAGATATAAAATTACTAATAAACAAATACATACCATTGATTTAAAGTAGAATGATAAATAATATACAATGCAATATCAGTTCCACGAAGCTTCTGGTATTTGTTACTATATTGTAAATAGTTATGGTGATTATACACCTCCAGTTGTATGTCGAGGTCCAAATGCACGTTGGATGTTTGTACACACATTGAAACTAGAAGCAGAAAAGATTGGGGAAATATATTCACAACAAGAATCAATGCATCCACTAACAAAATTTAAAAAAAAATGTGTTATATAATAAATCTAAAAAATGTGCTGTACGCCAGTGTGGATATACGAAGGACCATCCAAAAGAACATTACTATGATTATCTAACTGGAAAATTAATTAACCCAGTATGTTTTAATTGTAGCCTAGAATTAAAACTACCCAATTTCGTTTCAATTAATTTTCATAACTTAGCTGGGTATCATGCTGATTTAATTATTAAAAATCTAGTATATGATGAATAAAAGATAGATTTAATTGCAATAATGAAGAAAAGTTGATTACTTTTGGGAAACAAACAAAAAATTCAAAAATGATGCTTAGAGACATATAAATTTATGGCTACTAGTTTAGATAAATTAGCATCTAATTTAACCAAGGATCAAATGACGCATACGCAAAGAAATTTCCCAGAAGATAAAGTAGATTTAGTTAATGGAAAATATGTTTATCCATATGATTATATGAACAGTAGGAAGAAATTCAAAGAAACTGAACTTCCACCAAAGAGCGAATTCTACAATGAGCTAAATGAATCGGACATAACTAATATTGACTATGAAAATGCAAAACTTGTATGGAACCCATTTAACATGAAGAACCTTGGAGAACATTGACATTTCATTCAGACCACGCACAGTATATTCAATGTCAGAACATAGCGGACGCACAGGAGCAAAACTGCTGCAGTAACAAAAACGCGACTGGACAACAGCCCATTTTCTTGTAGTTGTAGACCGAGTGTGTGTGAGCTTCTGCTTCATAATTTTAATGAATGCAATATCACTGCACCGCTCTGCCGTATTGCTTTTTGCAAAATGTAATTTTCACTTTAAGGCGTGCGCTTAGTGGAAAGCAATAAAAAAAATGCTTTTAGAGTGTGCATGTTAGCATATAAGAAAAATACACTAATGATTTTGCACCCATTTACACTTAATGACAGACAACACACCCCCATCCTTCGTGCAGACAGCTAAGAACATATTTAAACACGTAAATATTGACTTTAGCGACACACAAAATAAAATCCAATCACTCAACAATAACAAAACTGCCAAATTTCAACAGCTTATCACGTCGGCAGAGCAATTGTTGGAACAAAACCAGGAATTAATAGAGGAATTTAACGTTACTTCCACACGGTTAACACGGAGTTTAATAAATAAGATAATTAACAGCTGCCTTCTGCCCAGTACACCACCACCCACACAACAACCCACATATGAAAACATAACTGCATCCACATCTGAGTACTTATCACCCATTTACACTACCGCTAACACACAACACACATACGAGAATTCACCATTAGCCACACCACTTGCTAACACCAACATAGACAACCCACCACCACTCGACAGTGTTGTGCAGCACCCTGTATCTATTCCCAAGTTCTCAGGAGATACCCATGAAAACATGCATGCATTTTTCGAACAATATAACCTAGCAGCCAACACTAGCAACTGGGGCAAATCAGATAAATGTCGCCGATTGAAGTTTTACTTGCACGGCTCAGCAAAAAATGCACTCGATAATTTTGTACACACACAAGGTGGCCAGCTCACATGGAACAATATAGTAACAAAACTCAAAAACATGTTTTCGAAACAAGCCACCAAGGAACGGTTAAAATATCTACTATATACAACAAAACAAAAGATTGGCGAAAGTGCTCAGCAACATAGAAGACCTTTTATATTATAGGAGAAAATACAACCCACATGTCAGCGATGCTGAATTTATATGCATAGTGTGGCATTCCCTTCTCCCTTCATTCACCGACGAAATTATGAGTCTTCAGAATGACACAATCGCCAACATGATTACTAATTTAAAACGTGTCGAACTAGGAATATTTAGATACAACTATGTTCTGAATGGCCCCCAATTACACACAGACACCGATTCATTGAGAGCAGAAGTATTAAAACTCAAAGAGGAGATCGGAAATCTAACACTCCAAACCCAGAAAGAAGAAAATGCCACCAACAACCCAAACACACCATAGTACAGAGGACCACACCAGTACAGAGAGTACACACATAATGAGCACACAAATTACTCCAAACACAACAGAGAACCACAAACTATAATCAAAGAATAAATGACCAACCCACGGAAATACTCCAACCAACACCCACCCGAGTCAGGATACCGGAAAACACCCCCAAAGCAAAACTACCGATGAAATACCAATTATTGCCACGACATGCCAAAGCACCATGACAACTTCTCCTACCGACACAAATATTACGAACAGCCTCAAGGCCGCTCCAACACCTCCTACAATAAAAAAAACTTCTAGACGAGGGGGCAGTAGGCACAACCTCCACGGACGAAAATCAAAAACAGGTGCATAGGATAACTGACACATGTCAGGCGTTATTCAGCAAACGTGTACCACACAGAACTATCGCAGACATCACAATATTTAATGACAAAAGCAAAAAGTTTGCAAACATTGGGTAACCAAAAAATTCCAGTAAAATAACAAAACGCGAAACACATCACAGAACGCCACATTCCAAGTATTCAGTTTTCTGACACTCATTACAGGCCACGGAAAACTGAGAGTAAAGAAACACGTAGCCACAGGGGCAAGCAGGTCAGTAAACAACTGGTTGCAGCTGTGAAAGACGAGATTAATGTACACATGGAAGCAATCGCTACCATCGAGTGCGATGTGACAGCAGAATGCAGGAGTCAGTAAAACCGCGATGCGAGCAAGGCGCGAGTAACCTTCATTGGTCCACGCACACAACGGTCCATGACGTGCACCCTGTGTTTGTACACAGGCTACCAGGCTGCCGCTTGCCTGCTGTTTCCCAATTAGCAGCGAGACATCGACATCGACATTGCCGTGCAATTCTGTAAATTCAAACAAAGGTTCACCATTGGCCATATGATGCTGAAGTTATAATGTGCGGAAACGGAAACACAAACAAAAACAGACACCAAAAACATCAACACAGAAACACATGGCGATGATGCAAAGTGTAAGCAAAACCTGAGCCACGAGTCCCACATTCATCCAGGAGACACACACACACATACACGCACGCACGCACACACACACACGATGTTTCTCAAATATACCGACAAACTTCGTGAGGTGATTCCTTATGTAAAAATAAGTAGAAACTATATAGGACACATACTAAGCTGAATATTAAGGTAGTAGTGAGCCCTTGAAAAGTGAGATATCGAAATGTATTTTTGCAATATACCGGAAACAAAGTAAAATTAAATTGCAATTCTCCAATCATTAATCTATGTTAATGGGATCTTCAAATTAAGAGCAAATACACATTAATACGTTTCCCCGTAATGAAAATAACAGTGCTGGCCACCCTATTATTGTTGACAACACTTTCACAGTCGGGAATTTATCAATTTTGATGACGAATTATTGAGCAGCATGGCCTAAGGAACAAAAGTTGTCTTCTTGTCAACTGCCCAGGACCAACCGTTTACGTGTAAACGCGAACAAATATTCGTTTGCAGCGATTCAGTGCCTAGCAAATAGGCAATATTACCTACATTCGCGTGCGTGTCCACTGCACAGACGTCTGCTTATTTGTTTTTTTGCGACAGCTTGTATGTATTTCTTGAATTGTATGTTTGAATGGCCTCTTGGCAAATCGTAAATGAAGTGAAATGAAATTATAATTCTTCAAATAATGTGTTATGTGACCGGGAATGTCAACCTAACAGCAAACACATAATAATAACCACCCCCCCCCCCCCCAAATGATAACAGAGGTAGCCAACGTCTTATTGCACACAACGTTTTTACCGTCAAGAATTGTGAATGTGTGATGCTTGTTTATTGAGCATTAACACATTAAAATAAGCTAAAAAGTCCTGAATCATCATTGCCATGTTCCCAACAATTGCCGAGGAATAAATTCATAAAGTACAGAGGCACGAATTACCGTTGCCGGGTGTATAAGCAGCACACCTTCTCACCAGAGACGATCGGAAGTCACGTGGCAAAGTATGCTATAGCCCGCTCTACACTCTCGCCGAGACTATACGAGAATAGCCGAGCAAGAGAGTGTAGAATGTCCATTCGTCTCGTCTCGCCTAGCATCGGCTCGTCTCGGCTTGGTGTCGGTTTTTTGTACCGAAGACAAAGGCATCTCGTCAAGTTTCGTGTCGAGGCGAAAACGCGCTCTCCACATTCTTGGCGTCTCATGTAAACGCGGACTGCCTACGGGTATTGCTGTGCTTCTGTTGTGCGTTGTTATTTGTTTTAATTATGTGGTCAAACGACCTATAGATGACATTTCTGGAGTGCTATCAACAAGAACCAATGGTGTGGGATCCTACAAATGCATCACACAAAGACATGTATGTATTATTTATGATAATATTATAGCGTCAGATAAAACATAACCTGATTCTTTGTGGTATTAAGATCACTTTTGTTTTTGCTTTCAGAAACAAAGTGCACGATGCTTGGCTTCGCATCAGTGCCATAATGGATCTTCCGATTGAATAATTGAAGAAAAAGACTCTCTACTGGCGACCTATAGGATGAATGTAAGAAAACTGAAAACAACGTTGCATTCCTGAACTGGTACCACAGACGTATACAAACCCATGTGGTTTGCTTTTGAATTTATTGACTCATTTTTGGGGAAAGGAAGGAATACAAAACCAGGAAGATAATAGGTAACATAAGTACTTTATCGAATATTTATAATGGTACAAAAGTAGTTTACGAATTCCTCTCTAATTTGTTTTGCATCTAAAGTTGGTCTACTCGGTATTTGGGGTCGATTTCGAATGGCGCCATTTTCTTCGAACTCTTCACGCCGTGCCCCAGGTTGTAAAAGCAAGTCATTTTCGTCATACTCGTCAAATGTACCCGGTGAAGTACATATCATGTTGGAAGTATTACTTTTTCTTAGAAAAAGATGTAGTAATATGCAAGTCATACATATGAGCGTGACTTTTTCTGGACTTACTCAAATAAAATGGTTCTCGAAACACTCGGAATTTTGTCGAGAGTACTCCAAATGTGTTTTCTACTACCACGCGGGATTTTGAGAGCCTTTGATTGAATATGCGCTTTGGTGTCCCATAACCATGATTACCACGAAAGTGCTTAATGATATGTGTACTCAAAGGAAATGCTCCATCGCCCAAAAACACGTATGGCACGTTTCTGTTTGAGCCAGGAAGTGGCCGAGGCACTGGTAAATTAAGGCTGTCTAAACACATTCTTTGCCACAGCAAACTATCTCTGTATACTCCATCGTCACTATTTCTGCCACGGCTTCCTATATTATAAAAGTAAATTTGTAACTTATATCAACTAAGGCTAACAGTACAATACTAAAGGTTTTTTTTTGTAATTGAAATACTCAGATTCGGAGTTAGCAGGACATTTTAGAACCACATGCTTTCCGTCAATAGATCCCAGACATCGAGGGAAGTTCTTTAAGCCTTTTCCAATTTCCAGACATTCTTCAGTTGATGCCAGCATATGTAACAAAAGTTTAAGTTGGTGTATGAAACTTTGTTTTGTTCGGATGTGGAATGTTGTACACACAGCACTGAAAAAAAAAAAAACATTGTTAGTGTCTGCAAATATCATTTTTTTAGAGCTGCATTTGGTAACAGACGCTAAACACTGTTGTGTCTGTTAATAATGTGGTTCAACGAGCAGTAAATCAGTTTTGGTGGTAGTCGCAACATTTATTGACTACAGGTTATATTTAGTAGCGGCTAGCACTTTTTTTTTTGCAGTACGAACATTATGTTTAGTGTTTACAACATTTCGTTGTGTAGGTACAACTACGTGTATGTTAGTAACCAACAAAACATTTTGTAGCGGCTGGTGTATAGCTTGCGACTGCAGCACTGCATTACGGAACTAAACAGCTCTCGTGCCCACGCCAAAATGCCACCATGTTGGAGTAATAGTCCGTATGTAATGTTTTTGGCATTCATATAAGATACCAAACGCACAAAAGTAAATTGTATGCGTGTATCATGAATTTACTTATTTGTATAGTTCTTGTGAAGTGGATAGTTAGTAGGCGAATAGTTTCTTCGTAGTATTAACGAACCAAATGCATACGTGTGTTGGCGGACTAATACACAGAAGTATTGGTCTCGTTCCTTCATCAGGTCTCGTGGTGTCGTGGTAACATGTCGGACTACGGAGCACAAGGTCGATGGTTCGGGTTCTACCCATGGCTGGAATAATTGTGTTTTTACTGCAATGCCTTAAAATATACATTTTGTGATGGTAACAAAAACCAAATGACATAATAATTATGTGACTGCTACAAAACTTTCGTGGAGTCTATATTGACAATAGAATATTGTGATGACCAACATTTTTTTTTTTGCCACTGCAAAACTGTCTATGTAACTAGAAGGAACAATAATTTATGAGCGATATTTGAGAAATTTTTTTGTTTTCATTAGAGAAAGATACAGAAGAAGGACCAGAGAATACAGAAGAGGAAACGCAACAGAGCCATGAGGACGATGCTGGAGACCTTTCAGAACAAGGAGCTGGACGCTCAGATTTCCAGACTCCACTGACACCTACGAAAAGGCATAGAAAGTGCCCACCAGAGCTTAAGGCAGCGGAAAAGAAAATGAAGGACGCGTTAGACACTCTCAACATTGTTTTAAATAAGATCGCAAGGAAGATGACTGTGATTTCTCCGGCAAACTGCTTGCCAGTAAATTACGTAAACTAACAGAATATGACAGAATGCATTTTATGCACGAAATAGACGTCATGTTCATCCGTCGACTCAAAGAATCGAAAAATAACATAGTTGCATTTGACCCATCTCACTCTGCTTCACAATAAATTCACTCAAGTCCATCTCCTGCTCCTTCACCCACTTCTCATGAAAACCGCCCCAGTTCTTCCAGTTCCTCATGCTCTGAATCTGTACAGTCAGTAACTGGTTAAAACCCAAACCAACTATGTTCATCGGGTCATACCGAGCCATTAAACACTTTTTCTCAAATTAACCACCAGTTGTCGTTTCCATGCACTACAAACACCGAATATCCCACCATTCATATCCCAAATACATTGTGGAGCAGCAAACATTGTTACTCATGCTTTTTATAATGCATGATTAATAATATAACATATAACGATTATTACAATTTGATTTTGTATGACCGCATTGTCATTACATATAATAAACATGTACTTTATTAAATATAATTTATGTTTTTTTTTAACTCACCTTAACTTCTTATTTTAATACTTCGTTTAGCGCCTCACATACTTCAAATATGACTTTAGAAATCAGTGATGCCAGGAATCTTAAGGTGACTGCAAGCCGTGTTCTAGCTGGAATCGGTTCCTGCACTCAAGTGTGTTTTTATAAATAGCCGGACAAATTTTATCCAACAAATATTCAAAATCTTCTAGCGACATCCGAGTAAATGTTTTGAATTCGCCAGAAGGCTCATACACTAATTCTGATAATTGCGTTTCCATGGTCAGTCTGTAACAAATAAGAAACCAACCGATAAATTAATTCCATGGAATTTACTACCTTTCTGCTTATCGCTATGTTTGATGTCAAATAAAGTATTTCCCTTGTTCTATTACGGTGTATCGCTGTCATCCACCATCTCCTTTTCTTCCAAGGTTTCTTAATTTTTTTTTGTTTTATAATTATGTACAAGATTATAATATGAAACCGCACAAAGAGCAACAGTGGCAGTTACTTCTACGTCCACCCTTCATCAACGCGAGTACTCGACTGGGCGAGACAAGATGAGAATGAGGAGAGCAACATTCGGCAGTCTCGTTATGACAGGTGCTTGCCGAAACTTTCGGCGAGAGTGTAGAGCGGGCATAACACATGATCACAAAATACCATGTTGATGGGTTAGTAACTGAATTAATTGTGTGAGGTGAGAGTGGATGGTATCCAGGTGTAGGCAGTTAACAATCCCCCCGAATATTCACGACAGCAGAATTGTTGCACTGGAAAGACACTTTGTTCATCCCTGACGTTACCTCATACCTTCTGCCTGTTATGAACACTACCTACGTTTTTCCTACTTCATCCCATGTCTCGCCAGTCACCTGCTGCTACCAGCTGATGTGAGCTCACATTTCACCCGCCACACATTAAAATACATAAAGGCGGCCACATTTAACACTTTACCGGTCGCAAAACCCATACTTTGCTGTTATTGCAGCCATTTACCCACATAATGGGTACAATCACCAGGATTAATGCAGATACCTAGTCTGCTGCCAAGAGAATAGCGGGAAAACCTGAAAACCAAATGTGAGAGATTGCATAATTAAGATTTTCATTTTTCTTTATTGTGCATTACGTTACAATGTCATACACAATGACGTTCGCTGCAATGCTGACAGGTTATGTAGGCAAACATCAGAACAAATATTCAAAATGTCCACCATGTGCAGCTACACATGCATGAACACATCTAATCATGGACCTGCGTACAACTCCGAATATCCCAGGTTGAGTGTGCATAGTTTCACAAGCTTCAAAAATGCACTGGTACAACACCTCTGCATTTGTAATCGGAACTGCATACACAAGACTCTTCATGTGTCCCCACAAATAAATATCTAAAGGGTTGAGGTTAGGTGAGTGAGGCGGCCATGTAATAGGGCCCAATCGACCAATCCATCTGCCATGCAATGTTTCATCCAACAGAACTCGAACACGATGACTACAATATGCTGGAGCACCGTCGTGCATGAACCACATCCTTACACGTACATCCAAAGGCACGCCCTCCAACAGTTGTGGCAAAACAGTGGCGAGAAACACCCTTTACACTTCACCTATTAGCCATGGTGGCAACACATATGGTCCTACCTGACAATCACACACATATTCGAATTTGTTGCTGATGTCGACCACTGATTATAGCACGTGGATTGTCGTCTGCCCACTGATGATTGTTGTGGAAGTTAGTGAAGCCATCCTTCCCAAATGTAGCCTCGTCTGTAAACAGACGCGACAAAGCAAAGGCTGGGGTGGCATTTGGTCGAATGCACCACTGGCAAAAAGGCACTCTAGCCAGGTGATCACCAGGCGCATGAGTCTGCATTCGTTGGTAATGGTAAGCGCTTGGGAGCTGCTGATGAAGTATTCTCCATACTGTTGTGTATCTTACACGTAATGTAGCCGCCACATACCTGGTGCTGACACTCAGATCACGGTGAATGTGCTCGAGGATGCACTCTTCCAGAAGAGGAATGTGAATTCTTCTGGGTCGCCCTCGATCAACAGTATTCGCCTTCAATCTCCCCGTCTCAGCAAGTCGGCGAAACAACGCAGAAAACGTTTGATGGTGTGGCAGTGCTTTGTCTGGGAATGCCTCCTCATAGAACTGCTTAGCCAGTCTACCAACATCATTGGCACACCTATACACGAATACCATGTCTGCCTGTTCACGATAAGAATAAACAGGTATTGTTTAAACGTCCACTGAATAATTGTCTACAGTAACGATATTCACTGTATTACGAACACAACAACAAGAATCGACAACACTGTGTCAACGTACCACTATGGTCGAATTGTTCGAATGGCACTGTGTACTTGTAGTGCACAGGGCATGCGGTACGCATGTGCAGAGATATAGGAACTGAGGATGTCGAGAGTAACTTGCACAGTTGCGCCATCTGTATTTTGGGCACCAAAACGGCTATGAACACCCACACAGAGATCAGTGTAAATGTGTTGCCTACTTTCAGGCGCTTCCACACCTAATACTGTTGCACTGAACCTGTCGCCCAATTCCATGTACGGACTCCGTTTACATGTAAGGCTTAATGTGCTCATTGTAATGATCATTAAGAACATGTATTACATTAGGGCGTGTCTCACTAATGTACCGAACGCCTAGTACTCACGTCACTGGTTGGAGCCGTTCAAAAACTAGAGAAGCAGATGTGTCCTAGCAAATGATAACCTATGAGAAAGGTACTGGCTGATACACGTGTAGTCCAGTTACTATTTACAAAATAAGCCATGAGCGTCCGTCCTGTGCAACAAGAGAGATATCGTGAATATTCGGGAGAAATGGTTAACTGACGAAACCTGGATACCATTCATGCTCACCTAACATGATTAATTCATTTCCTAACCCACCAACATGGTATTTTGAGATCATATGTTAGCATAGTATGCCATGCGACTTCCGATCGTCTCCGGTGAACTGCGTGTTGTATATACACCAGACTATGTTATTTCGTGGCTGTGTACTTAATGCATTTATTCCTCGGCAATGGTTGGGAACAGGACAAAGGTGATTCAGGCCTTTTTAGCTTATTTTAGTGTGTTACTGCTCAATAAACAAGCATCACGTGTTTAAAATTTCTGACGGTAAAAACTTTGTATGCAACAAGAGGATGGCTGCCCCTGTTATCACCATAGGGAAAAAAGGGGGGGGGGAAGGGAGGCATTAAAACCGGTTTGCTTTTAGGCTGACGTTCTCGGTCATATAACACATTATTCGAAGAAATGTAATTTCATTTCACTTAATTTACGATTTGCAAAAAGACCATTCAAACATACAATACGAGGGATACATACAAACTGTCACCAGAAAGAAATAGGCAGCCGCTTGTGCAGTGGATACGCAGCATTTTGTAACCGAATGTAGGCAATATTGCCTATGTGCTAGAGGTTACGTTTAGAGGAAACAAAGGAATACACACGACACGATGACTTCTGAGTCAGTATATATGTGCAGTCGAATACAGTACACTGCAACATGAGAGTTGTAACGGAAATGTACTCCAAAATCGAGAAGGTGGAAATGCTGCCGATATATGGAGAAGGTAAGTTAGCAGGTGAATGTGTTCATATTATTTTACAGTACAGTGTGGTATGTTCAAGTGAATTGTATTGAAACACACACAGATATCTTATATTACCATTATCACCAGCTTGGTTTGCTCACTCGTCGTTCATTCTATTGACTGTCAGTGTAGTGCTAGTCAGGCAAAGCAACTCTACAGAAAGCGATACCCTGACATGACCCCACCATCTAATGATGTTTCCCCATCTAGTTGTGAAGTTTTGTGAAACAGTCAATCTGAACCCACAGCAATGCAATTGTCGTAGAACTCGCACAGATGACGCTGCTAAGGTTGCTGTTCTCGCTGCTGTAGCAGTTAATACAACATCAGCACACACCAACTTGAAGCCGAAATTGTCATTCCGGAAACAAATGTGCATCGCATTCTTAAGCATCATAATTTCCATCCCTATCAGGTACAGTTACACCACGAATTGCACGGAAATAATTTCCAGGATCGTGTAGAGTTCTGCCAATGGGCACAGCATCGTATTATCGCCAACCTGAACCTTTTTCGGGTATTCTTTTAACCGCTGAATCAACGTTCTCCAACTCAAGCCAAATGAATACGAGCAAAATGAATCCACGATAGTTTCGACTGGTGAACCATCAGCATCAGTGGAGAGTTAACTTCTGATGTAGGATGGTTAGCAATAAGGTTTTAGGGTCTTTATCTCGTGAGTGGTAACCTCGATGGCAGAGAGTATGCCAACTTCATAGAAATATAAACAATTATGCCTAATATTCTGGAGGAGATGCCCCTAAGGAACAGAATGATAATGTAGGACCACCACTATGGATAACCAGTACATAATGCAGTGTAGCCACATCGTGGTCTGGACTGGAAATATCCTGGTAGATGGATTGTTCGTGGAGGACCAGTTCACTGGCCCGCTCAGTCTCCTGACCTTACCCCACTGGACTTTTTCCTTTGGAGGTCCATCAAAGGCGCTGTCTATCAAGATATTCCAACAACTCCAGAGAATGTGCAGCAATGTAGTGTTCATGTTTGTAATGCTCTTCAGCAGACAACATTGGACGAATTAGTGTTGTCGTTCATCCAGCGACTAAACTTGCGTATCGCTGCCACTGGTCACCCCTTTGAACATCTAATGTGAATGTTCTACCCCTCGCAGTACCCATATGGATAGTACTACAAATGGCCAGTAGAGATACCACTCTCTGTGCCATATTTAATGTTTATGTTAAGAAAGTGTACATTGTGATACAATTTTAAATTGGTCTTGACGAGCTTCATTTAATTTTTGACCAATAGATGCATGGTGCCATTTAAGATACTGATGTTAGTACTCGTATCTTACTAATAAATAATGCTATATGCTGACTCCCCAGCAGTATTATTTCCTCATTCCATTTACACAACCTTTGCATGAATCACTTTTTCATTTGGAGCCCTGGTATGGAGCCCTGGTTGTGGGTGGTCAAGACAATTTGACATTCTGTACATAAAGTGCTTGGCATGGTTTTTGGACAGACACTTTATAGTGACTGAATGTTGCTTGAATTATTTATTTTCAGTAACTTCATTTTTGGGAGTTTAAAAGTTGAGGATGGAATGAAAATATAATTACAAAAGTTATAAAATAATAATGTTACGAAATTTTATTACAATAAGAAATAAATTATGCAAAAAGAAAAAGTTATAAATAGAAACTGGCATTAAGAAAACAGCAGTTAATATATACTACCTTTCCCAAAGACAAATCTGCATGACATTTCGATACGATTGCATTAAAACCATTTACTCTGACTGCATATACAAACAACACATCTTTCTCTGAGAGCCACATTACACATACTTAGAGTATTATAAATTGCAAATTATTCTCAAAATAAAACTTGCCTAGAATAGCCCGCAAATGGCCTTCCAGTGTCTGAAGCACAGTTGACTTGACTTCCTTCATTGACTTTCCTAAGAACTGCTCTGATGCGGTCTGCAGCAACTCCTCTGCTTTCATAATCTTGCACTGGGCGACTCCTGTCACTATTAAGGGTACCCCTTGGGCTGTCTCTACACTCTCGCACATAGGATTCAGTGTCATTACCTAAAACAATGCATAAGCAAAACCAGGTCAGTTCCAAACAAAATTTTATAATAAATATATAATACCAATGGTTTAACTTTTCCTTGTTATTTTCAGCAAAAATGCATGCATCTCAACAATATGTTATACATATATCTTGGCGTATTAATAATTTGTGAAATGACTCACAGCCCACCTTTCTTCCATGTATAATATTCCTAAGACTCAAAATTAAATGAAATACTTTACTATGATGATACTACAAATTATTATTCTATCACTTAGATTAGAGTTCATAAAAAATTTTCAGTGTGATATACACACATTATATATATATATATACACACGCATACATATAATATAGTGTGTCTGATGCGATAAATAATGGCCAAACTTCGAAAATGCAAAGGATCTAGCCATGGGCTCAGTCAAAAAATTGCATTTCGCTCTTCCAGTAACCCAATTTGTGAAACTTAGGATTCATACAGGAGATGCTACACCAGTTTCCAAGAAAGCAATACTGAGTACCACATAATAAGCAACAACTAGTTCAGAACATGGTTAATGAACAGTCATTATCTTGTTTCATAGTACCTGGAAAAACCTAGCAACCTTTCCTGGTCATTTCATATTGTTATTGCGACGAAGTCGTCGCCATCTGGAGAACCTAGCTTTAGGTTTTGTAAAACTTGTGGTCTCTTAATAAGGTGACAGCAGCAGACATTTATTCACTCCCTAAAACAAAAAAAAAAAAAAAAAAAAAAAAACTGACAAACACGAGAATATCACTGTATCTTCAGTTGTTGACCTTGCTTCTGAGTATGCTCAAATAGAGATTAATGAAAGGGATAAATAATATTTTTATCACCACAGCAGGAGTTAAAACATATGTTCGTTTACATTATGGGCTAATCAGTGTACAAGTAACATTTTAACGAATGTTGAATTTCGTACTTAGAGTACTGATAGCTTCGCAAGCAATGGTATACATTGATGAGGCTATTGTATGTGCTAAAGATATGCTCAAGCATTTCGAACGACTCAGATCTGTTTTTTTCGGAGGTTACAGGCTGCTAACTTGTCTCTGTCTCTTGAGAAGTGCAAATTCGCAGTATCAGAAGTCCAGTACCTTGGCCACATCAACTTTAACTGTCACTTTATTCACAATTATGCAGTCATTACAATGCCACTATCTCGACTGCTGAGAAAACATAATAAGTTTAATTGACTCCTGAATGTTAGAAGACAATGGAGACATTGAAAACTTTACTCAATTCAACGCTATTATTGAATATACCCTGATTCCAATCAGTAATTCATCCGGTCTACAAATGCAAGTAATGTTGCCATATTATGTGTCTTATCACAGTTGGTAAATGGAAAAGAGCATACTGTTGCTTATGCCTCTAGACAACTAAATAAGGCAGAACTGAATTACTCAGTTACAGAAAAGGAGCTGGTGATAACAGTGTGGGGAATAAATCATTCTCGGTGCCATTTGTATACGAATCCCTTCATGATAATTACAAACATTACCAGTTTGAAATATTTTCTTGAGCTAAGGATACAAGTGGACATCTCACGTGTTGAGCACTGTGACTCAGTGATATACACTATTTGTTGTAAAAAATTGCAACACCCAGAAAGAATGGCCCAAATGAAATCAAATTCGGAGGACACATAGGACAGTGTACCAGAAATAAGTGATTTCGATTGCAGAGAGATGATGTACACTTAGGCCCAGCAGCTCTCTCTCTTGTGTGACGGGAAAGGCCCATGTTACACCAAGCTCAGTCAGTGAAGAGCCATCAAAGTGAAAGCAAGTGCCAGTATGCCTCGTCGACAACAAAGAACACCATATCAGCATGTGAGTTCGAATGAGCAAGAATGCTTGGTCTCCAGGAAACAGGTTTGCCATACCCCGACATTTCGGCTCGTACAGGATATGCTGCTATGACAGTGATGCCTTTGTGGAGCCAGTGGATAGAAGAGTGTTGTACATAGCGACGAGTGGGTACTGGACCATGCCATAGGACCATTGCATGGGATGACTGCCATCTTGTCTGTGCGGGCTTAGTGTATCATACAGCCTCATCCACAGTGTTGGCTCGAGACTGCAGCAGGTGTGGACCTATCTGTGTAGACGGTTCAACACCACATGCTGCGGGTTGGAAAGGTGGCATGCATGCTATTGCGTCGGCTACCATTGTCTAGAAAACACGAATGCTTCAGACTACAATAGGCACATGAACACCGTTGCTGGCATGCTGAGGGGAAAAATGTAGTGTTTTTGGACGAGTCCTGTTTCAAACTGTCCTACAGTGATCTCCATGTATGTGTTAGAAGCTACTGTGGTGACCACAATCTGGCAACCTACATTGTGGAGCAGCATAGCGGACAAATGCCAAGTATGATAGCTTGGGGCACCATTGAATACAACATGCGACCTCGACTCTTATGTATTGAGGATGAACAGCAACTACGTCAGGGAGGTTTTAGAACCCGAGATACTGACCCTCCTTTTGGCAACTCCATATGCCATATCAGCAGAACAATGCCCAGACACATGTGGCGAGGAATGTGCAAGCCTTCTTCAATGAACGACGAGTACTGCTGATTCCCTGGCCTGCATGTTCGCCTGAAATGTCACCTATCGAACATGTCTGGGATATAGTTGGTCGGCGACTTGTTCATCACGGTCCTCCAGAAACCACTGTTGATGCTTTGTGGACTCACAATTCAAACTGCGTAAAGGAATATTCCCCAAGAACATGTCCAGGTCCTCTTTAATTCCATGCCATATCATTTAGGGGCTCTGATTGCACCACAGGGGACCTTGGCCCATTATGAATTCTCAAGGACAGAGATCATGTATAGTTTTGTAATGTTAATTAATTGTGTATTGTCTATACCTAATGTGTGGTATAAAGTTCATTTCTGAGACATGTATACTTCTTTGTGATGTATTTATCACAAATGTTAGTGTGGTTATAATTTAGTGCATCGTACTGAAAAATTGCATCAAAATGCAGATGCACTGAGTCATACAGAATATGTTGCCGATATTATTGTATAAGAAAAAGTGCATGCAGCCCAACAGCAAGACCCTTCTTGCTAAAATGGGTGCTACAACCCCAGTTTTCTAGCACTATTGGTGTGTTATACAATGAAACTAAGCATGGTTAGAGAAATGTTGTGTTACTTTCCAAGCATGCTGTAGTGTTCAAGGAGTGTCATGACTGATTATATGCATGCCACTGTGGGAGAAAAGCAACAAATCAAAAAGTCGCACAGAAATACTGGTGACCTAAATTGCAAGAACATGGAAACAATTACGTAAAAATGCTGTGTTTCATGTAACCTATTGACTTGACTCAGCAAAACACAAGTACTTCTGTTTGAGCTGCCTGACAAACAAAACCTATTTATACTATTGGAATGGATATTGTTAGACTACGACCAAAAATCTCTTCTGGGAAAAAGTATATCCTTACCATTGCGATGCTTGGAAGCATCTTACGTAATTTTATTATTTTGTATTTAATGCCAGCAAGGTCGGTAAGAATGTTGAGTTGAAAATCTATATTTATGTTTTGTACTGGCCATAAGTTTTCTGATGTAAGCCTTTGAGCTGGCTGGCATTCACTTTGACACCTGCTGTTAGGCATCTCTATGCAAAATTCCGGCTATGGAGTTTCCTTTCACGAGTCGACATGAGAGAATGTATTATGGCCAGCTGAGGTGTTAGGGCGTGTATCGTAGAGGCAACATAGTTCCCTGGTTTGACAGGTGAAACTAAGCCTCACGAGCGATGTTTGTGTTATTCATGACTTTAAGTATTTCCGCCTTTTGAGAGTGTATTATAGCTGGCTGAGGTGTGCGGAAGTGTATCGTTGATAGTGGTGTTTGCCATGCCCATAAAGGCGAGTTATTCTCTAGTTTGATGGTCGGCTCTCAAGACCTCGCTGTTAAAAGCAGCCCAATTCTCTTCACTTACCGTATTTTGATGGGTGGAACTAAGCCTCGCGAGTAACATTTAACCAATATTACATTACTTTAATTATTTTTACCGAACATGAAAGTTAAAGACATTGCATCTCTTAATCACATTGTTGGAGGTTACCGCGGACTATGAACACTATAGAAAATAATTGCAAGTGAGTCATAATGGAATTTCGCACTACCAGAACTGTTTTACAGGTCTCAGCTAACAAGTGTAAGAGGTATGCAGTTCATTTAATTGGCATGTGCACTTCACGTTGAAATTTAAAGATATTATGGTTTTTAATCACTTCAGAGGTTGCTGCGGACAATGAATATTATAGAAAATTATTCGACCATGTCATAATGAAGATTTGCAATAGCGATACTGTGTTATAGGCCTCTGCTGGTAAGTGCAAGCGACACGCTGCTACTTAAATTGAAACACAAACTTCGAAGCTTGGGGCGATGAAAGACTATGCTTACTAAACAGTTACCTACTTCTTTACCTGCTTGGTGGAACATTTTGTGTTGAACTAAGTGCACACCAAATTACTGATGGTGAATTATAAGTACATTTGTATTGGGTAGCTGATGACATTTGATCAGTGCCCCGTCCACCAAGTGAGCAACTCAAATTGTAAGTACTGGGTTTCAAAAACTTTTGTTGGTGTTGGTGTTCTTTCAACCCAAGTGCGACACGAACTACCAACTTTATGGCATGAAGTTAAGTTGTGAGTTCTAAGGATGCATTTACTTTGGGCATAGCTGTTTGCAGTAGAATGGCCTGCAGTTAGATTTGTGCCATAGTGTGGCAGAGAATGTGCAATTCATGTTTTCAGGGATAGTAACTTTGTATTGTTTTAATTAACGATTTTTATTTTCGTACTTTTAGCCATGAACAGGTAGGGCTTTTAAATTGAATTGTATTACCAGAAACAAATATTATAAACATATTCATACTTATTTTATTAATAGTAATTTTAATGTTTAGTAAGAAGTATTTGCCACGAGTTACATGTAAGACAGTATATCCCATTTGGCTGACCCCTATTGCTCTATTGGTGTATAATTTACGGAGAAAAAAGTTAAATGATAATCAGAATGAACCATTTTCAAGTGATTTCCCTAGGAATTCTGCAGCTTCCGAAACTAAAATTATTAAAGAGTGATTCTTACTCGTTTTAGCCATTCCACCCTGTTAATTATCCAGGTTAAAGGGGTCAGATTCCTGCGCCACTCTGCTCTTCGGAGCATTGCGGTGTTCGCTGGGGGTAGATATAGGCTCCTAGAGTTAAAGAAGCTGACCAACTAGATACATAGATTGTCAAAAAACGCATCGTTAGTTAACCTAAAAGCTGCATAAGTTAATGAGAGAGAAGTTGAAGACATTGATGCACTTAGAAAGCAATTAGTTCTTGTTGCACGAGGAAATTAAAACGAAACAGTAGCACACTGGGAGGTGCTGAGCGGTCTTTTGAAGAGGGCAAAACAGAACTGTTTATTTCACTGTTTAAACAAGTACCTTAATTGAACGCATGCAATATGCAGTCGCTTATGCAATTTTTGCATAAATTAGCTAGACTAAAGAGAATTTGGATAGGGCACTCTAACAGTAACTTATTAAGGTGTTTAATTCAGGTATTCTCAGGTGCTGCTTTAGAAACATCATTGCTAAGATTAGAACAAGGTGATGAATGGGTTTGAGTAAAATAAGATTGTGAGAGGACCTGGTACCCAAACTTGTAAAAGTTGATTTTGCGACCCATATAGTTCATAATTAAAAAAAAAAGAGGAGAATGCATGTCTGAATTTATTCAGCACCTTAATTAATGTGGGGCTGCTTTGGGTAACCAGATAACAAAGAAAGATTTTATTTATTTAATTTTGGAAAATATGCTCCCTTTCGCTAGACAGCAGTGTGCCTTTTTTCAGCCACGTCCTCCTTCCAGCAGTAAAACTCTTGGGTTAATGTGGTTTACAGTGCTCAAAAGTTTCAAGTTAAGGAGAGGGGTGAAAAATGTATTGTAGAGAGTAATAGCAGGAAATGTGTTAATTATTTTGTTTGTGGTCGAAGGGGCAATTTTATGTGTCAGTTGGAACATATCAATTTTATCCTAACATCATGATAATGATATGAATGTCCGTAATTTTATATATTTTTCGTAAGTGTTAAATGTGTGAGTTGTTTTACATAGATTTAGTATGTAAGATGTTTATTCTGACCTTTATACTACTTAATAGAGAGAAATAGTTAGCTTTAATGTAAATTTTGTCTATGCAATTGAAAGTGTTTTGTCAGCCAAATAGTATATTATAATGTTTTCTGTTAATCACGATACACCAGCCAAAAATAACAACCATTTGTTTCTGTTAGGAATATTGCAGTATAATAGAACATCCCTAAAGCAGTCTAAATGTAGCTGTATTGATGGAAGGAAGAAAGAAACGAAGAGCTCCAAAATTAATTTAATATTATATTTGTAAGTTCGTCATATGTTAATAAATAAATATATTCAAATACTACAAGAATGCAAGGATAATAATATATGCAATGAATGAAACTATGAAGACATAATATTTTCAAGATAAGTAATGAGCCCGAAGAGGATGATACCATCTACAAAATTCACGTAAGTTTGACGACAGGAAGAACGGAAGCTAAGCTGCAGATTCCAGAGATGACACATTAAGTACCTGAGGGCGTTTCCAGCCAAAGAAGGAGGTCTACGCTGTTACTGAGATTGGAGGATCGACTGCCTGAATCAGAGACGTCTGGAGGACCAGCCCGAAGTTCGACGCCATGGGTTCAGCTGAGCAGACCGACATCGGGATGCCTCCTGCATGCTGAGATCGATTCGACGCCGAGGTTCCTGATTTCACGGAGAGGTGTTAGGACATCGATCGCACGCAGGACCAAATTCAGAGGAAATGCGGTGCTGCACTACAGTTTTCGACGACAGCTAAGTTCTTGTCAACAAAATCAGCTACTGAGTGCTTACGCTTGTCTATTTAAAAACACTTATCAAATTGGTAGTTTGGCAGATGTACAGTGGTAGTTTTTCTGGTTGATATATCGTCGGTAGTTAGTATTCGAAATTTTAATAATTAATGTTGGTATATTTTTCGAAGTTCTAGTTTACTTTCCTTGTGGTATGTTAGTTGGTAATTTTTTTCTCAACTTTGAATGGCATGTTATATAAATATCCGAGATTTCGTTGAATACACTTAATATAACTGAAACTAATCTTCGTACTATTCTAATTTGTCTCAATTTAACCTGTCATTAGTGATTTTAAGGTGTTTCTCTAAATTTATTTTCAAATGCTTTATTAAATCTCTTTTACAAATTTTCAACAGAAATCTTATTTCCCCATAGTCGAGGTATAAAGATACGTTCACCTATCGCACACATATTTGGATATCTTTGCATATTCCAACTCCTAAAAAAAACTAGTGTGGCAGTATTGTGCTTTTACACTGTGTATGCAAGGTAGCAGTAGAAATGTAATATATTTTCTGTTTTACAAATTACATGCTCTCGGACCACTATAGTCTGCCGCATGGTACGTCAAATGCATGTCGGGCCAATTACTCCCACGTAATCCCCGGCATGCCATCTACACTGCATACAGTATACCACCTATATAATTCTTTAATAAAGGCTTCATTAATGTGGTACCATTGCATCCAGGTGATCATTTTCCATTTTCCACCAGTGTTTGTTCTCGAGGACTGAAAATAGTTGGGGTGTTGAGGATATTTAAGTAGAATTTAGAGTATTGATGATTTATTAATTGTGAGAGTTAAGCTAATGATGCAAATGTTATAAAAATGTTAGAAGATGAAATAAGAATTTTATGTATATTTTCAGAAAATTTCTTGATGTGGTGGTAATGGAATAATTATGGTTTAGAGGAGAAATAGTCAACTTAAATTATGTTAACATTTTTATTGACTGAAATGTACTGAAGTATATAATGAGTTTAGTTTTTTTTAGTCATAATTAGAAATTATTGCAAAAATTTAAACACGTGTAAAAAGATGTTTGCAAGGGACTGGTAAAGAAGGAATGCCTAGTAACCATAAGTTAAGAGTTTGTGCTTTTAACAGGGTTAGGTCAAGGAAAAAATTAATTTAATTTGTTGTGGAATTGGTTTAGCTAATTTTGAGGAAGGTTGATAGGTAAATAAGAGGTCGTGGTTGGAGCAGAACTGACCACAATCTCCCTACTCATTCCGACATGAAAAGCTGGAGAAACACAAGCTGCATTGTGTTGGCAGAAAATGAGAGATGCTGCCAGAATTAGAATTATGTTAAATGCGAAGTGATAAGTGCACTGCTATAATATAAGTGGACTCTGTCGCAATGGCTGGTGTGCTCATTAAGAGCAGACTTGGGCATTGCTTGGTATTGGGAGATTTTAGATGTTTTCCGAAAGGCTTACATTAACAGGAAGTGGGAGCTCCTGGACTGGGTTGGGTTTTTGTGGCTTAGCAATGCCCCGACTTCGTCATCCGGCTCCAGTACAGCGACGCACTTGAATATTAATCCAGAGCTCTGGTTTTGGACTTGCCTGTATCCGATCCTGGGTGGCGATGCTTTGGGGGACATCAACGTTAACGTGTCCCATTAGAATATTCTAAGTTAGGGCGTGGTCTCACGAAGAGATCGCCGCTTGGAACTCTGTTCAGAATAAAAGAGGAGGAATTAATCTGGTGCTCGTGGTAGTTTGAAGAAAGTGCACGAGGTCCAAAGAATCATGTTGAGTTATCAGCATTCATGGCACCCCTTCACAGGATGATTCTTTCTTGTCCTAGTCTGAAGTGCAAAGAATTTGCGAGCAGTGATTAATTGAGGCTAAGGACAGTGTGATATATTTTTAAACTAATTAATTTTTAATGACTGTATATGAGCAGCTGGTGTTATTCCTTGCCAGTTGAAACTTGCGTCGAGGTCAATGTTGAACATGATCGATGTGATGACTGAATTTTGATGATGGTATGTAAATGTGTTTCTAGAATTTAGGGAGGCCTCGGCGGTGGCGACACGACTGGAGAGGAAGTGACCAGATGAGACGACTGCTACCCTGGCACCTTGTTTGTACACCCTGAGAAAGTGAATCTACAGCTTTGTCGACATAGCCAATGCTGATTTTTACCAGGGGGCAGTGATTCTCGATGATATAGCCATCGCGAAGTCGTTCCGCACACAAAAAGACAGTCAAGACATCTCAAAGAAATGATCTTGATAACATGAAAGACATTTGAAAACACAAAGATAAAAATACAAAGACACGTTGATATTCAGGTACAAATGTAGTGTTGTCCAAAAAAACTCGCTGAATTGAAGAATTACTGCAATGAGTAAAGGAACTATAAATTCAGAACTCAAAATTTTTGGAAAGCAATTATTAATAATGTAATAGTTATTGTAATCAAGGAGAACTCGTAATTGGGAATGACTGTTAGATAACCTGTTTTTTTATAAATCTACGGTAGCTTCTGCCCCCAAGAGAACTCCTCAAGTCACTAGAGTAAAATAGTTGTAACTGGAAAAAATATGCCAGCAAACTTATTCATAATCTCGACATTTGTTTTAAAATTTTACTGTGTAGCTCACGAGGCACGACCTCCTTAAGGGGAGAAATTTACGCGTTCGGTTTGGCAAAAAAGTACATTTCTGTTATTTCATTATTATTTGGTAGACGAATACTTTTAGGACCTTGCAGCCGGTGTTCGGGAGTTGGAAACCCTCTGGACTGATTCTTCGAGTGCAGCTCGCTGTGGTTGCCGTGATGGCGTCAGTCAGGGTCAGTTAATGAGTCAGTGCCCAAGGACGGGTTCGTGGTTATGTGAAATTTTCACCGCAGTTAAGGCAGTGTCACCTAGTAAGGCAAAAAGTGTTTCAAGAGCTGGATAAGTGAGGTTACAAGCCATCAGCCCGCTGGAGTCGACGCTGGAAGATCTCTTGAGTATACATTTCATTATTAGTTTATTTTAATGTTAAGCATAAATTAGATCAATCGTCTCATCTGTAGTTAAAGCCTTAATATAAACTTTGAAAAATTAGAGCTCGAATGCATGGTGCCCTAGAACGGAAATGAAATTTAAATGTTATTACTGTAAGAAATTGCAGTCTATGAATGTCTATTAGCTTTAAACCTGATTTTAAATGCGAAGAAGCTAATGGATTTTAAACGTTTTAGAGTGTTAACTAAGTATTTCCATTTCTTTACTTTAATAAATGGTAGATATAACCAGTTTTATTTAATTTACCCTCAGCCATTCACTTCACAACTCAAAGAGTTTCATTCATTATCTAAGTATGTATTTTGCCTCTCAATGCCAAGCGAAGTGCATAGGTCATTTACAGTGTAACCCCCTTACTTTAACTGATATGTTTTTGTTTTAGCAGCCGGGCTATAGTCCCGGGGTCCGGAGACTGGGAGGTATATGAGAATATTGAAAACCGTCTGAGTCAGCCACTGCTACCCCAGTTTCCCTAACAGTCGTGACAAAATTATGTATTCTAAAAACTTTATTATATAAAATAATGCAAAACAATACTTTAATTTTCCTAATACCTTAATTCACTTCGACACTTCGCTCACTCAGTGCGATTAAACACATGAAACTTGGAACCAGTACGAATACACATAGTAAAGTAAATGAAGTACTACGTCTAGGGGCCAATATTTTCAAATCGATTATGATGAAACCGTCCAATTAAGATTACAGCTAAGAGTTGCAACCCAGAACAAATCTATGATTTATGCATATGAATGAAAAAAAGCTATAAGAATGTTTTCAAATTTTTGATCATTTGTACAATACGCTCATTTACAAATAGAATTAACATATAATATCGCTCGTTCCAAAATCTTTATTTTTATAAAAATAACATTAAATTTATTAACTTTCTAAATGTAATTCTAGTAAGGAGACATCGTGGAGCATGCATTTCAACTATGTATGTACTCTGGTATTGGTTGTCCCAAATCATACAACTGCTGTCTATGTATCACACTCACAGATTACCTGGATATCAAGAGGCTTCACATATCTATCTGTGTAAACTAAACAGTAGTTCAGACCACAATCTCTGTCTTGCAGGCCCGAAGCTAGAAAATAATTAATGAGGGGCGGGGGCAAACCACTTGCTAGGAGGAGCCGTTCTGGTGGTCCACCTGAGGAACAAATATAGTGTGTACATGGCACGTGTATTCATAAACTTAACAAAGAAGTAATACGTTTTTTAAAACAAGAACATTTTTACCACTGCTGTATAATGTAATAGGCCGAGACCCAACTAATTTCGCATACAGAGATCTTGAAAGTTACATTAACTTCATTTTTAGAATACTTGTAACCGTCTCTCTTCTTACATTGAAATCTTTTCAAACATTTTTATGTCCCTAGTCTCTGTATGTTTCCTTTCAAATGCCAAGAAAACTAAATATCCAGCTCTTTGGTGGGTCATGGAAAGTTTTTGAGGCCGATAAATAGCTGGTCGCAGTGCTGCCGCCAAACGTATTCACCGCAGCCAAGAGCTGATATGCTGCCTTAAATGCTGCTCTGTGTTTGTATAAAACATCCCAAGTGCTCTCTCCTTATCTGCATGGTTAGCAAGAAAGTTTTCACAAGAGAAAGAGTAGTAGGAAAATAAGACGTTGGGCACAAGGGCATGGGGTGTCGGAGCCACAGCCCGCCGGCCGCCATGTTGTTGCATCACCCGTCCACCATCTCCGACCCATATGACCTTGACCGTTGGCCACTAACCATGACCATGACCATGGTGACCTCTGACCATAAAACCCCAAAAAAAAATGAAAAAAAAATCTTTAAAATATAAAAAAAAAATCGTTAACAAAAATAGTTTAAAACCATCGAAAAATTTATTTTAAAAATGTACTATTAAGAATTATCAAACATTATTAAATAATTAATTAAAAATAATTAAAAATTATAAGTAATTAAAAATAATAAAAAAACTATTATAAGTAATTTAAAATAATTAAAAAATTATTATAAGTAATTAAAAATAATTAAAAATTCTGCTCCCCTCGGCAGCCATTTACCCTAACAATTTCTCTCTTTACCACAAAATTTCCCTTCTTTCCCTTAAAATGTCCCTTTTTTCCTTAAAGAATTCTAAAAAAAAACATGAACAATTTATGAAAACCTTTGTATAAATTTATTTTTAAAAACTTGAATTTCGGAGGCCCTCCCAACTCCACATCCAGCAGACGACTAACTCCCTCACCACCACACACCCCACCTACACTCATTCTATCGTATGCCGCCATATTTGTTTTTTCGTTCGTCATTTGTTTATATATTTTACTGGAGGCAGTAGTACTCCATGTTTGTTTTTATTGTCATTTGTTTTACAGTTTGTGTCTCACATTCGTTCGATTACCATATTAGATTTCATATGTTTACATCACCTATGTACGACCAGGTGACAGCCATATTTGTTTACGTGTTCAAAGTCTAGGATTGCATTGATTACTCCTGCCAATGTTTTTCATTGGTTAACTAGTTTTTAGTCGACAAGCCTCCACCATCTTCGTTCGATCCCCTATATGTTAGATTGCATTTTTAAACACCTAGATAGTATCGATTATACCAACTGCTATCGGCCTGTACCAAATGGTGACATTGATCATTCCTGTAAACTACTTAAATTGCAATTTTTTAAAATTATTTAATACGAATATTTTTATTTACAATATCTTTTATATAAAATGGAGAGGTTTCTGAAATAAAACACGATATATATTTTTACATTAAATTTCTTGTACACAGGTCTTCTTCGACGTTCACCACACAATGTCCGCCTCAGCGACCCAGGAATTGAATGAGCAGGGAAACACCGCAACTTGAAGTAAGCCATTCTATTATGCCATTTCAGCACCTTCTCGATCCTTGAATCTGGCAATGCCCAATAAATTCGTCGTATGTAACCCGCCTCCTTAAGTTCTTCGATGACAAAATCTATCTTGTTGGTGTGGGGGTAGTTTCCAACACTTTGCGTAGCAAGCAGTAGCTGGAGCCTATTCACCAGCTCATTCGGGTCGTACCAGAATACGTAGTCGACGTTCTTGCCGTCATCTATCTTCTTCAGAACTTCGCCGCTTTTATGTGCTAGGCCACTGAAGAAGTCTGCGAGAATGTAGATTTTTTTCGTTATCTTCGTCCTTTTAAACACCAGTCTCGGGACTGTTATTTTGGTAAAGCACATAAATGAGTTGAAGCAAATTTTTGTATTCCAGCAGTTCGGATTCTGTAAACACCCTGGGCTCCCTGCGAAATATAAGTTTTTATAGCCCAACGTGTATGCATGCTTCCACCTGGTAGAAATGCTAGTTCATCAGCACCGACGAACCATTTATCATTATGCCTGTATACACCATACTTCGTATCATTATTACAAGATGTGAACGATCGTAGGTACCATCGAGCCAAATCATAAGATTTCAGAGCTCTCTTCCGTAATTTCTTCGTGTGTGGCAAATCCGCATCTGATCCATCGTCCTGATCTGATTGTACTTCATCATGTTATCGCTTCTTCAATGGCTTGGCGGTATTGACGATTCCAGTCTTCATGGCTACGAGTTCTCCATGCCTCTCCCCGAGTACATCGAGACGTCGAGTAATAGGCTTAAAAAAATTCTTAATTTTATGGTCGCATGAAGTTGTGGCTCTTATGGCGAGCAAATACTTTGAGCGGACAGACTGATTCGCCCGATGTAGTTCGCTGGTAATGTCCGACATCACACTGAATAAAAATTCTCTCTGTTGCTCTCTTTTATAAGTTTAGTCATGAGTTTCCGACAAAATATTTTCGATATTGCTCAGACATTCACTGCAAACATCCAATATGTCGCTGCTATAATTTTGAATATATGTATTCGTAGGGAGATGGGAACTCCTGGTATAGAATGTAAGTGCCACATATCCTTCCAGTTTCTTTTCAGATTCTCTTAATTTTGCACAAATGCTACATTCAATCTGTCGATAATTACTTTTGAACACTCGTCAGGTGCTCGTCCATTAACACCATATCACAAACGATCTCTGTCTTCACACACTACATCTTCGCTCCGTGCTTTAACACGTAGTTTCGAAAGAATTCTTTTTGTTCGGGCAATAAACTGCGCATTTCCGAGATGATGTTATTACCAATTTCGAGGACGAAATGTTTATTTGCAGAATCCTCGGATCGTTCAGGTTGGCCAACATTTCGAATTATTCTTCTACCAGCATCACAAGTTACGTAGTTTTCTGGTAGGAGACCACTTCCATCTTCGTTTTTGTGAGACGCAGCTTGACGCTACTTTTCCCGAATTTCGATATGCTGTAACTCATTCTTAATCGCTGGAGATGAACTGATCGAACACACACATGTACCACCCATTATATTAGGGCCAGTCTTTCACGATCGTCAAAAATCTGTATTTCTCTTTCCAGCACAAGGCACACATATCTTTGAAATCTGATCGTCATGTCCGTATTGACATGATCGTCGTAAACATGGCGTAAATTAGTGTCGTCTATCCAAAATAGCAACAGCACATTAACATTATCGCGGAGTATCTGTTTGGGTATGAGCGAATAAGTCTGCCCGAGGTACCCGTAGTCCACATACGCATGTCGTCCCATGCTAAAATATTATTGAATACAAGTTTGTTTCTTGCAGGCAATGCCACCGAAGACAAATATGGAGTTTGACAGTGCTTCGTTCGGAGGTACGATGGCTTCATTATCACTGCATGGGAAAAAAACCTAAGCCTTCTATGGCCTGTAGTACTCTTGTCAGTCGCTCGTATTTCAGTTGATGGAATATTTTGAATATAGGTACACGTTCCCAAACAAAAGACCATTCTCTTCTTCCAGCAGGCTTAGTAGGACACATGTTTTCTCGCAATTTGATGGTTCCGCGATGATGCACCTCACTATATTCGAAATCGGCTTCCAAGCCGTGATTCGTGGGAGATAGCTTCATCTTCAGCATTCATGCATATGGGTAGAGTAACACCTTTCTCGCCCAATTCACAGCGATATTTCGAAGAGTTAAGACCGTATCTGGATGTGGGGTTGTCGACATGCTGATCAACAATCTACCATTCGAGCTGCACATTCCCACATACAGGTTCTGCGGGCCAGGAACCAAGCTAGCTAAAAGGCTGGCACGCAATACGATGGCCATAATCGCCCTCGACAAGGCGAGCAAGCAGCACGACATAGCCTATTCCCAGCACAAGTATCTGTAGGCCAGACACCAGGTAGACAAGATACTTGCACGGAAGGTGGCCGAAATAAGAAAATCTTCAGATACCGGGCTTGGAGAAAAAATTGCAGTGTGGGGTGTTTCCAACTTGATGAACATCAAAGTGAAGATGAGCATGAGTTAAAGGAGCAAAATAAAGGCACAAGTGAAAAGAAAAGCAGTTACATCAGGAAGAAAAGCCTGCAAGGCTAAGAAAATATCTACTGGTGGAATTTTTCCATTGTTTTTGCCTGCACTCGCAGCCCTCGGAGGCCTAAATCGGAGCCACGAGTGGTATCGTCCGAGCCGTCAACACAGCATTGAACAAACGGAAGCAGTTGTCTAAGGCACAAAGACACAATGAAAATATGGAAGCTATCGCCATGGGTAAAAAAAAAACGGCCAAAGTCTCAATCTAAGGCCATACCCAGTAGGATGCGGAAGTATGCAAAAGCAATACAGCATGAAGAGGCAATAACGAAATCTGTACCGAAATGAGCACTCGCGAATTTGGATTTGGAACTGTTTGCATGTAAATTGAAAATAACGAATTTTAGAGGAGTGTTTATGAGAGATGATTTTCCCACTAAACCCAAGAGATACGAATGCGTCATAATTATATGGACACAATAGCATGGCCTAGCACGCACTGGGTAGTGTACATAAAAAAGGGTAAACAAGCAGACTATTATAACAGATTTGGGAATTTACATCCTCCGCCCGAATCACACAAGTATTTGAAATATACCAAAACAACATACAATTATGAAACAGAGCAGGTACCTAACATGTAGAACTGCGGACATTTATGCCTTCGCTTCCTGGTTTGCTCGTACAAGTAATTGTATAAAATCGCTGCACACCGTCAGTAATTTCGAACATGCTTACCTTGATGGGTCGTAGCTCCAAGCTGCGTGCAATACATTTTCCGCCACTCGATCTGGAGAGGGAATAAAGCATAGGCCTTTTCGATTTTCAAACCTACAATGCGATACCGAATATCAATGAAAAAACTGCAAGCTGTACCTCGTAAAAAGTGGTAATGTTTTCAATGAAGTTTCGCTGCCTGTTGGCTCTTATGAAATATATAACATTGCAAGGTACATTGAAGAAACACTGACTCACGACACAGAATTCTAAATACGTGAAAATCCCAATAGTCTGAAGAGTGTTATCAGATGCAGCAAAGATATCGACTTTATGAAATCGGATACTATCTGTCCGATGCTGGGGTTCGACCCACGCATCTATGAAGCTGGAAAAACACATGTATCGTCGCAGTCTGTAAACACTTTGTCGGTCAACGTGATTTGAATAAAATGCAATTTGGCGAACGGCACGTACCTCAACGGCAGACCGAGTAATACTTAGCATGAATTTTCACCTATGATCCCTCCAGGTTATAAACTGGTCGTGGCACCTCAAAGAATCATTTACGTTCCAGTTGTCGCGAAGAGAGCACACGAGGTGGTCGTGACAGTCGTCGCCCAGCACGGAGCTTTGGTAAACTTTCAAAACAAATAAATCACCCTACGCCTGCATTTGAGAAGATGGGAATAATATTTACACCAACCAGAAGCTATAAAATAACACATCATGCAAAAGCTACAATCAGTAATTTACAGGTCTCCAAGGAGTTAACACATGCTAGCGAGATTATCCTCTGCATTCTCTGCTACAAGGTCGATCGCCATGGAAGATTGCTTAAACTACGAAGAGCCAGCCATTTTCTAAGACAGCATAACGAAGGCGGAACTTCATGCAAACCAGCCTTTCCTGATTGAGCCATACACACTACTATCGGAAGTTCGTATAGCGGTCCATCACCAAGAAATATGCACTCTTCCTTGCCAGTCTTTCCTGCTAATGAAGGGGACTCAGACGAAAGAAGATGGGTCTAACCCTGCATCAACGAAAATAACGAGCAATGTAATTCTTCACCTGATCGATCGCATCGCCTACTTTACCAATGGTGCCGAGGTGGAGCAGTCATGAGATACATGCATAATCTCAATGATCAAATATTACCTTTCGCTCACACCGAATGAGTTGTCTGCAGCCAAGATGGCAGGCTGGGGAAACGAAAATGGCTACAGTGTTTCCATTTATGCCAAAGGCAGGTTCGAGGTATGTGTTCCGCTCTCCATCCTATTGGGATTTTCCGAAGACTACAAACGAATTATATTCAATTCGATGCAGGAGCTGGTGATAATGCTAGCCGATACACACATGGACACCATCGTAGGCACAGGAGAAAACTTCGAGGCAGTGTAACTGAAACTACAATCTATCGAATGGATACTACCTCATGTGCAGTTAAGCACGGCATAATGCATACAAAGGTTGCAGAATATGGAAGATGGTAAAATAATCGATGTGGCTTTCAAATTTTGGAATCTGGAGATATACCCTGGATTGCCAGCAAGCAAGTACATCAACTGGACGGTGAAGTCCAGTTTTGCTTCTGAGAAACCTAGGTACATTGTTGTTGGGTTATAGACTGGATGTCAGCACATTATGAAAATGAACTGTTCGCAGTTCGACATATGTCAAACAGAAAACGTCAAATATTTTTGAATAGCGAAAGCTACTCGTACATTGAAATAAATACGAACTTTGACAGTACCTGCTGGCATATCAGATGTACGCTCAATTACAAAATGCATGTTATGAATGCACCCAATTCTCGATATTGAACACTGATACTTTCAAGAGTTTTGCGCCGTTTATGGTATTCGATGTGAGTAAACAGGATGAGTGTATTACCTCCAACATGATCGACTGCAGAATCGAATTCACTACACATGGAAATATTTCTGCCAACATGTACGCATTCTGCCTGATACTTCACAACCGGCTTTTATCTTACAATTGCCAAGATAAGACCATCAAAATACTGTCGTGAGCACAGTTGACTTTTCGCACACTGTAACTGTTTAGTCGTCTTCGAGCATCTCCAGCTTCAAGACTCGAGAAAATGCTGAAACGATGTAACAGAAGGGTGTACTTCAAGTGGTGGTGTTTCACTGCCCGCTTCAATTCCTGGGTCGCCAAGGCGGACATCGAGCGGTGGACGTCGGAGATTCCCTGTGTATTTTATTATGAGTACAATAAATGTTATGTAACAATATGTATAATATGATTTTTTTCAAAAACCTGTCGGCTTTATATAATAAATATTTTTAATAAAAATACTCGCATTTAAGAATAAAAAATATGACAGCTTAAGTACTCTGCAAGAATGGTCGGTCGCCTGTTGGTATAGTCTCATAGCAGGCGGCATAATCGATACTACCTATGTGACGTAATAACATGGCGGCCGGCCAGCTCGGGCTCCGACGCCCCACGCCCTTGTGTCCAACTTTTTTTTTCATACTACTAGCAAGATCTTCAGCTGAAGGTAAGTTTGTCGGAAGAGCGAAGTATAAGATACCTCTCTATTGTCTACATGTATCTCAAATAACAGGGTAATTGAAATACATTACTTTCAAAGAAAGTACACAATGCGAAGGTGTTGCTGGGTAAACAGAAGACAGGCCCCTAAGAACATTCTACACAGCAAATTTGTAACACTCACTTACCTAGTTCACCAAGGTATTTCAGTTTTGATGCATCAGACTTCTCAATGTTGGATATGGAAAGAAGCAACTCTCCATTTTTACAAAAGCGTTTTTTTTTTTTTTCAGTTCAGAGAGTATCATATCAAGTTTCATCGAATTCACACTGTAATGGTTTTGAACTGGTTGAAGGGTTCCCACGTGAAACAGAGATATGCAGTTTGTAGGAAGCGTTTTTGTAAATATGAAGTCTGTAAGACTTTTGCTTTTTTCTTTCCGTTTGCCTCTTCCTAAGGTTTGGCTTTTGTCCTCTGCTTCCGGCATCAGTTGTTCAACTTTAATACGATGAACTTGTACACATCATCAATTCTCATGGAAATAACTCGAGACTTCATAAAATTTATCACTTCAATTCCATCAATGAAGGCAAATTTAGAGTTCTGCAACATTGCATCAGCTGGGTGCAGAAGGCCTAACAATATTTTGCACAAAACAAGACCGAAACGAAACTCTTAATTAAGCATAACAAAATATCACAGTTGTAATCTTGAAGTACCCTGACCATATATGCTAAAAAAGACGGACTATAGTCTTGCCTTCATACAAAGCTGACAATTTGCTATGTTGAAAAGAAATCACGTAACCGGGCATACTGTTCAAAGAAGTTTTTTTATGATAAGTACTTCAGAAATCGTATTTTCAAGTAGTAGTAGTAGGACTTAGTTCCTTTGGGTACAAGGACATGGGATACAGGAGCCAGGCGCCAGCCAGCCGCCATGTTGTGACGTCACCGTACGCCATTTTTGTTCCCTTTCCCCCTCAAAATTTCCCTTCTTTCTTTTAAAATCAATTAACTTTCCCTAAAAATTTCCTTAAATAATTTCTGTTGTTCCCAGGCGGATCAGTGACTCCAAGCCAGAAAAAAGAGGAGGATAAGTGACTCCAAGCCAGGAGAGCAGGACTGAGAACTCGTGACCTTTGACGCCAAAAATAAAAAATATATATATAAAAAAATTATTAATAAAAATTATTTATAAATTTATTTTTAAAAATTAAATTTCCTAAGGTTTCCCCTCACCCCTTTCCTAAACAAATTACCATATAGGATGCAGGTGACCGTGACCTCATGAGATTGAATTACCTTGAAAAAAAACTCAACAAAAATCCACAAGTCAGCAAGTATATTACATTACAGACTACTACTGCCATATTGAATGCAGGTAACCTCAACCTAGACCCCATGACCTTGAATAACCCTGAAAGAAAAACTATATAATTAATTCATAAAGGTCAAAAAACTTGTATTTTTCCAAACTATTTTTTTAAATGTTTTCAATCAGCAGTATACCTAGAAGCATGATGCAGGACTTTGACTACATGCATAATTTATTAAATATATACATTTTTTTATAAAAAAATTTAACTCGTTCAATTTTAAAACCTTTTTTATTTAATTATATAATTGTACATATAGTACAGTGGTACTTTATTTCTGTACCTTTTAAATATTAATTATATTCTGGCAAATTAGGTAAACATGAAATCAAACACACTTAATACTTCACACAGATTTTTTTGTTTGGTTAGTTAATACAGTCGCTCATGCCCTTTAAATAAATTACAATCTTCTTCAATATATATATGAATCTCGATACATGCAAATTTGTTGTAGGTTACAATCTCTTATGAATCTCGATATTCACACTCGTGTTGTCCATGTGCGAAAATATCGCAGCATTAATTACACCGACGCACTATGCAAGACATGTTATGCACGTACCACTACACTTCTGAAGACACGTATCGAAGTCACAAGAGACCTGCTTGCAGCAAACCAGGTATCAAGTTACTGATGAGTAATGCACTTCATATTTACAGGTATTTGCGTGTTTAAGTAAAATGTCGCTACAGCTGAACTGCACACCACACATGTCATACAAATATGAGATGCAACAAGGATTCTTGGACATTTAAACTTCTCGTGTCAACGTACATCGTGACCAACAGTAAACATCTTATCACAAAAGTAACATTGATGATTATGCAGTGGTTCAGGCAAAGACTCGGACGGACATAGTTGGAGACGTAGGTGCTGGAGCTTAACACGCAGGTAACGCCGACAATGGTGTTTTAGATACCTCAACCGAAAAGGTTGATGGCTCCATTGAAAATTTCGTAGGGGTAACAGCTGAAGATGTCGTTAGTACTGTTGCATCTGTAGATGATCGTGCTGCCCTGGTGGCAGTAGATGCTGGTAGTGATGTAGCCATCACAGTGGAAGAAGTCGATGGCACAATACTAATCTGAAACGATAATAGTGCAGAGGTGGAAGTATATGCTGCTAGTGATGTAGCCATCGTAGCTGAAGAAGTCGATGCCGCTGGTAAAAGAGGAGACGCCTCACTCGGAAAATAAATTGATGGTGAGAAACCTTTAGCAGGCAATATCCACTCCACTTTAACGTAACTGGCCACGGAATACCTGGCGTAGAAATTAGTCGAGACGATTTACCTTTCACGACAGCTGCTGTCAAATTAAGCCTCTCAGCTTGCCTCCCTACTGCTTATAATATATGTGTATGCAAGCTCTAAGACATTATATTGACTCTGAACCGATGGTATTGCACCAATAATACATTGTACGGATACCGACCAGCCAGTAACCGAGTTTCAACGTGATTGTAGCTGGCCAATCACATGACGTGGTGGTGGTGGTGGTGGTGGTGGTGGTGGAGTCAGTTTGGGGTCATTTTGGAGTCATTATGGGTTGTGGTGGCAGTGGTGGTGCTATTGGTGATGGTGGAGTCATTTTGGGGTCAATTGCAGCTGGTCAATCATGGGTGGTGGTGGTGGTGTCTTTTTTGGGGTCATTTTGGAGTCAGTCAGCAAATTGGAATATTTCAGAACTCTTTGTGTTGGTGTGTGTGTGTGTCGCAAGTTAGAATAGATTATCTCTATCTTAAAATAAAATAATATAATCCGGCGACCAAAAGATGAACATTTTATTTAATAATCTCATTCTAAAAAAGTATATATCCACGTACATCGGTATATTTGATCGCTTCCTAGGTGAACTGATATACACTTTGCAATAAAAGTGCCTAGAACTACAGCAGACTCCCACCACGCTTCGCCATTGGTCGATGTGTAACGTGAACAATGTACTGAACAATTGCAGCACCATAGCAGGCCACTACCACCATGCTTCCCAATTGGTCGTCGCGCGAAAAGTGCTCTTCGTACAGACCACCCTCTCAAGTCGATGAGCATTTTGAACATAGGTGAAAACTGGATCGCAGAATCGGAAGTGGCATCAGCCAGTTAGCGATGATGCAGATCGCGGCTCCATGATCGTTGAGGTCAAAGGCAGGCCTTCGTATTCGCAATATATATTCGCGGTATGGGAGCACTCTGAGAAAACCTAAATACTCGTTTGCACCAGAAGAAAACGCACAGGTATAAAATCTATACTATAAATATTATGTATATTCCTATCTTATATAAATACATGTATACACTATTATATGCATAGTTATGTATATGCCTATATCATATATATTATTCTATACATAATTATGTTATTATTCTATACATAATTATGTATAATCTTATCATATATATGTTAGGGAAGTAAAAATATTTTAGGAATGGTAACTTTCCACAGCAAGTTTAGTCCAAATGTTTCCAATCTCACATAACCATTAAAAAAGCGCAAAAGAAACATCTACCGTTTGAATGGAATGTTGAACAAGAGAACGCTTTCCCAAAATTAAAATAAACATTAGCAAATCCTCCTTTATTTCAATTACCAGATTTTCCGAGGTATTTATTCTTTCTACATTGCGATGCCAGTTCTGTAGCCATAGGAGCATGCTTAGATCAAAAGAAAGGCTATCATACTGTACCAATAGCAAATGCTAGCAAATCATAACGCCGGCAGAACGGAAATATTCCATTTATGAAAAGGAATGTTTAAGTTGTATATGGGCTACGGAAAAGTTTGCAGATTATTTAGGTCACGCACCGTTCACCTTGTATACTATTAATCAAGTGCTCAGTTGTTTATTAAAATCTCAAAAGCCAGCAGGTAGATTGGCATGTTGGTTAGTGAGGCTAGCATGCATTAAGTTCAGTTTACAGCATATTCGCGGTATCGATCATTCTGTCGCCGATGCGTTGTCACGTATGTATTGCGCAGAAGAATTCGAGCTTGTGTAGAACACAGGGAATGGGGCAACTGTAGAGATTGTAGCTAGTGTAGAAAGTCAGCCAATAAAGTCATAGCTTGGAAGCACAAATGTTTTAGAGTTAAATACATTGCAAAAGTTTCCCAGTGTATTTGCTGATATTACAGAACATCCAAATTCTGACACGGAATGTAAGCAGGTTTTGCCTGAATTTAAAAATGGGAATTTAAATGACATACACAAAAGTTTCTTAGGAGAATGGACGAGACGAGAACAATTCGGAGTTTTTGCACCTGAGAATTTGAGGGCAATGTTATTTAAATATTACTATGAATCTCATTACGGAGGACACAAGACGGGACAAGATCACACCCGTGTATTAGAAATTTCTACGTGGCCAAGAGTACGTACCGACCTTGAAAACTGGGTTAAGTGTCGTGATGCATGTCAGCATGCTATTTAAAAAAAAACAGAAGGCCAGTATGCTGGTACAGTAGCCACGTATCCTTAGGAACGTTTTTATTTAGACATAATTGGTCCTTTGCCCTGAGGTACCTCGGGTTATGTCTATCTCCTTGTAGATATAGTCAGTCTCAGCAAATTTTGTTTATTTTTTCCATTAAGCACAATAAAATCTGTACAAATCTGTAAGGTAGTAATGCAAAGGTTGTTTAACGTATTTGGCTCACCATCACCCGTATATGTAGCGACAGACAACGCTGCATATTTTTAGTCACAGGAATTCAGAAATTTGAATTTCATAAGGGGGGTAAAAATGGTCCAGTCTGCTACGTATCGCCCTCAAGTAAATTGAGTAGAACAGATGACTCGTAACATTAAGGCTGCATTACGCCGTTTTCAGTCACATACACGTCACTGGGACGACGTATTATACTTATGGTTTTTATATTTTAATAATATTGTTCATAGTGCTCACAAATATAGACTACACCAGCAGTGATTTTGAGGCAGCGTTTGATGTATCCGTTAATAAATGTATGGTCACTCCACAGTATTTGTTTTGAAAATGTTAATAACAAAAAACTGGAAATGGTATGAGTGGACGTGACATGTATCCGTTAATAAATGTATGGTCACTCCACAGTATTTGTTTTGAAAATGTTAATAACAAAAAACTGGAAGTGGTATGAGTGGACGTGACATGTCACTTAATTATGTATCACCACAAAATGGAACAAAAATTAAAGTATCATACAAAGGTGTAAACTAAACTGGGTCATTTAATTTTAGTCGAGGCTCACCATTTCAGTTCAACAACTGATTTCTTTTTAGTGTTACGTTGGCCGTGAAATGGCGCTGGCCGTATCAGATAATGAGGTTCCTTTCGCCAGTAGCAGTATCGATTAGTGATCCACATTCTCCGAACACGTACGAAAAGGTTCATATTTTCCAATGTAAAAAGTATCATGTACCCACAACTTAAAGGGGTTGACCCCTTCCCCTTTGTAATTCCGAAACTATCTTGGTCTGCGGATGTAAAAATAAATAATGTGTATCATCCAAAGATTAAAAACTTATGATTTTAGAACTGGGGTATTTCCAGTGTATTTTTAAGAAAATTTTAAGAGAGAGTACTAGGATTTATACCAGGAATTATACTCTAAAAAAAAAGTTTAAATCAAATGGATATGAAATGTAGAAAATGTTTAAAAAATAATAGTACATTAATGAATATATTACGTTTTGAATACGCTTACTGACTTTATGTATGGGTAATGTGTGTAATGGATTTTGAGCAAAACCCTACCTAGTAAAAGTTGGAAAAGATTAAGGTTGTTTTCTACGTTTCGTCGAGTTTAGTCCCTGGTGCCGTCTGTTTTATGGTTGCTGCTAACACCGAGACCTGTGTGCCATGTGAAAAGGAGCTTGGGGTAACGGCCTGGCCAGCCGACGCCTCAGGACTTCTGGACGCGTGAGCGACACCGATGGGTCGCCTTCACAGGAGGGATGTTACAGATGTCCTTGCACATCGAATTCTTCCAAAGCCTATGGAACCTAGAAATGGAGTTTCTACAAGCGTGGTCCGTAGGTACGGCTTACGTTTGGTGCGTCGGGGACCGTTCGACTGACCAACTCGCCTCACGTCCAGCTATAGGCTGTCCACAGTAAAATGAGCACGTTTCAAAGCCCTGCTTAAGATCTACGCGTTGCGTATTCCTCCGCCTTATGTAAAATTAACATTGCCATGGACCTCATCACTTTATTCCTGCGTCGGTCAAATAAAACTGTGAAATTATTAAGAAAGTAAATACTTTACAAATGTGCTCATTTTCACATTTCGATGCATTAAAAAAACAGACAAAAAAAGAAATAATATTAATTTATCACAAATGGTTATGAACACATTTTATTCGACGTTAAAATCTTGAACCACTTTCCATCCATCGTTACCAACTTTACTGGGCGAATGTCACTCAGTACGCCCATTAAAATATTTGTATGCAGGGGCAGTGACTTTTTACTAAGGTTCATTTATAAAGTGTTCACTTGTTCGTGAACAGCCTTTAGCATGACTGCTGTTCTCCAAGTGCGCTACGCGGTGGCCTGCGAAACCTCGCCGGCCACAACACTACACCCCCCTCTCGCCCAACACCATAGGGGATATGATGCCGGCCAGCCAGCAACGCAGCTCGGGGACGCTTCCGGACGAGGAACATTTCTTAACCTTCTCCAAGTTTGAATTTTTTATGATACTGAGGTCTCACCTATGAACGGGGAGACAGATCAAGCTTCCATAATAGAAAGGAACTGCTGTCCCTAAAATACCTTAAGGGAGGGGGACTTTCTGCCATTTTAAATATATGTAATAGTTTGTATTATTATTCATGTAATGTAACTTTAATATTTATTGTGGGAAAAGTAAAATATTGTAAACAAATTATATTTTTGATACTATTATATTTCGGGGAAAAAACTGTAATAATGTTTGAAGTATTATATAAAAAAATAATGTAACTGCATGAGAACCTTTTTCACTGAAGTAAACTCAACCTCTTTCGAACATATTCGGGAGGGTATCGTGTCTTTTCAATTTTACCAACTACATTGAAGAGACATTGAGACACAAGACCTCTTTGGGGTGTGCGGGCACAAACACACACTACGCCTATAAAAAGTAATATGGCTACCAGAAACAGACATATTTACTTGAAGCATGAAATTATACTTGTAAACTGAATTTCACAAGCCTGCCTCCTAGGAGTTCGCAAATTATATTCGCCTACCTAAATGTCTGTACATATTCGCTTGCTTACGAACAGACTTGCGAAAAAATGTGGTCTGCTATATAATTATTTTAAAAGATATATGAAAACATTCAATGTGAGCATAGGCATATATGATTCAGACTCCAACTGAAAATAACGAAACGATTTTAATACATAATTTGACTTGAAAAGTTTTCAAAATGCTATATACCATGAATTTAAACTGAAAAAGCTCTCCAATAGATGTGGTCATGAGTCATACGCATTGATTGAAAAATATACAACAAAATGTTTAATATATTAAGAATTTTTGTAATTTTACGAGGGAATGGAAGCCTCTTCGTTTGGCGACTATTATAGGAGATATTAAGAAAGTTTTCTTATCATTGCTTAAGTAGCTCAGCCTGCCCTCATAGCTCAGGGGTAGGGTGGCCGACTTGTAGTCGGAAGGTTGCGGGTTCGCGCCCCGGTGCCCCCAACGTGGCGGATGCTCAGCCCGACTGACGCACTGGGAATTCGTGAACAAGCCGGTCTCACTAGAGATTCGTCAACGTTAAAAATGTCACAACAACGTCAAATGAAGGTTAAAAAAAAAAGTGGTTAAAGTACCCCACTCTTGCTCGAGAGGTTGTGGGTTCAAATCCCCATCCCTCCACGAATATTTTCTTAATGTTACAAAGTGTCACGGGAAAGTGTAAAATTTACATAATTAACTTTTATAAAACGATTTTCCATTAAAATACATTTTCGACAAATTTTACTGTATTTTTTTAAAGATTTGTGCATTTTTCAAATGATAAAAGAAATTCAAATAAAATAATTTTAATTATTTATAAATGCATCGATTCCTAGATGTCTGATCGTTTCACGATTGATTTGACATGGTCGGCCAACTGCCTGACCCACGAGAGTGGTGCGAGAAAAGGTGCTGGCAACAGGAAAAGGGGGGGGGGGGGGGCAGTCAATGGTTCGAGAGACGGTTCGGTGATCGCGGGGTGGGGGGGGGGGAGGGGATCATGGTCGTGTGTTTAGTGGACGACATGTCTTGGGGGGCGGGGGGTCTTAGTCCTGTGTTAAGAGGACGACATGTCTTGGATGGGGGGGGGGGGGGGGTCCATGTGGTCTTTGGATTTTAGTTGTGTGGTGGTGGTGGTTTGATTGTTTTTTTGGGGGGGATGAACGTGCTGATACTTTGAATATAATTTGTAGCGAATATATTTGGGGGGCATTGATATAAACCGTTTTAATTGTTAGATACATTTATAGAAATAAATGGGTTTTATGAAGGAAGGAGAGAGAGGGTGATGAGGGGGGGGGGGGGGGTAACGTGGGGATTGTATAGTGGCTAAAGCATGGTTGAGGGGTGTTGGTAAGGTAGGGTGATGGTAATGAGTTTTGAAATGGAAGGGGGTTAGTGGCATACCCCTTAAATCCAATATGGTTGTCCTGACATTGGGTTACATAATCGATATATCACGATCGTATGCGCCTTGAAAAGACGAGTCCGTTGATATATAACACTCAATACTAATGATTTTATAATTTTTTAATTGTATAAAATATAAATTTAAAATTTAAATTAAAAAATTTAACTTATTTTATTTTATAGGCTACTCAGATTCCTCATTGTGTAGTTGATGTTTGGAATACGTCAGCCACAACGAGGAATCATTCAGCCACATTGAGGAACAAGCACTATTTCTTACCAATTTTTGAAAAAAATGGGGAAATATTGGGGGAAAGAAGGGAAATTTTTAGTGAAAAAGCCTGATTAAAAGAGGAAAATGGTAGATTTTGAGGGAAAATGGGAAATTTAGAGAGGAAAATGCGAACATTCCAAGATGGCGGACAACACCACGGCGCCCCTCCCCCAACCCCTTGTTCCCGCGGAGACCCATAAACCTACTACTAGAGTCAGACCCACATAAAACATGCCCGTTTAAACGGCCTACCACAGTAATACACGTTTAATAAACTTGGTAGGAATCGGTTGATTATTTCCCGAGCAAAACTTAATTTATTCGTGTAGCACTATCTTACAAATATGATCGACAAAAGAGGCTCTGTGCAGGCACATTTACCTGTTGTAAAAGCATGCAGTTAAGTTGAAATTTTGAAAATGAGTGTCTGGACCACTTAAAAAGATGTCAGTTTACATAGTCGCCTGTAGTACTACTTATTTGCCCATTTTCAACTGATGGATTAACCTCGTGGCCATTTTCTTACACCCTTTATGGGATGTAAGATGAACACCAATTCGTTCGTGGTGTGGTCATTTCCCACCTGGTTCCACTTCTTGACCAGCACCACAGTTTCCCCTAAAATATGCCTCTAGCAATCAAGTAAAATTAAATTCATTACTTTTTCCCTGTGACATGTGCGGGAGTGCTCCGAACTTCGTCTCCGTCGTAACGACTTTCAGTTGCGAAGTATTAATTCCTGGACTCTTCAACAAAAAAATTTTACGATGTTATTTCAGCTTTTAAAAAAAAAAACGGAAAGTAAATGTTTCATACATTAGTAAGTTAAAATATACAATTTAAAATCGCAGGTACCCAACGAAATTGGTCACAAAATAAGTTAATCACGTAACAAAAGAGTTAATAATTTTTTCATCTATCTTAAAAAAGTGGAGATTATCTGTCAGAAGAAATTAACTTCTAATATTCATATGTAAAAAATAGTTATTTATTTATTAGAATTTTTTTTAAACATTTGTTGTTGTGGAAAATTTAACATACACTCAAGTTTTTTTTTTTCTTCAGATATATTATGGTGTGATTTCTTGACTCCCATAAAATTTGCCCATGGATAACTATGATGTTGCGTGGTTATAAAAGCAATTATTTTTCAAGTACACCATGAGTGTACCGGATAATTAGATACTATGTTTATGTTGATATCAAAGCAATTACTTCTGAAGGACACTATGAGTGTACATAATATATTTTTTTCATGTAATAAGTAAAACAGGAGCACACCCCAAGATTTATGCTTTCAGTAGTAAAACTCTACACTACACACGAATATAAATCCCATTTATGTGCCATCCTGGTGTTTTAACGAGAGTACCTATGACTACTCAAGTTCACTATACGAAGATGCTACATAGCAGTTATCAGTAACTTCTTGTTTAAATATATAATGGATATTAAAGTTTATTCATTATCATATTTTAAAATTTATATTTAATTTTAAAAATAAGAAATATCAGATATTGCTAATAAAGTTGAGCAAAACAAGGCTATAAATTTAGATTATGTTCAAACACATCTAATAAAAATAATAAATAATTAACACAAAGAAATTTAATCAATATTTTAAATGTTATACTGGAATTGTTATATTTATTTTTATTCAATTGTACAGTGTTTGGAATCAGTTCATATATATATAATTCCATTCATTTATGAGTTGTTAGAATAGTATATTATATAGATTTTTCAAAAATCGTTAATTATAAAAGTAGTGATTAATTAACTGAAATAATTAGATAGTTTGATAATATATAAGTATATAAAGGATTAGAAATAAAAATATGTTTATAGTTTTCAAAAAATATTATTATTTTTTAATAAATGGACAGTACCTGGTATTTTGAAGAGCAATAAAGTTACTGGAAATAGTAAGATAATTATAGAAAATACTTTAATAATAAAGTAAAAAAAAATATATTTTTTCTGTATGTGGTTCTAAAAATATCAACATTTTTTAAAACTGAAAATATTCTCAATTATTTAAGGCATGATTAATAAATTGCATAAACCAGTTAGTAATTTTTTTCCTAGAAGGAAAGTTATTTCATTTGGAAATGATTTTATGCAAGCTGATTTAGTTATAGGCTGTTCACGGTAAAATGAGAACTTTCGAAAGCAGTTCTTAAGATCTATTTGTATGTATCTTGTGTATTCTTCCACCGCATGTAAACTTATCATTGCCTTGGGCCTGATCTTCATTCATGCATCAGTCAAGTGAAACTGTGGTATTACAGTAGAAGCAAATATTTTCAAAATTTGCTAATTTATATTATTATTTGCGTTTAAAAAACAAGAATTAAAATTAATAATTTCGGTAATCGCAAATTTTTATGTTTACATTTTAATTCCACTTAAAGACTTGGAACAAGTAGGTAGAAGCAGTGACATTTTCCGTACATTGATTTTCAAAAGTGCTCACTAATTTCGTGAAAACCCTTCAAAATGGGTTGGAGTTTTAAATTATTTCAAAAAATGAATAATATAAATATATTTTATATAGTGATGGGTCGAGTAAACGTTTTTTTATTTTTTCGATTCCGGTGCCGATAACGATTCTTTGGTCGATTCTCGATTCCGATTCTTGTTTTTATGTATTTAATTTTTCAAATAAGGTTCAATTAGCTTAGTAGGCCTATCAAAAACAAACACCTATGCTTTCTAAATAAATATTAAAAATTTTAAAATGTAACACGACACAAAATTAATTTGCTTTAATCCGTTATGTGTTTTGTACCAACGTGTCTCAAATTTTATTACAAATGTAAGGAAAATAATACAAAATATTCCTAAGTACATTTGTTGTCAATTTCTAGCATCATCAAAAAACAAATATTCATTACACAACACTTACAACACCTGCTTATATACTAACCGAAACCCTTACCCTATCATCAACATAAATTAAAAAAAAAAAAAAGACCCAGATCCAAATGCTCCCAATACTAAGAACTTATTAAATATTCACATCAAATTTAACATGGGAATGCCAGTTCTGCGGCAACACTCCATAGGGTTAAGCGTTGCCGCGGAACTGGCATTCCCATATTAAATTTGACGCAATGTTATAAGTTTTTAGTAGTGGGAGCATTTGGATCCTGGTAATTCTTTTTGGCATTATGACCACCGATCCCGATTCCATTTCACTTACAGAAAAGAATCGATTTCGGCCCCGGTACTAAGAATCGCCGATTCTTAAGCATCGAAGAATCGACTCGACCCATCACTAATACCACACCTGTTTTTTTCCCCGAAATACAGTGTTCTTGTTCCAATTAAATATAAATCTAGTGATAATATTATGAAAAAATTTTAATCTATTTATAAAAATCTAAAACCAAACAATTTAGGAAAGATAATAGCAAAGAATTTTAAAACGATAAAATTAAAGTATTATTAATTATATTATACATTATTATTCATCTTATACAGAAATAAAAGGCAGTGCTGTTAAAATATGTATTAAACTGTAGAAAAATGATTAAAAAATATACTTTAAATGTAAATTATGAATGCGTTGAAAATTTATGTGAATTGGCAAAATAACATAAAAACAGAAAACAATCGACAAAAATAAAATCTATAAAAGTTAGTAGAGCTAATAAATTACTTTTTAAAAATCCAGGCAATACATTTTTATTTTCTGAACGTTAATATGAAGTTAGTGAAATGTTTAGAATTACCAAAATATAAAATCCATAAGTTTACACACATAATTACTTAATCAAGAAAAAATAAGTTGAAAACATGTACAGAATATGTCAAAATTCCCATTACACAATATAAGGACTTGTAGTGGGGACAAGGACGGTTACATTTTGCATAGGAACTTAGGTGCGGGAACGTATTATTTCCCCGCGACAAACAAAACACCACCACGTCACATGTTGACCGCTCCCACATCTGCAACATACTGTATGTTGTTTTTCTTCTGGGTCAACTTAAAAGAAGTACTCGATGTGACGACCAGCGACGTCTACACAAACACAGTACCTACGTACCATGTTCTGGTACACACTACCAACATTACCTGGAAGTTCAAGATACACCGCAGCCATAATCCGTGCCAGCATGTATTCCTCTGATTCCACAGGGGTTTCGTAAATAAAGCCCCTCATGTGGCCCTACAGGAAGTAGTCTAGCGGAGTCAAGTCGGGCGAACATGCAGGCCAAGCAATCGGGCTAGCTCGACCTATCCACTATTGGCCAAAATGTTGATCGAGATGACGAGACCATCACGACGAGGCCACACGAAGTGCTTGATTTATGAGACCCCCGTGGAATGGGAGGAAGACCTGCTGGAGCAGATTATGACGTGGGAGAGGTCAATATGTGATGTGGTGGTGTTTTGTTTGTCGCGGAAAAATGGTACGTTTCCGCACCTAAGTTCCTATGCAAAACGAAACACCTAAGTTCCTTTGCAAAACATAACCATCTTGGTCCCTACTATAAGCCCTTACATTGTGTAATGGGAATTTATATGCATCCTGTATATGCCATATGGTCTAAAGTGCATACTAAGGGTGGTTGGTACATACATATGAAGTTGGACCTGGAACAATTTTTTTTGCATATATTGGAGATAATATTTTAGATGGAACACCGATTGTCTGAATAATGGGTAAGTGAACAAAGATCTTCGAACACCACAACACATGTCGCTGTCATCAAATAATTATGTAAATAGCCACTGTTAGTGCCCCTATTTCAAAATAACATCCACCTCGTGGTAGCATATTTGGTATTTAAAGGATGTATTATTAATCCTCATGTCACAGTTAACAAAAATGTCACCTTGTTTAAATACCCTAAACCTCAGAGTTTTCGAGTAATTTGGGCCCATTCAGAGGGTGACTTCAAATACTTTTTGTGTAGCAAGAAACCGGAGCCAAGAATTTAATTCTTGTGTGGTAACATTTACTAACGTTAATATAACAAATAAAGGTTGAGGCCCGGTATTAAATGTGGTTACCAGTTACGAGTTGAAAATGGTCAAACATTTTAAATGTTTTAAAATTTTGTGAGTATTGTAAAAATTATTGTGCGGTGTGAAAAATCTTTGCATCGCCGTAAAAATTAACTGGAATGGAATGGAACTCTGGTGTTGTGGTCAGATAATTTTTTTTGATGTATAGTATTTATCTAGCTTGTTCCAATGATGAAAAAGAATGTAAATCAAAGCAAATATTTTAAAATAAATAATGGAAAACAAAAAAGAAACTGTTAATAGACTCAATTATCGTAGTGTTGACTTCTTGCAAATTTTTGATGGAAAAGAAAGACTCTGCTGCTTTAAATATTCTAGTTAAGAACCATTATATTTATATTTGCAATTAGTCATGAAATTAGTGCTCAAAAGTTTTGAAGCCGAGATCGCTTTAGCCCCTTGGTTAGGTGTAAGATTATTTGTCGTATCTTCACGAGTGAGGTATTTTTGAGTAGCCTGCACCCTGCCGAAAAAGGAGCATCTCAGCCTACACCTTCAGGTTAGTCTTCAACGAAGCTCAGTTCTAATGACCTCATAATTAAATTCTGCATAGGGGCAACCCATTGCATGATAATAAAAAGCTCATCTTCACGTTAGTCTTTGGCGAAGCTGAGGTCTCATGACCTGATAATTACATTCTGAATAGGCACAACCCATTGCATGATGATATAAAGTTACTTAGAAATGAAAATTTGTATGAGCTAGAATGTTGAGAGAAAATAGTAAATGCTGTAACAGTATTCGTCTGAAGAGGCAATTTAAAGCTAGTGTAGTCAAACCTGTGGCCCAACGAATGCGATTCATGTATGCTAACCATATTCCCAAGGAGATTCGGTGGGTAATAAATTATGTAATGACTACATAATAAAGACAAACTAACCGACAGGGCTTTACACTCAAACAAGGGAGCAGCTGTTGTGTAGCAGCCAGATAACTTACCTTCTACCAAGGTAACCCAGGTTCTACCCCTGGCAGGGTCAACGGGAATTTTTTTTTTTTTTTTTAGTTAAAGTAAATTGCCTTCTCTTGCACTTAACCATTTTTCGAAAGCAGAAAGTATGGCGAACGTTGCAGTTTGCTGGCAGGTTTCCTTCAGATACTTCTGTTTCCCCCACCACTGTATTCTGTCACTGCTCCATCCTCACCTCACATAGCTCTCAAAGGAGCTGAATACATTAGCTGTTCGGCATCATCTTAATTTCTCAGGCATATTCAACCACATCCGCTACGTCCAGTTAAGCTACGATTAGGCTGGGATTACGATGATTTCATGTTACATGTAACATGCAACATGATACACTTTCACATATACATAACATGTGTTTTTTTAGGTGATATAATATGGTGCTTCACATTAGCACATAATCTTTGTGTACTGTATAAAATTTCGGGGATAGGTTTTGTTGCTTTTCAGATTTAAAACTATAAAAATTCAGATTATACAGACATTTAATATTGATGTGTAAAGTACAGTATGCGAAAGTATAGCGTACGTAAGTTATGAAAACTTTGAAAACTAGGACATCACCATTACCTATAGAACTAAATGTCACTGAGAGATGTAGGCACATTACTTCGCGTACATGGAATAAATTGTAAAATAACAAACTTTGATATGATGAGAAAATTAAACTGTGTTTAACGATACAGGCATACTAAAAATTGCAAACTTAATAGTAAATATTCTGCATTTCAAGGAATTATTTTTACGCCTCTAAGAAATATAATTATTATATAGTGGCAATATAAACTTCTTAAATTGCCTATTTACGAATATAAAAAAATTGTAATTTTAGCCTATCTTATATTATCCTTTCGTCCTCATTCCCGATAGAAAGTTATTTATGCGATAAATTTATAAAAAATGTGAGCAGACGACATCACGAAAATAAAAACAAGGCCATCAAAAGCGAAGATAACACAACATTGTCCCTATTGTCATTGACCAGTGGGATCACATGGTGATTAGTCATGTATCACGTATCTCGCAAAAGATAGATGTTGACGAGCTTTTCCATCATCAGAACATTACATGAAATGGTCATAATATGTCTCTTGAAACATATTTGTCACGATGTAGGCAGTTTACGTAAATGTTGTTTATAGTAATGTAATATGTGAAACATGAAGTCATCGTAATCCCTGTCTTAAGTTCACTCCATGTTACATGTAACACCAATCAGGTAATTTTTCACATGTACATAAGATGTATTCATTTCCGGAGCCATATTATGACACATCACGTAAGCACTAATACATGTGTGAGAATGTCACGAAATATTTTGTTGTGTTTCAGATTGAAATCCCTTAAACTTAAATCTGTACAGGCACATTTCATGCAGGGGAAGTTTGGTGTTAGTGGTTTATTTAAACCCTGAAAATAGATGGCCATAAACCTCCAGAATGAAATACACATGGGAAATGCTGAAATCTTTTTCGTATATGTACGCATTAAATGTGAGTGAGATAGAAAAAATTAAATTGTTTGAACATTTTTTATAGTTCTTATGTTCGCAATTGAATGGTGTCGAATTTAAAGAGAAAAGAATTCGATTTAGGTCTTTTACCTGAATACTACGAGTTACCAGTGACATAGGTGCTGTATTGTCTTTCCATTGTGTAAACATTACGATACATACGCAGTCGAATCACATTATTATTACCACCTGCTAGTATCCAAAGTAACCGTTCTTCGCAACACAAACAGCAGCTAGACGAGCTAGCAGTCACTCAGTCAGGTGATGATAGGTCTCCACGGGTATCTGGAGTCATGCTATCTGCAGTAAATTCCACAACTGTTGAAAGGAGCGTAGCAGATGAGACAGAGAACACGACGATCGAGGTGGTCCCACAGTTGTTCAATTGGAGTGAGATCGAGGCTGTTTGGGGGCCAGGGACGAAATATTAAGTCTTGATTGTGCTCATCCAGCCATGTGCGGACACTTCTACCTGTGGGGCAAGGTGAATTATCGGGCTGGAAGATCCCAGCCTCCCGAGAAAAGACAATCGTCATGTGTGGGTGGACGAGGATGGATTCATAACGAAATCGATCAAGAGTGACTCCCACACAGATGATGAGACCTACAGAAAACCACGAGAACATTTTCCAAACCATAACACTGCCCCCGCCGCCTTGTGTTCGTCCAGCAATGGCTGCAGGGTGTCGCTTCTCCGACATTTATCGCCGGATACGTTGACGTCCATCTGTTCTATGCAGCTGAAAACGTGACTCATCGGAGAATGCCACCCGCTGCAAATCAGTAGCTGTCCAGTCGTCATACTGTCGAGAATATTCCAGTCATTTTCGTCGATGTACCTGTGTTAGCATGGGTGCAGTCACTCTACATGTACTCTGGAGCCCCATTCGCAAAAGGGTTCGTTGAACTGTTTCGGTATACACCTGTCTGAATGCCCCCTGGTTAACTTGGACGGTGAGTTGTTCCACTGTAGCCTGTTGGTTGGCCTTCAAGCACCGTCATAGTCAACGTTCGCCTCGGACATCAATGGCACGTGGAGCACCGCAGTTTCCACAACGGCTATTCCCAATGGTGCCATTCGCCTACTCACGATACACCTTTACCACAGAGGCACGTGAACAGTCCAAACCCATCGTTTGCTACATGTGCGTTTAGAGATGTGTATTGATGTCGATGATATACACATCGAGCACATGCTGTGAAAATACCTAATGTGAAGTGTTTCAACCATGAACTGTGCTCTTTTATACTATGCATGCGGATGTGATTTCATTTTTCCTTAGGTTGGCTTGTTCTATTTTTGTTGTGAATCTGTACTCACGCATTACTCAGTAGAGTTAATGACTAGGAAACAAATCTCCTGAATTATGTTTGTATCCGCATAAAATGTTATGTATTGATATTAGACTTACACGAACATAGCCCATCTTCCCTCCGCTGTGGTGCTCTCCTATGTCTAATATCGCATTTCGTGTCCCTTGTCCCGTTAATGTAATCACTATGCTGCTATAAGGAAGCGGTCCTGCCAGGATGAGTCACGGCACGTGTTGCTTGCTTACAGCTGTGAGTACACGTCCACTGCTCCATGTCCATCTAATTTTATCATATTTGCACATTGATTCTTGACATTTCTGTGTTACTTTCCATTGCATATACATTATCACTTCATTCATCTTTGCACATACTTTCAGATCCAGTTGAAATAAATGTATGTTTCCAGGCGAAAAATTAAATACGTGGTTTAATTTTTTAAGTCCATACATGTGTTACGAAGAGTCACTTTGCGGCAATTTACTTGCACCATACGTAATTTAATTTAGCGAAAACCGCATTTCATGATCTGCAACTGTTCCGGATATTTTGGGCGTGTCCCCGTTAGGCGGACCACTCTATATAGTACATTTTCATAGGAAGAGTAATCAGTGATAAAAAATGTTTTGGTCCAACAGCCATAAGCCAGGAATATAACAATCAGTGGTCCAGAGTTAATATATCTGCTGAAATATTTGATGAAATTTCAATCACAAATACTATTTTGTATGAGTTAAATAGGAAAAGGGAAAGAGGAAATAATGAATATAAAGAACAATAACAGAAACATGCAAAAGACACACTTTAAAAAAATTGTGTAATTTTACACTAAATGTATGTGGTAACACTGTCTCCACTGACATCGGTGTAACTTGAGCACCTACATATACCAAGTTTTTTTTAAATTCTACATCGAAGTAAATTTATCCTTCAAATTAGTAAGATAACACATACATTGTAAATTTAATTTTACATAGAATGGTGTAAAATTACTATTACTATGTGGCAGAAAATAAACTTCAGCATTCGTTTACTTTCTCTTCACAAATGTACACAGACATCGCAATTGTAATTTCACCACTGTGTATGTGTGTTTCCACACTTACAAAAAAAGGAAAATCGCAAATTCAGTGTAATTGTAATTACACTGTACATTTCTGTACATTTTTTTACTGTTTTACTAAATAATTTACCTTCGGCATACATTCTTTCACAACAACGACATGTCAATTCGTATACTTTGTATGTGTATTTTTACAAAGTTGATGCTAATTTACTTCGTTTTGTAACTTGTTAGTTTAACAGAGTTATGAAAAATTTGTTTCCAAAATATGGATTATACGTACAAAACGTAAACTTACAAAAACACGTTATCATTGTTCTTCAAATTTTTGTCTTTCTTCTATTGATGTTGTTTAATTTGGATTATTTTATTTATTGCTCAGCTATGTTGTTTTTAATTCAAATTCATTCGTTTCCATTTATACTCGTAAGATTATACTAGTTATTGTTATTTTTATAGATCTGGCTAGAGCTGGCGTCAATCTTCAGTATTCAGTATCTTTCAGCAGATGTGCAATTATTGACATTAGCGAAGTCGGAGGGCTTAAAATTTTAAGTCGTCCATTAAAAGGTCTCCGAATCAAGCTTATAAAATAACTATATGTTATACTAATATTAAAATATTCATACAACTATGTAAATTTAATTAAATATGGCTTGCTATTTATAATCGTTTTTATGTTAATCTCTAGTTATTTGTTTACGATAACATTTATAAATAGAAAAGTTGTTTCTCCCTTTGGAGTTCAACATATTAATTAAAATTTTAAATAGAGTATCCAAAGAAAATAGTTTAAAGAAATGAATTAATACAATTTGCAGTTTTCGAGGATATAGTAATGGAGGGGAAAGTAAATATTAAAAGGTAACCAAAGACATTATTGGCGTTTTAGATCGCCAGAAACAAAGAGGTTTACAGGATATGTCACATACTGATAATCCTCAATGAAATTTTCATTGGTGCCCAACACCTTTTTCCAATGTGCCTCCAGCTGCGCAATGCCCTGGTGATAAACATCGGGGGTCTTGGACTCAGAGCCGTGAGTGCTAGCCGCAAGTCAGCCTTTTTTTGCGAGGAATTTCCCACGAAGGTTTTTGTCCACGGAATGGAAGAAGTGATGACCTGTAGGCTCAATTGCCGGGTGATTGGGGGGGGGGGGGCGATACCATATCTCCCAGTGAAGTCACTGTATCGTATCACTTGTCATCCGAGCCCACCTTTAGCCTGGCACTGCCGTGAAGGAGAAATACACCTTTGCAATTGACCACTGGTGGCTCCTTCTGCTCCAGTGCTTGTTTCACACGGTCCAAATGATGCTAGTATACATCCGCACATATAATGTGGCTCGTTGGTAGTAACTAGTTCTGCAACACTTGGCGTTGGCATATGTGTAGTGGTAGTCTTGCAGTGTGAGGCACAGGGTCTTGTGTTTACAACCAGTATCTGGCATGCTTGGGAGTGTCGTAAAAAACCCACTTTTCATCACCTGTGAGCACTCGATCGAATGTGTATGCGCTACGGTGCCTAGAAAGCAACGAGAAACAGGCTGTCACACATTGTTACTGGTTGGATTTTGACATTTTCTGGGGTACCTCCTTTCTAAACTTGGAACGCCTTCCATGTGCGGCACAGGTGAAGACTGTCTGTTTCATAAGGTTCTTCAAAGTGTTCGGCAAGCCCACCACATGTTTGCTGTAGTCCTCATATACGTCTGCTTTCAGAGACTTGTCATCCAGGACTTTTGTCGTCCACTTCTGGGTTCATCACAAAGGAACAGATTTCCCGACCTCAATCTCTGGAACCGATACCTAACGTTGCGTTCCAATTTCCCCATTCCCACATGCTTGACGTATTCAGCAACTTGATACTGCTGCGGACAAGCCCACTTTGATGTCATAAAGTAAAAACCCCCTAACGAGTCCCTTCTACACCTCCATTTCTCTTTGCCTCTACTCGAGCTGCTGTGAGTGCGCAGAATGTTTGTACTGGCAAAGGTTAATTACCCCACTCCCACCCCGACCGATTTTCCGGCACATGACGCACATATTTCCAGTCAGTCTTCCATGCCACATCAAATATCCCAAGAACTGATTTGGTTATCTTGTACATTACACGGCCTAATTGTATGCCCTGAGCGATTTAGGGTCCTAATAGCACAGCAGTAAAATCAATTCGTCTATTTGCTGAAAATCCTTTTTATATTACTAAATATTGTCTTATGTTGCTTTCAAGATATCCCATGCTGCCTTAAAATCAGGAAGGTTAAAATCTTGATACAATAATTAAATACTTTAGATACAAAAGTTGAGTATTCTTCATTGGCAGATTTAATTTTCAATTGATACAGTATATTATCGTTTTAAAAGTCTACTGGTTAATTTGGGTACTGACACAGAGCACTACTTAATTACCAAATCATTTAGATATTTTTATATCACAAATTGTAGGTCTACACAATTATATTAGTTTAAATTTTTAAACAATGCTTACATCACACTTACACACACACATTATATATACATAAGGCTACATTTACGAGTGTTCTCAACAAGATTAAATATTTAAAGTAATGAAAAAATTTAATATATCTTGGCCCCACACAAAGGCGTGCTACAGGACATTCTACTAAATGAGTTTTCGCTCAAATGCCGCAGGTACCGGATAGATCTTAGTGGAAACACATTTTATTATGCTATGTCAAAATACAATATTTTATTTTGCCACAGAAGCAGTAAGTACAAGTAGGGTATAATAAACTGCAATACTACTAACTGACCTCTAGAGAGAGACGCTGCACATCTGTAACGAACCACCATGCCCACGACCAGCCACCCACGATCGTGTTCTTCTTAGTTGAGCCACAACATCCACCTGTAAAAAACAAAAACAAACGACATGCCACAAATCGTATTCTCAATTATAGTGTCTGCAGCAAAAGTATGGTGTATATACATCAATGTAGAATGTAATCAATTTAATAGACGAATTTTGAGATTGCACTGCCCACACCTTTGTTGTTATCCAATCTGTAGATAGATGCACATGTGGAATATAATGGAATAACAGAACCGATATTGGAATACAGGACTAACATTTATTTATCAACTCCTATCATTTCCTAGGAGTCATGGTGGCGCTTAGAGTGTTCGCCTTCCACAAAGGTCAACGAGGCTCGATTCCCGGCGGGGTCGCTCCATGAATATCCCACGTGGGAATCTTGCGGGACAATACTGTTTTTCGGCAGGTTTTCTCGGAGATGTCAAATTTCTCCCATCCTTGCATTCCAGCATTGCTCCATACTCATCTCATTTCACTCTCATTTGCTCGCAAGACCCCGCTGTTAAGAGTCACCCAAATCACTCCACTCCAATCTCCTTTCCGGTTACGAAATATTAATTTCCGTTTTGCTATTTTATCCGTCTGTTTAAAAACTTTCAGACAAAATGAATACACGAATTAAATCGCTCTTGTAGTATACATGAACAAAATATTCAAATAGTAGGCATGCCCATGACATAAAAGATGAAGTAGATTATGCCATAGATAGTATCACTTTCAAAATAACAACATCTTACATGATTTAAACTCTAGAGTGGCATTTAATAAATTGCCAATGGACACGACAACTGACTTGATTTTTCATTAGTATATGTGCAGAAGCTCACTAAGAAAAAATCAAAACACTTGTGGGATTGCTCGTTTGTCCACCTACTAGGGTAAATCAACTTCCTTAGCAATACTAGACATATCAAGTCTTGTAGAGTAACATTATATTGTACATTGTGATGTTAACAGTGCCCTAAAAAATGTAAATCACAGATGACACACATATATATAAACCAATCATACCAAAATTTGGGAACGGAGATTTATTGTACCACAAATAACATAACATTTTATCTTAATGCAAGCATTTTGCAAATCCACGTTCTAAAAACCACACACATATAGCAAAATGTTTCATTTTGTATTATAACAACAAACAAAATACACTATCTGTCTGTTTCATTGGGAAACACAAATTTTCTCTTCTCTTTTATTGTCACTCTCCAAATGGTTCAATACCATGCGTGCCCTCAAGAACTCACAAGATCCTGACGCGCCGAGGCATACTGAGAATGAGGTTGACGAGTGGCTCTTGTAGTTAAGTTGTCCCAATCTGTCTGCGCGGGAAATATCAGCTCTTGTACATCGTTGGATGGGCAATGACGTGCTTGAATGACTGTTTTCAGAAGGTCGCAGGCATGCTCTATGCAATTCATGGCTTGACTGACTGCTGGACAATTCATTCTTGAAATACCGGCTTGTTGACAGTATTGACCTTGAGTAAAGATATGCACTAGAGTAGCCATGGGATAGGAAAAAGTCTGACCAGTTTTATGTGTTAGTTCCGCGAATGATTCAGAGGAGCGCTAGTGTTCTTGACGACGTCATCCACGCGGTGTTGCCAATTCCGCAGCCGGTAAAAGCATGTTATAACCCTGGCCTCGGCTCACCCACATGTTCGTTCAAGTTCTGCCAGAGGCGAGACTGTCACACGCGAGTTACCAGCATTCGTTACAGCTGTGAATACCCAACTCATGATTTACTAGTGGCGGCCATGGCATGTGTTTCGTTTCTGTCGTAGAACTATGTGTTTGCGGAAATTTGCAGCGATATCAACTACCGTTCGGTTTTATTTACCTCTACGAAAATGAATTGTCATAAATATATAACGGTCATTGTTTTTAATTATAATCTATTATTTTACTATAGTTTAGGTGTTCATGATAAAATACGAATATACCTACTGTTAGCACTTACAATTACAACCTTCATATTAATCATGAATGATGTCATACATCATAGTAAACTTTTCATTCCGTTCTTATGTGAAAGGAAATGGGCAGGAAATAATTGTCCAATAGTGGAGAAATATATGTTAGACGCGCAACGGTCTACAGTTGAACGCAATTTTTTACAGTTTGGGGTTGTGATCTACTACAAAGACTGTCCGTGACTGTCCATGCAAATAATCAGCACTTTCAATGTGTTGATCCAAGTGTCATGAAGGCTGTGTCCGAACCTAGGAATGCACTTATGTATATAAGCATACTCCACCCGGCTCGAAACATGATACATTCCAACAGGCATACTTATTTGCATCCTTTACAGCAACTAGTTAGCTGATACGATTCTGAACAAGCATTTTGACGCAAAACACATACTGAATATGTACTGGAACGTAGGTGCATATATTTAGAATTATCAACCCAATACGAGCTGTAGCTGGGAATCACATGGCAACGAAAGTGTTCCTATTAACCGAGCATAGACTTTTTTAAAAGCTAGGAATGCATATATATTTGAGTCGGTAAACGTAGTTATCGATAATGTATCATTAAAACGAGTAACAACTAGAGGTAAATTTCCTCTCAACACTAATATTGGTATTAATAAAAATTAAATGTCGAATATTGATATAACGTTTTCACTCATGCATGCCTTGCCTTGTAAAAACATTGACAGTGTTCTCACTACTCTGCATGTTAACTATATATTCAATGTCACGCCCGGTTTATAACAAATCACGACGAAAACTGGTTATATTTATCCCTGCTCTTCTAGATCATTAAAAGTTAAAGAGTATACGTTGTTAAGAACTTTGCTCAGTGGCATTTCTCAAAAATTAATGCCTCCATTCCACTCTCTATAAAAAGAAACATTATGAATTTTAATTAAGAACTGCATATAAATCGATTTTCAAAATAGTAGCTTATGGGCTGTAAGGACGCGAGACGTACACACATTCGTTCCCCCTGTGTACGTGCGTATGTCTTTTCCCGAGACATGTAAAACATTTACATACGTAGATGAATGCGAACGCTGTATGAGCGTGCATCTCATTAAGGAGAAAACCTTTTGCACATTGCGGGAAAAGGACATTAATGATAATGTTTAAGGCTCAACTCTAACAGATGTTTGTTTTAAAGCGACAATACAACTGTCGTCTCTGTAAGATCCACATTTACAATAATGATGTGCACTAGTGAATATTGTCTGAAAAGTTGGCAGCCGCGTGTGTTTACATTTACACGAATGTAACACACCACACCATTGTATATTGTAAACTGAAACCTCGGACTCATAACAATGCGAAAAACGTCGACACTGCAGTGTTTATCAGTAATGTTAACACTAACGAACGCACGAGAACTAGATATAACAAAGAGAATCGCAATATTCTACTTCAGAGCATGTACATTATAAAATATAACTATTTCTGCACGAACCATCGGTTGAATGCAATGACTATGTCAATCACTAATAGTCAAGTCCGTAAGAACAAATTCATTATTTTGTAATTTGTCATTTCGTAGGTTTCAATCCGGACGTTGTCGACAGTCACTTGTTTAGCACTCGCGGCAACACATTTTTACCTTAACAGTGAAAATATGTTTTATATAGATTAATTGCTTAAAATAGACGTAATATTTTTACCGTCATTACTGAAATGCTGCGAATATGTTAACAAACAGGGCAATAATATATTATCCAATAACGACTTAAAATAAAACGTGTTGCGAAATATATAAACAAAGCACAACACTTACTTGCTTTTTAAAACATGTCTAGTGTATTTTATGAACAGTTATTTGTTTTAAAAATAGTTTTAAGTACACATTCGCGCATGCGTTTTGAATGTCAATCCCACATGGCGCTGATTTTGTCCTTTTGTATTTTTGCTAACATCCGCTGTACACAAGATACGAAATATCAATTTACCAATGTTTGTATAAAATATCGGGTCACATGATCATTTTGTCAACACAATCTGCCATTTCGGACACGGCCTACGTTTACAATACAAAAACTAATGCATTTCGAATTATGCAGTAGGCGTTTATCTGTCATACGGAAACACGTCTTTATTTGCAATTTTCCATTATGTTTTAATTCTTAGTTCCAGTGAATTTAAAACAGGCAGTAAGCATGTCATGCTTGCTTGTGTTCCTAACACCACCTCGTAAAAACAACCATATTGAAGCAGATCACACGTCAAAGCCGACATTTGCTATTAGAGAAGCTTATTATTTGTGAACAAATATGATCGTCAACATGTGCACATACACGCCTTTGTCATATTGTTTTATACTTCCATTACTGTAAATAACAGTTTCCCGCCAACAACACCGACTGCTTTGTATTCATTGGTCGTAGTCTCAACATTTTTTCTGAAGATATAAAATAAACTATTTATTTCAATGCTTAAGGAAGTCCCACCAACGCACACGACCTGATAAGGTTCCACTGGGAACCAAAACATAAGAGACAACACATTCGTTTATTCTGCACACTTTTAACGCATAATATAATGCTCAAATATTTCTATTGTAAATCCAGCTTTACTTCATAAGTCGCAGCTTACGCTGCATTACGGTGTGCAGATGTGTATAAACGCAGTCGAATCAATACATTTCTCTGTTCATAGTGTACAATTATTACCAAAAATAATATAAATATTATTAAATATCTTGACTGTGTCAAAGGTTTTTCGTGTATTCTGGCACGTTTGTCGTCTCCTAGCCTACAAATGGATAATGACAACAATTTACGAACACTATGTACAAATTGGAATGATTTGTGACAGTAGGGCATTCTTGTGTGTTAACTTTGTGGTATATTAACATAATTATAATTTACTTTTCCTAAAGTAGTTATGTCCTGTGTGCCCCATGTTTTGTTGAATGAGTAAATACTTTTTTCGTTACCGACCACTCGTTTTGTTTGCATGATTATACTATACACGAAATATTTTTTTATGACATGTACTATCTATCACCTTCTTAACAAGGAGTGTTAATTCATACAGCAAGTGTAGATTCGATTTGTTTATCGTGGGTATTTTATCCTTTTTACTAGCATTCCCTTACCACTTAACGAAGTTAATTGTAATATTTTAGTATAATACTAGATGTATGTAGTGTATCATATTTTCAAAACAATTTTTCTTCCGATATTTAAAAAAATATTTAAGAAGTTTCTGGTGCCTAAATTCTGCGACAGGCTTGAGCCGTTTAAGCCGGTCTTACACGATACCCATTTTCTGTTACTTTCTGTTATACTCATGGGCACAACAGAATGCACTCAAATTTCTATAGCAGAAGGGGAGGAAAAAACTCATCGTTCATACCCACACGTTATCTAAAGAGCTACTAGAAACTTGTAAAGGGTAGGCAAAACAACTCGCAGGGGACAGGGGTACAAATGGAACTAAATTTTATATGTAGATGTTTTGTGGTGCATCCAAAAGGTACGAAGATTATTTATTTTTTCCCCAGAAGACTGCATTGGTTTAGAATTTAACGAATGAGTATTATTAATGTATGGAAAATGACATGAGTAATGGCATTGCTTATATATGGATAACAAGGTACTGCAATCACATTTATCTACGACGGACATTTATGCCACTCATTAAAACATTGGCATATTATTTAAACAATGGCGTAGCTAGGAAAGTACTCTAGGTCTGAAGGGGGCGGGGATTTTATATTTCAATTATTGAACAAATACAAAATCTGTATATTACAAATTTATAGTTACATAATTATTTATAATAAATGGCTGCGTGTAGAGATATGGAACCACATATTGCTATAAACATTCTTCATGTTCAAGGAAGATAATATATCCCTTGAATTAACATAAAATAAAGCTTGTCATTTTGTTTTCAAATTTTATATTAATTTCGACGATTTGGGGGGGGGGGGGGCATGTCCCAATATATCACCCCCTATCTCGGCTACGCCCCTGTTTTTAAATGTGTATCTCTAATGAGCATAATAATCAATATTGCGCTCTCCGTAATTAAACACGCCTTTACGGTTATACGGCCAAAAGAAGACAGAACTGTTACACTATTAAACTTAAGGCTTTCATGTGTACCTGTTAACATTACTTACGCTATACGGCTCAAATTATCTACTTTAGAAAACAATCGATGTGATTAGCAAACAACCACTGCTCGTAGACTGTACTGTGCTGGTACTTGAGTATTATTACTTTCGACAAAGATATTCTGGAATTAAATATTTTATAACAATAAAATAAGTTATAAACAGGGATAATGTGTCACATAAAAAAACTCGATACCCAACGGAGATCTGAACTCTAAAACATACAATTGCGTGGCGCAGACCTACACACTAACTCACTGAGCTACACAAACCACTTACGGTGCAAACGTGTGATAATATATATATATATAGAACATAAATCTACAGTTATCGTGTATTTTATAAAGTGGTGTTTATGATTTTATTATGACCGCATGAGTAATATGCAACGTTTACCGTTACTTATGCGTACATCATGTTTCATTTTGTTCATTCATATGTTTTATAGAACTTGTAATCTTTTCGTAAACGGATGTATACAACGTGAAAAAGTAACTCGGGTTTCCGCAATCTTGTTTGTCCCAGCGTGTGGGTATGGCAGACATTCAGAACACTTTCTACTGTTGCGGCGTTGGGACTGGGGGGACAGAGGTGGAGTATGAGCGAGAGAGAGGGTAGATGTCATATAGGCAACGCGTAGACATTCCCCACGCTCACGCCACGAAAATGGACTAGCGCGACGTGGTGTTCACCCCTCGAACTACAGCTGGAGTGGTCCGAAATTTAACTTGGGGAAGTCCACTCTAGGTATATCATTACACAATGGTATTGATCGACGATTCTTCCACGGTGTGAGCGAGCATTATCATCCGCCAGCAGAAACATTTCACCAAATGTACATCGGTATGGGTGCACAACACTCTGAAGGACATCTGTGATGTACCGCCGAACTGTCAACTGTGCCCTCAATACGAACTAAAGAAGTTCGACGTTCAAGCATGATTCCTGCGCAACCAGTATTCCTCCACCTCGACATGCATGGACGTCTTCCACAGCACGACGCCTTGCCTGAGCACCTCGTCTTCTCCACACCATCAACCTTCTGGAATATGGCCTAAAACAAATCCTCGTCTTAACAGTGAACAGAACATGTGGCCATTGTTTAGCTGTCCACTTTCATGATCCCGTGCATATTGCGAGTGGTTCTGCCGATGTTGTCTGTTGCGATAAGGGCGTCTCGTGGGTCTCCTATTACGTAGGCCTCCCTCTAGAAGACGACTGCGCATGGCCTGGTCAGAGAATTTTATAACCGAGGCTGCTCGTAGACGATCTCGTTTCTCCCTTGCTGTTGAGGTATTGTTCCGCGATGTATTAATTCTCACATATCGGTCCAGAGCAGATGTCGCAACCCTCGTGCTATCAGATCATGGTCGAACATTAACATTACCAGTCTCTATGTATCGCCTCCAGATCCTAGATACATCACTTTGTGACACACCCACGGATTCAGCAATCGTACGTAGTTCACCACCACTTTGTACGAGAAAACTATCCTAGCATGTCGCTACTTTGTTATTGTGTGCCACTGCATGATCCGATCACTTCTACGTTTAAGTCCTCACTAACAGTCTTCACACTACTGAATGAAAACAAGCTGACATTCGTCTGTCACAAAGACAGTGCACCACAAGTGTACTATAGTCAAGTGAGACACATACACTCTGACAAAGACGATAGAAAAATGCGTCAACATTATTCTACAAATGCATTCTGAGTAATAACGTTGGAATATGTGTGACTTTCCATTTAATTCAAAACATTTTTGGCAGTTTACATAATTGTCCGAAGTGTTGTATAGCATTGCCGGTGGCACCAAGTAAAGCATTTATAAACATCGTACAGAAGGATTATTTCGAGATTCACAAAATTTTCCCTCATTATTAACTTGTGGATGGATGTACAGTAAACCATAAAAGAAACATAACCTAGTGGTTTAATTGAAAACACAAAACTAACTCATGTATATGCCTGTATGTCAGTAATGAATGGAAGCTAGTCCTGTAAAACTGTTGGTATTTTGTCTGTCTTTACAGGCTCGCAGTTTTTTTTGTTACTATTTAGTATTGTGCTACCTAATCCATTGTAATTTACATATTTTATTTATGACTCACTTAATTTATATATATTTTTTGGAATCCTCTTGATAAAAGAGCTTTCATTTGATGCCCATAAGTCTGACATTATGACAATTCACATTTGCCAAATAAAATTATATATATGATGGGGCAGAATTTGACCGGCAAATTTCAACTCCGTTAGGTTATTCCTTATGAATATTAGGGAGACATTCTACATAAATTGAATATTAAGGAAGACACAAGCTCACCAAATCAAATTTCCAACTGAATGTTTGGCGAAATATTGGAAACGAAGTGAAATCAATTTACAATTCTCCGAACATTGCTTCAGTTTACCGAGATCTTCAACCGAAAGGCAAAGTCACTAATATCTCCCACCGAAATGAAAATAATAAAGATTGGCCAAACTCTTTCGCATACAACGTTTTACTGCCAGGAATTGTGAATATTCGATGCTGGCTTATTGAGCAGTAAAATGTAATTAATAAATATGGCCTTGTATTGCCACTGCCCAGATCCCACCGTTCTCATGTAAAGCGCTCACAAAGCATCGACTGCAGCGATGCAGTGCCTAGAGCATTGGCAACACTACCTACATGTGTCTATTGTTGTGCTGCTTTGCCCACCGCACATACGATATTTGCGGACATTTTTAAAATCTACTGTAAACAATAAGTACCATAAATTAATAAGCTTGCATTACTGAAGCTGCCCGTTTGATTTTGGTGTATGTATGCAACTCCCTGTCAGAAGCATTGATATTGCCTACACACCTCGGACTGTATCGCTGTCTACAAAATGTTTGTTATCTTTTTACACGAAAACGGTGGGTTCTGGACAGTTGCGACAATAGTACACTTTTTTTAAATTAGAGCAATCCGCTCAATAAAGCAACATCAAACTTTCCTACCCACTGGCGGTATAAAAGTTGTCTGCAATAAGAGAATGGCTACCCGTATTATTTTTACTGCAGTGGGAGACATTAAAAATAGTTTGAGCTTAGTTTTAGGATCTAGTTAACATAAAACAATCTTCCGATGATTGTAATTTAATTTAACCTTATTTCCAAAATTTTACAAAAATAATATTTAATAGTTCTATTTCAGGACTTATATCAGATTTTATATTAAGTTCAGGTATAATGTGTCCCACATATTTCCGTTAGATTTTCGATAAGGTATCATGTCACAAAGTTTGTGGGTTAAATTAAGCCCCAACCTGTGTATATATTGTGTGTGTGTATATATTATATATATATATATATATATATATATATATATATATATATATACACTTCTCAAAATAAAAAAGTTGTCATAACTTTGCACAGATATATTCGTCACCACACAGATGAAACGGAAGATATACAAACTCAAGGTTTCCGTAAACTTAAACTACAGCATTTGTAAAGAAACATTTTTGTGCCTCTCATTGATAAATCAACGTAATTATGTGTAATAATTAAAACCCATCTTTCGCCAGGGTAAGTTGCTATCCCACTTAGATTGGTCCTTCACATGGAAGGCTATTAGAGAAGAATGGAGGTTCCGATTGAATCTCTCCACATGCGAGAGAGACGAATAGTATGGCGATAAGGTTACACGTTTAATGCCGTACGCAAAACACCTGTTCTTGAAACATTTCGAGATGACCTGTGATCCATTTTGAAACAATGGTGGAAGGAATGCCAAAGTTTTCGAATACATCGTATTGAAGAGCCTGGACTGTCAAATTAGCATCTGCTTTTATCAGTGGCATAAGCCGAACAAATTTAGAGAAAGCAACAATAAAAACAAGCAACATATCATGTCCAGTTTTGCAGTGAGGTAATGGATCCACAAAGTCAATAAACATTTTCTGCATGGGCTTCTCAGTTACTTCCGAAGCTAGGAGACCTAAATGTGTATTCTGCACAGGTTTACTAAGGGCACAAAACTTACAAATTTTAACCCTATCAGCAATGTCAGAATCCATACCCTTATAGATAAATTTACTTGCGAACAGCCTGAATGGTCTTGAATATGCCTAAATGACATCCCAAAGGTGACATGTGGGAGTAACCAAAGACCATGGGTCTCAAATGAGTAGGCAACACAATATGCTTCCGACCCTCTCGATATTAACAGATAAGAATATCCTATTCTGTGTTCCCTGCCTGAACATAAATTTCGGATAATGCTAACCAGCTCACACTCCTGCGTTGATGTTCTGTGATGACCATTAAAGCCAAAGGGAAATCGCCTAAATGGTTACATTTTTTTTAGGCATTTCGTTTGATGTGTACTCTTCAAACATATGCGAAAAAGTATCTGCTACTACATTTTGAGCGCTTTTAATGTGTTGAGATTTTAATTTCAAAGTAGGGATGTTTACGACCAAACAACCAATTTTCCCTGATTGTTGTGGATGAGCTAATAATCAAGGAGAAAGCCTGATTGTTTGTTTCTAACAGGAACTCGACATATTCTAACTACAGATGGAATTTGTTGGTACCAAAAACCACTGCCAAACATTGAAATTAATAGACGGTTGAAGATTTATTTTCTTGAGGGATGAGTGTCCGAGGAGCAAAGGCAATAAGGCTGTCTAATGCCATCAGTCACCTGAGCTAACACTACACCAACAGTGGAACTAGATGCGTCCATTTGCAGGATGGTCTTAGAAAATTCGGCAATGTGAAGTACAGGAGGATGCCTAATATTGCGCTTTAAGGTCTCAAAAGGCTTCTGTTGCTTCTTACCCCACTCAAATTTAGCATTCTTTTTACATTGTCTATTTAATGGAGCTGCCTTTTCAGCCAAGTGAGGAATAAACTTCCCGACGAAATGTATCACGCCAATGAAATGAGCAATACCTTTGCAATCACGAGGTGGTGGAAAATTGCAAATGATGATGTTTGTACATTCTGGATCAATGGAAATGCCTTTTGTAGAAATGTTATGACCCAAAAATGATAATATTTTAACTGCAAACTTAACATTCGATGGGATATCAGTGAGACCAGCCTTTTCCAACCTGAAAGAGACACCCTTCAGTTGGTCCAAATGCTGTTCAAATAATCGAGATTAATTAACTAGATAGTCGAAAAAGCATACGAAAATTTGAATTTTACGTGATGAAAGATGCAATTCAATAACCACATGAGCACTTAGGCACCGGTTGCCATCCCAAAAGGGACATGAGTAAATTTTTAAAGGTTCCAGGGTAGGTAAAAACTAGTAATAGTTTTAGATTTCCATGCTACGGGAATTTGATGATAGGCAGAATCAATGTTAAAAGTAGTGAAGAAATTTCCTTTGCCAAACCAATGGAAAGCTGAATATAAATCAGGCAAGGGAGCAGATTCAATTTCGATACCTTGGTTGACCTTACGATAGTCTATTAAAATCTGGTGTTTTCCTTTAGTTTTCGGAAAAAAGAAGGCAGGGATAGGATATTATGAAGTAGATTGTTTGACTCCTTTCCTTAGCAATTTTTGTACCTGTTGTCTGAAGACTACCTTTTTTTTGGGGGGGGGGGGGGGAGCAACACACATTGCTTGATAATTTAATTTTGTATCCCAGAATATAATTTAAACCTAAATCAAAAGTGAGCACTTTGGAAAAATTTTAACGAGAATATTTAATAGCACGATGCTTATCCTGATATAAATGAAACAGCGGATCAGTGATGGGACTAGGCTCAGAGTCAATCTCCGAGGAGAGGTCATGTGATGTGTGAAAACCCTCAAAGGATATTTTATGATTGGAAGCAAACTTAAAAAAAGTATTTTGACTGTAGATCCACAACAAGTCCTGTACATTCTATGCAAACAGCACCAAGAATCAAATATAAAGGTAGGATTTTTTTTGTACCAAACACTGGTGTGGCCAGGAAAAATGTACTGTTTTCAACTTAATAGTAGCACAGCAGGAAATATGCAAAGTATCTTTAGATGCAGTGTAGCACTGGCAGTGACTTGGATCTACTTTCTTACCAGCTTTAATTTTGGAGATTTTCAAATAGGTTAGCTGAAATAATAATTCATGCAGAGCCAGAATCCACCAACCAATAACAGAGATATACTCCAGATTCGCCTCAATATGCGAGATACCAAGAATTTTTATCCCTACCACATTGGGGAAACTTACATTACAAGCCTCAGCTTCATTATTGCATGCAAGAGGCTGACAAGGGCCACAAAACATCCGAAAATGCAAGCCAAGGGAAATAAAAATGAGAGCATTGTATTCCGAGTCTTTGGAATTGCTCTTCACATGACTTCTCGACCTCGTGTGGCTTGATTTTTAGTTGCCAATAATTTGTGGCAATATGATCAGTTTTGTTACACACATGGCATACAAGGCGTTTTAGTTTAGGTGCAGTTGACGTATGCTCATCAGAGGTAATGGAACTAGTACCTTGCTTAGGGTCAGAATCCGACTCAGTAGACACAGTGGTGACACTATAATCAGAGTTTTTGGCCATTCGTGATCTTTCTGGTAGTATTAACGCTTGGTTTTATCGAAAGCATCAGCATACATAATGTTTTGTGAGTGTACACATACTAAATCAAGATTGGCAAAGTTACATGGCAATAAAGACCAAGCGAGAACACTCCTCTGGTGCTAAGCCTTCCAAAACCGTGTCCACCACTTCACTGTCAGAGAATGGAAGCCTCAAGATTGCAACCTCTTCTCATATGCTATTGATCTAAACAGACAAATATTCGTCGGTATTTTGCAATATAGTAAAGATTTTTAACTGAAGTTGGGTGTGCAACCTGGCTGGGAAAAATAAATTTATAATTTCGTCATGATAAATGTCAAAAGTTGCCTGATGGTCAATAGCTACTCAAGTACTGTCATTCAGGGGTCTGTACATGAATCTATAAATAACCTCTAGCAGTTGTGTCTCAGGAATAGTTCCACTTTGTTTCAACATTTAAATTACTATTAAAAAGTAAAAAAAAGTAAAGGACATTGTCCATGAGTAGCTGGGAAATGCCTTAAAATTCGTTCAAGTAGGTGGGTAATTTTACCAAAAATTTGTAGAGTGACATGAGGCATGGTAGGTAGCACTGATGTGGTTATTTGGACAGGAGTACTAAAAACAGAACCAGGATGTAAATTTGGAGATGAAGCGAAATTTGCATCCCAAAAAAAAACAAATACCCTCGATTTTAACTTGAATTTTTGCAAGAAATGTTCCCATTGAGTTAACCTGGATGTCACGTAGTTTGTCGGAACAGTAATCGACCAGACTATGATTGCTCCTATGAAGATGTGCCAAACAATTTTACAGCATGGAATATGAATGACTGCTCGTGTCATCTCAATGTTGTCAAAAATTTCTTGTAAAACTACTAGCTTTGCGGCGCAAACTGTAATCAGATTCAATGTCCAGATATTTAATATTATCAAATCTGTTCAGAGCATTTGCCTTAACACAACACGCAGCGCTTTATGAAGCACAGCTTCAGTATTTTCAGATGAGTGGGCACCTCATAGTATACACTCATAAGTGCACTCATCTCTCAAGAGGAACTGGGGACGATAGGCAATGGCATAGCTATGTCTTCGTAAGGGTAAATGTACTGAAAAATAAAGTAAATCAACGTAGCAATGATCAAAACAGGCTATAAAATGTGCCAAATGCAGCCAGTGAAAACCACGACAAAATTGTCCTTAACAGAAGAAGCGAAAAAAAGGTATAACAAAACAAGGATACAAAAGATGTGACACAAACACAGAACAAACGAAAGCCAAAACATGCACAACTGCCACATCGCCTAAAAGACGAGTCAAGAGGAGGGCCAAATTGCATGCAGAAAGCATGCACACAAATTGTAAAACCAAAACCATCGCTCTGGTACCAAAACTGCACCACCTGACCGAGCATATGCCCCGACACAACACTAAAGAACATGCCTTGTGGTGTGCCAAATGATAGCCGAAATAACAGGTGCTACACTTGGATCTGGTTTTGATTAACCAAGATGTGAAAGAGAACACAATAATAGCAGAAGGCAGAGTAGCCTTCCCACAAACCATTCATGCACCACAATTTTAACAAAGATAATATGCATAGGGCTTCATTAAGAAAATTACTTCAAAGTTCTTAAAGGACAAGCAACTCAGGTGTATTCTTAATAACAATATATTTGTTCCTTTTTATTTAAAATAAATAAATATTCGTAACACTTCAAGTTGTCAGTTTTATATATATATAGTGTGAGAGTATTAAAATTCTATTCTCAAAAAATTTATGAAAATAACACAGATTGGTACTTGACAGACAATGTGTAATGGTATTAAGAAGAGTTAAAGCAAGTCAGTGCATAAAAAGAAGGTGGCGCCCTAGACAAACAAAAGACTTGCCAAACCAGAATATGTAATTTAGTTTTAGACCATAAATCTTGAAATTTTTGTGTTCATAAATGAAATTCCATTTTATTTAACTTAAAGTCCTTCAAGTTGTATATTTTTTTTTATGAAGTGATGATCCCAACACCAAAATAATTTAGATTGAGTGTTCGATCATGTGGCGTGGAAAAGGGCTTATCTTTGCATTGAAAGAAGGTATTCAGCTGCACAAAAGTGCTCGTGCAGGAAGTATCATCAACATCCCACAAGGAGTAGGAATTTCATTCTTAATAGCAGTATCGCAAAGAAGCAGGCAGAGCCCCGCACTGCTAGTGAAAATAAAACGAAAATGGTAATAAAAGGTTTCACAAAAAGGTGCACAAAGTAAATGGAAAATAAAAAAAAAACCAGTACTAACAGCGGCAAAAAAGGTAATACTAACCATGGAAATAAAGGTAATTAACAAATGATGCCAAACTATTAGAGAGAAGCAATACAAAAAAAAGAGCTTCATGCAATTTTGAAGGTTTGAAGAAGGAGGAAGTGGATGTTCTAAGTGATGTAACACACAACTAGTATTTATCTACAGTATCGATATTAAAAACGATACACTGGTATTTAAAGTTAATGTTGTAGGAAGTAACATTTACTATAACATCAAATAATATATTCACGAAACAAAAATTAAAATAATCAGCTTGAAAATATGACCCACTACGAAATATAAATATTATATAAATTAGGCAAATTATTAACACATACACATGATATTAAGTGCCAATGACACTGTCAAAACAATAAAATAAATTACTATGTTTAACAAAGGTATTTTCCTCTTTTACCTTTACAAAAAATAATAACAAGGAAAGGAGGAGTTCCGGAAAACCAATTTTTACTATAAAAAATCCGAAACGATAGTGTATAAAACATATAAGACAAAAGGTGCTATAAAAATGGCACAGCATGTTTAGTGTAAGAGTGGGTAACCAGTTGCACTTGTACCTTTGAATGAAACAGACATACACAGAACCAGCTCATGCGACTTGCATGGAATATTAGAAAAAGAATGGTGAGAATTAAAAAGCATCCTTAGAAAACACCAAACATGCTTAAGAAGATACAGCAGAAGAATGAGTTATCATCATCGTAGAATATTCAGAGATATTGGTAGATGAAATACAGATGCAGCTAAACAAAATGTATTTGTTAAGAAAGTTAATCAGTGGAACTGCAGACATCATGGTCCTCTCCCGATTGGTGGTGTTGCCAGATCAGGGGATGGTCCACTGCTAGATTTCGGGAGGGGCCACTCCATGACCCTGAACCCCAGCACAATCTGGTCGCTCACAAGGTCATGGACTCGTGGTCAGTATTGACTGGTCTGCATCCCAAGAGGGCATGACCCTCTTTTAGACTGTTGCAATGTCCTTGTGGATCAATTGACTTTCACATAGTTTTCTCGGCTGTCATCTCATACACCATGTACCTGACAACATATTCGCCTAACACTGTGGACAATAACAGATGTAGCATTTGTGAAACAATTTGGTGACAAATGGGAGGACCTCGCATGTGTCAGCAATCAGAAAGTCCTAATAGAATTGGAACCATTTTCCAAGATTAACTGTAATACACATTCGTCCTCTCACTGTGTCTCCACATATAATTTCATATAGCAATTCATGCGAGTGTTTGCCACCGAGAACAAACAGTGCAGCCATTCCCAGGTTGCATCGGAATGCTTCCAGATATTCCAATATTCGTTTGTCAATCTGTGCAGTTTGAGCTCACACACTCTGTCCACTCGGCCTCTGGCACATACTTCCGTGCAAGTAAATTCAGCAAATATTCTAAGTCTTCTATGCTCATGCTGGAAATATCAACAAGCGAGGGAGAAACAAGCCTGTGCTTGTGATTTCATTGTGAATTGTGCATATGGCATGACAGATCTAGACGCGTGACTTCCCAGAAACGCGCGATCTTATGGCAGGTTTTCAAGGGGCCAGTGGTACCACACGCGCCTAAATATGTCATGTCCTACAATTGTGACATGGTCGTGACGATGTCTTGTAAGGTTGATGGGTAGGTTGATACTGTGCTGCAGTTGGTTTGATTATTTTTGGCATCGCCCAACCAATGGCATTTGAAACACTCACTATGCACTAAGCAGAAATTCACATGTTTTGTCAGGACTAACCTGTTTAATTAGTCTGGTTTTGGTCCATAGACTAAAGATGAGGTAGACCGCTTATTCGTCTACTGCGCATGTACCCAACATTGACTTACTCCAAAGGAAGACAACTGTCAAAGTCACATGGTCGACAGTGATTAACATGTATGTATAAATCTTAATGTTTAAAAGACAAGCACTATTATATTAATAAAATACTTATACCAATTCAAATTTAATCCAACTTCATTACAAACTGGTTAAAGGACGTATAAAAACATCTCAAAGCTCTTTACGCTCAACTCAAATCCATGCTGTTTTCTAGTCTTTTGGCAAAAAAACAGTTCAATATTTGGAGACGGATATTGGTTGTGCGTTGCCAACGAGATCGGTCTACTTAATCTTTAGTTTTATGTTTTGGCCCCACCATATGCTAGGACTACGGAGCAGGCACGCATGTCACAAGTAGCAAACAAATGTTACCGACACAGATAAGTGAGACTGTGTACGGAGTTAATACGCTCTGCTAGAGCGTGACACATTCTACACACCTTAACACAAATCAGGTGGCTTAACTCTGGTACACTTTGAACACTTTAAATAGAAACATCGCTTGACACACCAGAGTCCAAGACAGTGGAAAAAGTGGAAGTATCCCACGCACTGCGACGAAAATGTGGAAGGCGAGTCGGGTATGGCAAAAAAAACACTATTTCAAATTTATATCCCAGACCCAGTGGTCCAGGGGAGAGGTGATATGACGAGCGGGGACAAGCAGAAATATTCCGAAGAGTTAACAGACAGGAAACTAGTAATCAGTGAATTAAAGTATGAAGCTTGCCCGTGAGATATACTAAGTCCGCGCCATATAGCTAGGGTCTGCAACAGACTGACTCACCCTACCTATTCATTCCGAGATGCCAGTCGTTCGCCACACTTATTAATACACATACATAGCCGACCTCCCGTGACGCAGTCGGTTGATGCGCCGTCTGTCTGGGATGCGAGCGGTTCTGGGTTCGAATTCCAGTTAAGGCATGGGTGTTAGTTTAAGTTAGGTCATAAGTTAGTTTGTAAGCCGTCCCCTGATAACCCTTCAGGAATAAAACCGGTGGACATTAACAAGCCCAAACCAATCCAAAACACATAAATATACTTCACATTATTATCCGATAACATTTCCTGCACTAACATAATCTATCACTTTTTAATTAATGACTTTCGCTAATGGGTGCATGTTCCCTTAATTGCGCCCACAGCATGTAATCGATTATAATAGTTCGTTTGTCCGGTGGATTGGGGGCGGGGGAGCAATTCACATTCGCGCAAAACTTGTCTTAGCGAACGTTAAGTCATTCTTTAATATACTTACCGCTTGAATACGCAGTTTCATTCTTTCCGTTGACAATGAAGCATATTAGCGGACATTAAGTTACCTTCGTCTATTGGGGCTGTTTAGCACGTTCCCTGGCGTGTTCAATTGAACTACTAGTCAGTCCATTTTATGTTCGTACATGAGGGTTTATTATAACAAGCATCCAGAGGGCTTATTCTAAGTTATTCGTTTCGTTTCCTGACGATAAAAATATTCGAGACTAATCAATTTTCGTGTGCTAACGAAAGGAGCTATTCTAAGCGCATTCTAGTGCTCGTTTGACGTCACTATGTTCGGTATGAAACTCGAAGCGATAACAATGCCCTTCGGGCTTTCGTTACCAAGTTTTAATATAAAAACTTGGCGGGTGGATGAAACAGGTTGTTTTTTGGGACTGTAAAAGAAGAGAATCGTAAATTAATGTGCCTTCATGCATTACAAAAACATGAAAATACATTTCAGAAAAAATATTTTAAAAGCACAAATTAACCTTTCTGTTATAATTTGTAAACAATTTAAGCAGCAGTGTAGCCTGTCTATTGTCAGCGTATTTAATATTTTATTTAAGTTGTTTATAATGAAATACGAATATATAAAAACTGATTTATTCAAAAAAAATTCCTTTCAACAATGTAGTACGTAAACTTACTGATAGGTAGCGCTAAACCGTAAATAATTCTTGGTTGATTACAATGTAATTATTTTCTCTTGAATTTGTTGAGGGAAAATTCATATCATATTAATATTAAAACGACTGGCAACACGACAGCGTCTAGTTTTTGTCCATCGCTTATTTTATAATCTTGTTAATATAAATATCAAAGGAAACAGCACGTTCGTCAATAGTTTGCAACCAAACAGCAAAATGGTAATAGAGAAAAATCTTCGTACATGTAACAACCAAAGTTCTGTTTGCTCTGTCTTACCAGCGTACATGCGAGTCTGTAATACAGATAAAGTTCATGTACATAATGTTGCCATCTTGAATTCGCTAACGAAAACCCGGACACTGCCGAAGGCTCGGAGGGCTGTAACGAATTGTAACTTAGAACACGAAATCTCCTTTATAGAAAACTTTATTAGCTTCGATAGCTTTAGAAACTTAACGAATACGAAAAATTAACGAATGACTTATAATATGTTCTGAGTTCTCCCACCTGATTTGTCTTATTTTGAATGTAATAAACAAAGTAGGCACAATTATGTTTCTTTATCTGTGTTGCCAATGTGAGCTTTAATTAAAACGATACGCTGCATTAAACACACAGAGTTAAAATTAAAGTGTTTATATAACTCCTATTCTGGAGGTGTGTAACCACCCTTGAATGTCTATCTGAAACAAATGTTTTTTGATCGTAGCACAATGAGAGTGAAAGAATATAAATATCTGAGTTTCTGGATAATGTATTATTGAACGACGAAGAGAAAACCATATAAAATTGGGTTCGGATATCAAACTGCTTCCAAAAAAAAAAAAAAAAAAAGAACAGTCTAGTTGGAATCTTATTTGTGCACTAAAAATGTACCTGTACGATATATTTTCTTGTTTCTGGCGGTTTTGTAATCTACCAAATATGGTAAACTAAAAACAGTTTTGTGTTTTTATGCTAAATGCCCACTTTTTGAGAAATCAACGCATAATAAAATGCAACGTTTGCATTTGGTCGGTATCGGTTGATGGTAAAACATTTTGTACATAATAGAAATGAAATTTACCATGTAATGTGTTCATCGCATTTCAGGCATTCATACGAATTAACGTTATATGTAAATTGTCCCTCAGGGACTAGAATTTGTTTTAAAACTCATGTATCTCGGGGCCAGGGGCAAACAACAGAGTGTTTGCGAGTAAATAGATAATGTTCCTTCGAGCGAATTCAGGCTGCAGGCTGTGGCTCGGTGGCTAGGCCTGGAGCCGGCCGACATCTTGGAATTTCCCGTTTTTTCCTCAAAAAATCGCTTGTTTTAGCCCAAAAAAGCCTTTAAAAAGTCCCTTTTCCCCTAAAAATTTCCAGTTTATCATTAAAAATTTCCCGCTTTTCTCTCTAAAAAAAAGTCATGTGTCAGAACAGCAATAACGAGCCACATTTTAACTAAAACGAGCAATTTTAAAGATTTGTGAAACACGTTATTGCTTCTAGATGAAACAACGAAGAATCTGAGGAATCGATAAAATTAAATTATTTTAAAAATTATTTTTATAAAATTATATATATATTTATATAATTAAAAAATTTAAAAGCAAAAGTATTAAGTGTTATATATCACCAGACTCGTCTTTTCAAGGGGCCACAGTGGTTGATAGGTTAGTCTGCTCGCATCTAACCAAAGCGATCTGGGTTCAATCTCCAGCCGGGTCACTCAAGATTTTCCAATGTGGGAATAATGCCAGATGACGCCGTTGGTCAGCGGGTTTTCTCTTGGAGATATACCATTTCCCCCCCTCCTTTTTTAAATTCCAGTGCTGCTCCATTCTCGCCACAATAACCCTCATCGGCTCTCAAGACCTCGATGTTAAGAGCCATCCAAATTTCTTCACTCACTCGTATTTTCAAGGAGCATACGATCATGATGTCATACCACCATTCTGTCTTTTTTCATGCTCTATCATTCCATGTTTTCTCTCATTCCATATTTCCTATCTCTCTTCTCTCTCTATTATTCTATAGGTTTTCTCCGAGTACTCCCATTTTTTTCTTTCGTACTCTCACTTCAATCCATCTTGTCGTCCTCTCTCCATCTCTTTCACCCGTGTCTCTCATATTCGTTCGACACCACCATCTACATAGTTCCTTCATCGCCTGCTACAGTGTGCGAATCGCCAGTCTGTATATTTATTTACGAATTTAAAAATGTAATTTTCCATAGAGGAGAAGGTATATAAAACATAATTGTAAGGTACATTCCAGGCAGGAATTTGTAAAAACTATTCGAATTTTAATACTTTAAAAATCAATTCAATCGTTATTTTTAAAGCAATATTTTTTAAAATATTTTACATTATTCAATTTTTTTTTACTCTTGTACAAAAAAAAAAATTTTAATTTGAAATTAAGTCGCCTAGCCTTGTAACCATGCATGTACACGCTGAAAGGCCCGCGAGGCAGGCATGCCTGCTGTGAAAGGCCAAAAGTGCAGTGACATTGGTAGGAACCACGCTGGGAACGGAAGGGGGGCCAATGACCGCAATCCCATATCAGCCTTGTCAAAAAAGATCATACATTTATAAATAATTGCAATTATTTAAAAAATATGCCGAAAAATCTTTAAATATACAGTCAAATATATCAAAAATTGATTTTAAATGTAATATTGGCTTTAAAAAATTAAATTATGTAAATTTCACAATTTGCCATGACAGCTGGTAACATTTAAAAAAAGAAAAATTCTCATGTAGTGATGGGATTCGAACCTGAGACCTCTCAGTAAGAAGTTGGGCGTACAGACCACTAAGCCACCGAGCTCACGATGAGACGAAGGCTTCTTTTCCTCCTCCTCATCCTCCACCAGCACCATTACTACCACTACCACCACCACCACCACAACCCCCAACAAACACCACCACCACCACCACTACCACCAACAAACACCACCACCACCACCGCCATCACCACCAAATTACTCAGAATCTAAATTACTCCAAATGACTTGCTCCATAAATCACTTGATCCATCAATTATTCACGATCTTTCAATCATTCACAATCTTTAATCGTTGTGAAAGATAGCTTGGTGGAAAATAAATCTTTAAATAACGAATTAATTTGTTAGTATTTTTGGATTTTTTTGGGATTTCAAGGTAAAAAAGGTCACCAGGTCAAGGTCAACTGGGTCCAAAATTTTCGGTTGGTATCAGTCGATTATCTAACATTGACAGATGGTGCGGATAATTGTAATATGAACTGGCATTGAACGTATGGTTGCTTGGGTAGACATGATGGTGTCTCACTTTATACTTGACTATATTGAATTTTAAATATAATCCTGCTTGATACGACTGTTCATTTGTAAGTGTAAGGTGAATGTTACTCGAAGTACTGATTGGCCGCAGTCTGTTTGAAGTGCGTTTCTGATGTTTCGACATGTCAAATTTTCTCAAGTGGCTTAAATTGCGTGCTTAGGATAAGTATAATTTTTATTTCGGCAATGGTACGTTAGGTTATGTTAGGTTGTTTTTGATTTTTTCTGGCCTTTGGTAGGTTAAGGTAGGTTAGGTCTTTTTGGGCTTTAGTGGGTTAAGTTGTGTTAGTTTTACAGATGGTAAGAATGTTTGTGTTGAAGTTTGGTTTGGACTGTAAAAATTTGCCTGGCACACTTTTGTTAACATGGATGTTATGGCTGGTTGGTATGATCGGCTGTGGTGGTTCATTGATATATTCAGATGGTATAGTATGCTAGTATGCTCGGTTGTATGGCTTTCGACATCGCATGACTGAGGCAAGCTAATGTCATGGTGAAAGGTATTATATCTGTTTTGGCATCTTCATTTACAACATATTTCACAAGTTTTTTTTAGACCCTCAATTTTCTTGGTTTTAATGGTAATTCTGCCTTCTGGATACGCTTGTACAGGATTTATGGAACATGTGGCTAAATTACCTTTCCCAATAAAGAATGTGTTTCACAAGAGAGTCAATGAAAGGCAAAGCTTCAATAACACTAGATTTATCAGCGTTATACTGCAATTCCTTGACTGAAGAAGGTGCAAAGCAAATTTTTTCAGAACGAGGTTTACCCTTTGATGAGGTTTCATCTCATATGGTCACTTTTATTTTTTTTTTAATGTAGGCCACCATTTATCAAAATTGTGTACTACATTGAGTCTGCTACCTTAACTACAACATTTAGCTTGCTGTATACAATTATGCACATGTATTCTTCAATAGTGTAAACATGATCCAATTTATTCAGCTCTTTTTTAAACACTCCAAAATCCCTGGTCACAGGGTAGAAATGAATGGCCTCTCTCTAGGAAGTAATGCCTAATGGTCTTAAATTTTTGATGATGATGCCAGGCCTAGGCACATCCGTAACATATTGTGGTTTTTATTTTGATCTGGACAGATATCAGAGAAAAGGTTGTAAGTGCTCTACCATTTCAGATACAAATTCATCGATATAATCATTCAAGAAAGAACAAACATCATCTGCGCCCTTATTTTCTTGACCGTCATGATACATGTAGATGACACAGTCATTTGTTTCGAGGTTATCGATACAAAATACATTTACCCACAACTGCCACATATCAAATACCTTTTGCAGTGGGATGTTCGGCAGAGGCAAATTATGCATGAAATCAAAGGCTAGGCCTGCAACATTAGTTTCCTTTCTACATCTTTGTGAAACATCCTGCAAACACTTAAAAAATTGTTTACTTCTTCTTTTATGGACATCATACTCAACCTGAGCAGAACAGTTAGCTGATTCACAGATATGTGGGCTCTTTAAGTTTAGCTGTCTATTCCTCACACTTACTACAGATATCGATCTTGGACCTCCAAAGTGATAGTTAAAATTCTCAACAAAATAAGCCCTGCACAAACTATAAGTGATTCTGAATTCTGGGAGTTTTGTGACAAACATGTTATGCATTTCTTACAATACTGAGGCGGGAATCTAAATACTTCAGATCTTGTCCCCTATAATGTGTGACCTTTACGGGAAATGAGCGGATATGGTCTGATATCAAGTTAGTGACATTTTCTGTTATCTTTCTTGGATTAGGATTGGTACCTCTTTTGTCTCTCAGTGTATCACCATTAAGAACCGGGGTTGTTATACAGAAGAGTTGCTTTTGACAGATGCTGTGCATGCTCATAAATATAGCACTACATATCTTCTTTCTGCTGTTGCCATCCATAAAAAATATGAGAGCCTTGTGGTGCATTGTTTAGCCTTTCTTGGCCTCCTAGTCTTGATGTCATTATTCTCAATCAGACATTGCAAGTGTAGGTTTTGTGTATCCTTGTTGGGCAGGTCAAGAAACTGCAAAGGATGGCCATCCGAGAACCTTCTCTTACTATCTGAAAACACTTCTGTCTACACCTGGAAATATTCCGAAATTTACAACGAAATTAACTACACTTTGTATTATATTGCAGCGATCTTCACTGAACTTACATTACAAATTTTAAGGACTTTTAATTTACTTACTGGCAATCGTTTCTGGTGTTAGTGACTTTCATGGACATCCCTTTATAATTAATATGCTCCAGTCCTTACTCTATAGGACGTTTAATAAATTACATTACGTATGTATGTTTCAGGCTGTGGCTTCCTTTTTTGGAGACATACCATACACCCTGGAAATTATGTACTCATAAACTACTGCAGTTACCCGATCAGATGTTTCGTCTTTTACAGTGCATATTTAAACCAACACATCAACAAACAATATATGTATACTCTATAGATATTTACTTTTACATCGCATGATATCTACACTGAAGAAACAATACACTACACATTTATAGTGTGCGGTGCTTCATGTGGCAGGCACAATAACTTAGTAATGCTACCTGTGGTGGCTAAAGGAACTAATTCGTTAATTGAATGTGGCAGCGAAATGCACTAAGTCATTTACTTAGTGCGGTTCTATGGAATACGACCACATTCAACCAATTGTTTCTCCTATATGTGCTGTGCAGACTTAGTTCCTTTCATGCCACAAGTTTCGGCTTGGCCATATTGATTTGTCACCATTAAAATCACAAAATCGCAAATTTTGACTTAGTGCCTATCTCAAATACCCGATATATAACACTTAATACCTACGTCTTTAAACTTTATCATTATAAAAATTTATTTAATTTGATAAAACAATTATTTAATTAATTTTATTTTGTCAACTTCTCATTGCGGCTGAGTTTCGGGGTATCTCAGCAACATTGAGGAGTTATGTCTGCCACAATGAGGAGAAAGCACTTTTTGATAATTTTAATGTATGGTATGCTGGAGTGTTGTCATCTAGTATTTTATGATTGGTGGAGTTAATGGGTGGTGTGGGGTGGTATGAAATGAGTGGTTGTTATGTTGCATTGTATAACTACCATGTGATCTGTGTAGCATGACTGAATTATACTGGGGTTATGGTTTGTATAGTACCCAGTACTCCTGGTCAGCAGGATTACTCATATTTTGTTTCATATACCTGAGGTGTGGTGGTCGGCATTTATTGGTATGGATGGTTAGTATAATCAGGTGGATTACTTGATGGATGGTATGGTATTTGGCTGGTGTCTGATGGTAATCATGCTATGACTGACACATTGGTGACAATTTTTGGCATATTTTAGTGGGTGTGGGCTGAGGTATGCATGAATTCTAGCGGACGGTATGATTGTTGAGTATATTTAGTCTGATGTTGGTTGGTAGAGAAAATGGTATGGGTGGTAGGCAAATTTTGGTAAGGGTTATTTGCTTTGTATGGTCGGTGTGGATGAATGGTTCAGGTATGCTAGAGTTATAATGGATGTTAGATTATGGGCTGACCTCAGCTGTATAGTTGCTTGGTACACTTGAGTTATGATGGATATTGCGCTTGGTGTATTGGGTGGTTAAGCTGAATTGAATTCTTCTTTGGTTATAGGAGATGGGATGTTGAGTACTTTGGTGTGACTTGGGTTATACATAATAACGGATGTTTGGTTGGTATGTCTGACTAGCATATATTTTGGCTGGCATCGGCCATTACAGCAGAAAGTATTAGAAGTAAGTACATGTTTGGTAAAATCAGTGTGGACTGCATGGTTGAGGTATTCTTGAGTTATATTAAGAGGTATGAATTATGAGAATATTTCGTCTGGTGTTGGTTGGTAGAGCAGATGGCATGCATGAGTTACAGTGGCTGGTATGGTACCTGAGTGCGGGTATATAAGAAATTGGGAGTTCCAGTTAGGAAACTTAGATTGGCAGTGGCAGTCATGAAACATCATGAAGAAGAAGAATATATGGCCAAGGATTCTGGTTGGACGCTTGCCAGTATAGACTGTCTTGAGAGGCCTATAAGCAGATTATATTAATTATGTGAAAAGTGAGCATGCTTCTGTAAAGACACTACATGAATAGTGTGGAAAATTTAAGGATTCTGTTTTTATGTTTGTGGTCTGAAGTATGTATATATATATATATATTTGTACATAAGTGTTTAATTTCTCGCTGGTGTTGTATCCTGCCTACTTTCACTGATATATAGAAAATATTATGGCCTTGATTTATTCACATATATATACACATTAAAAAAAACCGAGTAGGATACTTTTATTCCTACAAGACCTTCGAGATAATGAAGAATTAACATTGTGTAGTATTTAGTCTTGAAGAGAGGAGACCTGAAATGAAGTTGATGGAACTTTTTGCTGTACTGTACATACAATTTCAGTACAACTTTAAAAAAATACATTTTTAAAACCGAATAAAATATATAGATTTTTATTTGACATCCCCAATGCCTACAAAAGTAATATGGTTACCAGAAACACATGTAGGGGGCAACATGAACATATATATATAAGTAGCTGAATTCATTTTTGAGTGTTTTTGGTAGTAATATATTTTAATAAATTACAAAAATTAAATAATAAATATAGTTTTCTTTATTTCTTATTTCAATCCTGTATTGCAACCAGTCTCTTATAACCATATCTCGTTAAAAAAAAATCACTATGCTTATATAGGGCTTAAATAAATAAATTCCAGTGGTTAGAAATGATGCTTCCAAAACTGAATTTAACGAACTTGGTCTTCATAGTTTGCAAATTATATTCACCTGTGACTATAAATATTTGTTTTCTTACAGCACGGCTTGCTACATAATTATTAAAAAATAATATAATAAAACAATTAATGTGGGTATATGTACATAATGTAAAATAATATTCAGACCCTGACTGAAAAAATTATGAGATTTTTTAATACAGTATATTGCTTGTCTTTAAATAAACAAAAAAAACCTTCAAATATTAGTGTTCATAAGCCATATATATATATATATATAAACTCATTGAGAATAAGTATAACAATATGTTTAATACAATAATGAAAATTTTATGAGGGGGAATGCAGCTTCTTCATTTGGATCATTATATACAACTTTTAAGTACTCATTTCGTCGTGAACTCGGTGGCTAAATTGTCAGCATACCCGACTTCTAACTGAGAGGTCTCGCGTTTGAATCCCGTCAGTATATGATAATTTAATATTTTTTTAGTATTACCAGCTGTCATGCCAAAGTGTGAAATTTACATAATTTTAAATTTTAAAACCAATTTTACATTTAAATGCATTTTTGATATATTTATATGTGTATTTAAAGATTTTTCGCCATTATTCCATCTCCACTTGCTCCAGAAAGTTGTAGCGATAATATACGTATCATCAAGCAAAATGTTACTTTACCTATATGCATTCATACTGAAGATGAAGATATTTTCCACGAATCGCGACATGGAAACCTATTTCCGAATACTGTGACGTGCATCATCGCGGGACCATCGGGTTGCTGCAAGACGTGCGTCCTACTGAGCCTGCTGGAAGAAGAGAATGGTCTTCGCTTCGAGAACGTGTACCTATATTCAAAATCACTCCAGCAACCGAAATACCGCCGGTTGGCACGTGTAGCCAACTGCAGGCTGTGGAAGGTATGTAATTTTTCCCATGCAGTGATCATGAAGCCGTCGTTACCTCCGAGCGAAGCAGTGCGAAACTCAATATATTTTCTTCGATGACATTGCCTGCGAGAAACAAACTTCCATTCAAGAATACTTTAGTATGGTGCGACACGCGAACGTGGACTGTGTGTACCTCGGCCAGACTTATTCGCGCATACCCAAACAACTGCTTCGCGACAACGCTAATATGTTGGTGCTGATTTGCATGGACGATATGAATTTACGTCCCGCCTACAATGATCTTTTTAATACGGACATGACTCTATCAGACTTCAAAGATATGTGTGCCTTGTGCTGGAAAGAGAAATATGGATTTTTGACGACTGTTAGGGACCGTCTGTTACATAGGGGAAGGTACAGGTGTGGGTTCGATCAGTTCATCGCTGTCTGCCGAGAGGATTCGTCTACTGGGAACCATCAGTGTTGCCATCTATACCTCCTGCTACATCGATGGGTACCGTTTACGCAGACGATTATGACGCCGCAGTTAATGCTAAAGACGGAATGAGTGCAATGCAGTCGGTTTGTGAGGAAGATACACTTGCAAGATTTTCTTGTGTAGTCGAAAAAATTCAAAATAAACGCTTATTAACTCTAAATATTTATCAACATACCTCTCCTGCTATAAAGAAAACCAAACTTGATATTGAGAATGCAGCAGGAAGTGAATCTGATCATAAAGACTGCACTGATGGTGACTATGATGCCAGTGATAGTGTCCAAGACGATGATGATTCCCTCGACGTTTCCACACATTTCCCCAACGAGTTTCTTTCGACAAATTATGCGAAGAAGGCAGAAGATGTCAGTTATACTGACTATATATTTACTGAAGATCCCAACAAACTTGTAGACAGACTTAGACATTTGATCGATAAGCAACAATGTGGGGATTACTCGAACATAAAAGAGGTGGTTTCGATTATAAGAGCACTTTAGGATCGGGGTTATATATTATGATTTGATAAACTACTTTCTTCTGAAAATGTATTTAAAAAAAAAAAAAAATTATAATTATAAAATAATTTATTTTTTCTTTACTATTGTGTGTCGTATCCTCCTGCTGGCGTTTAAGTTTTTAATAACAGCAATATGTATTTTTAATATTTAATAAATTAAGCATGTAGTCAAAGTTATGCAACAGGCACGTAGCTATACGACTGGTTGTAAAACATATTTTTTTTTTAAATAGGATGGAAAATTGTAGGTTTTTTATGTCTATAACTATAAGTGCCGACAGTTCGCTTGGTAGTGAAATCGAGATGTTAATGTAGTAGCCAGTAACATAATATACTTGTTGAATGCATGTATTTTTCTCAAGTTGTGTGTTCAAGGTCAATCAAGGTCATGGGGACAAGGTCAGGGCCGAATGCATCTAATATGGTGGTAGTAGTCTGTAATGTATTATGCTTGTTGACGTTTAGGTATTTGTCTGGTTTTTTGTTTTCAAGGTTATTCAAGGTGAAGGGGTCAAGGTCGAGGTATTCTGCATCTAAAATGGCGGTAGTAGTCTGTTACGTATTATGCTGGTTGACTTTTAGGTATTTTTCTGTAGTTTTTGTTTTCATTGTCATTCAAGGTCGTGGGGTCAAGGTCGATGTAGTCTGCATGATGGCGGTAGTAGTCTGTTATGTATTATGCAGGTTGACTTTTATGTATTTTTTCTCGAATTTTTATTATCAAGGTTATTCAAGGACATGGGTTCAAGGTCGAGGTAGTCTGCATCTAACATGGCGGCAGTAATATGTAGTATATTATGCTTGCGGACTTTTATGGATTTTTCTCGAGATTTAGTTTCCAAGGTCATGGAGTCTAGGTCATGGGCTTCCAATATAGTGGATGGGTGATGTCTACCAAGACAGTCGTCACCTACCAAGATGGTGGTTGTCTACCATGATGGAGGCCTCCAGTAATGTATAAATAAATGACGAACGAAAAAATCAATATTCGGGATGAGTATAGAAGCGGGGAGTGGGGTTGAGGGAGCAGTTGTCTGCTGGAGTCGAACAGAGGTGAGTAATTGGTGGTGCTGGGGGGACCTTCGGAAATGTCTTTTTAAGTTTTTAATTATTTTTTAAATAATTTGTAATAATTTATTGATAATTTTTAAAAGTAAATTTTTAATAATACATTTTTATGACTTTTTTGAATTTTTGCATTTTCAAGGTCAAAGTTCAAGTTCAAATGTCAAAGGTCCTGAGTCCCACTTGCCCTGTCCCATGGTCACCTGGGTCGCTCATCCCTGTCACCTTTCCGGGAAAAAATGGCATTTTCTGAGGATCCCTTTTTTTTAAAAAGGAAAAAGGGATATTTTTAGGGAAAAGGGACATTTTTAGGGTATTTTAGTCGCTTTGAGGGGAAAAAGGAAAATTTTAAGGGAAAAAGATGACAGACGGTGACGTAACAACATAGCGGCTCCTCGGCTTCTGCTTCCAGTATCCGTTGTTCCCCAAATCCTACTACTTGCACGCACGTTTAACATGGCTCGTAATATAAACAGAAAATGACCCCCTTATAACAACAAGTATTTATTTAATTAATATTGCTTTTAATCTCTGCGCAAGCTCGATGTATCGAACGAGACATTACTGAACACGAGATTCTGGATGACTAGCTATAACAAAATCATAGCTGAATTAAGATATAATTTTTCACTGTGTACTCCATGTCTCTGATTTGAAGAAAATGCATGAAGACCTATGCATTTATGATGTTCAAACGTCAGGAAAATTTTTTTCATGCACCATTAGTACGTGCAGATATGTTCATTACGAAATGGAGTTCTAAAGAAAGAACATTAACTTAAGAACGAGCTATATTACTGTTTATATGTGGAAGTGTAGGTTTATTTCAAGTACGTTAATGAATACACAAGTTATTAAGTTTTCTCTGTAGAATAAAAAATTAAAAAAATACATACCACAGTGAGACAAAAATACACATAAATAAAAGTAGAAGCCATGAATACTTAAAATATTCCCCAGTAATTTTACATACAAACGACTGTATCTAAGTGACAATCCATTGTTCATCAAGCTTCCCATCTGTATTAATTATAAAATAATAAATTCACCAGATTCGGACCAAATCAATAACAATATTTTTAACAGTCTGTATGTCGAACTACAACCCCGGAATGAGTGTATTATAATTTGTGAATATTTATTACTACGTAATTAAGAAGAGAAAGCAAAATTTACCTAACTCATTTACGTGTTGCTGCTGTCTTCTCGGATTTAACTAATAAATATGACAGGATCGGAGCACACGACCATTACTGTGATGCCTCCCAAGCGCTTGCTCGCCGTTGGGTTTGTCCAGGATGGTTTGACATGGTGAAGTAAGTCAGTGAACACTGTTGTGCAAAATGATCGATCATAATGGTAGATATACATCGATATTTTTTCTTTAATGTCCGCCTTGTGTAGCCCCTCATGACATATGGCCCGGGACCAAGTACCCCCCCGGCTCAACCTACTGGAAAGCTCTGGTATTTTACATAATGGCAATTCTATATGTTACAGTAGTTTACACGGCAGTTTGTTTTAAACATAAATTTTATTTGACAGGACTGATGTGCTAATACATACAATTTAGATGTAGGTAAAACTAATTGTCACATATAAACTATCCATGTAATGATAAACTATTGCCTGCAAATATGAAAACTGAGGAAAATCAGCTGAGTGACAAGAGGTGCATACAACCAAACTTTTTTTTTTTCGGATCTCATAAACTTGTATAAAATAAACTTTAACTGGAATGATGAGCCATAACTTTATTTGAATTGTTGTAATAGTAATTATATTGCAGAGGAACCAAATTTAGATATGACTTTGAGTAAACCCCTTTTAATTTCAGACTAGTTTTTGCTGCTGTCATTACGAATTACAGTATTCATGATGCTGCTTCAGCTAGATTATGTCTTCATGTACATTTCATGCGACAGTTTTGCAGTGTACCAGGTGCTTCAAACAGTCCCCATGCTTTCTAGGTACACTTTACATTACATCTTTCGGTTGCTCCCATCCTGTCTTGGCACAGTGTTAATGCTATCCTTAAACTGGTTTAATAAGTCAAAATACATGTTTTATGTTAGCCTTATTCTGTACCCATACCATCTGTGTACAGCTTTCATACAATCCTTGTACAGCTACGATATACTGTTTTTGCGATGCTTAATTATTGTCTGCGGACAAGTCACACATAATTTCTTGTGGTCACCATGTTGTCGCTATATAGCTATCATACTGATTTTACTAATCAGATAAATTTCTTTATATTTCTTCGTAATGTTACGTTACTTTAAATTTGTGGTTTTTTTATTCGATTTGCACAAATTTTATACTCTAATCATATATTTAAGTAGGTATTAAGCAATTTATTGTCAGTTAACTAGAGCTTGAAGAAAATGCACATGTTTATCAAACGATTCTGGCTTACTTCCAAACACTGTATATAATCGAATTTTGTAATTGAAAGCGCCAGTAGTTGCCATACAATTAAAAAAAATTCAAATATATTTATTATTTTTAATACGTCCATTACCTAGAACTCTCAATTGGTTAAATTGATGGTTTTGATTTCATACGTTAAGTAATTCAAAAGAATAAACATTAAAACACCTCTATTTTGTACACAGCTGTATGTTCTGTTAACCAAGCCGACTTTACATGTCTTGTTCCATCACACTACCGGAATATTATTTTGCAGTGTTTACGATTTGTGAAAATAATATTAAATATTCATATATAATGTAACTCTTGTTTTAAGTATTTCCAGTGTTCTAAGTTGCATTTAAACATGTCTTACATTTCCGAAGATATGGCATATCACGATTATTATATACTGAGGTCGCAGTTTTAAAATTAATTTCACTATCAATGAAAATACTGGAAATATAAAACGTCTTCTTTGCACTTATTTACACCATTTTGGTTCAAATTAACTGAACAGTTCACGAAATAAATAATAAAAGCACGAAATTGCGTACGAAGAAGGTTACTAACAAGCGAATTGTTTTCTTCCTTATTTATTACAAGTATGCCAGGTTTGATTTGAAATGGTGCTATTATCAAGGGCAAACGGTAAATAAAGAATACTAGGCTACTGTTATAAAAATTAATATTTACTGCATCAGCATTCAGTGAAGTCCTAAGTAAGTTTTAAGTAATAATTGTAAACCAAATTTAATTAGAATTACACGAAGAGATTCAAAAATGTTAATTATACATGAACAAAAATATTTGCACACGAAGAAGAAACCCCAAGGTAAGAGGAAAATGTATTTGCGGTATTTTACAGACGAAGAAACAAGTGATTGCAATGTCGGTGCATCAGGTTAATAATCGCCCCGCCCCCCCTTCCCCTTCCCGTGGCTGAATAAGGGCACATTTCAGGTGCGTTTTCTATAAAGCATCAGAACCTCTGTGTTTTACGTACATGGATAACACATATTCATTTGTTTTCTGAACCGTCAGTCGTATAGAATTAATGGTTAGCAGGGGACGCTAGAAAAGTGTGATTCGCATTAAAGACAATATATCATCAGCCATCATTATTTAATGTTTCTTTCTTCCTAAATAAATGAAAACGAAGGTGATAACTTTGAGGTGTTAATGGCAAACCAGGAAACGATAGTCGGGATAGCAGATATGCTTCTGGTAGAGATGCGGTGCGCTAGTGAAGGCCCTATAAGTAGCTGGATGGTGGTAAGGAAGCAGCTGGCTCTGTTCATGCCTCTCTGACTATCGAATTTCTCTCGCTTCTGGATGTATGTGGGGTCGTCCAAAACAGCTCCATTACATTAACGTGCTCATTGCTCTCAAACACAATTTGATTATGAAGCCCGAACACTCCAAATGATAGGGAATTTGGCGCACCTATACTCTTGCAGCCTTCTTCCACGTCTTCTGTTAAGCTACACCCGTTATCAGCAAAGTTGTCTCGCGCGTATCCTTGGCGTGCCTTTTGTTCATTGCTCACTTATGCACAGAAAAAATCTAATGTTGTGATAACAGTGTTAATGTTACTATAAGCGTAATTTTTTGTTATCTGCGAACCGTCAGTAACTGATATTGCTGATTCTCTTAAGCTATTAATGTTAATGTAACATTAAGTACTTTTGTAACAATATTACCTACTTACTGTTCTTTAAAAAAAAAATGGTGTTTATGTTGCAGCAAAACAAATTTTATGTTGAATTGATATTAAAATTTGTGTTTCCATTGCTTTAAAAAGTATTCCCATGTAAAATAAATTAGGTACAATTATTTTTTCAAAAAAATAAATATTACCAAAGAAACGCAAATGACAGATGGGAGGGTAACCGAACCCGCGCGTTGTGTGCTTGGCGTTCTACACTTTATAGAAACTGGCGCCCTACCAACTGCTCTATTTTAACATGCATGGTTTCGTTTCATATTGTGAGTATACAGTATAAAATAACGACAAACTGCAGTTCTCTTTCGTTATATAGAAATGACAGATGGGAGGGTAATCGAACCCGCGCGTTGTGTGCTTGGCGTTCTACACTTTATAGAAACTGGCGCCCTACCAACTGCTCTATTTTAACATGCATGGTTTCGTTTCATATTGTGAGTATACAGTATAAAATAACGACAAACTGCAGTTCTCTTTCGTTATATAGAAATGACAGATGGGAGGGTAATCGAACCCGCGCGTTCTGTGCTTGGCGTTCTACACTTTATAGAAACTGGCGCCCTACCAACTGCTCTATTTTAACATGCATGGTTTCGTTTCATATTGTGAGTATTCAGTATAAAATAACGACAAACTGCAGTTCTCTTTCGTTATATAGAAATGCATAATGCTCTATAAGTATATGCACAATTGGCGGACACAAACTGCTTTGCAAGGCTTGAGAGCTGATCTAAGCTACATTTAGTTCTCACACTACGCTTTCAAATCTAAATACAGTGGTTTTATTATACGAGTTTATCACTGTTCACTACTGTCAGCCATTTTACAACGCCAAGTCAATATAAACTTGTGTTGGTCGCACATTTCTTTAATGTCGCAGTAATACAAAACATTTTCTTCTTCCTGACATTTTTATCTTAATGCAACTTTTGGTTGCACACAACATTACTTAGAGGCTTTGTTAACATTAACACTTTAACGGTATGTTTGCATTATATTGATACAAGACTTTGTAAATCCTTAATATTATTAATATTTACGTGACATTGTTAATTTTACTACAGCATAAACGTTTAAAGGAACGCATTAATAGTAATTTATTTGTTGCAAGAACATTAGACATTTTTCTGTGTGAAATTATCTTGCGTTTCGTAACACACGAATTGTTCTGGTGGCTTGTTTATACGCCACACGAGCGATGACAGTGTCCTTTTGCCTTGTATATGTTTGCGTCAAAACACGTAAATTTTAATCATTGCATATCATATTTCGAATTTTACGTTTACTCTCTTACGTGGTTAGCTACTTATTTTAACAGGGTGCGCAAATTTAAAAGGCAGTGAGTGTATGTATATGCCCTTCACTTTTTCAGGTAGTATATTCATCCAAAACAGCGGACGAAAGAACTGTTAATTAATTAATTTTCTATTAAAACTAAAATCTTCGAGCATACCCAGTTGGATCAGACATTTCATATGGTTGCTGTAAACTAAGGGAACCATTTTGAAAATAACTACGTTAACTATTAAAATTACATCAATACCAGTCTCCTGCAATAAAACTACTGGTATGTAAAATTCAGCAGTTGGTTTCATGCTAGCATATGGTACGATGAGTACTGGGTCCGAGTCCCGGGTAAAACATGTGTGTATTTGTAATGACGGATTTAAATAGCCCGTCGAGTCCGTTCGTCTCCCAGCAGAGCAATTTAATAAAATCTCAATTTATGGTGAAAATTATTGGTGGTATCGTGTGTATAAATACACAAAACGCAAGGACGAGTTCATAAAGGAAATTGGTCGATGTTAAAAATATTTTTTTAATAGCGTAAGTATAATTTTATGACGTTTGCTATTGGACAGAAGGAACTCATGATCCCGAAGCGATTATCAACAACTCTTCAGGGATAATGTAACGTCGTTGCACCTTACTGCTACATACATACACATATGAAAACAAACAACGAACAAAACAAAATCACTGCACACACTACACAGACTTCTAATGAACTCGGAAAGGACGTGTTGGAAAAAGGAAAAGTTCGAAAGGCTGTTGATGACGTGATTGAAGGACGGATGACAAGACGGACACGGGGGGAAGTTGTAAATCCTGTCTGATTGTCTCACTACGTTCGCATACGCTTCTGGTTCCAATTATAATGAATGAATTATGTTTATGATATGAATGACGTCAATACCTACTTTTCATCTAAGCTTTTAAGAGCTTCACGAACATTATTTCCATCCCTGTAGATAAAATCAGACCCACTAGTTCTTGTCGGATTACGGTATAGAGAATTTCAGTGTTTATATGATTTTGCAACAATGCCTATAACAGGCATAGTTACGGCGGGCAAGTGGAGTTTTGCAACACGACACTACTCATGTTTCTTATAAAATACCACATTTTTCTTATAAATATACCTGTGAATGTTTGTAAATTTTTCCATTTATTTTTAGAATGTTTAGTCATATAAAGACACCAACGGACAGCATCATAACAACCAAAATGTGTGTGTTTACACACATAAATACTGTATAGTGCCCCCTCGAGGGTAGTAAACAGAGAATCGGTATTAATAAAAAGAAATCCTCTATATTACTAGGTATAATTTTATAATGAACATAATTTTTAGATTTGATTACTGTTGGCAACATTTGTTATTACTTCCTATTTCTTTACGCAGTAAATACAGAAGATTATAATTCCCTGAAGAATGTAATGAAAATATCATGTACGACATATAAAAAGCACTTGACAACGTTTATATTTACATACATTCGAAGGATGTACAATCAAATAGGGCGAAAGAAGAAACTGAATAGATCATTCCAAATTTTCGAATTAACAGCGAAGACGCTGTCGTACAGGCGAGAGACAGCCTGGTTCTGAATCTGGCAAACCACACTGAAATTGCAAATAAATATTTTGTATAAATCCATTAACAACCCAAGATGACCAGAGCACAAAACATGCGTAATAATTACGACCATCTCAGATCGCCACACGTCACCGAGGGTAGTGTCATTGTGAAAGGTAGACGAGCTGACGGCGGCTGCAGTGAGGCGTCGGGGCCAAGGACGTGACACAGCTGCCCGATGAGGCTGGAAGAGACAACCGGTCCCGTTATGCCGCTCCCGTTAACGTCGGCGTGCGTGCTCGGCGGGGCGTACGCCAGCAGTCTCCTTGGGGCCAGTGTCGCCCGAGAGTCTTCAGTTCACTGTGTGCACTGGTGAAGGCCGTTGCGCCCTCGAGGCAGATGGAGCACCGTAGGTGAGTACATTACCCGAGTCACTGCCAGACCTGTACGCTTATTATCAACCAAACAGTCGAGAATTTTTTCACGTCTTTAAATTTTGCAACCATACTGGGAGGCAATCCACAAAATCGTGGGGTAGAGTTTGGCATTGCAACTCCGAATCTATATTCTACATTCAAAATTCAATTACAACATTCGATTGCCAAATGATCAAAAAATATGTTATGTTCAGTAAAGACTGCGAAGCAACGCGCACTATGTGGCGGGGCGGGGGGATTTTCGAGAGTTCGTTTCGTCGCGTCTCATAACTTCCGCGTAGTATAACTTTTGACTAGGAGAAGCTACGAATCTCGTTTAAGTTTCAATCGACTGATCTCGTCAAGATAAATCGATCGCGTTTATAAAAAAAAAAGTGTGGCGTGGTTATGGTGAAATTGTATAAGTTTAATGTAACAAATTTAAAAAAAACTTACAATTTCGGCCTATACTCGTCAAAAAGAGAAGTTGTATACGGTTGGAAAGAGCATCTCAAAAACAATCCAGTGATACCAATAATACTTTATATGATCGAGTGAAGTGAGCTCGTAAAAAAAAAATCTAATTGACGCACGTTGGCTCTGTTTTCACACGAGTGGCAAGAAATGAAATCTGAACCACATTTACTTCATAAGCTTCAAAATACACATAATATACACATACTTGATAGCATTACTGACTGGATGGTAATTAACAAAAAAAACATGAAACTAATTATAAATGAGTATGTACTATTTTTTTAATTGTAATAACATGTTATGTATCTTTCTGGTCAACGCCCGTACATGTAGTATTTGTAAACAAAACCCTGACAACCATTCATATTGTAATATCATTATCAGATGTTGACATTGTGATTTATTTTTCCAGTAGACTGTGTGTGACCGTTTTAAACCAAAATGGTTTAAGGAAATATAAATATTTTTAATATTTACATAAAGCTCACCATAAAATCAGATACCAAAAAGCCAATAATCGTTATGACCGCCGTAAATTTCAAAACAAACGATTTTGATGAAAAAAATTTCGAGAAGTATAGAACAAGGATTGTCGCAGTTCTAGTTGTAGTTTGATGCGGGAAAAAAATGTTCTCTCTTAGTTACTCTACAACTAAAACTATCTCAACGATTATTTAATTACTGGCGTCACTGTTTAATGTAGTGATCACGAAAAGTCACCACGTGTATACACGCGTTAACGAATGTTCAGCCCTATAAAATAGTTTTCTCGTCACACATGTCGAGACGTAAGCGTTGTTGGGATTTTCTTAAGGGTTTCAAGAAATAATTATATGTTATATCTTAAGTGAAACTTATGACGCGACGACCAATCAGAACAGAGCAGTTGGTGTTGTGGGCGGGAAACTGTTATTTACAGTATTGTAAGTATAAAACATATTAAAAAGGTATGTGTGTGCACATGTTTACAATTATATATGTAAAAAAAATAAGCTTCTCTGATAGAAAATGTCGGCTTTGAAGTGTAATCTGCTTAAATATGGTTGTGATATTCGAGGTTAGGTTAGAAACAAAGGTAAATATGGCTGACTTGCCAGTTCCCATGGGCTAGAACTAAGATACTAATCGGAAACTGCAAATACAGAAGACGTGTTTTCCGTATGCCAGATAGCCGCTTACTGCTTAATTATGCATATTTTGATTGATTGCAAACCCAACTTTCCGCATGTACGTATTCTATTGAATGAAAAAGGTTAGCCAAAACAGTAATCGAACCATGACACACATACTGCGTTCCCGTGATCTGCAAGCCTGATTGACGTCACGAGGTGAGAGCGTCGCTGGCTTCCTGCCGGTCGAGCGTTGTTCTCATTTTCACCCTCAGGCCCGATCTACAACGCACGGGTGCGCAATCAAACGGATTTGGAACGAGTAAACGGAACGAGAGGACGAGTGAGGATTCATTTTTTTCTATTCTGCAATACGAAGTAACATACAGATATACAATATACGAAATCAAAAATACTCACCTGATACAAATTACTGATATAGGTTTTACAATGTAATGACCTAGTTTTCTACATTTTTACCGTGTTTATAACACTGCATAATTACTACTGCCAAAACATGTACACGTGTATATTAAAAAATATATATGATAACAGCAACGGCAAATCCATGCACTTATTGCCGTGTGTACCACAATGGACAGGAAACCGAATAGCAACAAACCAAATACTAGATTCCTGTTGGCTACGCGGATTCATGGACACAGAAGAGCGCTGGGAGTTGCCCAGCTTCCTCACGTGTATCCGTTCGTTATCAGCGTCCGCACGCGTCTTAGGGCAACACACCGGGTCTTCTTCGGAAGCATGGTTCTGTTTACGTCGTCCGTACAGCTGGTTCCACAATACAGCGACGCGTTGCTGTGTGATGGGCTGCGACGAGCTATACTTATTGTTTCACGATGTCGGCGACGGGCGCCATTTGGGATGGCGCTGGCGCTGCTCTCAATTTCAAGGGTAAAAATTACATTTTCAGACCTCACGAATGTAACAAAAGACATGCGAAAAACATTGACACTGGTATGCTGTAACTGAGTAGAAAAACAAGGCAGTATGACAGCGATGTGCGATGAAAAGTAGCGAGAACGAGAGACATAATAAGACAAAGGAGAATTATTTTGATGTTAATAAACGATTTTTATGACATTCTTCATATATATATATATATATATATAGTCTTGTAGTCTGCTTTGTACATACATACAGCAACAATAAAAATACAAAACAATCACGTCGGCATGAACGCGATCGTAATTTTCAAAACGTAAACAAATACAGTAGGTGTTTTACTTCCCCTTGTAAACAAACACTTTAACACTTAACGACCCGACCCGTCACGTCCGTCCGTCCATCCGTCATCCATCCGTCAATCACGTGACCAACAGCCAATCAGAGATGGCCATTATTCCTATCCGTCCGTCCGTCCGTCAAAACCTTGGCAAGCTTTGACTTTCGACGGACGAACGGATGAAATTACAGCCTTATAAACCTGAACATTTTGTTACTCGTTCATCCCGAGTTCTCTACAAGGCTGTGTAGCGTGAGCAGTGTTTTGTTTCTGTTGTCTTTTGTTTTCACATGTTTGTTTATGATACTGTAAAATAAAATTAAGTTACACTTTCCCTGAAGAATGATTGATAATTACGTTCGGAAACACGAGCTCCTTTTTTGTAATAGTAAAAATAATAAAAGTATGCTGCCACGAAAAGTTTTTTTACATCGATTAATTTTCGTTATTTTGGTACTTAGAAACACAACACCCCAACAGATTATCACTCTTTTGTGGAGACTTTTTTCCTATTTGTAAATAGTTTTGTTTTTATTAGTTTGCAGTAATGGACTTTCGACGGACGTACGAAGTTTGGTTGTAAACTCGGCTGGGAGACGGACTGTTGTAAATCCTGCTTAATTTTTCTTCTTCTTCGTCTCCTCCATCGGAGGCTGTCACTGAGAACCGCAACGCCAGAATTACGCGCAACGCACTCGACGCCGACGCGCTGCGACGGAATCTTCTTCATCCTAATTGGCTACAGCTCATTGCAACGCAACGCATCGCATCGCGACGCATCGCTGTATTGTGGAACCAGCTTACGGCGACGTAGCTGCGACTCACTAGTCACACTTTCGACGGGGGTTTCAAGCCCGTCATATCGTCATAAGCGTTTTCACGCGGCGATAGAAATGGAATCACAAAATAAGTATTTCTCATGAAATTTTTGTCTTGCAGTGATGAGTGGTTATTTAGAAAATTTCGATAGTCGCAAAACTCCGTTCACCAAAATTTATTATCTATATTATGGACAAATACACATAGAATTTCAAGTACTGTGCTTATAACCTATAAATATATATGATAATTAATGCCCATAAGTATGAATAATTTGGGGTAATTTTGTAACGTCAGGGCAACTTTTTCACAATCTGCTTAAAGATATTTAGAATAAAGGCTGTAAGAATACCTTAAAACTACCATGCTCCTTACGAATGAAATATTTAACAATGAAGTATACATCAATGTGAATGTTGCAAATCCTAATTAGTACAAAGTTACACCAAATGACTGCAGTTGTACCGAAACCATTTTTAACCTGTTGTGTGTGAGTGTATGTATGTACACACACATTATATATATATATATATATATATATATATATATATATATATATATATATATATATATATACAGGTTGTTTCGTAACTTATCTTACAGGCTTTGGGAGGCGACTCCTTACGAAAAAAATCGTTACGAAAATGCAGAGTGACTTATGTCCGGGAACGAGGTCTAAGAGTGGAAAACACCATCAAAAGCTGGGCTTTAAAATGAATTTTTATTTAATACAGTGGAAAATATCTAATATTAACTTAAGAAATTCTAATATTGTAACTTAATATTATTCTTTTGCATTGTATTAAGTAAAAACTATTTTCAAAGCCCAATTTTCGGAGGTATTTTCAACCCTTAGACGTAGTTTCCGGACATACGTCAATCGGCATTTTCGTAATGTTTTTCCATAAGGAATCACCTCCCAAAGTCTGTAACATAAGTCACGAAACAACCTGTATTTACGTCTCCTACCATTACATTTATAACTAGCGACCCGTCCCGGCTTCACTCGGGTGCGATTTACAAATATGGCGTCGTTTAGATTTACAGCAAGTATATACACTAAATGTTTAAGGTAACTAACATAGGAATAATATTGTGTTGTTCACAAAGTCTTTGTATGTGAACCCCTAAAAGACAAAATTATTACTGTAGGTCATCCTTAAAATATAAACATATAATGTCGCGGACTTCTTTGTAGACCTTTTTGAGATCTACAATTCTGTAATAGATTAATTTGGTGTACCTGTTATGGTCAAGTCAACGTAAGCCATTTAATCGCCCGAGAAGCAGCTTTTTCCGACTTTATTATAAAACGTCGAAATTTTTTCTCTCCTCTCCTTACATTGAAAATTATTTTGTTTTACACGTGAACCTTCCTCAAGAAATTCTCTAGATGATGGTGAAAACTGAAACAAAATCTATCAAGTAGTTTAGAAACCTTATGCCCGGTTGCACCATTGAGGTTCAGCAATGATCTAGGTTCAAATACCGGTTTGATCTTGGTTCAGCGCATTTGGCTGTTGCACCATTGCGATCTGCGCGCCGAACTAAGATCAATTTGAACCTCGCCTTGAACCGTGCCGTTTGGCGGTCCAGGAGAATGATCTCGGATCAAGTAATTACGTGTGCTTTATTTATAAATGTCAAATTTATATTGAAAAGCAGTTTTGTTTTAAAATGACATAAAGATTCAAATATTCCGTATTTAAGCTCTGTTTGGCACTTCAACATACATTTTATTAAGGATTTATAAAGTGAACAGAGAAGAATAAATGTTTGTGTTGAATCAGTTCATGTGAAGATAAAAGCACTGTACAATATTTCTATTTACTAGAAATACACTCGGTAATATTTAAAAAAATTGTTTAGAAATGGATTCGGTTGTTTTTACTGTTGTAGAGTGTAAATCGAGACATTTTACAAAGGCTTACGATGCAATTCTTTTATTGAATTAAATATGGTATTATTGTTTTGTAAAGAAAAAACGAAATTCATGCTTTTCCCTCTGATCAAACAAAACGTAAAACTTGAAAACCAATTCAGAATATTAGAAACTGTTCTAATTTCCCACACGAGCTAAATCTCACGTCGATTTTATTGCTCACGAAAGAGCAGCCGTAGCCAACAGATGTAGTTTGAAAATACGCGAACACATTGAGGAAAATATTTGATAGAATCTAATGGAATTTATTTGAAACAACCAAATAGCATATTTGGCTAGTAGCAATCAAGATCATTGCTTGGCGCAACAAAATTATTTGCTTGATATTATTAAGTTGTTTCAACAATGTTATATTGCTGTAATAATAACAAATATACACTGCTGAATCAAGTCAGTTCACAGGTTTGGCAGAGTCACAACAGTAGTTTCTTTTAACTAAATAATTCTGTTGAACTTCAACATGTCTGTGTTAAAACAACCAAACAGCTGTTACCTTGACTAAATATGACAATTACTTTTAACCAAATATATGCCTGTGATAAAACAAACGTGCATTTATTTGGCTTCACTACTAAGATCTTACCAAATCATTTAGTTAATCCAGACATGCACTTATTCGACTTAATTATCAGTATTACTTCTTTTAACCACACCATAAAAAAAGTAATATTAACTATATTGTGTAATAGAAATATATTAATAAATACGAGTATTGTTAACTTTTTTAAATTACTTATATCCTCTGACGAACAGTAACCGAAATCTTCGCTCTAAAATATGCGACACTTGCCGGAGGGTGGGCGCGAACCATGGACCTCTATATCACGGTAGACCGATGCGCTATCCATTACACAACGACTAGAGGATTATGGAAGTGAATATTAGTGTGTTCAAATTTATTTTGTATCTTCTGCACGTCCTCCCACTTAGCACTTAGATATTACTCCTATTTGTTTCTGGGCGTCGTTATTTCGAAACACACCTCGGAAACGTAAATAAAAGTAATTTTATTACTTTATATCTAGGTTACGTTTATAACAAGGGCTGTACGGCACGAATGCTTTAAAACACTATGCAATGTCACTGATATTAATCCACATTGACAATAGGAACGCACAAAATAGAAACAAAACTCACATACTTTCAAAAACAGATGTAAATTTTTCAAATACCCATGAAATTACGAGCATTCTTGTTTCTTGGTCTGCCATCTTGCACTCGCCAACCAAGCTCGTTGTTCAGACGGACGTATCCAAATTGTTAAATTTACCAAGTCAAAATAGTTTGACAAATATATAGTTGAATTAAATAAATCGTTTTGTAAAAGTAAGCATGTGTAGTTATTTTAAAAACAAATATATGTTTTTTGCAAAATTGATATAGATAAATAATTGAGCATACCATACACGAAAAATATGGTATACCTAATCGGCAAAACATTAGTTTGATTTGAAAAAATACACCAACGAAATTATTTGTTCAAAACAAAAAAATCACTATATTTACTTCAACAATCCAGTGTTTGATTTAACAATAGTTGGTTTGAAACAGCAAAATAAATGTCAACATTATCTATTTGGTTGTTTAAACAATTCCTTTTTCTCAGTGCAGATGGTGCAAAGTACAATTTTATTTTTGGGAATTCAAAACAACATTATACACACTTGAATATTATTCAGTAAAGTTCGTACAACAATTATTTTACTTAAAACAAATAAAACATCGTACCGTCTAGTTCAATGTACACTACCTTCTTCAATAATATTGGTATTAAAAATAACGATAAAAATGTGCGCAAAGTGTTTCCAAGCAAACAAAACAACTGAAGCAGAGTCTTTCAGTACATTGAGAGCCAATCACAAACAGTGTTTCATCTCAAGCCTAGTTTTGAACCGAGATCAGGTGATCTACGATCAGAACTCGGCCGTTCGCGTTGGTGCAACACTCGTACATTGAACTCGGATCACACTGAAGATCATCTCTGAACCAAGATCGTATGATCTTGGTTCAGGGCTGTTAATGGTGTAACCGGGCATTGGCCGAATACACAGACAGAAGTGGCCGGGCGACTTATAGATATGTATACGCTGTTCACGGTAAAGTGAGCACTTTTGAGGCCCTAGGACTAGAAAGTTAAAGTCTAAGGCTACAATTATATATATATATATTGACTATTATTCCAAATGTGAGAGCTTCCAAAAGTACTCACTTTACCGTCAATAGGCTATGGTTATATTTATTTTGCAGTTTGTTCATAAAATAGCGGTGTGATTTCCAATGCCTACAGCGTCCATACAAAGCAATATGAAGTCATGATAAATACACTACACTGAGGAGCATCGCAAAGGGCCGGTTGCACCAACATCGCCCCAATCCGAAATCGAATGATCCTAGTTCCGAAACAGGATCCAGTATGATCTAGGTTCTAATGTAAAAGTGTTGCACCAACGAAACTTCATGATTCTGGATCTCCGATTCTTCGACCTTGGTTCCAAAGTGAGAGATCGATATTCAGTATGAGACTAATTTTCGTATTGGTCCGTAATATATGACGTCATGGAAGCAGACGTATTTTTCACTGTAGATAGAAATAGATGGGCGATGTTTTATCTGTTTTAAGCGAATTATTGTTGTGCGACTTTTACTGGATAATATTCAAGGGCATATAATGTTGTTTTGATTTCCCCAAAAAACAATCGAACGTAGTTCTATCTGTTGGCGTATTTTCAAACTACATTTGTCGACGATGGCTGCTGATCTCGGATCGAGATTTCGAACCGCCAATTTCGGAGGTTCGAAATGAACTTAATCTTGATCTCCAGTCCAGCTCTGAACTCGAATGGTGCAACAGTTTTCTGTGTGAATCTTAGATACGATCTCAGATCACGTTTCGAACCTCGATGGTGCAACCGGCCCACAGATGTGTGGATTAGACTCGTGATGCGCGCGCAGATAGTCACGTGACGCTCACGCCACGATATTCGAGGAGGCAAGGTGTGGACGGTGCAGAGGGAGGTTCAACGCGCCCTTTGGCTTGCGATATTTGAATCTTTTGCGTGTGTGTGTTCGTCTTATACAGGATGGTCCGCATAACGTGGACACCACCAAAATTTCCGGAACGGTCGCAGATCACGAAATGCAGTTTTAGCTAAATGAAATTCCGTACGGGGATAAGTTATTTGCCGCAAAGGGACTATTTGTAACACGTTTATGAACATAAATAATTAAACCGCATATTAATTTCCCCCTGGAAACATACATTTATCTCAACGGCATCTGAAAGTACGTGCAAAGAGGAATTCAGTGATATAGCATACGAAATGGAAAGTAACACAGAAACGCCAAGAAATAATGTGCAAATATGATAAAGTTAGGTGGGCTGGTAGCATGGGGCAGTGGACTTGTACTCACAGCTGTAAGCAAGCAACAGGCGTCGTGAACATCCTGGCGGGATAGCTTCCTTATAGCAGCGTTGGCACGGAATGCGATATTTGAAAAGGAGAGCACCGCAGCGGAAGGAAGATGGGCAATGAGGGTGCAAATCTGATATCAATACATGACATTTTATTCAGATACCATTATAATTCAGGATATTTGTTTCCTAGTCAGTAACTGTACTGAGTAACGAGTACGTACAGATGCAAAACAAAAAATAGAACACACCAATCTAAGGATGAATGTAATCACATCCTTTTTGCAAAAACGAAAGGCTGTCAAATATACAATTTTATTGTGTTTATTTTGAAACTGGGCATAGAGCCGCGTAACCTCGTTGCATTTGCTAATTAGGCACCTGTTGCTACACAACGGAATACTTGATTCGTTTTAACTTATTTAGACACTAGCTAACTGTAAATGTATCTTAGCAAGTATGACATTGGTTTTGAAGAGAGGAACACACACTGTGCTTCTTTACTCATTTCTTGAAGGTTAGGAAGCATGTTGTTTAATAAATAATAACATTTAACTGAACTCAGCACTTCACACACGCACCAAACGAGATGGCACATTGGCAAACCTTTGGATTCGCATTCAGGGGGGACTTGGATACGACCCTACTGAATCCGGTTTTTATTGGTTTCCCGAAATCACTCCAGCCAAATGCTGGGATGTATCCTTGCTACACGAAAAAAGTTAATGTTCTTGCACCAAAAAAAACTTGCTATTGAGGCATTTCTTTAAACGTTTTGTTCTAGTAAAATTAATAACGTGAAAAAGATTACAATGATAACCATTACAAATTCTTACACTATTATAAGGCAACTTACTGTTGACGTATTAATGTTAATAAAGCCACTAAGCAAAGTTGCCACAACCAATAGTTGTATTATGCTAAAAATAACAGGAAGAACAAACTATTTTGTGTTACTGCGACATTAAAGAAATTTCCACCCAATACAAGTTTACATTGACTTGGCGTCGTAAAATGGCGGACAGTAGTGAACAGCTATAATCTCGTAAAATGAATCACTATATTCAAATTTTAAATCATAGTATGAAAACTCTAAATGTAGTTTAGACCACTTCTTCAATCCTTGCAAAGCAGTTTGCGTGTGCAAATTGTGGGTATAATTATAAGAGCATAAAATATTTCCACTTACCGAAAGAGAACTGCAGTTTTTAGTTACGTTTTGTTGAATATGCACAATATGAAACGCAGTCAGACATGTTAAGACAGAGCAGTTGGAAGGACATCAGGTTCCGTAAAATGGAGTACACCAAATGCTCGAGGCGCCGGTACGGTTCCCCTCCTAGTCATATTTATTTTCCGTTGGTAATATTTCTTTCTGTGACAAAATAATTGTACTTGATTATTTTTCATCGGTAAATTTTAACACAAATATTAACGTTAATTCACCAAAAAAAACCTGTTTTGCTGCAAGAAAAACACCGCCTTTATGTTGACAGTACAGTAAGAAGGTAATGTCACAAAAGTACTAATGTTACATTAACATTAATAGCTTAACTGTATATTATATTAAGAGCAACATTAGTTACTGACAGTTCACAGATTACAAAACAAAAATACTGATGTCACATTAGACTTTTTTTCTGTGTACACATCCAATTCCTTCACATGTATGTTTCCCTAAGCAACATTCTCCTTCTTTAATGACCTTGCTGTCGACGAGACGCTAAGCCCTACCTACCTCCACCATGCTCTCTGCTTAACCTACTGTGTCCTAGACACATGACTGTGATATTGCATTATACATTGTAACTTTCAATTAGTTATAAACTGAAAATTATAAATTTATATTTGCAGACACGAGAACAATATTATACAACTTAAATGCTATGAGTGGCATGTATTTAGTGAGAAAACAACATTGGCGTACAAGATTCCGTTATTATTATAATTTTTTACACTCTAAGTTAATTGTTAATTGCTATACGTGGTCTTTCTTTCGAGAGAAATCAGTATTGATATTTTATTTTCACTTTTGTAACACTATGAAAATTATTTAGCACTCCTCAGTATGTAAATTATTTTCTTTACTGTTTAAAAGCCACAAAGCACACGAAACTTCAATAAAATGTAGCTTTAGTTAGTATTTTCGTCAACTTTATAACTTAGGCCACAGAAACATAGGAAGAGAAGCCCATTGAATTTCACGGTTGGTAGTCAGAAGGTGCCAGGTGTCAGCAAGGTTTTAAACATCAAAACAAATGTTCTGCAATACACATAAATTTCCTCTCAAAATCAGAATTTACAATTGAGTAAATGTATCTTAAAAATATTTTAGGTAATATGTGAGAAAAGAGGACAGCGTCTTCTACACCTTTTGCATTTTTACGGTTTATTCTTTTTAATCATAAAAATGTGTATATTTATAGGCTTCTTTTTTTCGGTAACACAAGCGTACAGTGACGTGTCTAATAATCCAACATTATAGTAAAGATTTCATCGTCCAGGAATTACTTGCTGGTAAACGTACATACCGTTTGAGAAGACTACCATTCAAGACTGCAGCACATGGGTTATTTGTTTTCTTTGGCAAAGAGACTGCAACGGTATACCGAACATTTGAAGTATTTTAAAATCTAAAGTCATGTACTATCCTCCATTCTAAAGTGGTAATAATTCACGTAATGATATATTGGACTCACTTGACGTAATTCTGTGGGAATATTTTATCCAGTGGTCAACATAGTTCATCATCTTGGGAAAAACGAAAATCTTAGTTGGGTGTACAGACGTCAAAATTTTGAGCAAGGCAATTGGAATCAACATAAGAAATAAATAAAAAACTCATTAAGTTAAATTACAAGTATATCATGCAGAAGAAACTAAAATAAAATGTCGGTAACACCACCTACTTTTGGTAATACAAACACAAGACTATAGGAGTAATCAGCCTCTGGCTTGGCCTCCTGAGTGTAGGACGATGCCGCTTCCCTGGATGTTGTAAGTTTTATTTCTTTAAATATTGCCTTGTCTCTTATCCTACTCAAGGTACGTACATAATATGAAACCACAGATCATTTGCAGAGTTTCTACTGTTTGAGCTGTTACATTTCTGTTTCACCTCTTGTTAATGTAAGTTTTTTTTGCTCTTTATGTTTACGCATGTGTACATTATGTTATACCTGGTTAAGTGTAAGAGAAGGCATTGAAGCCTTAAATTCGCCAGTATAAATAAAGGCAAAATAAATAAATAACCAGCATTCTGAAGGTGCTCTGCGAAAACGACAAATTAGTCACGCCCCATTCTTGAAAGAAGAGCTTGTTTCCCGTTCATCCCTCGTGCAATGGAGGTCAAGCTGGGCTAGGTAAAGGGAGCCATTTCTTTCGCAATACAACTACAGTTGTCGGGCAGGAACCCGCCCGACATATTCAACGAAAAAAAAAATTTGTAAGTTTAGATGAACAAACACTTCTGAGAGTCTGTACTAAGTGGGATCCGGCGCAAGCACGTGCCAAAGTCCTTTAACCAGCTTTATGCCCTAGAAAAAAAACATGCAAATAATGATGTCACTTTACCTCTGTAAGTCATTTATATGTAAAAATTAATATATCAATATACAGTATATGATAGTGGTGCAGGAAACCCACAAATCTCACAAAAATCCAATCCAAAACAAAACAATATTTTGTATTATAATTATAGGAAATCACGCAAACCGAAATATAATCGATAATAACAAAGCTGGACCTCCGGTTTCTACATTCAATAAACATGTTAATCACAAGAAAAAATGTTTTGCACATATAATATCTTAATAGTAAGATAGCCAAAGTCTTTAGAGGTCACGTTAATTTACAAATATATATGGCTTTAACTTCAAAATGACGTAGACATCACCTGGGGATAGGCCAGACTATTAACCTTTAACAAGGTATCGCTGTAGTCGATCGGCGTGCTTCGTAGACCGGATCCACTAATAAACTATATAATATTAAAGAGACTCAGCCCTCTTCTTAACTTGGTTGGCTCTACAAAGTTTCACTGTAATCTCTGGGGTTAAATCTGTTCTATCATTACGACGATGCTGGGGATTTTGCCACTGAAAATCCCAGCGAAAATAATGCTGCTGGACCCTTCAAAGGTCGCTCCCCAGAAGCAATCACTTCTGGCAACTATCTCAAAACTTCCTTTGATAGGAGAGAAACTACTTCCGGTAAAATGACCAGAAATAAGAATCAAACATTAATTCTATCTCAAAACAATGCAAGAAAGAAATAATTATGTTTTAAAATTAAAGAAAATAATTATGTAAATATGAAAATTCACAAATAAGTTGAAATTAACATATTAAAGTTATCACCTCTTATCTCAGAGTACATATCAGAATATCATAGAATAACACAATTAAGAATAAAAAATAAAATTTGGATTGGTGATTTACAATAAAATATATTGTGTTTTTACTGAAATAATTATAAATCTAGGAAGGGTTAAAATAAATAATGTTTCTAAAAATTATATGTAAAAAAGAGCTAGAGTTCAAAACACATATGTAGTTGATTTAACATAACTGCAAACAAACATAATTATATGCTCTACTTTGAACCTTCATAGAAATTGCCCCTCCTGGCAATTATATTATTCGTGCTTGCTTGTATACAATACGGAATTATTTTTCAGTATGGTCAACTGCAAAAATCAAAATTATTAGGTTAAAATAAACTCATAATCATAACATAAACGTGAAATTAATCATCAAAATAATGCGCGAGAGAAAAAAACTCAAACACCACGACTTACTCTTCTGCCAACAGTTCAAATCAAAATGTCTTCTTCCTGCATAAAAACAACATATTTACGTATACACTTTCAAACATAACACATTGTTGAAAATACTGAAACAGAGAATTACAATCTACACGTAAACAATCACAATCAAGAAAAGAAAAAAAAAATTACGTACAGTAAGGGAATTTATATCATATAATTTTTATCTCTATCTTTCCCTTCCTCCTGTACATGTTCGGTGTTGACGATGGCGTGCGTTTAAAATCTGAAGAAACAGCGTGCTGGTAGGCTCAGCTATCAGGTCGCATGACGCTGTGCTGTACAAGGAGGCTGTCATGTTTCCTAACCTCTTCAGTATGCTGTGAAATACTCCTGTAATCGTGCGTGCACTGTTGAGTCTCCTTGAAAACGTTATAAAAATGTACTTATTCGTTTGTTACGGCACTTCCAGGATTTCTAAATCAAAGTACTCTTATGGAGCTCTGGATTACATGATAACGCTAGTATGTTAAAACTGTGAAGAACCTCAACGGCCATGTTTACTTTTACACAGTTCGTAACGTATAGCATCTCTTTTACACACGTAATTGCAGAACACTTAGCATCTTTCGAAAAGTTCTCATTTTGCCTTTTTCTTCATTATTAACTTTTATTCATATTGTACAACTTTGCTAACACTGGATACCTGTTTATCTTGGCCCGGTGTTAGTGAATAATTGTTAACCTTGTTCTTATCATGATAAAATGTTTAATTGGGTCGTGATTAGTTCACATAGAGTTTATAACTGTTCTCACTTATCCAATCATTTACTAAACTTTGCAGAAAAATTATTAATCATACAATATATATACATGAAGATTACATAAAATAGAAAAAAAATTAAAGAAAAAATTAATGGTATCCTAACTACCAATCATCAAAATCTTACATAATTCAACTATCAAATAAATAATTCTAACATAGTTTGCATGTATTAGAAAAATTCATAGTAACTTTAGACTTCATTTACAATGTTGTTCAAGCCTCCTGGTTTACTTAATTTCTTCTTACATCGGTTGTCGACTAAACAATCTCTATAGGAAAAATTGTGAGAGTCTTTTGATAACTCTCGAAATCCCTATTCAGCAAGTCAAATATAAGAAGACTTCGATGCTGACCTATCTCGAAGAGATCTCAGGAACTATACTTGGAATAACAATACACAAAGAAAAAAAATTCAAACATACATTACACAAACACATAATGAAAATATTAGTGAAAATTGTGTGAAAATCAAAGTGCTAATAAATTAAAAATAAAATAAGAGGTGAAATAGTTTTTACCTCCCTTAAAGAAAATCTCATCGCAATGTCAAAAAAAGTCCCTTTTTCTCAATAAAAATATATATCCCCTTACTTATTATCGTCATAAATATACATTATTGGATTAACCTTATTCGAGATAAGTCACGGCAGGTGAGTATCAATGTAATGTTGTACTTTTTATCAATTGGAGCTAGGGTGTGCATGTAACCTTTTCCTTTCCTCGTAAACATTATTATAAACTCATGTAGCCTTTTCAAAGTGATGTACACTTACGTAGGATAACAGATTAATAACTTAAGTGATGTTTTCTCTTTACTTAGATTCAGCTTGTACAATCATCAGGACGTGTAGAACGGTGATCTAGGAATATATCAGGCTCATCAATTCACATAATTGTGCTAAACTGTGAAACACGATTTAACAGTCCTTAGGGGTAAATACACATCCCACACAAAATTAATAATCATTTCTGACATTCTCTTCAGAGGAAAAATAATTACATAAATACATAAACTGCATCATCCATAATATACACAGTAACCATTGCACATAGGCTGTGAGCAATAAACCTCTCATCCCTTTCTTTCCGTCCGTAACTCCTCATAAATGTATATAGTGTGTTCTCTCTTATCAAAGCGCTAAATTATACATCACATAGGTTAAACAGATAAAATTTCCTTAAGTTAAATTACAACTTTTGAAATCTTGTAAGGTTTGGGTTGAGTTATATTAAACCTTCCTACTGTTTGCCCCTCCATTGTCGACAAACTGTAAAGATTTTCTTTGATCACTTTAGTTACTTTATAACAACCATCAAAAAGTAAGAATAATTTACATTTTACATGTTCAGCTGCAGCTGCGGAATCCAGATGGTTAGTTCACTTTAGTACCAGGTCTCCTATTTTGAACTTATTAATACGAGACAGCTTCTGTTGCCCCCTGCGTGACTCAGCGGAGTAAAATAACTTCTTTCTTACCAATTCAAGCAAAATTTCTTGCATTGTGGGCGTGTTACTTTCTTCAAGAGGTGTTTCAGCTTGATTAAATTTGGGCAATATATTACTAGCGATAGTCTTCGACCTTTTGTTTGTCAAGGCCTCATAAGGTGTATACCTTGTACTGACATGAATAGTGTGATTCATAATAAATTCAGCTAACGGTATCTTATCATGTTAGGCCTGTTGCATGCAGTGACAATACATGCGGATAACTTTACCCAGTACACTCATTCTTCTCTCTACTGGATTCGATTGAGGGTGTCTTATCGAAGCTGTGGTAGGAGAAATCTCCCTCTTGCCATAAGTGACTAGTAAATTGACTTCCATTGTCAGGCAAAATGGTTTTTGCCTTGCCAACTTCGTCCACAAATTGTTTAACTTTACTTAACAGAATTTTGGCTTTAGCATGTACCACAAGATATAATTTAGTAAACTTGCTAAACAGATCGGACATCATAAAAATATATTGTACTCCAGCCTTTGACCTTAAAAGTGGGCCGAAAATATCCACTGATACTAAATCGAGCGGAGCCTTAGGAATAATCGGCTGGAAAATTCCTTGTAAATTTTCTTGTGCATGCTTGCACTTCTGACACAAGTCACGCATGGTAACAACACTTTTAACATATATATGCATGCTATTCCAATACATCTGTCTACAAAGTGTTTTGCATAATTTATCGAACCAATATATCCAAATGCGACATGCATTTCCTGCATGGCTTGGACTGAAATTGCTCGTGGAATAACAGTTTTCCAAACATCATCAAAATTATGGTTATTAGAGCTGTGATAAAACAATGCACCTTCTGCTGACTTACAGAATGTGTGGTGTAGCTCATGCTCTGGCGGTAGAGTGGCTAACTTTAGTAAAATGTTATTGCAAAAATTGATTTTGCTGTTCACCAATGTTACGTAATAAATGTGACAGCTTACAATCAGGATTACGACTGACAACTGTGTGGCTTGCTACTATAAATTCCAATGGACCTTTCCTGGTAATACAGGATCGCTTACAATACCTGGCAGATAACTTAAATAATCCGCTGTACTATTCTCAGATCCCTTTATATGCAATATCTCGATGCCATACTCTTGGAGTAATAAACACCATCGAGTTAATCTGTGACCAAAAGTTTTGCCTGCTTTCAGGCATGTCAAAGCTTGGTGGTCAGTAAGCAATGTGATTCTCTCACCAAGTAGGAGACCTCGAAATTTATTCAGAGCCCGAATAATTACTAAAGTATCCTTCTCCATTACTGTGTAATTCTTCTCTGCCGAACTCATGTTCCTGCTGGCTATGGCGACTGTTTTCTCTGTACCCTGACTGTCCAACTGAGCCAACTTACATCCTAATGCAAAATCAGAAATGCAAAATCCTAATGCACAAAAAAATTTCCTGCCCTTTTACTGGGTGGTATATCACACGTTCTTCTAGAAATATGATTTTTAATTTTTCAAACTCTTCTTGCTCTACCACATACCATTGCCATGGCAGTTTTTTTTTCTCGAAGTAGTAGGGCTATTGTTGCCACCTTATCCGAGTAGTTTCAGTAGAATCCAATTATGGCATTAAAAATTCTCGAATGTCTTATATTTTTAGGCCAAGGAAATTGTGATATTACTTCTAACTTGTCGGGGGCCGTTTTGATGCCTTCGGGCATGTGAGCTGTAAAAATACAAGCTCTCTCCTTCAAAATAACTTCTTGATCTTTATACTCATGCTTACCTCACTCAGCTTCTCAATTACTGCTCCTATATTTTGCACATGTTCTTCGAACGTAGATTAAGCGATCAATATGTCGTCTACGTATGCTCGTGCAATGTACTTGCATTCTTCACCTAAAATTATGCCTAGGCAGTGGGTCAACTCAGCCACAGCATTGCATAAACCGAATGGTGAGTGAGTGAATAAAGAGATTTGGACGGCTCTTAACATCGAAGTCTTGAGAGCTGAGAAACCGAATGGTAACACCTGAAATGTATACTTGTAATTCCGGAACAAAAATGATGTATACTGCTATGATGTTGGTTCCAGTGTAATTTGCCAAAAGCCATTGGTCAAATCTAACATCATTAGATATCTTACACTTTGGTACAGTCTCAAAACATCGCTGGTCTGAATCGGAGCTTCTCGTTTGTTGATTCTTCGTGTATCCAGGCACAAACGAACACTTCCATCTTTCGTTGGCACATAAACCATAGGAGACATATATGAACTTGCCTCCCTCCAGATTACTTTTCAATCTAACATAAGTTGTAAATAAGCTTGGGCTGGAGAGACAAATTTAGCAGGTATAGGGTGTGACTTGGTGTGTAATTGCGCCCCTTCAATAATTTCAATTTTAGCTGCATGGATTTTATAAAGTCCTGGAATTTCTGAAAATACTCATTTGTAGTTAACTAACAGAGAATGCAGCCTCTTTTGCTGTGCGATGCCCAATGAACTGGCTGCCCCAACTACTTGCATGATTTCCTCATTTAGACTCTGTGGTACATTCTTAGCAGGTGAATGATATAACTGCTCGATATGATTATCCATTCTCAAAGAAACAAAAATTTATCTGTGACTTTCCACTTTTCTGGCAAAATAACCTTACTTCTGCTGTCGTCTGGCATGATAAACCAACCTCCATAATGCAGTATTCTCTTGTGCTGTGTAAGAAAATCAGTGCCTAAAATAAGGGGTTTAGCCAACTGCTTCACTACTAATACTGCTACCTTCTTGGGTTTACCAATGCCTTCAATATCGATAACTGTTTGCCGATTCACAATAGGGCCTTTCCTCGATGTAAACCCAACGATCTTAATTTTTGGTACAGCCAAAAATGCTAACTGAAGTCCTCTATTTTACAGCTCTGCCACCAAATTTTCGCTAACGCAACTTATTTCAGCGCCACTGTCGAAAATAACTGGCGTATCTGAAACACACACATTATTTCCAGACAAAGTGTCGATACAGATTTTCCCGCCTTCTCATCTTCCCACAACAAAAAATTTCTATCTGTGTCATGTAGCATGCCAGTGTTAATAGCTGCAGACATCAACTTACTTATACTTTGTTCAGGATATACAACCTTATCAACATTCTCTACGATGTTGCATACTGTCCCCTCCTTCTCAACATATGGGACCAGTGGCCGAAGACTATGCACACCAATCCGTTCTAGTTTAACTTACTAGACAAAGGGTTCACTGTAGTTTGCCCACTTTGTGTATTAGTTAACCACTGTTGCTGAGTATTGAATTGTGGATGAAGACTCTGTGCACCGGGATTCAGTTGTTCTGAACTTGACATAAATATTACCAGAATGTGGCATAATATTTACATCACCTGTATTATGCGTAGGTAGAATTATTCTGAATGCCTGCACGTTAGCCTGGTTAAATGCTATCTTCTGCCCCACTGTAGTTGGCTTTAATCTTTGCTCATGCTGAATATAATTTTTCTCCCGACTGTCGGATTTACTCTAGTCGTTTTAACAACGGTTGTCTTCATTACGCCCTCTGTCATCATTATACATGCTATTTCTGTCGCGGTTCCAATAACCTGGGTTGTACCTGGAGCTATTGCTTACATGACCTCCTCGGTTCCACTTTTCTATGTACGTAAAAAAATTTCCTGGTTGTCCGTTTCCTTGCCGGTGGTGAAAGGCATTTACACGAAAATTCCTTTCTCCTTGGTTTGAAACATTACTTTGATTATTGCCAGAGTGTGGTGTGTTGTTATTGTTACGTTTATTGTGTGGCGGATACAGAGGCAGTGTATGCATTTGTCTGTTCCGCTCTATCTCTCTAGATGTGTAAGTAGTATTGGGCTTGCCTTTCTAGTTGGTCCGTTCGTATTATATGATACCGAAATTCAGACAAATCTTTATACACTTTTCCATTGAACTGTCGCTGATATGTGATAGGCAATTGTGAGATTACTAAGTACTTAAACTCTTCGTCGCTCATGGGAGACGTAAGATGTATAGTTCGCTCATACACCTCACTGAAATGTTCCTCGATGCTTTTCTCTTTGCGAGTGTCCCAGTGTTCTTGCACTAATTGGGAACAAATATGTGACTGTATATTAGCGCTTAAAAATTGTTGTAAGAACAGTTCCTGAAATTCGGCGAAAGTAGAAATCCTGTCATTAGTTACTTCCCACCAAAATATGGCTGTGGAATTTAAACTCATGCTCATGCACCTTAGTATATCTGCATCGTTGAGAGAGAAAATTCTAGCATACTCCATCTTTCTTAAATAGGTTATTGGATTTTCGTTTTGTTTACCTGAAAATTTTGGTATTCCCTCCGACCATTCTTTGGCGGGGTGATGCAGTAAAGCTGCTGCAGGATGTGTAGTCGAAACAATTGGGTGAATAACAGGTTTATTTCCCTGGATGTACAATTAAGGTATTAAATGTGAAATGTTTGAAGACACTGGAACGGATTGCCTGATCTCACTTCTCTGGGTGTCTTGTGTGCTATTATCTCTTTACAAATTAGCTGCAATATACTGTAGTTGTTTCTCCTGTGCTTTTCTGCACAGCGAAATTTGATTGTCAATGTACCGGCTAAATTATTCCAATTAATTTTGTAACCGGTTCTCAACTCAATAGTTCGACCTGTTCACTAGAACTCACAGCTATTGCCCTTCTCTCTACCATTTATACTCTTTCTTCCAGAGAACTACACTGCTGTGCGAATTCTTCTCTGATCGTTTCCACTAGTTTTCTTGTTTCGTTTATTTCGGATGTAATACCAGACAATGTTTCTTCAGTGTGTAGTAGGCATGTGTTGTTCTCCTCATGTAGACTACCTACTGTGTATTGAAAATGTCCGTCAAATTTTAATTTTGATTGCTTACTTCCTCCTTGAGTTGAGCTGAACGATTTCTGAGTGTATCACACACACCTCCTATCTGCTGTTTTAAACTGTTCCTCAGATGTGTCAGCTCGTTTCTCTGTTGTTCTCTGTCGGTAGAGCTGAACCTCTGGTTTCTACCTACAATAAACACGTTAATCACAAGAGAAAATGTTTTGCAAATATAATATCCTAGTAGTAACATAGCCAATGTCTTTAGAGGTCACGTTAATTTATGAATATGCATGCCTTTAACTTCAAATGATGTAGGCATCAGCTGGGGATAGGCCGGACCCTTAGCCTTTACATGGTGTTGCTGTAGACGATCGGTGTATCTTCGTAGGCCCGATCTACTAATAAACTATGTAAATATTACAGAGACTCAGCCCTCTTCTTAACTTGGCTGGCTCTACAAATCTTTACTGTAACCTCTGGGGATAAAGTTCTATCCTATCACTATGACGATGCTGGGGATTTTACTGCTAAAAATTCATGCGAAAATAATGCTGCTGGACCATTAAAAGGTTCTTCCCCAGAAACAATCGCTTCCAGCAACTATCTCAAAACTTTGTCTGATAGGGGTGAAACTACTTCTGGTAAAATAACCAGAAATATGAATGAATAATTAATCCTATCTCAAAATAATACAAGAAGAAATATTTACATTTTAAAATTAAAGAAAATAATTATATAAATATACAAATCAACTAATAAATTGAAATTAACTCTTCTTATCTCAGAGCACATATCATAATATCATAGAATTACACAAATACGAATAAAAAAATAAAATTTGGATTGGTGGTTAACAATAAACAATATTACATGTTTTTACTGAAATAGTTATAAATCTAATAGGGGCTAAAATGAATGATGTTTCTCAAAACTATATGTAAATAACATGTGATAGAGTTCAAAACACATATGTAGTTGATTAACATAATTGCAATCAAACATAATTACATGCTCTAATTTGAACCTTCATAAAGATTACAATCATTATACGCCAGATTAACGAATTTGCTATTTAAGTGTTCTTGATATTCACATTCACATACTAAACATATTCTACACTTATTATAAATTGTTATTTTTTTTTAGTTAATGGTTTTACTGGTTCTATTTGTGAATATACTGAATCAATTTCTTGAATTGTTTGCATTTTTTGTATACATTTTAATGTGCATTTGGACCTCTATAAACAAGTAAAATTTTATCATCTTGGTAACTGCACACAGTATTATTTAGCTATGTATAATTCATCATTAAGTATTAATTCAATATTGTTTTTATTTTCTGATCAGATCGATTATAATTTTAAAAGTATATGTTTATACACACAATTATAGATAGCGTTTTTGTTAAAACAGGATATATTGTTATTTGTTTCGACATATCTTGGGCTTAGCATGCTCTACATCTTATGAAATAGTGTCTCGAAATCTACATAAATTGTATATGGTACTCTCATAGCATGTCAATAGTTTTAAATGTAATTTGTTCACATTTCTTAGGTAATTCAATTTTCATAATCTCATTTGTAAAACCACCTTATTGTTTGTTTCGCCCTATAACTCAAGCTAATTGCTCAGCCTCATCATCTATCGTCGTTTACCATAGACACAGCCCATCCAGTGTCAATAAATACTGGAACATCGGTTTTGAAAATCTTAGTGGACAGGCTTAAAACACCTTCATGCAACTTTAGAGGAAATTTCTTTTTAAGATGCCCATAATTCTCTCTAGGTTTTTCCTTACTTTCCTGGCTCATAACATTTTTGTTCATAGTCTTACAGTCATGCCGCACCTGTCCTGGCTGCCTGCATTTATACCATATCGGCTGCCTGACTGCACTTAACCAAGCACTCTGTACAGCCCTTACATTGTCTTGTCCAGTATAACAAACAGATTTTCCGGATTATTTGGGTACCCCTGCCACATTGGCAGATTCTTAGTGTGTGAACTTCACTGTGCTGTGAGCTGACACAGTGGAAAGATCTCCCGGTTCCCTGCCTCACGTGTCCCTACTGTGCACTGATCGTAAAGACAATCCACCTCGGCACTTAAGCATTTTATTTGTTCCCTCAACATGTCCAGACACTGTTATAACGTACTGACTGTGTCTTGGCTTCCATCGCGCACACAGTTTTAACTAACACCCAAATTACTGGCCTTGGACTGGTACTACAAATTCTTATAACAGCCTTCTCTGCTACGCGTAGTATAAGTCCAGCTCTATTCTCATGATGTTCTCTACAAGCTGATTCATAGTATTATGTTCTAACATGCACACTTTTTCAACTAAACCAGGTTTCAAACCCCTAAGCACGAAACACACCTTTTCCATCTCTGACAATTTTAGTACTAGAATAACCACAACACATTGTACAAACAATTCTCAAATGGTTCGTTATTTCCTTGCTTTCTCTTACACAACCACATTAAAAATTCTTCTGCAAATGTTGGCATTAAAAAAAACATTTTTAATGCCGCAATTACCTCATCATTGGCTTCAGCTGTTTCCAATGCTTGTTTGTTACTCCCATACCATCTGAGAGCAGCTCCTTTTGAACACAAAGTAAGTGTGTAATACAGTCTTCGGCTGGCCTCCTGTTATAACATCCGGTATTCATTACAAAACGTGTGGCTTCTATTTTTTCCACAGCCTGGTAAGAGCTCATAAACTCTAGTATTCCCTGTTTTTTCCCTATCTAACATTTCGTCGTCTGAAGCTACAATGCACTCCCTTGCTCTGTGGCCTACTTCACCCGAACGCGAACCACTAATCTCTTCTACCAAGTTTCTATCACTCATGTGTTACAAATAAACAAACTTAAAATTTATGAACATTACTAAGGCTAAAAAAAACTAATTAGTCAACAGATACTTAAATTACCTTGGCATACCAAGCTAGAACTACCTTTACAAATATACCCTTCTTTGAAATGTTTGCAGTTTATATGCAATTGTAGTCACACTATAATCAAAACTATCAATTAACAAAGTAGTATCCCGTGCCTGGTGCATCCACTAAATTAAATATGTCACGACTGGGAGGAAAATGGGGGTAGTAGCTGGCTAACTCAGAGAGTTTTCGTTATTCACATCTACACTTCCAGTCTCCGGGACCCTGGTACTTAAACCCAGTTGTTGAAATAAAAACAATTTAGAGTAATTAGGGGTATTATACCGACAATTTCCCGGGCACTCAGCTTGGAAGCGAGAGGATTACTAAATTCTGTACCAATAAAAAAATAAAAAAAGTTGACTTATGAATTGATGATTAATTAAGAGAAAGTAAATAGTCCAATGAAAATAACTTTGATTAAAAGTGAAATAAATAAAATATCTTATGTGCAACATTAAATTGCACATAAATGCAATTGCATACCTATCTATACTTGAAGTGCTCTTTGACTCAGTTAACCTAGAGTGATTTTCTCATTACAATTCCATTAAAATTTTAATTGCTTTTCTGGGGCACCCCGCACTCGAGGTATAATTTCCCAAGGTTTTTTTTTTTTATAAATTCACTGCAGACGAGATGATTTATCTAATCTAGGCTTAAAATTAAAATAAACTACATAATAAAATGTATACTCAAGATATGTTCCAGTACCGACTCCAATGGGCTGATAGCTGACCACCTCATTTTTCCAGCATTCGAAACACTTTCTACCTTCCTTAGGCGACCCCCGCCTTAAACCTGGTGAAAATTCACATAACCGCGAATGTGGCCTCGGCGCACTGGCTGACACTGACCATCTCTCTACAACACCTTAAAACTGCAGCAGGTGGGCACAGTCTCCCACTTCCTACTGCTAGAACCGTTGACACTTTGAAAAGGCCAATCTGTGTACGCGGTTGGATGCCGCCCCTGTCCAGGAACCCAAAATGCAGTTTGTGGACCGTCGGACAGCTGAACTATTGCAAAAGGCAGACTATTGTCCCCGGGTCAGGCGACGACCGCTGTTTCAGAATCACGGCATCCTGGCAACCTCAACGAACTGCAAGAATCGAACCAGGGTTTCCCGACTCCCGAACACCAGCGCCACAAGGTCCAAACAGTAATACTCTACCATATATATATATATATATATATATATATATATATATATATATATATAATATATATATATATATATATATATATAATTTCGCAAAACCGAATGCATCAATATAAACTCGATTTAATGAAAAGAGGAACGATGTTATTCTGTATGCTGGTGATATTGTTATGTTTTATACTCATTACCTGAGTTCTAAAATATATTATGTTATATAGAAACTTGCACCTTAATGTAAAACCTTATATCTGTTGATTTTTGACTTCAACTACATCATTGATTGAAGATCCACAGTCTCACCACAAACCATTAAACATGTACTTTTATCATTTAAAATTGATCATATTATTGTCTAATCATGTAAGGTTCCTCCCTTCCCCCACTGTTGTGCAATGCATTTTTACTTAAGGGTTTTAATATGTAGTAAAGTATGGTCATTTTTATCGATGATGTATGAAGATAATGTACAATTTTGGCTTGATACCAGTGTGTCCCCTACCAGAATGATTCACACTAAGATGTTTTAAATTAATTTTTTTATACAAGAATTTTATAAAACAGCACATATTATAATACAGTTTAAAACAAAACATAAAATAAGTTTGAAACAAAGTGTATTTTGTATTGGAGTGTGTGTTTAATACAGTTTAAAACAAAGCATAAAATAAGTTTGACACATAACATGTTTTGTATTGGAGTGTGTAAATTAGTTCTTTTATAGGTTTCGTTCGGTTTTGTAGCTTAGTTTTATATATATACACATATATATATATATATATATATATATATATATATATATATATATATATATATATATACACCTATACACACACATGGGAATGTGATTTTGAATGAATGGTGCAATGGGGGTGAATGACTAAATGGAGATTTCTGGACATTCACTATTGCAATGCAGATGTCTGCCATGGAAAAAAAAAGCAAAACTGAACACGACCCAACAGATAACACAGAAAACAGCACAGGCTAGAAACCAGCTTGAAAAATAGGACAACAAAACAAAGAAACACATGCGAACACAGCAGTTCTATCAGACACAACAGATTGCAAGCCAGGTAAGCTGTAGTCAAGCATATATTTTTAGCTTGCTGTCCTGTTTTATTTCATGCGATTCCTTCATGGAATTTTGTGGCTTTGTACATAAATATTTTTGACTACAGCATACCTGGCTTGTATTCTGCCGTGTCTGATAAAACTGCTGTGTTTGAGCGTGTTTCCTTGTTGAGTTGTCCCATTTTATTTCTACAAATATTGTCAGTGTTGTCCTATTTTTCAAGCAGGTTACCAGCCTGTGTTGCTTTCTATATATATATATATATATATATATATATATATATATATATATATATATATATAATATAATATATATATACATATATATAATACACACACATATATATTCATTCGTATTCACTCTTGTTTTTTCCAAGATAGACATCTGCATCGCAATGACGAATGTCAAAAATTCTTCATCTACTCACATCTGAGGATGTTTATCATAGGTTTTCTTCTTAAGGTTTCTGATGTTTCATTTTGGCGATGGAAGGAAGAGAAGATCTTCCGGGATTTGGAGTGTTCGTGCTCTGGAGAAGGATTTTACAGCGAGGAATGGCCACTTCATTTGCGGAGTCATTTCCTCTGGATGCTGGATACTTAGTGTGACTTCAGGAGGTGAAGATGTGACAGTGGTGCATCTCTTTGATTTCCGACATGTCTGAGCAAATTCTGGTGTGCATCTAATGCTGAATTAAAGAGTCATTCTACGTTTGTCTGCTCGAGCGCCATAGTTTGACGATATGGCCCACTGCTATACTGGTCCATGGTGATTGACTCAGGTATTCACATCAGACTAAGATGCCTGTCTCCCTGCTTCCCTCCTGGGCAAACTCTAAGCATGTTACCTGTGTGTTTCTGTGCAGGCGCATCAACTATATTTGTAATGTTTTTGGCAAAATTTGACTATAATGTCTCAGCGCATTTTTCAACATCTGAGATGGGAATGGGAATTCAAACCTCACAGTTTGATGATGCTATAAGAACAACATTAGGGGTGTACGAGTTTGTTTAGCGATTTTGCGGCTATCAGTTCCATTTTCAGCTACGAACAGCAGGACTACAATTGTAGAGGAAATGGTGGAGGTGGTTTGTTTCCAGTAACATAGGTGGATTTTTATGAGTTATTGTTAACGTGATATTATTGTGGTGCAGAAATGATGGAGCGCAAAATTAGATACTGCACCAATATCATGTGTAACAATGTCACTATTATGTGAGAAGATTGAGAGGCACAGAACTGTGTGTGATGTGAAGAAAGAACGGTGCAGCAGGAAGCGATGACTACAGATGCAGGGAGTGTAGGGGCTGTGTTTCACACATTGATATGTTCCCCCAGGATGCCTAAGTCTGTACAGCAAGTTGCACGTGAGTCATGTTTCAATAAACAATGTGTTTATCACATTTTAAAGCATGTGACGTAAAGAACAAATATTTCAATTTTATTTCTTGCTATGGATAAAACCGACATAGGAAGGTGTGTCGAATTTAGTGAGTCGATTGTAAATATTGCAATTACAACACTTTACTGACGTGTTTGTTTGGTCCAATGAGGCAACCTTCAATTTGTATGGAACTCTCAACCACCACAACTTTGTGTACTGGTCCAATGAAAGTCCCCGTATTGTAGTACAGCAAGCAGTTAATATTTCTGGCTTAACAGTGCGGTGCGGTATGTTTGCCAGATAACTTTTGGGGCCACTCTTCTTTGATGGAACAGTGACAGGTGAAAGTTATCGTACCATGTTGCAGAGAAACGTTGTTCACCAACTCGACCCAGATGACGATTGCATTTTCCAGCAGGACTGCGCACTGCCAATTACCATCCGGAAGTACAGCTGCTCCTGAATGAAACATGTGTTGGGATGTGGATAGGCTGACGAGGAAGTGATAATTATTCATCCAGATCTAGATCTCCAAATTTAATACCTTAAAAGTTTTATCTGTGGGGAATTCTGAAGAATGCTGTGTACGGCACAAAACCGCGGATACAGGATGACATGAAGATCGCGATTGTGACAGCGTGTGAATCCAATCCCACGTAAAACCTCAGTTACTGTCTGTGGTACGGTTCTACAGCACTGCAGAATATGTATTGCCACTGATGACTGACATTTTGAACATTATTAACTTTCGCACATACCCAACATTGTCCTTGTAGTGTCAAATGCAAGCAATACCATCGGATTGACTTTAATAGTGACCCTGTTGTTCATGTTCAAAGAGTGAAAATAATAATTTGGAACATCAGGTATTTGTATCGGCATTTAATGTTTTTTGCCTTTGAATATTTTTCAGTATTTCAAAGCTACAAAGAATTTTATATTGTATTGGCACGTAATTTTTTCTGTTAAATATTATCAGTGTGTTCAAGGAATTCTAAAAAATTATTATGCTGGTATTCAATTTAAGCTTAAAGGGGAAAATGTAATTTATCATCTAGCTTGTTAATGAGTATTAGAGGTATAGTGTGTAACTTTTTAAACAAGGGTGGTTAAAAAAAACAGTTAGCTAAAATTGGAAAACGTAATTTTCCATATATTTTGTATTCAGTGTTAAAGCATTAATGTGTAATTTTTCAAAATAAGAGAAGTGTAAAAACAGATTAAGTGTCTTAATATACAAAAAGAAAATAACCGTTTTTTAATCGCACCCTATTGTACTAAAATACTGCTTCATAACACTTTAAGTCATGTATGAGGCCAGATATGACCATTCCAAAAATTGTCCAGAATAAAATGCCCATAAACTGATGTTTTCACAGCACTATTATATGCTCTGATAGGCGTGTACATTCTGGCAGAGAATAAATGGAAATTATTGCTTTTTATAGCAAAACCATACTGTAAATCATGTTTTAGAACGGAATTAATGCCTTCTAGAAACATCTAAGCCCTTTTTTGGTTTTCCGATTTTTTCCAATATTTTCATTTTTTTTTAAATAACGTGTGAAATCGCAGTCTCTGGTGCATGGAACATGCATCATGGATGTTTTTATATGCAAGTAACTGTAACAAATCGTGTTTTTTTTTGTTTTTAACAATTTATGTTAATTTCTTTACGCACTTAGCAGATCACAGTTCCTGTTTCATGAATGAATATTTATTAAATTTCCACGATCTACAAAGTAGTTTTTCCATAAAAAGGATTAATTCCCATTTATTATGTGCAAGTATGTACGATTATATTAGAGCATAAAACAGTGCTGTGAAAACATCACTTGTTCGCCATTTCGTTTTTTGGAAAAATTTCGAAATGTTAAAAACTGGCCACATACACAAACAAAAGTGACATAAAGCAGTATGTTAATACAAATTAACATAACCTGGCATAATCCAGTGTAACCTAACCTAACCTAATATTAGGTATCAGTCTAAAAAGAGCATTGTATTGAATATAATAAGATTACAATTTAATCAATGTTGACTATTACAAAAAGGAACTATATGTCCTGCTAAGCACAGATAATTTACAATGGTATTCCAAAGCAACTTTTTCCAACAATGTTAACCAAATGCAACAGGTGGCTATATATATATATATATATATATATATATATATATATATATATATATATATATATATATATGACATTTTCACACTTACTAAATATTTGCCAGCTAAATGCCAAATGGTTATCAAATATTTGGATTCGTATTTTCCAAACTTTCTCCAGTCATTTGCCAGCCACTGGGACAACATATATAGCTAATAAGTATTGATTTCACTACTATAATACTCATTATAGTACATCTATCATGTTGTACTATGTAGGCATTATGTTAAAGTGTCAGTATCTCAGTTAGTGGCGCCATTGTTGCAGTACAGGCCAGACCCACCTCTGACACAGGATGAGTGGCATTGTGACGCTACCTGTAACACTGGCAGGAGCTGCAGTGAATGCTGCCTCCAGCGTGGCATGGTTCATACCTATGTTGATGGCAGCAATCGCCTACTTCCACTACGAGCTCCTGGACCCAGAGTCAAGACCCATAGACATCGACACGGAGCTTCTGAGTTCTCAGTACGACTTTATTGTAGTGGGCGCAGGATCTGCAGGTAAATTATCCCATTTTACTTTAGGGTCCACAGTTCTAAATTTAATTGAAATTATTTCAATTTACAGAGGAATTACAATCCTGAGGTAATCAGAGTTATAATCGCAGCTCTAAGCTGAGATTCAAATTATGTAATTTTATCGCGGTAAGCACAATGCACAAAGACTTTGAGAGTTTCAACATTTGATCACTAACACCGATTTAAGTGATGCTGTAAATTATCTGTTGTAGTCATGCAAAACAAAAATATGTTGTCTTAAAAATATTGGGTATGTTAAATATAGGAAGAATTACAGTGTTGAGATACTATATTGATAAGCTAGTACGGAGTGGAGATGGACATGAAGATATTATTTTAATTTTTATTCCATGATTGTTTACTTGACGATATATTTAAAGTACCAAAATGACTACAATGCTATTCAAAAATACTTATCCACTATTAAGAGAAACGACCATAATTTCGGTAAGTAAAATAAAAAATATACTTTAATTGTTCAGTATCCAACCCAGGTCGCTACATAAAACTTCCCCCATGGGAATCGCTTGAAACTTTATTAAAGTAGCGTAAAAGCATATGCACAAAATGAAATAGGTTCCTAAACTCTAGTTGGTTTTTAAACCACGAACTTTATAACTCACTTTAAAATTACATTCATCATGTACAAATGAACATTAGTATTTAGTCTGCATTCCCAAATCAACTTAATAAATCCAATGTTCCTGCAATATTTCACTAAGTGTCTCGTAACCCTTTTCTGCATAAGTCAGTAGTAAGGGCAGGAGAGTTAGGTATCAGGGACCAGAGAGTAGTATTTGGATAGAGCGGCGCTGGACTATTGTTTTGCGACGCACACAGCTGGCTGCACACAATTTGAATAAATGAGACCTTGATCTTGACCTATAAATAACCAATGGATTTTCTTTAACCCGAAACTCATGAAAATTACCAAAGAATGAAAATAAATATAAGAAAGTTTCCAAAAAATCCATCAATTAGAGAGAATTTTAAAATGGAAACATTTTAACACTATCCAATATTCTTTATTTATATTAATTTGTATGAAAGTCTTAACATGCGGGGGCCGCGGTGGTTGAGCGGTTAGAATGCCAGCTCCCCACCAAGGCGAACCGAGTTCAATCCCCGGCCAATTCACTTCTGGATATTCGCAAGTGGGAATCGTGCCAGACGATGCCACTGGTCGGCGGGTTTCCTCGGGGATCTCCGTTTCTTCTGCTCTTACATTCCGGCGCTGCTCCATTTTCTCTTAATTTCAACCTCATCGGCTCTCAAGACCTCGTTAAGAGCCGCCCAAATCTCTCAACTCAACAACTCTAACATGTGGTGTAAAAACCTCTACTAGTATAACCTCTGTAACAAACTTAATTTATAACAGTCGATGCTAGTTGCACTGATCCAAAAATTTTAACAGTAAGTAAACGAAATTTAGTTATAATAATGGCATAGTTTACACTGATGCCACAATGCTTGCTGGTGACTGGCTACTGGCCACATGACATGACATTACATTGCTGATTGTGTGTGGCTGTTTGTCATGTGACATCTCGGATTGTGCAGGTTATAAGACGGCAGAAGTAGCTCGACATCTCAGTTTTTCGTCTAATGTGACAGGTAAAATATCGAACATCTTCCTTGGATTTCTTAGCTTTCAGTCTAGTAACCTATGTCCTGCTGTTAAGTATCTTTGTGTAGTGCCAGTCTCATTCATTAGTGTCCATATGGTGCTAATATTACATAGTTTTCCCATCAAAGCAATTCAATCTGCCAAATTTCAAGTAACTGTTCGTACAAGCAACCAATTAAAACATATATCTCATAAAATACAGCATGTGACACTCGTAGTTTACAATGAAATAAATTTCAACAGTTCAGTGCTGATATACTGTATTATCGCAGATTAAGTTATCTTAATGGGTTTAGTGTGAAAGTAATTAGATTGTATTACAAGTAAGTCGTAAAGTCATGATTCGTAAGTACACAAGCGAGCAAGAAGGTTCAGAGCTTTGGTTATCTCTGACTAGCAAATTGAGCGAACTGTATTGTAATTAACTCTTGTGATAATCTACATATTAGTAGGTGTTCTTAGAGTGTCCCTTTTGACAAATTGTCTTATTACGCATTAACATTTTGTTTGTAGGTATGTTACCAAATTTCAACAAATGGTCTTGCTTGCCACTTAACCATTCTCATCGAATATTTTAAAGGGTTTTACAATTTGTTTATCATTTCAATTGTAACAGTAATGATCACAGAATAAACTAATATCGAAGTCGTGATACCAGTACAGATTGCAGAATGATTTCTACTGTGACATTAAAGTGTGACATAAAAATCACTGATGTAAGAAAATTAACAGTGACGAGATTACATCAACAGTGGAGCAAATGACTATCTAGCAGGAGATATCGTTAGGCCATTTTTACTGTGTTTGATTAAATTAAGATACTAGACAGTGTTCGTCAGGGAGTATAAATAGAGGTGCTATGCACAGGCTTAGTATATGTATCAGGTTTTCAATGTAAAATTTTAATGAAAAGTACTTTGAAGATATCTGATACTGACCCAACTAAAAAATTTAATTTATTTTCTTTTAGAAAAGTTGTACAAAAATGAATTAACCAATCCATGAATAGTTTTACCTAGATAATATATGTGATTGCAAATTACATTTAGAGAAAAATTATTTTTTTGTCATTTGATAGTGTAAGTTGTTCGTCCTTAAAAATCCTCTATTACCACAGCAAATAACTTGCTCTTAATGTGGCATGAGAATCTCGGACTTCAAAGTTAACAGCATTTCAAAACCTTTTAGAAGAGCTGTGGTCTTAATTTTACAGTAGATAATGAATTCTGTGAAGGGCGTGTGATCAGAAAATATCGCTAGATATGTTTTGGGGAGCAATAAAAATTCTTCAAGATCAGGAAAATTAATTTTTACAGGTATTTGTGACAAAGTGCCAGCTGGAGTTTTTAATGGTTATAATTATTATCTTGTCTTGTAGAATAATTTTTCTGGTTATCTCCTACAAAGAAAAAACAAGAAAAAATATTAACTACAATTTATCATGGAAATGGTGAAAACTTAACCTGAACTGACTTAAAGAAATGTCAGCTGACAGTGGTAAGGAGTTTTGGAATTCAGATGTCCAGAATTTAAAAAAGGCCTGAAGCATTCCCTTATGGCGTCACATTCCCCACAACAATGCAGCGTGGCTGAGAGATAAAATATAATGTATGTTAAATGGTGCAATCATGGCTAAAGTCTTCACCCCATTAAAAAAAAGTGTAATTGGGGGTGAAGCACTGCTTACAGCTACTATGCTGTTCTTAATTTCGGCACATTTTTTTCTTACTGTTTACTTTTCCTCTCTTTATGCCAAATCATTCCTTTCATGGATTCCAGCATTACCTATTATTTAATGGATTAAAATTTATTTGTAGTTACATGACTTTCTAAAATTTTGGTTACCTTAGAGCAAGAAGAGCAGTTATAAACAGAGTTACATAAATATTCCATTTAACTGATAAAATTTTGTGTTTCTGTGTATGCGTACCAGTGTATTCTACTATAATATTTCGTAAACTATTCTATTCTTATTTATTTAAAATTTTACTTGTTTGTATGTAATGAAATATCTGCCGGTGCTTCTATTGCCATATACTTTGAAAATAAGTGCAATGGTGTACACTATATTACAACCGGTTACAAAACATAGAGATGAAAGGAGTAAATTTATAGGTATTAAGTGACAGGATCTTTGTTAATAATAACAATTCTTTGTGTAAGAAACAATTTTCACTGCATGATGATCAACGACTTTATCACTGCATAGCCAAGAGGAACCACATGAATGATATAATTTACAGGTACCTTTGGGATTCGCTGAATACATTTTTTTCCTCTCTTTTCCAGCGAAATTCGACCATTTTAAGTAAAGAACAATCGATCTGTTCTAAAATATTATGTTATTCCACTTAAGAAACTTTGGGACTCTGATAAGACAGGAATGGTATTACTTTCAGTTCGCATATTATGTACTGTGTTAAACTTACTATTTTAACACTGTAATATAAGTGCCGTGTGCGTGTTTACGGATACGGCTGCCTGCTTCAAACACTTTGGGTTTCCTTGAGGTCTCGGCAGGCAGGCTATGAACATGGTTGTGACTTGAAGGCAAAGTAGCAGCAAGTTTTCCATGATTATGTGTATATCCATCACAATGCCCAGTTGCTTGAGAATATGTACTGTATTATGCAAAAATGGTAATGAAATATACATCGAATAATGCAAGTGTGCTATTTGTAAACGTATTGTGCCTAAATACAACACGTCACATAGTTACTATCCACATTCTATGTCCACCGAAGGCAGGGTCACAGATAAACTATGAATTGAGTTTGACATGCAAGTGAACTAAATGTTCGACCTTCTGAACTGATCTGGCATTCCAGTCAACCAAAATATGAATTTGGTCGAAAGCCTTCCGACACTCTACAGAGGGGAACAGAGCTCACTCTCAAAAATGTAGCGAATCTCTAGTTTCTCTGTGTTATACAACTTCCGTTGATACTTGTCTCATTTTATTATTGTCACTTTTCTGTACTGGTATGTGTATATAAGACTTATATCCTGCATCAGGCACCAGTATAGTTAGAATGTGGTTGTTTACTTTAATTTTTAATTTTAATTCTTTGGTATTAATTTTTATTTGCCACATTTGTTGGTTGAATTTCGGAAAATATGTTATTTACAGCTGTATACAGTTATCTTAATAAATATCTGTATTATAAGTAGAAAATTATGTTCAGCGTTTGTAATTGCTTTACAAATTTACATGGGTTGGTCGCATGTTCTTCCCCTGTTGGATAGTTTTTCGCCAATTAGCTCTATTTTTAACACTAGATGCAAACACAAAATTTTCAACTTAAAAGCTCAATACATTCTAACTGTAACTCAAAACACTGTAGTTATATTTAAAAAAAAAAGGAAACATGTGTTGCTATACAGTTTATAGTGCTCAAAACACAACACCTACATTACTCAACAGTTCTGTGTTAAATTACTTAGTGTTTTATTTACAAGTATCACAAATGCTCGATACTTGTATGAGTAAAATTGCACTGACAATGCTGAATATTCTCTTGACATTAGCCATTCTGTAAATAAAAATAAAAACTGGCTTGCATACAAAAACTGCCGAGAGTCCTATTAAGCAGATTTGATTATTTTAGCATATATTCCATGTTGCAGGTGCGGTGGTGGCCAACCGGCTGACTGAGATGGAGCAATGGTCACTTTTGCTTTTGGAAGCAGGTGGAGATGAGACCGAGATCTCAGATGTACCTCTGCTAGCAGCATATCTACAACTAAGCAAGCTTGACTGGAAGTACAAGACGGAGCCACAAGGTACCGCATGCCTTGGTGAGTTCACCCACATCCTGGCATTTGGGAAAAGCTGGTTTCTGCAGTGACACTAGAGAGTATGGGGGAATATAAACCCAGTACTACACTTAGATTTGACAAATGTATCATGACTCACATTAGAAAATTTTAAAACATTTCTTTATATGAGTCCTTCATCTTTCTTTTTTAAACAATTGATTATGCCTGGATGAATATCAGGCGAGTAGATTGCAGTAGGCGGTTTGATTGCAGTTGTACATCAAAATTTTTTCTAAAACCACCTGCCTGGCTACCTTTCACTCGTGGGACTTTTGGGTTACATTTTTTGACCGAAAACAAGCCCCCAAACTGAATACACACATGCCTCCAACAGAAATAATGTGTCTGCATATCATATATGTTTGTCTGTGTTTCCAACATTTCTGCCAGAGGAGGGATAACTATGGAAGAATACCCCTTACCTTGAATGTAGGCATCTGTGTTGGATGCCAGCTAGCAGATGCCCGTCGTGACATGGAAGTATGGGGCAGAAAATTGTTCACATTAATGTGCCAAAATTACCTTGCTAGTGTGCGCCCAGCCGAGCTTTGCTTAAGGGACACTCGCCTTCATGTTTCTGCTCTAAAATTTTTGAGGCTGATGTCAGCAGCATCAGTGAGAAAATTTTAGTCGCTGCCCCAATGACAGTGCGAAATACACTATCTACCAAAAAGTAAGTGGGTACCCATGAAGATAGGTAATTCGGTACATCAGTTGATGTGTGTTTCACGACCTTCGGCATAGAACAGCTGGTGTTTGCCCGTGGTAGCATGGACACAGAGGCCTATTATAACATTCTGGATAATGAAATGATCCCAACATTGTGGCGTTTTTACGGAATGGAACAGTGTTACTTCCAGGATGACAATGCCAGGTGGCATGTTTCAAGGACTACTACGCAGTGGTACGCCGACAACAATGTTCGCCGATTGGACTGGCCCGCACAAAGCCCCGACCTCAATCCTATAGAATATCTTTGGGACGAATTGGCTAGCCGGGTGAGGGTTCGTTAGGCACGGCCAAAATCCATTGCTCAACTCATGGAATGGTTGCAAGAGGAATGGCGACGAATCCATGCTGATGTCCTGCAAACACTCATAGACAGCATACCAGACAGGGTGGTTACTGTTATAGCTGCAAGAGGTAGCCGTACGAGATTCTAACGGGGTGACAACCACCGAGCAAACATTGTGGACGGGTCCCCAATTACTTTTTGGTAGATAGTGTATGTCACCAACGATGTTTTCCTGTTGCCAACAAGTGCGAACTTGAACCCCCACAGCTGTGGTGAAATGGAATGAGCGACACCTCTCAGATATCGCAGAATTCTCCATTCACTGGTATTGGAAGTTTTACTGTATTTTGTCATAATTTCCAGCAACTTTTTACTATGTGATTGTCACATTGTAATTTTCCACAACTTACGAACAGTTTCGAGAGAGGTAGGGAAGAAGGATGCTATATATCTGTCCTCACAGTTTTATCTGACTTGAGCCGATCGACAGCATGTTATAAATAAGTATACTGCTTCCATTCTTCCGGTAGAATTTGTAAATGATGAAATATAGAATTTTTAAGACATCTCTATACCTTAGGGTGATACGAAACAGAAAATGCACGTAATGTGTAAACATGGATTTTATGCCCAAAGAATAGTAATTTTTATATTGTTACATGTGAACCACAGAAACGGGCGCAGAGTGCATGCGACCGTCCTGCCAGGGGTAAAGAGGTGAGATGAGTCACCATAATCTGGCCACCATTACATTACCTGGCATTCGGGATGATTGACAGCTACCTGCACTTCGTCGCCATCCCCCCTTCCCCCTTTCTGGGGAAGTCGGCAGTGGTGGACTATTGAATTAACTTTCTGGCAATCTCCACCCTCTGTGCATCAAAACATTTTAAAAAGATAATGGACCAGCACACCTGCAACTATATATACCAAAACAGTCAGAGGGTCGGCAGTTCTTGTGATAGCCATCTGGTGAAGTGCTACGAGCAGTGAAAGAAGTGGAGAGGTTAGGGTACCACTGAACACAAGGTCTTGAAAACCGATAAGTGTAAAACGAGGTGAGTATGGAGCAAACCAGCAGTGAACGTGAAGGCAGCTGCAGTGGATGAGTTCATGTGAAGCAACGACGGACGAGAGTACTGTAGAGGGCGAGTTATCCTTCGAGTAAGGTGAGGCTGTGTACAGAAATGCTTGGGTCTCTCCAGAACAATCAAGATAGTAAAGAAAGGTGATATCTGAACTGAAACAAAGTGCAAATGAATAGATGACTCATACAGACTTCATTATAAATACTATAAATGTCAATTATAAAATATATAATTTTAATAGTAATTCACTGGATGTTAGGAAATGTTTTATAAAGACTGGTTTGTAATGATTGGTTACGTTATTGTGAGAGGACTAATATGACGTAAATATTAGCTGTAACTAGCAAATTATAGCACTTTATTGTCAGGATATGAAGTATCGAGTAATTTTTTGATTGTGTGTAAATAAATTACGAAATTATTAAAGTCCTCCATCCCTAAAAGAACCTGGCTAAGCACACAGACATTGAAAAATTGTAACACTGGTGTCAGAAGTGGGCTGGAGGCATTCATTCAATTATAGAAATATGAAACGCGTCCTACAGTAGGAAATTATTAATTTATTTATACCTTCATGTAATTATAGCAGTTCAATGCATAAACATAATTGTTTCACAGTGATTGTTAACTAGGAGTATGTCGGCAGATGTGGAAGCACTGTCTTCTTTAATTGAATGATTAAATGAACAAATAAGCAATGTAAAGATATGTGCAAATAGCCAAATTTGTAGTGCTAGTGACTTAGTAGACAAGAAAACAGTAAAAATGAAAATGTAGATGAGAAAATTAACAGAGTATACCGAAATATAGAAAAAAAAGAGACAGTGAGTAATAGAATACACTGTACAGACAGAAAATTGACTGTGTGAGTGAAATAGTGGCCAATGCCGAGTTAAGATGGACCAGGAGGTGAGCAAATTTAAAAAGGAATGGCAAGAATTCCTATAGCAGCAGGGAAGAAGATATTCAGGATCAGTGGCTAATGAGGCACCCAGATTAACCACAACCGAGCAAAGGAATGTAAGCTGCTAGGAAAAGGCATAGTTAACTTCCTATACAGCTATTGCAGGAGGAGATCATCAGTTTTACAGTGCGGGCACACCTCAGTCAAGATTAGGTAAAGGTGTCACAATTAAGCCCGCCCCATACGATGGACAGGCACTTTGGAACGAATACAGAAACCAGCTCAAGATCATCGTTGTCCTGAATGATTGGAATGACGAGAAATGGGAATACTACATCGCAGCAGTTTTGAGGGGACCTGCACTGATCATATTGCACTTCCTGCCAGAATGACATCTACTGGAGTTCTCAATGCTGATGTCAGCATGGAGAAGCCTTTCGGCGACCGATATTTGCGATACACCCTCAATGCCAAACTGCGAAGCTGCATCCAGCGACCAGAGGAAAATTGCAAGAGCTGTGGCACGACATTATGAGGCTTTCCTATCTGTCTCTCGAAGGTGCCATGAAAAGGCACACAATGTTATCGAAGACTGCTTCTTCGTAGCTGCTATCGCCGACAATGAGATATAACGAGCTGATGTTGAATGAAGATGAGGATGACAGCATCACGAGGATGCTAAGAATTGCATACAACAATAAGTGGCATCACTTTCCAAGGTCCACGCTGCACAGATTCGCCATCCCCCATTCAAGTGGCCTGAATTTTGTCCATGTGGACAGATTACGTATCTGAAAGCCAACTGCCCTCAACAGCAGGCAGCAAGAGGCAGGTGAGAAAACATCATCGGGAACCTTGTAATCACCGATCTTGAGGAGCAACAGTCGGTGATTTCTGGAGGGAATACGATCATGTTCTTGCAGGTGTGTTCGGTGAAACAGGTGGAGAGCAGGATGACTAATTATTCTTGCCAGAGGGTCTTACACACATGGGGGACTATAAAAGTGTTTGATTGGACATCCTCGAGCTTTCCTCCAGCGATCATCCAGTGAAAGCATAGTACTCTGCTCTCTTTAACTACAGTAACAGGCGAGACCACACCTGTCAGAGAAGAATACTTTAAATATTGGCAACCTCAACATAGAGCATGATATTTACAAGGAGTTATTACATTATGACCAACTACCTAATATGGTGTAGGACCACATTTAACCCACAAACCTGTGTCCAATTGTCAAGGCATCGTTTCAGCAAGGTGGCAGAAGGTATACTGGAGTATCTGATACAAGTGCATCAGCAGATATTCTAGTTGTGGTACAGTGCAGTATGGTGCTGGAATAGAATGAAACTGCTTCTCCAAGTCGAACAAGAAATGTTGAGTTGGGTTTATATCTCGGCCTATTTGGGGGCCAGGGTATTAATGGAAATTCACTGGCACGTTCCTCGAACCAAATCTTCACAATCCTGGCAGTGTGGCACGGCACATTGTCCTGTTAGAAGAGGCTGTTATAAGTAGGACACTATTGACACAAACACATGAAATTAGTCCCAAATAATGCCGAGATACTGGACAGCTGTCATGGATTGTTGTCCTAGAATAATGAGCCGAAATGTTTCCATTGAAAACATCTTCCAGCCATCACACCTTATATTCTTGTCTATATCCACCGAACAGTGCACCACAGGCGCCATGCCGATGTAAATTGGTTTACATGTGCTCGGCAGTCGATGTGATGAACCAGGAATCGCGATTCCTGGAATCAGGCAACCATTTTACAATTATCTATAGTCTAGTGTCGATGATTTGCAGTAGACATGGCGATGCAAGTGGGTATTATAAATTGCAGTACGATCTGTGGCAGTGTTCGAAGAACCATATGCCGTGAATCAATGGCTTGGTCAAATCTGTTGTACCTCTATGCGATTTCTCGTACTGTGGCCCTGCAGTCACACCGATCAATGCATGACAGCCTCAGCTTCACTCTGGCATCAATGTGCCATGGTCAACACAATGATGGGCGATGTGTCATTTCCCCATCATTGCACTAATTTTGATAAGTGGTTACAATGGCAGCGTGACAGCAACCAACAAGTTGGGTTAAGGCTGCTGGTACCAAGGTACTACGTAATCAAAATTTGACCTATTGCAAATGCGGATAGATCGGCCACTTTTACCATTCTGAAGCCGAAAATACTACTAACAGTGAACCTGTGGGACTGCCCTATATATACCATGCTGCAAGTCCATCATATGTAACAATCTGCGAGAATAATGTTCCCGGCTCGGAGTGGTCATAATGTAATCGCTCATCAGTGTGCATAGCAGGGATGGAGGAAAAATGCATTTTAGGACTTGATGTGTTATGCAAGCATGGGTGCTGTATCGATACTCGACTGGGGGAACTACAGGCAGGCAATGCCGAGGTGGTAGTGTCAACACATTTATCATCGTCAATGAACTGCATGGTAGTGTGTAGTCAGTCGACTGTACTCCCTGCTTTTAACGCAATTACTATTCCAGACAGACGCCAAGGAAAATACGTCATGTTTTTGGGCATAATCGAACTAGCCCAGAAAAATGGGATTCAATGAGATGGTTACATTTTAGTGTGGACTTTGGTATCTTCAAACTCGGACAGTTTGTCAGTAAGGATGATTAATTTATCTGACAGTACTATTCATCCTTAGAAGGGGACCACGATAGGGGTTTGCAGACAAGTCTCACAGGTACTTCCAAGTGTTACTGAAGTGTGGATGGCATAAACTACCAAGCATCCTCTATCAGATGCTCATAGGGGAACTGCTGAAATGAACCAAAGAGCACCTCAAAGGTGAAAAGAGAAGGCTGTTTCAGAATTACTACAGAGTAATAAGGTTGCTTTCTACTGTGACCTAAATGACCTTGGGAGATAAGTTGCATGTCATCATATCAACACAGCATATGCTAGGCCCATAAAGCTGCCACCGAGGTGACTATAGTTAGCTTCAAATGAGGTGGTTGATGGGATTCTGAGAGTGATGGAGTCCGATGTGATAGATAAGTCTAATGTGATTATTTATATAAAGGTTCACTTTTAGTGACACTTTAGTAGCTGTTCACACAAATAAAAAAATTAAAATTCGATAAACCAATATATACTGGATTATCACTCTAATGAATGTGTAGAGAATTAAATTATAATTTCCATTTTAAATTATGGGGAAAAAAGTGAAGTAAATATAGAAGAATGCTATTAAGTTACTATTTAATATATAATATATATATACAGACAGTATTATTTATTTCGAAAGAAATAATAAATGAATTTGATACTAATGAAGATACAAAAGATAATGTGATACAACACAAACGAAAAACTTTTTTTTAGGAAAAATGACGGATTAAAGTAATCGAAAATGATGATTGGGTTTACGGGATTAGTATCAAAAAAGTATTCTATTAAAGTTATAAAGAATGAATTAAAAAACCTAAAGTGAATAAAAATTGGTTATTACACATGAAATTACATTTGAATATTATAACAATTTCCTTTCCTAAGAAAAAAGTATTTAGGAAAATAAATGTATTAAGAAATTATAAACACAAGGTTTATAAAGTTCAAAGCAACAACACAGCTTTAAGTTACGAAGGTAATAAAAGGATAATTTTGGGGGAAAAAATTATATACCACCTTATAAATATGTAAAATAAGATTAAAACTTAAAAAAATATAAAAATTATGTAATAAATTTTTTAAATATAAAATAAAGTAATTTTATTTTTAAAATTAGTTTTGTATCATCACTGTCAAAATCTATTAAATTTCCATTTTCATCACTTTGTTCTTAATAAATGTAAATAAACTTTAACATCATAAATTTTATTAATATATGATATATTATATATTAATTATATATTACATATTAATTAGGCCTATAAATTATATGTTAATGGTTATTATGTATTAATAATTATTACATATTAATTATTTTATAGGCATATATAAATTTTATATTATAATAAATAATTATATGTAATTATTTCTTAAATTGAAATACATCATCAATTTGATTTATGTACATATAATTAATTATTTCAATATTATTAATTATTTCATTATATATTTACAACAATTATCAACCATTTATATATCAATAAATTATTACTAATAATAATGGGCAGCTTTAGCTGTCAAGGATCTGCTACATTTATCAATAAAATATAAAAATGTATTATTTATGTTATGATTTATGTACATATAGAATTTTTGTTCCTTATTATTTAAATATAAAAATGTATTATTTCTATTCTTAGACAGTTTAAGCTATCGCGATTCTGCCGTATAAATAATTTAAGTAGAAAAATGTATTTATAAAATGAATAAAAATTAATATTAGGGAGTTGGTGTTTTAGTTAAAAAAAAAAATGATGGTGAACCTTTGCCAGATAATATTAAAACAATAATGTTTGGTGAAATTAATTGCTGAATTCTGAATTATTTAAAAGGTAATAATATGATTTTGTAGCTCATTGAATTTATCATTGATGAGTTTCCTATATATCTATCACAAATATGAATTTCTGATTTCATTTTTCATTTATTCAAATTTAAATAGAAATTGTTGATTTTGAAGATTAAAATCTTTATTTTTAATATAATAATTTTATTCATTTAAAAATATTATTTATTTAATTGCTAAAATTTTTATTTAATCTTTGTGATTCTCCCTATTATATTTGATTTATATTTGAATGGAACAGATTATTTTTTACTTGAGGATATAAAATATTTCTTGTAATGTATAAACTTTAAATTTTATGTGTGTATTGCAATAATTAATTATATGTGAAGTAATATTTGTTACTTCATTTTTAAAACATTTTTTTAAACCATCAGATTTATCATTTTTAATTTCATTATTTTCTTTGAATGTTGTTGTATTATTATAATTAACTATCTGTGATGAATTTCAAATTTCTTCGAATTGTTTAAATCAAGGATCTTATTAATGGTAACCTAAAACAAATCTCTCGTTTCTTAATAAAGAAGGGGCTGTGGCGTTGAAGTGGCTAGACTACTCACCTGCCAACTAAGCAGACCGGGTTTCTCGCATGTGGGAATTGTGCTGGACGATGCCTCTGCCCGCCCCTTCCTTCCAGTGCTGCTCAATACTCAGCTCACCTTACCTTACCCTCACCGGCTCTCAAGACCTTGATTTTAAGAGCCATCCAAATCTCTTCGCTCAGTACTTATAAAGAAATTAATTAGAAAATTTATGTATTTAGGAAATAGATGTAGTAATATTAAAACATAAATGACCACAGATAACTGGATTAAAATTTTGTGTCTTTCATGATTATATTCAATATTATTATTTAAATAACACATTAATTATTTATGCATATTTCAACCAAATTAATAAATCTATTAAATAATATTAATTTTGTAATAAAAACCCAGTGGTTTGCTTGATTAGAATATATATGTAATTAAAATCAGCACATTTCAAAATTAATTTTATACAGTAATTCATTATTCTTATAAACATATAAGTTTTTTATTTATATTTTTATGTAATTGTTTTAAATCTATATTAGATAAAGCAAGTATTTCAATTTTTTCAAGTGTTTATAATTATTTATTCTTCTTTATATTTTGGTGTTTTTTTAAACTGAATTATAAATATTACTTGTTTTTCCTGCTAAACCACCTAATACACCTAAATCTGGAATTAACATTTTTTTATTGTAAAAATTTAGTAAAATTCAATAATTTACCTTCTTATATTTTTATTTACTATCTCAATTTGATCATTTCTTAAATGTTATTAATTTATAATATTAAAAAAAAATTTTTAGTTAACCTACTTCCAGAAACAATGGCAGAATATTTTTTTCCCCCGATTGGAGTAGTGTATATAACAATATTGCTTTAGGATGTTTTTGAAAATTTTTATCTGCTTCATATCTAGGTTATACATCTTTATTATTTTATCAAGCCATGTCATGATGTATACAAGCTGTGCCTAATCTATTTATTCTTTTATCACCTACTTCGAATCTTTCATTTAATTTAGAAAATATACCACAATAGTTATATCCAGGTAAATGAATTTCTGGTAAATTTAAATTAATAAATACCCAATTTATTATTAATTTAAAATTATGTTTAGATTTTCAAAAAAAAATCTATAGAGGATTTAAAGTTCTTATTCGACAAGAAATGCTTTTAGCATTATTAATAACAAAATCAGATAATTTAATACTTAGCATGTTCCTTCTAATAGCTTTTTATCACTATAATAATTTTTATTTCCAGCCTTTTCTTCACCATGAATAACTAATAATCGATCAATTAATTGTCTATAATCATTCATCCAAACACATTCTTTTGGTAAATTGTATATTTTTTAAAAACCTAGGCCAGATTTTTTACTACTTGTTACATACATTTTTTCTGTAGTATCTGATAAAGAGTTAGATTATTTAGATGTAGAACTTTCGTTATTAGGTCTGTCATCCAATATTGATTTAATTATCGTTCTATATTTGTTACCGATTTATTATTATGTAAATATATTAACTTTGATTTTGGAAAATAATTTTTATTAATAATGTTTGTGTCATATAAAATATCGTAATTTTCTTTAATCAACACCTTAAATATCTTCATTAATATATTTCTGACTAAGCTATTTTAAAACACAATATATTCCTTGTATTTATTATTTATAATAATGCGTGCATCCAAATCTAATTCAGAATTACCAGTTATATAATTATTTCATATTATTTTATTTCAAATATATTATCATTAATATGTTTTAAACAATATTATAATTTTCGAACAAGATTAATGATTTTATGTGATTTTATATGTTTTAATCCAGAGATAGTTGAATTAAGTTGACTATGTACAAACTGTTCATTAAAATATATTTTTAATGGGTAATTTACACAATTAATAAATTATTATTTTCAAAAGAAATTTTTGTATGAGTTTTAGATGATGTAATTTTTTTAATGCTAGGAATTAACGAAGTAATTATTTTTTTGTTTTCTTCGCAAACATTTTCAAATTTTTCACCGGTATTTACTAATAGTACATATATTAAAGATTGAACTATTGTTTTAAAATCTCATAACCAGGTTTTCCTAATTATTATACTGTCTAAACTTATTAGCCAATAATATAAATATATTAAATCTTTATTTGTTAAGTATTTGTCATTTATTTCAATAAATTAATTCGTATTTAAAATATATTAAGCATTGTTTTTTTTATTTTCTTCCTGTTTGTCATTTATAAATATCATTTTAGCTCTTTACAAAAATGATTTCACTTTTGTTTTTTATTTATGTTTTATAAAAATCAGTGTAATTACAAGTGTTACATACGTTGCAGAAATTCCAGAAATTACTAAACTATTTAACATGCTTTACTAAAGTCCACGAAATTAAAATTATACAAAAAATGTAAGGAAATGATACTTATAGTAACAATATCCATACATAACGTTGTGTGATGTGTAGCATAATTAATTTAACTTATTTGTTTAAACATTACTTCAAAACAAGTTGCTTTAAATCAAAGTGGATATGTATATAAAGTTCCCACTGCAGTAGTTCCTTTTGTACAGAATTTTTTTTATTACATGTCTGTACAAACTGCTAATGATACATACTGACCCATGTACTTTAAGTAAACAGTCTAATGGCGACACACATTCGACAATGGTCCCAATTGCAAATTCGCTGTGGTTCGGAATTAATGGGCTAAAATTGTGTCGCCCATCTATATCAACATGCATGTGGTAAGGTTTAAAGTGAGAGAGCAATAAGCGTGCTGGGTGTGAAAGAATGGTGCAGAGTTCGCCAGTGAAAGAAAATATGTTGGAAACGAGCATCTCAACGACACATAAGTCAGTGCAACCACTGCCATCATGCAGGATTGATAAACTGGTACAATTGCATCGATGACAGATAATACGAGACATTGCTAGTGGTGCAGTCATTTCAAATGGCATTACTCACGACATCATTCACGACGATGTCAATTATCGCAAAATGTGTGCATTTTGGATGCTAAAATTTCGAAAACAGCAACACAAGGATATTTATTTTTCCATTTTATTAAAATATTTAGTGAATTAGGATCTACATAAAAAAGGAAATGACTAAATATAAACCATCGTAACCAGTGATGAAACATGGATGAATAATTAAGGTACTAAAACCAAATTGTCTATGATGGAATGGAAACAAATACATCGACACCGAGAAATAAGTTCAAATCAGAACCCTAAAAAACTGTGTTCTGGGACACAAAATCTCTGTTCCGCTTTGACTTCCTGCAGCATGGTAAAACAATCACATTCGACTGGCAGTGTACATTACTACGATAAATCTTGGAAATTTGTAGGAAAAGCAAAGTTGTCCACCCAAATATGATATGCTTTTTGATCATGACATGCATCATATTGCACAGGCAGCACAGGAACTATTGTAAGCTTTCACTGGAACATGATGGGTCATCCTCTATATACTCCCGATTTCCATTTATGAGGACAGCATGGTGAAAAGAAATACGGAATGATGCAGAGTACAAGATGCTCTCTGAGAATGGCTGAAACATCAATATCACGATTACTACAGACAAAAATATTCAAGTTTGTGGAATGATGGTATGTGTGTGTAAATCATTAGGAGGACTATATAGAAAAAATTAAAATCACTGTGATTGACTGATAAATTACTACGGACATGTGCCATCGCAGAGCTATGTCTCCAAAGAAGACGACATAGTGTATGTCCGAAGTGATCGGTCAGAGTGATTAAAGTAATTTCTTATGCGTGAAGTACACATATTTATTATAGTGGTTTTAATGTACCATGGATATACACATAAATGTTCCAGGCTGCAGGACATTATAAAAATCGATTTTCAACATACAACCACTCCGATTTATTACTTCAATTCGTAGCCATGTCTTAAAAGGACCATTTACCATGATAAGTTTGACTGTCACTGTCACACAGCATGATGATTTAATTATGCCAACTTCCGAAGTCTATAAACAGAGTTTTTAATTTACAACTTATTTAAACTTGATAATACATTTAACATCTAAGGAGTTCGGTTAAAGTCTTTTCTCGTCAGTGTTATAAATTGTTATGTTTTGCTAATCATTTTCGAGGCATGTCTATTGATAATTTGATATTGTTTGTTTTTTACAGGAATGAAAAATGGAAGATGCAACTGGCCACGTGGGAAGGTGATTGGGGGTTCCAGTGTTCTGAACTACATGTTGTATGTAAGAGGCAACAAGAACGACTACGATACTTGGGAATCACTCGGTAACCCTGGTTGGGGCTATGATGATTTGCTGTACTATTTCAAGAAGTCTGAAGACAACCGCAATCCCTACTTGGCTAGGACGCCATATCACTCTATTGGTGGGTACTTGACAGTACAGGAGGCACCCTGGCACACACCTCTTGCAGCAGCATTCATCCAAGCAGGTGAAGAAATGGGCTACGAGAATAGAGACATTAATGGCGAGTTCCAGACTGGCTTCATGATCCCACAGGGCACCATACGCCGAGGCTCTCGCTGCAGCACTGGTAAAGCTTTTCTCAGGCCAGTACGTCTCAACAAGAACCTGCATGTGGCTATGAACTCTCATGTGACACGTGTGCTCATAAACCCACTCACAAAAGTGGCATATGGTGTCGAGTTCTTCAGGGATGGAAAATTGCACATAGTGCGAGCAAGGAAGGAAGTTATTCTTTCAGGAGGAACTATAAACACACCTCAAATACTAATGCTCTCTGGTGTAGGTCCTAAGGAAAACCTAATTAAGCTAAAGATTCCTGTATTACAAGATTTAAAAGTGGGTCATAATCTCCAAGACCACATTGGCTTAGGTGGTTTCACATTTTTAATCAACAGTTCGATTTCTCTTGTCCAATCGAGGTATGAAAATGTTCTGTCTGTTCTGAATTATGCTATGTTTGGCGATGGACCACTGACAGTTCTCGGAGGTGTGGAAGGCTTAGCATTTCTTAGTACTAAATATGTTAATGCATCTCACGATTACCCTGACATAGAATTTCATTTTATATCTGGATCCACAAACTCTGATGGTGGGCGGCAGATACGAAAAGCACATGGCATTAGAGAAGATTTTTATCGTTCGGTCTACGAACCTATCAACAGTCAAGATGTGTGGAGTGTTTTTCCTGTTCTTCTTCGTCCAAAAAGTAAAGGGGTCATAAAACTAAGAAGTAAGAATCCCTTCGATTATCCTCTCATTTACCCGAACTATTTCATCCATCCATCTGACATGGCTACGCTAGTGGAAGGTGTGAAAATGGCTCTCGCTATGAGTCGGACTGCAGCCTTCCAACGCTTTGGCAGCCGCAGGCATGAAATTCCCTATCCTGGGTGCAGCCACATCCAGAGTTATACAGATGAATTCTGGGAATGCCTTATCAGGCACTATTCTGTTACCATTTACCACCCAGTTGGTACATGTAAGATGGGCCCTAGATGGGACTCAAGTGCGGTAGTGGATTCAAATCTGAAAGTGTATGGTGTAAATGGTCTTAGAGTAATTGATGCGTCGATCATGCCAACGCTGGTTAGTGGGAATACCAATGCACCAGTGATTATGATTGCCGAAAAGGGTTCAGATATTATTAAAGAATTCTGGTTGAAGAATCCATAACTTATTACATTTGAAATTAAATAACTAAGTTTGGCAAAAATTAACGATAATCTATATCATAATACATTTTTAACTAGTAATACATGTTTAACTAGGTTCATATTTGTGTTATTGCAGACTCAAAATATATTCATTATGCATTACTGAAAATTTACCTAAAAACTATTTATGAAGTTGCTACAAAATTTTATTGTAGCAGTAACATGGGTGTTCTTAGATCAATTTTTATGTAATATTCCCCACAGCCAACAGCTTAAAAATATGTTGTTATTAACTGTGTACATGTCCATGTTTACCTGAAGACACACACATATATATGTATGTTTTTGTTTGTATATAAATATATATTATCTAATATGTACATATATATTTTTTTTAAGAACATTACAAGTAATAAAAATATATAAAGCCTGATTATTTGGCAGTTCGTAAGTGCATACATTTTCCATGCTATAAAAAATGATGTAAAAATATCCATAAATCTTACGAACATACAGTTTCCTCCATACTGAAATCTTCTGTAAAAATATCCACAAAACTTGCAAACATACTGTTTCCGGGATACTAAAATTTTCTGTAAATATGTTCGAAAATATTGGAAGAATTTTTGTTATTTACGAAGCTAGTAAGAGTACATTACAGAAAAAAGAGATACGTGTTTGGAATTTTGCATTATTTTTCCTATCACCAAACCATACAATTTTTTTTAGAAAACTATCATAAAGTGTGATTTGAACACGGAAACCGAAATATGGTAAAGGAATGCCCTAAAGACTCCGACAAAACAAGCTTTACTAACACAGCATAAACATTTCTTAATTAGAGAAATAAAATATTTTATCCACGAACATTATTAATTACAATTATTCAAAAGATTATAGGTGTATTACACAGAAGAGTAAATATAAAACAATATTCGGATTCAGGATTCTAGCAGTAGGAGCCAGAAACCACCAGCCATGACGTCACAGGCGAAGGCCACGGCCGGCGGCCACGTCAAAATTCCCCGTCTTTCCCTCAAAATAGCTAATTTGGCTTTCGAAAATTCCCGTTTTGTCCGCAAAGTTTTCTTCCTCCTTCCCCAACCACCGGAAATTTCTGAACATTTGTGGAAAAAATGCTTGCTCCTCAATGTTGTTACATCAGTCACACTAACAAGTAAAGAAAATAAAATTATTTTTTAATTTAAATTTATTTTATAACTAAAGAAAAATGAAAAGCATAACTATTTAATGGTACATATCACTAAACTCATATTTTCAAGGCGAATACGATCGTGATCTGACCATTACCTAACACAATGAATGAGAGGACTGCCATATTGGATTTAATAGGTCCAATTATGGTCACCCTACCTTGCCTCCCCCCCCCCCCAACTACTCTCTTCTACCTTATTTTTTTACTTTAATAACAGTGCTAAAAAGCGATTTATAACATGGTCCTGAGCATTGGAAATTATGTTGAACGTATCGATACATAATCCCCCCAACCCATCAAATACCCATTACCCTGCGAACCTCTCATACAATGACCATGAACCCTCCGCCCCCGACATACCATCGTCTCATCCCAAAACAATGAAACCCCCCCCCCCCTCCCCCGGCTCGTCATAAAATACATTGACAACGCCCTTCACCTTGATACCTGCCCCTTCCCACACCATTCGCGAGTCAGGTCCTCCACAAATCCTGTCAAAAGATCGTGAAAATATCAGACATCTAGGAATCGGTGTATTCGTGAATAATTAGAATTATTTTATTTATATTTCTTTTGTCTAATATTTGCAAATGGCCAGACCTTTACAAAATACAGTTTAATGTAACGAACATAATTTTTTAATGCAAAATAGATTTTTAAATTTAAACAATGTCCAATTAGCATTTCTCCATGACAGCTGGAAACAATTAAAAGAGACAGGTGGATATGAACACACAACCCTTTTGTCATGAGCTACAGAATTTGTCGACTGAACTATAGATGCTTACAGCCAATAGCAAAAATTAAGCTTGGTATATTGTCCTTCCAAACCAACTGGCTTCATTTTTCGTCCCAATACTTAAATTATAAATATTTTGATGAAATTGTTTTATATGTGTTTATATATTATTTTTACACTCACTTTTTTTCAATCACTGCATATATGGCTTAACACCGCGTCCATTTCCGAGGCATTTTTTATTGTTTATAAAGAAGTATAAATATGTTTGTTTAAATTCTTTCTATTTGGCATTTTAAGTACTTCTAAAGGCAAGCGAAGTATCATAGAACTCGTATTTTACAGTCGTGTTGGAAGATTAAATCAGATTATTTGCCTTTATTCTTTTAAATAATTACGCAGCAAATCACATTTTTTGCAAGTCGGGTCGTAAGCATCTACGAATATTTGTAGGCAAGGCGAAAACTAGCCTGTAATTTGTAAACGCCAATGCCCAGACTTGTGAAATTCAGATTGCAAGTATCATTTCTAGCTCCAGGAATGTACGTATGCATGCACGCACAAGACTTATGCACATATATAAACATATAGATTAGCTTTTCTTTGTTAATATTAACAACATAGCATTTTTTAACGAAATATACACTACGGTGGTAGCCATATAGAAATAAATTTTTATTTATTTTTTATTTTTTATTTTTTTTTTAAATATATTGCTAAAAAAAACCCTAAAATATTCATTTACGTCCATGCACAGCTTAGGTCCTTATACACAAGCTACTGAGTACACAGATGTCCACACAGGAGACTGACTCCACCCAAGAATGACCCCATCCAAGACTGTCTCCACCTAACACTGACTCTACCCAAGACCGGTTCAAACCCATGGCAGAGTCCACCCACTATTGAACCCACGCATGGTTGTGGCCACCCACTACCATTGCATACGTACAGCGGGTAAACTGATCATGTACACATCTGTACAACGGCATACATCACATCACATTTGCTCCTTATGATTCATACGAAAAAAAAAACTCTTTCCTCCGAGATGCAAGTTTCCAGACTTACTTACAGACATATAAAGAACAATAATTTTTTCGAGCGATTGCTAAACATCTACGAAAGTAAATGTGCCAATGCCATAAAACTACGCACGCACGCACACACACATATGCATGCAATTTTTATCGAAATAACAAAGGTTCCCTTTGCAGTGTTTTCCAGTGAACAAATACTTACATCGTGATCGTAAATTTTTTTGTTCCCTGTTCATAAAATTATAATTTATAGTCTGCACTGTGGCCACAAACGTTTAATATATATATATATATGACAACTTTTGCGACAGGAGGCCATCCGAACACGAATTAAATCTACATATGTGATTAAGTCCAGTGATAGAAGATTACAAAGGTGGACTCAGGTGGATGGACTGACACTAGGGTGGGCTCAGTCTTGGGTGGAGTAAGTCTTGGGTGGAGTCAGTCTTCGGTATAGTCAGTTTCCTGTGTGCATATGTGTGGACTCTGTATCTGATGTATAGGCTGTTCACTGTAAAGCCAGCACTGTTTAAGGCCCTGCTAATTTTTTTCTCTTAGTAAATTTCTATCTTTCCGCCACTTTTTAATATAAATATTGCCATGTGACTAATAAACAGGGTGTATACATTTCACCTCTCTAAAGAATTAATGCCAGAGGCTGCATTAAAATATATTTATTAGGGGTTAATGCCTGTTGGGAGGGCCTTAAATAAAGTGCATTTTTGGAGTGATTTTGTAGTAATATATTATAACAAATTTATAAAACAAAATTTATTTATTTTTAATCATATATTGTTACCACACCATCCTATATGCTTCGTTGAAAGTGCTATGATGAAGATATTAAAAAAAGCTAGCTAATCACTATATTTGTACATGGATGTAGGGCTTATACATGCAAACATACATTGCTGGAGCTACAATTGATAATTGCAAACTGAATTTGTCGATCCTGGGTCTAAGAGTTTGCAAATTATAGTTTTCGCCTGTACCTATGAAAATCCGTAGAAGCAGAGGTCTCGTAGCCATCATGATATGACCCGACTTGTAGAAGTGTGGCTTGCTGCATAAATATTCACAACGAACATCTATTAAAAAAAAAAAAAAAAAAAAAACAGGCAATGTGAGCATAGGCAAAATCTGATTTAATATTCAGACCCGACTAAAATATACGAGTTCGATGATACATCACTTGCCTTTAAAATGTATTTAAATTGTCAAATATGATGGTTTTAAATAAAAATGTTTATACTCCTTCCCTATCAAAGGGCAATATTTGTCATGGACAAATTACATATTAAAACATGGTTATATCAGAAAAATTATAAATAACAATTATTATATAGATTCAACCTTGTCCAGAAATCATATGCCACACTCGAGGTGATTTCTTGTAGAAAATAAGGTGGGGTATAAATTGACAACCACTGGCGCCGACGTCAGTTAAGAAATTTGATGCGGGGGGGGGGGGGTGCTCTCAAGAATAAAAATGATTAAGATCATCGATCAAACCAATAAAGTCTGGGGTGCCTGAAGTTCTACTCCGGAAAAATTTAGATTTAAAGGTGCAAAATGGTGCTGTTTGAGCATTTCTTCATACCTAAACATTAAATATACCGCTGGTATAAATTGTGATATTAATAAGGTACATTATTATACAAATGAGTAATATGCTGCGATTCACTATTTATTTCCATGTATGATAGTGCTTAACCGAAACACATTTATTTACGTAATTATTCTATATAGGGATGACGTACATGATGTGAAGGAGGAAAACAAAACAATTTTTTTTGTGGTCATTATTCTGCATGTATAAAATGTTTCACATCTAAACTCGACAAAATTATCACGATGACTTCAAATATGATACAAATACCTTTACTAAATAAATACCCTATTTCTTTGCTTAGCCACAAAATGTAGTGCTGAAGGAATGTCCCCTTTCTTGTTACATTTCTTGCTATGAAGTCATATGTTACCTCATCCAGATCTATTGCCTCAGCAGTTTCCAACATTGAGCGAAAGTACGACTTAATTATTTTAAGACCACAGAGATACCTCTCTGATGTTGCTGACAATAATTATCACAATTTTCAATAACTTGAAAAGTTTTGAGAGCAAAGCCTTAAGATGACCTTGCTGAAAGTAAACAATAATATCTTCTACATTATCAACAATTCTCCCTTCATTCTGCCGCAAATCATGAAACATTCCTCTGTGAAGCAAGACGACGATCAATGTCGGAATCATTTTTGTATAATTGCATATTTTCGTCTTTGTTTGCATTACTCCCAAGCACAAACTAATTCACTTTCAGTTTGACTTTGTTAAACGCTGTTTCAACACAGGAAATGAAACAATTTACAACCCTATATATGATTTAGAAGAATATAAACCTGAACCTTCGCTCCACTGAATTGTTACACTGCCACTACTAAGGACATTTCTGAATTCCCAGTGTATACTTGTTAAGTATATACATTTGCGTACTAACAGTGATGTGTACTAGTCGTTTACATGTTGAAATTATTCGGACATGTCATCAGCTATTCATGTTAGCCTGGTTGCACACACTGGTGGGAACATCAGAATCTATGTGACAAAAGAAAAACTCGGTGCAGTAAGGTGATATATATACATGACAACTTCTATGATTACTCATTAAGTAGACGCCCATGTACTATGATTTAGGGAAGTCTGGTACAAGGGCGTGGGGCGTCGGATCCGGACTCGCCCGGCCGCCATCTTTTTTCCCTTTTTCCCCTCAAAATTTCTCTTTTTCCCCCGAAAAATTTCCCCTTTATCCCAGAGTAGGCACGAGGGATTAGTGACCCGAGGGTCAGAGATCAGCGACCCAGGATCAGAAAGGAGACAGCTATCAGAGACCCAGGATCAGGAGAGCAGGACCTATGACCTTTGACCTTCAAATAAAAAATCACAAAAAATTAAAAAACTGATTAAAAATTTAAAATAAATTATTTTTAAAAATGTAATTTAAAAATCGTTTACAAAAAAAAATTAAGATTTATTTTTATAAAATTTTACTTCAGAAATTATTTAATTAAAAAGCTTTTTAACCCCGGCGGCCATTTTTCCCTTTTTTTCCTTCGAAATTTCCCTTTTTCTTTAAAAACTTCCCTTACCAAAAGTTTATTTTAAAAATCGTTAAAAAAAATTTCATTAAAAAAACTTTCATTTTCAGAGGTCTCTCCCCGGGCCACCAATTACTCACCTCTGTTCGAATACAGTAGATGATTGACTCCATCGCCTCCACTCCCCTCATATATTCATTCAGCCATCTTGATTTTTCATTCGTCATTTGTTTACATGCTACTGAAGGCAGCCATCTTTGTTTATATGCTATTGGAGACAGCCATATATGTTTACATATTACTGGAGGCCGCCATATTTGTTTATATGTTACTGGAGGCTGCCATCTTTATGTATGTTACTGGAGGGGACATATTTTTTTGTACATCATTTGTTTCTATATGTTGCTGGAGGCTGTCGTGTTAGGAGGCAGCCATCTTGCTAGGTGCAGTCCTCCGTGGTTTTTTTATTTTAAATTATTTTACAGTTTGTGTCTTACCTTTGTGCGACAACCCGATTATGCCACCTGATATAGGCCTGTACAGAATGGTGACATTGGAATTTTCCTGCAAAGTACTTAAATTTATTTATAATTTTTTATTCTTACATATAAAGCAGGAAAGATTTTTGGTTTGAAATAAAACACAGCATATCTTTTTTTTACAAAAATCATTCTACACATGATAAAATATACAGGTTTATTAATCTTCTTCGACATTCACCACTCGATATCCTCCTCGCCGACCCAAGAATTGTAGCGGGCAGGGAAACCCCACCATTTGAAGCTGGCGATGACTAATTGACTCATTGTATGTAGCCCGCATCCCTAAGTTCTTCGATAATTGAAACTATCTGGTTGGTGTGGGAGTAATTTCCAACACTTTGCGAAGCAAGCAGTAGCTGCAGCCTATCCACCAGCTCGTTCGGGTCATCCCAGAATATGTAGTCAATGTTCTTGCCATCAGCTATCTTCTTCATACCTTCGCCGCTTTTTAGTGCTAGGCCGCTGAAGAGTTCTGCTAGAATGTCGATTTTTTCGTGATCTTCGTCCATATAAAGACCTCTCTCAGGATAGTTGTCTTGGTAAAGTGCATGCAAGAGTTCGAGCAAAGTCTTGTATTCCAGAAGGCCGAATTCTGTAAACTCCCTGGGGTCCTTGCGAAATAGAAGTTCGTAAGTCCGGGGGTTCCACGGACCATGTAATTGCCAACTCGGATGCTCCCACCTAGTAGAAACTCTATTTCATCAGCACCGAGGAACCATTTATCGTTATGCCTGTTTTCAACGTACATCATTACATCATATCACTATTACGAGATGTGTACGATCGTAAGTACCGTCGAGCCAAAGCATTAGATTTCAGGGCTCTCCTCCATACTTTCTTCTTGTGTTGCAAATCTGCATCCGATCCATCGTACTGATCTGACTGTACTTCATCATGCTTTCGCTTCTGCAAAGGCTTAGCGGTATTGTCGATTTCGGACTTTACAACTATGGATGCTCCATAGCTCTTCCCGAGTACAACAAGACAATGAATAATGGTCTTGAAATTTTTTTCATTTATATGGTCGCATGAAATTTTGGCTCTCATGGCGAGTAAATACTTTGAGCGGACAGACTGAATCACCCAATGTAGTTCGCTAGTAATGTCCGCCATCATACTGAATAATAATTCTCATTTTCACTCTCTTTTATAGGTATAGTCGTGAGTCTCCATCAACATAATTTTGATATTGCTCAGACGTTCGCTGTAATTTTGAATATCTGTTTTCGTGGCGAGGTGGGAAATCGAGTTATCAAATGTATGTGTCATATATCCTTCCAGGTTTTTCAGATACTCTTCGTTTTGTGCAAATTCTACATTCAATCTGTTGATTATTTGCCTTTGAACACTCCTGACGTGCTCGTCCATGGCTACCATATCGCAAACGGTCTCCATTTTCACACGCCCCATCTTCGCGCCGAGCTCGGACAGGTAGTTTCGAAAGAATGTGTATTATTCAACCAACATTCTGCACAGTTCCTAGATTATGTCATTACCAGTTTCGAGGGCGAAATGTTTAGTAGCAGCATCCCCAGATTGTTCGGGTTTACCAACGTTTCGAATTATTCTTCTACCAGCATCACAAGTTTCATCATCTCCTGGTACGAGACAACCACCATCGATGTCCTTATGATGGCGTATCTTGAGGCTACTCTGCCCGAATTTCGATATGCTGTAACTCATTCTCGATGGCTGACGATTAACTGATCAAACCCGCTCCTGTACCTCCCATTATATAGGGGCCAGTCATTTAAATTGTCAAAAATCCGTATTTGTCTTTCCAGTACAAAGCACATATGTTTGAAATCTGATGGCGTCATATCCATATTTACTTGATCGTCGTGAATGTCTCGCAAATTCGTGTCGTCTATGCGAAACAGCACCAACACATTAGCATTATCGTGAAGTATCTGTTTGGGTATGTGCGAAAAAGTCTGGCCGAGGTACATGCAATCCTTGCATGTATGACATCCCATGCTAAAGTACTCTTGAATGCAAGTTTATTTCTCGCAGGCAATGTCGTCGAAGACAAATATCGAGTTTCGTAGTGCTTCGTTCTGAGGTACGACCGCTTCATTATTACTGCATGGGAAATAACCCATGTCTTCTACAGCCTACAGTACTCGTGCCAATCGTCGGTATGCCGATTGCTGGAGCGATTTTGAGTAAACGTATACGTTTTCGAACCAGATACCATTCTCTTCTTCCAGCAGGCTCAGTAGGATGCATATTTTCCCGCAATTTGATGGTCCCACGATAATGCACAATCAGTGTATTAAGAAATAGGCTTCCATGGCACGATTCGTGGGAGATATCATCTTCATCGTGAAAGTGTATGGGTAGAGTATTGTCTTGCTTAATAATATGAATATTACCACTGCAATATTCTGGTGGCGGTGGTGGTGGCGGCAGTGGTAGTGGAGAACCAATGCTACAAATTTTCCTATGTCTCGTTAAAGTATAGCATCGAGAAAACATATTCTGACAGAATTCACACACAAATGTCATATTGGAATATGTGGTACGTCCGTACTGTTCAAAGTCTAGACTGATACTGAAACGAAAATGTATTAAAGAAGCCTATTTATACTTTTCTTGCTCAGTTCACCATGATGTCTCGAAGAGGTAAGACTGCAGCTGGAAGCGAGGTCATCGATATGCTGCGGGCCAGGAACCAAGCTAGCTAAAAGGTTGTCGCTAAGCAAGACTGGCATAAATGCCCTGGACGAGACATGCAAGCAGCACAACATCGCCTATTCTCAGTACAAGGATCTGCAAACCAGACACTGGGCAGACAAGATACTTGTACAGAAGTCGGGCTAAATAAGAAAGTCATCAGATGCCAGGCTCGGCGAAAATATAGCAGTGTGGGGTGTTTCCAACTTGATGAATGACAAAGTGAAGATGTGCATGGGCGATGAGAGCAAAAGAAAGCCACAAGTGAAAAGAAAATCAGTTACAAAAAGAAGAAAAGCCACCAAGTCTAAGAAAATATCTTCTGGTGGAAAAATTTTCCCATTGCTTTTGCCCACACTCACAGCCCTTGGAGGCCTAATCGGAGTCGCAGGTAGTATCGCCCGAGCCGTCAAAACAGTGTCTAACGAACGGAAGCAGTTGAGCGAGGTACAAAGACACAATGCATGCATGGAAGCTATCGCCATAGGTAAAAAAAGAGCAAGGCCTCTACCTAAGACCATACCCAGTACAAGGCGGAAATATGCAAAAGCAGTGCAGCAGGAAGAAACGATAATGAAATCTGTATCGAAACAAGCACACACAAATGAGGATTTGGAACTGGCTGCACACAAATTGAATATATATCATTTTCACGGAGTGTTTATAAGAGATGGTTTGCCCACTAAACCCGAGAGAATAATGCACCATAATTAATCGGGATACGACAGCAGCGCCTGGCATGGACTGGGTAGCCTACGTAAAAAAGGGTAAACACTTAGACTATTATGATAGTTTTTGGAATTTGTGTCCTTCGCCCGAATTGCACAAGCACCTGAAAAATTGTAATCTAACTTACAATTACGAAATGGAGCAGCTGCCTAACACGTGGAACTGCAGACATTTGTGCCTTCCCTTCCTGGTTCGCTCGTGCAATTAATTGTATAAAAAGGCTATACACCACAGTGAAACCATCAGTGATGGCTATAATGCTTACCTTGACGGGTCGTAGCTCCGAGCTGTGTGCGGTACATTTTCCGCCACTCAACCTGGAGGTGGAATGGAGCATAGGCCTAGTCGATTTTCAATCTTTCAATGCGATACAGAACATTGATGAAAAAACTGCAAGCTGTACCTCGTAAAAAGTGGTAATGTTTCCTATTAAGTTTCGCTGCCCGTTGGCTCTTATGAAATATACGATATTGCAAGGTACATTGAAGATTCGCTGCTCCCGACACTGAATTCGAACTTCGTTGGAATCCCAATACTCTGAAGAATGTTATCAGATGCAACGAAGATATCGACTTTACAAAACTGGATACCAACAGACCGATGCTGGAGTTCGAGTCGCACATCTACGAAACTGGTAAAACACACATGTCGTCGCAGCCTGTAAATATTTTGCCAGTCAATGTGATACGAATAACCTGCAATTTGGATAGTGGCACATACCTCAATGGCAGGCCGAACAATACGCTGCACGAATATTCGCCTATGGTTTCTCCAGGTTATAAACAGGTCGTGGCACTGCAAAGCATCATTTACGTTCTGGTCATCATGAAGAGAGCACACGAGGTGGTCATGACAGTCATCGACCAGCACAGAGAGTTGGTGAACTTTCGAAACAAAGTAATCATCCTATGCCTGCATTTGAGAAGATGGATGTAAGATTTCCTCCGACCAGAAGCTATAAAAGAACGTGCCATGCAAAACCTACCATCAGTACATGAGAGGTCTCCAAGTAGTTAACACGTGCTAGTGAGATTATCCTCTGCAGTCTCGGCTAAGAGGTCGATCGCCATGGACGATTTCATAAACTATGAAGAGCCAACCATTTTCGAAGACAGCATAATGAAGGTCGAACTTCATGTGTATAAGCCATTCCTGATCGGGCCGTACATACTACCATCGGAGGTTCGGATAGCAGTCAAACACCAAGATGTCTGCACTCATCCTTGCCAGTCTGCCCTGCGAATCAGATGGACTCTGGCGAAAAATATGGGACCAATCCAGCATCGACAAAATAAACTAGCAATCGAATTCTTCACCTGATCGATCGCATCGCCTACTTTCTCAATGGTTCTGAGGTGGACCAGTCGCGAGATGTGGGCATAACCTCAACAATCAAAAATTACCTTTCGCTCATGCAGATTGAGCTGCCTGCAGCCAAGAAGGCAGACTGGGGAATCGAAGATGGCTACAGTTTTCCCATTTATGTCGAAGGAAGGTTCGAAGTATATCTTCCATCTCCATGCTATTTGGATTTGCTGAAGACTACAAACGAATTATCTTCAATTCGAAGCAGGAGCTGGTGATAATGCTCGCCAATACACATTTGGATATCATAGTAGGTACAGGAGAAAACCTGGAGGCAGTGGACCTGAACCTACAGTCTATCGAATGGATGCTGCCTCATGTGCAGTTGAGCACTGCAGAACGCCTACACATGTTGCAGAATGTGGAAGATGGTAAAAACATCGATGTGGCTTTCAGGTCATGGAGTCTGGAGACATATCCCGGATTGCCAGCACGTCAGCGCATTATCTGGATGGTGAAGACCAGCTTTGCTTCTGAGAGACCGAGGTACATCATTGATGGGCTATAGACTGGAAGACAGCATAATGTAAGAGTGAGCCGTTCGCAGTTCGACACATGCCAAACAGAAAATGTCAAAATATTTTTGAATATCGAAAGCTACTTGTACGTAGACATGAACGCAAACTTTGTAAATGGTCAGTACCTGCTGGCATATCAAATGTACACACAATTCCAAACTGCATATTATGGACGCACCCAATCCCCAATATTGAGCCCTGATACATTCAAGAGATGGCCCCACTCATGGTATTCGTTTTGAGTTAACAGGACGAGCGTATTACCTCCAATGTGATTGACTGCAGGATCGAATACACTACACATGGAAATATTCCTGCCCACACATACGGATTTTGCCTGATACTTCACGACCGGCTTTTATCTAACAATTGCAGAGACAGAAGCATCAAAATACTGTCATGAGCACAGCTGACTGTTCGCACACCATAATAGTTTACTCATCTTCGAGAATCGCCAGCTTCAAGTGGTAGGGTTTCCTTGCCCACTACATTTCCTGGGTCGGCGAGGCGGACATCGTGTGATGAACGTCAAAGAAGATTAATAAACCTGTATATTTTAATATGTGTACAATATATTTTATGTAAAAAAAAAGACATGCTGTGTATTATTTCAAACAAAAACCTTTTCCTGCTTTATATGTAAGAAAAGAAAATTATAAATAAATATAAGTACTTTGCAGGAATGGTCAATGTAACCATTCGGTACAGGCCTATATCAGGTGGCATAATCGGGTTGTCGCACAAAGGTAAGACACAAACTATAAAACAATTGAAAATAAAAAACCATGGAGGAATGCAACTAGCAAGATGGCTGCCTCCTAACATGACAGCCTCCAGTAACATATACATAAAGATGGCAGCCTCCAGTAACATATAAACAAATATGGCGGCCTCCAGAAATATATAAACAAATATGGCTGCCTCCAGTAGCATATAAACAAAGATGGCTGCCTCCAGTAGCATGTAAACAAATGACGAATGAAAAATCAAGATGGCTGAATGAGTATATGTGAGGGCAGTGGAGGCAAGGGAGTCAGTCATCTGCTGGATTCGAACAGAGGTGAGTAATTGGTGGTGCGGGGGGAGACCTCTGAAAACTTAAATTTTTAAATTAAAAATTTTCATCGATTTTTAAATAAAAATTTACGGGAATTTTTTAGGCAAAAAAGGAAATTTCGAGGAAAAAAGGAGGAAATGGCCGCCGGGGTTAAAGGCTTTTTAATTAAAAGATTTTTAAAAATAAAATTATTAATAATGAATTTTTAAAATAAATTTTAAACCTTTTTTTTTGTAAATTTTTCAAATTTTTCTTTAATTTTCAAGGTCATAGGTCCTGCTCTCCTGACCCTGGGTCACTGATCCCTGTCTCCTTTCTGACACTGGGTACTGATCCCTGTCTCCTTTCTGACCCTGGGTCACTGATACCTGGCACCTGGGGCACTGATCCCTGACCCTGGGGTCACTAATCCCTTTTGCCTGCTCCGGGATAAAGGGAAATTATTAGGGAAAAAATGAAAATTTTTAGGGTATTTTGGTCGATTTTGAGGTAAACAAGGAACATTTTGAGAGAAAAAATGAAAAAAAAAAAAAAAGAATGCCGGGTGACGTAACACGATGGCGGCCGGGCGAATACGGATCCGAGGCCCCACGCCCTTGCTCCAGACTTCCCTAAATCATACTACTCGCACATAACCCTATATATATATATATATATATATATATATATATATATATATATATATATATATATATATATATATATATATATATATACACATTTATTTATTTTTGTCATGTTTTGTACATTGACATCTAACTAGTTTATAGTTTAAGTGCTGAAACATGGCTTTAGCCGGGAATGAGGAATGAATAGGAGCATTGGTGGGCATTTATTATTTGCAGGCAGGAAATGAAATGCGACGCAGTAATACTGTCGTTAACTGGTTGCTTGGCAGAGCAGCAAGACAACAGGTGTGTGTTTTGAACGAAAACTAATGCAAACAAATATACCAATATAATGCCTGTGTTTGGTCACTGTACACTGGGTACAAATGGTATAAAAGAAAAACAAATTGCAGAAATATATAGTTTTGTACCTCGGTTCCCTGAGGTTAAGTTTATCTGTTCAGATTGTGTCGATTTCACAAGTATTCATACCACACCAATAGCCTTGGAATATTGCTTTATCACGTCAGTGGAATATTGTAAACAAATTAAGGCAGTTGTTATGGGATTTGTTGCATTTATGTGGAAGGGGGCACGAAACAGAACTGGCATTCTTTCCTCGTCCGTCGACGTACCTTACCATGTGTTTGAAATGTACACATTGATAACGAAAGAAAGAGAAATACAAATCAACGGGGTTTGTAATAACTTGAAAATGCGGATTGCAAATGTAATATAATTTGTAAGCATACACCCGGGAAATATGCTAAAGACGTCAACAAAACGCTCAGAATTTTATTCATAATTGGAAGCACATTTACCAAACTGACAATTATTTACGCGCACAACAGAACGATATTTTGTAAATACTTATGAACTTTTAAAATTTGCGAGCTTTATAATCACAAAACAAACAAGTGAATTTTCACACCTGAAAAACAATATGGCGACTGTCAAATTACACGAGGATGCCCAGCAAGTATACAATTTCAAATACTTTCCACGTATACTTCCTGTGTCTACTATACTGGGAATTTGAACAGCGCTAGTATACACACGGATATGTCACTTCCGGCGACAAGTACGCAAAATTATGCAATTTTTGAGAATTCAGAAACGTCCTAAAATTAAATAATCAAAACTGCTACACTTTTTATGCATGAACACATTACCAAAATTAACTAAGAACACTGGAAAAGTGGCATGTAACACACTGATTAACTGACAACTACTAAATTGAATAAATGTGGTTAGAACTATTATGTTACTCAGAGTAAATTCTAAGTAAATAAATTAAATGAGATCATTAAAGAATTGGTGATATTGGTATATTTTCTGGGGTTACAAAGGTAAACCAAACTTTAAGACACATATTTCATGTCTAAAAAATTAAAATAATGACATAATTACTAAAAAGGTAAAATAAAAAAAATGGAGGCGCTCATTACATTCTTTCATTAAGTTAAATAAATAACATTTTTTTTTTGTTAAGTTAATGCTTCGCTTATTTTATCTTCCATAAGAAAAGGGGTAAACAAAGTCTGCTGCGCGATGCTAAATTCACATGTAACTTTAAATATTTAAATTTAATAAAAAATTATCACAATAGAATAAAAAAAAAAGCAAGTGGATAGGTTCATATCTGACATCATTCCGTCCCATTAATCCGGGCCTCGGGTAGGACCGCAGCATCAATAATGCTGCCTGCGGACTAGCACCCATGCCACTCTCTTATTACGTGCTGACGGAAGATAAAAGTAAGTAGGATCACATAGTGGTGGCCTATTCTGACCCGCACCGGAGTTGGAAAGCCAAGAATTGATGAACCAGAAAAGAAGTTAGGATAGTATTGAAAACTTCCAAACAACCATCTGTAAAGAAAAATAATACAAACAAAACGACAGAAGATTACTAAACTACCCTATTCACGAAAGAAAAAATATATAAAAAAGGTAGTACCAAACTTACCCAAACTGAAGTGTAAAAAAAGGACGCTATGAGACGTGCATCTTGCACAGAAGGTTGGTGACCCAATCACCAACCCAATAAATTAATAAAAACTAACTTTTATACATCACACTACTACACTACATCTTCTTGGAAACTGACTATATTCTATTCACGACTGGAAGAGACTTTTCTGAAGCCCTGCTAAATTTCTACTTTTGGTTACTGATTACGTATCCATCCGCTACACCTAACATAAACACTGCCATGCGACCGACCTTCATATCAAATGCGTTGCTGTTCAAAGAATTCTGTTACAATTGTGGCGGAGAGCACAGTAGTATTTAACCTCTTGTTATTGATGTGTGTTGGGTTATTTCTTAAAGGACGGCCTTAGTTGGAATAAGTATTAAAATGAAGGAGCAACCAGACCAATGAAAAAGACAGTAAATTCAAACACACAACTCGTGTCGCTAATTTTTTTTAACGTAGAAGCGACAAACTTTAAAGATAGTGGTGAACATGCACACAAATATACCTATCATATATTTTATTCTGCTCATATCTTTTACGCATGTGTTTAGTTTTTACTGGGTTTATTTAATTATTTATTTAAACTTTCTGGCTGGGAGCAGTAATTTGTTGGGATCACAAAAACGTATGTTACACAACTGTGTTTCAAACACCTAGGGCGAAGTTACGTTCTGATAAATAAACAAGACATATAATTAACTTCGTTATAAACACAGTACACGATTTAAATGTACAAATTCCTCATGTCCAATATTTGCAAACACACACAAACAGGCCAGCGTTAACGACCATGAAGCAGCTGTGCCGTTGCAGTCCTTTCACACATAGTGGTTGACACATGTTACAGTAAATTTATTCCTGCCATAGAAACACAGATTTATCACATCGTAACTTGCCTAGGTAGGTTTAAAAAACACAATGGTACACACTTGTGGTAATTTGAAGTATTTCTCGGGGTAGGCGAAATATTGACGCTTCGTTGTACACACACAGCAACAAAACGCCATGTAATGTAGCCACTTACCATGTCTGCCAACTTTAGATTTGCAGCTCTCCTGCCATCATAACAAGTTTACTAAAATAAGTATTCAATAATTAAAACTTCTTTGTAGTTGTAAATTACAAATTCAAAAATCATTATGTTGCTGTAATAAGTATGACATATGCTAAAATTTTTAACATGTATAATTTTCTTCTGCCACTAGCAATGCAAAACTTCTCGAGGGGTAGAGACAAAAAAAAAGCGAGAGAGAGAGAGAGAGAGCGAGGGACAAGCTCCGCCCAGCCGACAGTTGCTTCCTCAGTCAATAAAACAAACACTGTGTCTCTACGGCGTACGCACAATATTTTGCGCTGTTATTTTTAATTGTAACAATGAAACATGTTACAATTGGGGCTAGCTAAATATTTAAATATTTAAATAGACAATGTTTAATTTTAAAATAGCATACCAAAAAACTAGGTTAATATAATATTTTAACTATGAACTATTTCTTATTAGCCGTTGCCAACACATCGCTGCTCTCAATGTTTTTAATTCGCATTTAATATTAATAAATATTACAAGTTATCGAAGATACTAAGTTACAGTTTAATTTATTCAAGAATACAGTACTTTAAAGTCAATCACAATGTTATACATTTGTGAAATACAAGTTGAAAAAACCGGTCGACATGTTACGCCTGCGGTGTTATTCCAAAGGCTGATTTTCAAAAGTCTATTCTAGTCGTGAATAGACTGTAGCTATATAGTAGTCGGGCGATTTCCTTAACTAACTACATTCATCTGCATTGAGATGCGGATAAAGTTGCTCCTCAGAAAATGTGTGGGTCACTCGTCTGGTGCAGTCGTCGAAAATGCCCTGGGAAAATGGCGTCGAGCCTAGAAGAAGGCCTGAGCGCTAGCGCCAGGTAGAGGTAAAACTAATTAACTTTAGTTCACGGTACGCCACTAGATGGCACTGGCATGGCCAAAACGTGCTTTCAAGTGGTCGATAGTACACTTTTTCAACTGCGATGTGGCGAACAAGCTGATAGTGCAGCTGAAATTTACAGTGTGGGCGAGCTGTGCTCGAAGAGCACAGCGACATCTGAAATTAAACACACATACGTGCCTGAAAGTGAGGTGACAGCATCCAATGCTTCAGATAACAGCTTGGGGAAGCTACCAAGTCTGCCCATATGCCAACCGCCCTGCCAGGCCGACTATCCTGGCTTAGCTGGACAGAGATGGAAAAACTAATATAAAAAACACCAAATTAAAACTCCCCAAAAGTGATACCAATTAACAAACTTCACTTTCAAAAAAGTAAAAACCCAACACAAAATTTAAATAGCTCACTAAAAAAAACTTTTTCATGTGCCTTTAAAAAACGGCACAGACACTACCCCCCTTAAAGTGGATGATAGGTTTTTCCTTTTGAATACCTCTCTTCACATAGATACATCTGTGCGTTCACACACTTGTCCTGGGTTAGAAGAAAAAATAGCAACTCCTAATGTCATAACAGCTAAAGGCCAAACCCATGTTCTACTAGTAAACAAGTATCAAACAACAATAGGACACAACAGTGATACTCAAAATGAAGCACAGAAATCACAAACATGAGAAAATATATTACACTGTACAGAAATGAAAACACTTATGCTCTGATTGAGCATCGGCTAAGAGTACCCTTACACTAACAAAACAGTGTGCACACTGAAAACCTATAAATAGTACAATGGATTTTTATATCATCAGCTGAAAAGGTTCAGTTTCAAAGAGAGCTTTTGTGGTCTATTACTGACATTCATGCATGTATCAAGCAAATTACAGTCCAGCTGAACCATGCTGACACAGCAAATCTTTAACTGGGCTACTGTCCACTAACCTACATGAGGTTAGGAGCACTCTTCTTGAATTGCGGTATGTGGGCCCGTGCAATAAACTTATTATTTGAAGATTCACCAAGTGCCAAAGTCCCAGGAGTGAGAAATCTCTGTACCTGATATGGACATTTCCACCGATAGCTGAGCTAAGCCGCTTTCTTGTCAACAGCTTTAGTCAGTGCATGTGCTTTGCACATAACACAGTCTCCCATTTTGAATGGGTCGACTCTGCGACAGCTTGAAAGCCCGTTTTGGCCATGGCAGTGTCATCTATCAGGACACCCTAAACTAAAGTTTAGTTAGTTTTACCTCCACCTCTGGGCCCGACGCAGTTTTTTCGGGGCATTTTCGACGACCGCGAGAGACGAGTGAACCACACATTGTCTGAGCAACAACTTTCTCCACACTTCAACGCAGACGATTGTTGTTAGTTACGGAAATTACCTGACTACTGTGTAGCTAGTTAGCTTCTACGAAGATGTAGTGTAGTAGTGCAATGTAAAAAAGTTAGTTTCTATTTATTTATTGAGCTTGGTTATTGGGTCACCACCCATCTGTTCAAGGATGCACGTCTCATAGCATCTTTTTTTTTACCCTCCAGTTTGGGTAAGTTTAGTACTACCTTTTTTAAAATATATTTTCTCCCACGAATAGGGTGGTTTAATAACCATCCATCGTTTCGTTTGTATTATTTTTCTACAGAGGGTTTCTTGGAAGTTTCTAATACTAATCCTAACTTCTTTTCTGGTTCATCACTTCTTGGCTTTCCAACTCCGGTGCCGGTCAGAATAGGCCACCACTATGTGATCCTGCTTACTTTCGGCTTCCGTTAGCATGGAATAAGAGAGTGGAATGGGTGCTAGTCTGCAAACAGCATTTTTATGGCTGCAGTCCTACCTGAGGCCCGGATTAATGGGACGGGTTGATGTTATATATGAACCTATCAACTTGCTTTTTTAAAAGTTTTATTGTAATAATATTTTAGTAAACTTGAATATTTAAAGTAACATGTGAATTTGGCATCGCACAGCTGAATTTCTTTACATTTTTCTTTTGAAAGATAAAATAAGGGAAGTATTAACTTAACAAAAAAAAAACAATGTTATTAATTTAACTTAATGAAATAATGTATGAAGCACCGCCATTTATTTTACCCTGTTAATAATTAAGCCATTATTTAATTTTTTTACACGAAAGATGTGCCTTAAAGATTTGTTCACCTTTGTAACCCCCAGAAAATATACAAATATCATCAATTCTTTGACCATCTCATTTAATTTATTTACTAAAAATTTCCTCTGAGTAACATAATAGTATTAACCATATCTATTCAATTTGGTTATTGTCAGTTAATCAGTATGTTACATTTTGGTAATATATTTATGCCTAAAAAGGCAGCAGTTTTAATTATTTTTTTTAGTATCGACAGTGTAAAAATTAATGGTAGCAGAGCACGGTTTTGAGATGGTGGTATTTCTGAACATTTAAGCCATACAATTCAAATCTATAATGATTGTTTATGTTTTAGGGACACTTTTTTTTGGGTATATTCATATCTGTATTAAATTCACTGTCCCATCTTGTCTTTTGCAACAAACCAGTTAACTGACTTTTTAATTTTTTTTTTGTGTTTGTCGTCGACGTCTTTATTTTTGATCATCTTGTGTCACTTATTTAGTATTTTTACTATTAACTACTTGTGTGTCGCATTGTTCTCAGTGTGCAACCATCTAGCCTGGCCGAATATTTACACATTTTTTAAACTTACGAATTAATATTTTCTTGAGTGGTAAGTTTGATTTAACCTAGTAAATAATTCCTATGCCCGTTATTATAGTACAATATGCACTTGGCCTTGGAGGAAATCTTGTGTGTAATTAGCACTTTAAATCAATAATTATTTGTGTATCCAGTCAATTATTTCCTTTTCGGTGTTGTGTTTCTTGTTTGGAGCTTAATACGAATTTCGTTCGCCAACATGGATAGTGTAGTTGTCCCAGAGTGCATGCTCAATGATGAGCTTATGTATGAACTCCATGCATGTAATTTAAATGACTCTGGTGGCGCACAACATATCCGAAATAAATTACAGGCGATGCTCAGGTAATAATGGTAGATGTTTTAAGGGATGCAGCGACGACAGATCCTGCTTTGCTCGCTTACTGGATACGGGACTGGTGGACACATGTGTATCCCCAGGTTTAATGGCATGTACCTGGATGGTAAGCAGCGACACCCGTGGAGAGCTTTAGCCTTCTGCACGAAGAAAAAATCCTTCCTGCTGGTGGTCCACCAGGTTCAACCCGACCCTTCTCGATGGGTGTGTGTACCCTCCTGTTCCTACTCCATCCAACACCAATTCACAGTGAGGGCAAAATGGATCAAGTTGTGAGTAATTCACCGAAACATTCAGCCTGCCTCTCGGAGGCCGACGATGCGACCTCTCTCAAACTCATCCAGCTGGGAAAAGGCTTGTCCGATGTGCCGTTGGGACATGCTGCGTGTACACTGAACTTTTCTCTGTGGCTCACACTGCTAATAAGGACTTATTCGATCTCTTGCAGGTATGTGTGTTGGATGGGCATGCATGCTGCCTAGTGGCACATCTGCGCAAACAAGATGCATTGAACGCAAATGTGACATATTTTCGGATATGACGATACTGTGTGGGGACCTTCGTTTTACTCGTGTGATTCGTTCACAGTGATAATTTTTTTTGCAAATGAGTCTCATCTGTATAAACATTTTCACCAACTTAAGCAGTACGTAAAAATTATTACAAGTTTTAAAATTATTTATTAAGTAAATGAAACTTGTTAAAACAATGTTTTGACACAGGATGACGCCCTGCCATCCAGACCGTCTGTGATGCCATTCACCCCAACCAAACCAAATGCACCTTGTGTAGTGTCGTGTCACTCCACGGCAGTGTAGTACAGTGATCACAATGCCTTCATTCCCTCCTCGAGGTTTGAGCCCATCAGGCGAGTGGGTATGGAAATATTTGTGCCTACATAACGAAAAGTATGAGAAATTTTCATGCCTAAATCGTAAGGCGCGATAAAATAATTAAACAAAATTACTGACAATAACATAACAATATGTGCAAAAGATGGTAAACGGTACAGAGCATTTATTTAATAATTCTGGTGTGTGAATGCTAGTTATGCTTTGATTTTAAACATAATGAAAAGTGACAAAAAAGTTTAGAAATTATATCTTTTTGCTGTACAGTGTTAGTTTGTGAACATAATTTTCCTAGTAATTTAAAAGTGTATTTGCAAGTGTTGTATTAATTTTAACAAGTTCACATAGTTTAGGCGTGCGGACATGACCCCCGGCCTGCCACGTCGTGCCTTACCCACCAGTCCGAGATACGGCTCAATTGAGGCAGACAGGGCTTGCGCCCGTCCTGCACCTTATACTAATTTTTGCAGGAATAATGTAGCATACAATAGTTTTAACCATCTGGAAGATTTTCGTTTTAGTGCCAGAGTAGCCACCTCACATCCCCACGGAATAACATTTCCTTGGGAGGCTTACGTTTCACATTTAATTACATCCTAGTCGTGTGACCTGCGTTTCCACGAAAGTTTACGCCATACAACCTACCAGGCAGGCTTAGGCCCTGGACCCGCATGATTTGTGCAGTGTTATTACGCAGTTAAGTTTATTTACAAGGGAAATATATGTAAGTTATCAAACTTCATTTATTATTTCAAGTACTGTCTTCGAGCATGTAGGTGCATGGGACCTCACCAGCTCGGAAACCATTAGGAGTGCTCTTAATAATTAAGAAACTATCGTGATCTTAATTTTTAATATCTAGGATTGGCGGGAAAAGGCACATAAGTCATAAATGTGTATTGTTGTATTCAACACTAAGTCAAAAACTTAGTCGAAGATATCGCGTGGCAATATACCGACATCAGCGAATGTATTTTGTAGTTGCTGCAGGAAAATATATTAACCCGTCTCTAGTAAATTAAAGTATTTAGACTTATGTACTTTTCCCTGCTGACCCTAGATATATGTTTTTTGTTAAGTTCACTACAATTAAATAAGGCACGCAGGTCAGCCTGTAAAAGGTCTTCAGTTTGTAACGGCCGTAAGATTAATCAGAATTGGGAAGCCGTAATACCCTTTCGCGGGGAGCTCATAATTATCAGATGCAGCTCAAGAAATAATATTACATCTAGGTGGTCGGCCACATTACCCTGAGAGCAGCAGTATCAACAGATGTCATCGACTATGGGCGACAACTGGCGACTATTCAGGTCATTTCCACCTCTGCTCGACATCCTAACTATCAAACACGCCGTCACTTCTCCTGAAACCATGGAAGTTTAGGCCACTCAACAGGCGAAACATTTTCAGTATCATTTACTAGACGCAGGTCCCTTAGTCTTAACGACATAATTTTAATTACATATGCCGACCATAAATTCCATACCAGCGAATAATAATTAATATTATATAGACCATCCATTTGGTCAGAACCAACCAACTTCCCAAGCAAAGATTTCATCCATCTGACAATATCTGCAGACCATACTGCGATAACATAGTTACTGTCTAAACATTCCATCCAGCCATTCCTACGAAATTGTCCGGCCAAATATTTTAGCACAGCAATATTATAAAGCCATTGCAACACCAACCCGAGAAGATGGCCGGACACAACTCCAAAGAACATAATTTGTAGTGTGCCCAAACGACCGCTCAATGGCTATGTGCTACTCCTGTATCGGGTTTTGGTTAACCAAGATGTGAAAGAGAACATAATAATAACATAAGGTCTAGCAGCCTTCCCACAAACCCTTAATTCATGCACCACAATTTTTAACAAAGAAACATATATGTAGGTTTCAATAAAAAATTACTTCACAGATGTTAAATTACAAGCAACTCATGTGAACTTAGTCCCAATATATTGGATCCTCTTTTTTTTTAAATAAATGAATAAATATTTGTAAGCCTTCAAAACATGAGTATTTTGACAGTATTTTGACAATCTCTTCTAAAAAAAAAAATGAAAAATTACACAGATTGATATTTGACAGACCATGTGCATTGGTAAAGGCTGTTCACGATAAAGTGAGCACTTTTGAAATCAACCTTAGAAAAAAGTCACTGTACATATTTTAATGGGCGCACTGAGCGACATGCGCCCAGTAAAGTTGGTAACGATGGAGACGAAAGTAGTAACATATCCTAACGTCGACTAAAAATTTTTTAGGCAACCTTTTGTGATAACTTAAATTATTTCTACTGCTTTGTGTTTTTTTTAATGAGTCGAAGTGTAAAAATTAGCAGATTTAAAAAATATTTACTTTTCTACTAATTTTACAGTTTCACTTGACCGACGAATGAAGAAGGCGATGAGGCCCATGGGAAAGACAATTTTACATAAGGTGGGAAAACTCACAACGTGCATATAAGTTGATCTTAAGCCGGGCTTTCAAATGTGCTTATTTTACCGTGAACAGCCTATAGTAAGAATAATTAAAACCAAGTTATTACATAAAAGAAAGGGCGCACACTAGACACACAAAACCAATTTGTTAAACCAAGTTATGTAATTTTGTTTTAGACCAAAAAACTTAATATTTATTTTATAGTTAAAATGATTATTTTTTTTTATATTTTAATTTATGTATATTTTATGAAGTGATGTTCTCAATACCAAAATCATTTAGAATGAGTGTTATATTATGTGGTGTGCAAAATGGCTTATCTTTACTATGAAAGAATGTAATCAGCAGCACAAAAGTGTTCCTGCAGGAAGCATCATCAACATCCCACAAAAGAGAAGCAGGTACATACTTGATGGCAGCAATCGCACAGAAGCGGGCACAGTCGCGAACCGCTACCTAAAATAAAAAAATAAATAAAAAAACGAAATCGGTAATAAAAGGTTTGACAAAAAGTGCACAAGGTGATCGAAAAAAAATACAAAACGTAAAACCAGTATTTACAGCGGCAATTAACGCATGATGTCTAACGATTAGAGAGAAACTATACAAGGAAATGTGCTTCAAGCCATTTTGAAGGTTTGAAGACGAAAGAAGGGCGCGTTCTAAATTAGCATGATGGAACACACAACTACTATTAAGTGATAGTTTCGATATGACAAACGAAATACATAAATAACAATTTCATTTTGTAGGCAGTCGCGATTAATATTAACTATAGCATGAAATAATATATTAACGAAACAAACTTAAAATAATCTTTAAAATACGAGCAACGACATAATATAAATATAATATAACAAAGTAAGCAAATTATACATACATACTCAAGCTAAAGTGCCAATGACACTGTCAAAACATTAAAAGAAATTAGTCATACACAGATAATATATTTTTCTCTTTTACCGATATAAATAATATTAAAAAAAAGGAATTAAGGAGTTCTGGAAAACCAAGCTTTGCCATAAAATGTCAGAAAATACACAATATTGATCACGACAAAGTAAGGCCGATAGTATATTTCCGGTGCCTAAGAATTTGAAAGGGGAGATACATTTTTGGGTATGGTGGGATTCTATGATAAGTTTATTTCATATTTCGCAGTCATAGCAGAACTGTTGAATTATCTGAAACGGAAAAATGTGGAGTTAAGTTGGGGCCCTGATCAAAGGAAAGCTCTTTGTTTATTGAAGGAAAAACTTCCGTCACCACCTGTTTTGACACGGCAAAACTTTTCAGAAAAGTATATTTTGCATGTTGATGCCGGTTCAGTTGCTGTAGGTGCTGTTACAAGTTAGAGGGCCTGTCGCGATCGCCGGTAGGTTATATAGTTTATTCGCTGGTCTGGTGGTATGGCTGTTATGACTTGTTGGTACGGATGGGGGAGCTATCGTACAAGGTTTGAAAGCACTAGGGCATAGTTCTGGACGGTGTCCAGTACTTTCTTGAAACGTCCAGAAGCTTCGGATGTCTCTGGAGCAAGAATGGGCTTTCATACTCCCAGAAATAATTGTCAATCTTGTTCTCAGTTCAGGAGCTCGTTGTAAAGAGTGTATCACTGTCTGATGTGAACACACGACACACTGACTCTATAAATTACTCTGTGTTGATATGTTGATAGTATGGCATGTGTCGTGTTGGTCATCACCTGCTCTGTTATTGATAGACAGACTTTTGAGTATAGGATGGGCAAAAATATATACTGAATGTCTTTCGTTGCGCTGCTGAACTGAAGAGATTCAGTTGCCTCCTTCCCATGTCGGTATAAATGCACTAACTTACATGACCCGTAATATTTGTATAGGCTGTTCACGGTAAAATGAGCACTTCTGAAAGCCCTGCTTAAGATCTACTTGTATGCACGTTGTGTATTCTCCCGCCTTATGTAAAATTATCATTACTATGGACCTCATCAGTTTATTCATGCGTCGGTCAAGTAAAACTGTGAAATTATTAGTAAAATAAATATTTTACAAATATGCTCATTTTTACACTTCGATGCAGTAAAAAAACCGAAAGAAATAATTTATGTAAGTTGTCAAATAAGGTTACCTAACAATTTTTATTTGTCGTTAATATACGGAACTACTCCCCATCCATCGTTATCAATTTTACTGGGCGCATGTCTCTCAGTGCGCCTGTCAAAATATATGCAGATAGGAGCAGAAACTGTTTTCTAAGGTTGATTTCGAAAGTGCTCCCTTTATCGTGAACACTATTTAAGAGTTTATATGAAATGTGCGGGAAACAATAATTCTAAGTCGTTATGGAATGGGTTCCTAGAAAACGACGACTTGTCTATTGTGGATAAGTGAACTGAGTAGTATTTTGTTAAAAAAATTTTTTAGAAAAAATAATAACCTGACCTGATTATCTGAAAATTAGGATGACGTAAGGCATGCATTACGCAAGTGTTAGGTGCAGTGGCGTGTGACGAACGGGCAGGAAAGCAGCGCGACGGGGGAAGCTAGTTGTGTAAACGGTACGCGCAGCTAAGATTTCGGCAATGCGACCACGGCCCGCTGCTCCAATACCTTTCTCTTCACACCTGTCAAATTTTCTGGTACACTGAACCGCGTATAATTGAACATTACTAATAGTCAGCTAGAAAAAACGATTCGATCATTCTTTTTGGCAATCAACGATAGTAAAGAAGAGACCACTTCTCTAACTTGACTTTCCACTCACAGACAGGCTTCAACAGGCCTGGTTCACTGTTTCAGGTTATGGCCAATACTTAATAATACGCTCCTCCTGCATATTCCAGAATATGTAAGCTGAAACTACACTCGAACCCTCGTGTCGCCATCATGAAAGTTAAAATTATTGTAATGTATGAAATTGTTTTTATTGTTTTCATTATGTGCCGTGATATTTGTCGGCTCAATTAAGCATTAAAATCAAAAAATGTATTTGTAAAAAAAACTTTACCTCAAAATATAAATAACAGAAACAAATCAAGAAATCATTCTTCTATTTACGTAATGAATTTATCCAATAATTTCATTTTCCATTTATTCGATCTAGGATTATCCGCAGCTTAGCGATTAAGAAGGAAAGAGCTAAAAAATGACATTTGTCAAAAATCTGGAATTTAGTATAATATAACTTTTTACAAATACCTCTCACGAGTTATACAAATCAACTAGCACCTTCATACACCTAAGAAAAGTTTTAATGTTTGTTAACTAACATTTATGATTACAGAATACCAAACAGAAATTAATATTATTAATTACGGAATATTATCATACTTTTTTCAGCTTAAGTAAAAAACAAACAGCGGTGGATTTAAATTACAGCATGAGCGCATAATGCCATCAAAAATACCATTATGGAAAAAACAGGCCAAAATATTTAATTTCTTTACAATATATAAGACGAACAAAATATACGGCTCCAATTTCACACTACCTCTCTACATGAAATTCATATACCTTCATATTTTCCCCATAAAATCATTCATTTTCACAAACACATGCAATTTATTACAGGATAAGCAGCATAAAAAACGAATAGCCCCTACAAAATCTACTAATTTAATATAAACTACTATAAATTTAAACATTTGTAAATTGTAAAATTTGTTTGAACTTTTTAATTTAAATAATTCTTTCAAATAAACATATGTGAGAGTTTTTGACACAATATTCAACATTGAAATAGATACAGTTTTAAATGTTTTGTCAAAACAACACTTATTTATAGATTATTTTGGGTTATACTACTGTAATTTTTCTATTAGAACAGTGTATTAATTATAAAGTTCTTCAACCACAGAATATATAAAAAATTGTTTTAAATCACGATTCTATGTTGGCTTATAGCAGATAGGGCCAGCCGAACCGACGCAAATTTCGGAGACAAGAAGCTAATTTCAAATAAACCTTTATATACCACAAAAACTTGATTCTCATTTAGCAATTTGAAATTATTTTCATCAATTATCTTTGCATAGCGATCTGGTAAAGTAATTTTGTACCTATCATATAGAAAACAATTTTTTTTGGCCGAATTTAGATACATAAATTTGAAAATCTGTGGCTTCATACCATTTATCAATTTCTAGATCCGGTAGTTTAGTCATTTCATATGAATTGTTCAACTTCTTGAGAAGTGCTTCCATTTTAGTTTGTGTTATTTAAATGGAAACAAATTTAATAAGACTGCAAAATTTTTTTAATTAAAAATAACATTAAAATTAAAATTATAAAAAATATTTTTTCTCTTTATAAAATATATTTCCGTATAGATAAAATGGAATCGATGCTTGAAATTGAAAATCTTAACACATACAAGCAGTGTAAAAAGTGTGGTGAAGTATTAAACATAGAAAGTTTTGTACCACATAGACACACAACAGGTAAGCATTTTAACATCTGTAAAACACGTTATAGTGAATATGCTAGTGGTCGTTATGAAATAAAAAAAAAGAGAAAGTAATGTGTGACTGTGGAAAATATGTTTATAGTGCATCTCTCAAAAAGCAAAAAAATGGTAAATCACACAATACAGCATCAGATAATTTAAACGACGATAATTATCCAACAAAAACATGTACATATGTAAAAATTGTTTTAGTGAATATCTTAAGAATTATCGTCTTAACAAGAAGTTAAATACAGCTTCCCAATCTTTTAAGCAGTTTTCGAGTTTTCCAATCATCATTATTTTATAATTTATTTACAAATTTTTATTTCTTATAAATAAAGAATTATCGCGACTACCAATCTAACAGTTGAGTTGAGCAATACGATAGTGAGGGATTTGAGAATTACAGCTAGAGGTTTTGAAATTAAATATCGGCACAGGTTAAGAAAAAACGAATTGATTAGAGCTTTTACAAATGAAGAAAGAAAAATAAACTTTGAAAATTTACCCTTTTCAAATAACAATATAAAATATAGAAAACCTAAAAAAACATCAAAGAAAATGTTCCCATTCTCTGATAATTTATTCGTTAAGTTTAGAAATAAAAGTAAGAGGATATCTGAATGGATAACAAAGAACAATTTTACAAATTTACCTTTATCAGATGGCAATATCAATAAATTATATCCTAAAGATAAAAAAGAGTTAAAAGAAATAGTTCCATTCTATAATAATTTTTTTGTTAACAGAAGAAATAAAAGAACCAATAAAAATTACTTAGTTAAAAAAAGCTTTTCAAGGTAGGATATCATCACATAACATTGAAAATAAGTTTAATTTAGTAAAGCCAGATCTTTTTTTAAATTCAGTCAAAAATAAGGTTTTTGAAGTAATACGCAACAATCTTAGAACAATTAGGGGGCTAAAAACTAACATTAAAATATATATCAATTGTCGTAAACATGAAAATAATCAAGTAGAATGATTTCCATTTCAATCACCCAATTATACAATATTGAAGGAGAGATTAAATGGATTTATAAATTCACAAAACAAGAAATAATTACACAGTTATCAGAATTTCAAAGAAAAGGCTCAGGATGGACTTCAGATAGAATAATTGGAACACAATTAGCAATAAATAAGTATAATTCATTAAATGGAGCAGCATATATAGAACTACCAGAATTTATTAAGAATAAAAAAGCATGCATAAATGTAAAGAATAATGATCAAAAATGTTTTCTTTAGGCAATAAAATTTGCATTATTTTCAGAACAAAAAATTCAGGTACAGTTAATAAATAAAAAAATATTGGACTTAATATTGATATATGAATATCCTATTAAAATTGATGATACCCAAAAATAGAATATCAAATTGATACATCTATAAATGTATACCGTATTGGAGATGAAGGTAAGAATTCCATGGTATATACACTTAAACTTACAAAAAAAAAGCACATGAATTTACATTGTTTTAAAGACTACAAAAATCTTCATTACTGTTGGATAAAAGATTTATCGAAAGTAATTTCAGCACAAAAAAAAAAACAATCAACAGCATAAAACTTATATATGTGATATGCGTCTTCGATTCTTTCCATCGCAAGAAAAATTAAATAAACATACAGAAGACAGCTCTAAAAATGATTCAGTAACAGTCCATATACCTTCTAAAGGAGAACAAATATTTGTCAAGAACTACAAACATACAACGAAGGTTCCTTTCACAATATATGCCGATTTTGAATCAATTCTAAAGAAAGTATAAACAGGTAAGCCAAATCCAAGGGAAATAAATAAATTTACCTTAATCAAAAAATATTCAGTTTTAACAGAGGACGATATTGATAATGGCTTTAATAAGGAGATACTTAAAGAAAGATATAATTTTACTAATGACCAAATAAATACCATTGATTTAAAGTTGAATGATGAATCATATACAACGAAATATCAATTACATGAAGCATCTGGTTTTTTCTATTATATTGTATCTAGTTATGGTGATTATAAGCCACCAGTAGTATATCAAGGTCCAAATGCGCATAAGATGTTTATACAATCAATAAAAAGGGAAGTAGACGAAATTGGAGAAATATATTCACAAACTAAACCAATGCATCTACTATCAAAAGAAGAAAGAGCGACATATAATATTTCTAAAAAAAATGTACTGTATGTGAATGTGAATATACAGAACAGAATAAAATAGTATGCCATTATGATCACATAAGTGGGAAATTCATCAATCCTGTATGTAATAATTGTAATCTACAATAAAAATGCCCAACTTTGTACCAATTTATTTCCATAATTTAGCTGGGCATGATGCTCATTTATTTATTAAAGAACTACGATATGAAGATAAAAATAAAGATTTAATAGCAAATAATGAAGAAAAGTTTATTACTTTTGGGAAACAAACAGAAAATTTGAAGATGAAATTAATACACATTTAAATTTATGGCCGGTAGTTTAGCTAAATCATCATCGAATTTAAGTAGATCAACTGAAACACACTCAAAAACATTTACCAAAAGATCAAGTAGATTTAGTAACTAGGAAAGTTGTTTATCCATATGATTATATGGACAGTTGGGGAAACTTTAACGAGTGAATTTTATAATAAATTTAATGAATCTGACATAACTGATGATGAATATGAGCATGCAAAACTTGTATGGGATCAATTTAATATTAAAAAATCTTGGTGAATACTATGATTTATATTTAAAAAGCACATCTATTCGAAAATTTCAGAAATATGTGTATGAATGCATATGACTTAGATCCTGCCTAGTATTTCACTACACCAGGATTATCTTGGGATGCAATGTTAAAAATGACTACACAACCATTAGATTTATTACACAAATAAGATATGAATTTAAGGATTGAAAAGGGTATTAGAGGCAGTATATCACATTGATGTAAGCATTATGTTAAAGCCAACAATAAATATTTAGATTATTTCAATCCAAATCAAGAGTCAACTATTTAGGATATGTCGATGCTAATAATTTATACAGATGGACAATGTCACAATATTTATCATATGCTGGTTTCGAATGGGAGAATTAAAAAGCAATTAATTTTTACAATAAACATATTAAATTTGCATCGTGACTCAAAATATGAATACAAAATAGAAGTTGATTTAAAATATACACAATAACTGCATAATTCGCATAAAGATCTTCCATTTTGCCCCGAAAATAACATAGTTCCAAGGAGAAATCAATCCAAATTGCTAACAACTTTACATTAAAAAAAAAAGAATGCAATACACTATTGTAATTTAAAACATTGTCTAAATAATGGATTAAAACTTACTAAAATACATAGAATATTAAAGTTAAATGAGTCTGATTGGCTTAAAAAGTATATAGATTTGGATACAGAGATGAGAACTAATGCTAAAAACGACTTTCGAAAAGATTTTTATAAGCTAATGATTAATTCTGTGTTTGGTAAAACAATGGAAAATATAAGAAACAGAGTGGATATAAAACAAATAGCAAATGAAGAAAAATGTGAAAAATTAAATGCAAAACCAAATTTTAAGAACAGTGCTGTATTTAATGAAAACCTTGAAGCTATACATATGGACAAAACATACATGAAATTTAATAAGTCAATTTATGTTGGCATGCCAATTTTAGACATATCGAAAGAATTTATATATGATTTCCATTATAAAGTGATGAAACCAAAATATGGCAATAAAATTGAATAATGTTATCAAGATACCGATTCGTACATTTATAACATAAAAAGTGGCGATTTTTATGACATGAAAACAATTATAGAAAAATTCGACATGTGATTACCCAAAAGAGAATATATATATATAAAACATGCCTCAAATAAATAAAAAAGTTACCGGAAAAATGAAAGACGAATGTAATGGCAGAATAAAGAAAGAATTTGTTGTTTTAAGAGCAAAAATGTATGCTTACAAGGTTAGTGAAAAAGAAAACAAAAAATCTAAAGGAGTAAAGAAATGTGTAGTCAATAAAATCATATAATTTGATGGCTATAAGAATTGTTTGTTTAAAGAGAAAATATAATACAACACAATTAATTTAATAAGAAGTGAAAAGCATGCATCTATTATCAACTTTAATATCAAACTTAGATTTAATAGATATTCTGTTTTTCACATTATATGATGTTAACTTAATGTTGTTTGCTGAACTTGAATCGATTGAATTTATAGCTTATTTTAAAGATTCAATATCACATTGGCTCCTATGGATATTTATAACTTTGTTTTTACCAATGCCACGACTCATTTATTCAATGGTCATTATAGTATTATTGCCTATATTTGGAGTCTAGAATTTTGTATGGAAACTAACTAATGCAATTGATTTTTTCACTATGGATGATACCATAATATTGCTTCGTCTTCAGTATGAAATAATATTTGTCAACTTAAATACTTTATTATCCATTCATTTCAAAACTTAGTGTTATTAAATGAGAAAGCAGCATGCAAAGCAGACGATGCTGCGCAAAGTTAATGTGGGTGTCAGTGTTTTGATTTCTGAAGAAAACTCTAAGAATAAAAATATATTGCCTGATGATATTAGAGGGGTAATTTGGGAAAACCAATTTAATGAACTATTTTATTTATAAGTCAGGATGGTGAAATTTTAATAAACTGTATGTTTGCTTAAACAGTTTGAACCAAGCCAAATATATCATGATACAAAATTATTTTGAGGGCGGTGTTTAAAAATTAAAAGTTAAAAGAAAAAATTGCATACTTTTATTAATAATACTGAGGAAATGGTCCCCTTTAGATCAATGTGAAGATGAATCTTAATTGTATTTGATGATGTTATTTCAGGCAATTAAGACATAGTTCGCGAATATTTTACTAGAGGAAGGCACAAAAATATTGATGTTTTTTATTTATGACAATCACATACAAAAATACCAAAGCAACTTGTGAGAAACAATGCGAATTTTCTAGGTATATTTAGACAAGATGATACGAACTTGACACGTCTTTAATGATTTTGTCGGCGGGGACATGTCTATGAGACATTTAAAGGGATTTGTGCAAGGTTTTGGGGCAAAGACTATGGTTTTATAACAATATATCTGAGCAGAAAAATTGATAATGGGAAGTATCGAAATCAAATAAAAGATTTTATATTTCAACTCTATCTCTCTCTCTCTCTCTCTCTCTCTCTCTCTCTCTCTCTCTCTCTCTCTCTCTCTTGTGAATTGCATACAAGAATATATATAATTTAATAGTGCATGTATCTCCATTTAATAGTATACATAATATATATATATAAATACTATTAAATGGAGCTAACTTGGTACTTGAACGGCAAGGTCACTAAAAATAATAATATAAAAACTGAACATACTAAAAATCGGCGATTAGTTCAGAAAAGTATATACTCGACATGTAATTCTTAAATACCAATAATACAAAAAAATGACCAATGGAAGAGAAGGAATAATAAATGAATTATACAAACCTGCCGAAAAAAATTTCCAAGGAGAAAAGTAATTTAATAACATATTGATGATTTATGGAAAATCGATCTTGTTGAGGTGGATACTGGTAATTTGAAAGGTATATCACATAATAATGGATACTATATTAGTTAAAATAAAACAACATAATTTTCAAAGTGATGCTGGTTTAGACTTTTATAATAAAATATTCAAAGAACTTATGCAAAAACATAACATCAATCATTATTCTACATTCAGTAAACTAAAAACCAGTTGTGTGGAATGATACAATCATACAATGAAGAACAAAATGTGGAAGAAAATAGCTTTGAATGGCAATACAAATGAGCAAATATATTAGATAATTTTGTTAAACAATACAACACAAAGCACAAAAACATTGGAATGAAACCAAATGAAGTCAATAAAAAAATTAAGACAACAATATATTGCGAACATGTTTACTAAACATAAATACAATATTGGCGATATCGTCTGCATGAGTAAGAGTAAATGAACCTTTGAAAAGGGATACACAGCTAATTGGACAACAGAATTATTTACCATTGTTGAGGTTTTAAATTATAATGAACCCACTTACAAACTGATAGATACCAATGGTGAAGAAATAAAAGGCAGTTTTTATGAATTCGAAGTTATGAAAACCAACTATACAAATGAATATTGGTTGAAAAAGTCTTAAAAACTAAAGATAATAGCATTTATGTAAAATGGTTAGCTTTTGATAACTCGCATAGCTCTTGGATTAATAAAACAGATGTTTTGTAAAATAAAATATTATGTATTTATCTTTTCAAAAATGCAACATAAAAACGTGTTTTTAATGCTTGTTTAACGTATAAAATGTTTTCAACATTCAATCAATGCTCGCTCATTGTTTATTCATCATTTGTTTGTCATTCTTTTTGTCATTCATTCAACATGCATTTCACATATTATTTTTTAAAAAATAGCAATACTCCTGTGGCGAATTCCCTGCCTCTTCACTGCGCCAAAATTACAACATCTTTCCGATGAGGAGACAAGAGATTTTTTGCACTCTATTCCTACTGTGTAGCATCTAGACAATAGGAGTAGAGAGAATTTTTGCCTCAAATTTGGAATGGTGAATATGGGGCCCAAATATCCACAATATTAAATTGTCTGCTCAGACCAGGGGATCGAACCCCCAACCTTTGCATTTCAAACCAAGCACCATGCCGCTTGAGCCATGCGACAGGGCGAGGAACGAGCTGATTAAAACTCTCCAAGAGCTGTTTGCTGCATGTTTTATAGACTGTGCCACTTCCGTGATAAGCTTCTTACTGCTGCGGTAAGAATGAGGAGGAAAAATATGTATGGCACGAGTGTGCGGTGGTCACCGAAGTAGATAAAAGAATAGTTAATCTTTATATTTTACGAATATTCCCATTGTAGTCACCAAACATCATCATATTCAGATATTATATATATTTTATTTTAAAAGTTAAATTTTCACATCTGCTAACATCAAAAGGATCACTGTGGTCTATTTTTTGTCCCCTTAATGACTACATCATTATGTGAAATACAATTAATAGTAACTATTTTATAAATGGTACAATACATCGAAAAATTAAGAAATTTCAATTATTATCTAAGTGAGAAATATTATTATTGGTTCTATTCTACTTTGCAGATAAATAAAATATGTGATTTATTTAAATTTTGTAATTTAACTTCTAATTCTTTATCAGTATTTTCTTTGCTTTTTTCAACTTTAAAATCAACAAGTTTATCACAATAAGTCCAAACTGTTTGGCTAAAATTTTGTAATTTAACATCTAATTCTTTATTGGAAAATTCTTTGCTTTTTCCTACTTTCATGTTAACAAGTGTATCACAATAATTCAAAACTAATTGGTATACATTTTGTAATTTTGTAGCTATTTCTTTGTGAAAATATATTTTATTGACTGCATCTTTTATATCAACAGGGTCAGCCATATTATTGATTCTACGATTTTGAAGAGAAACATACTCTGTTGCATAAACAAAAACTTTGCTTATTTGCTCTCATAAAGCAGAAAAAATGATACTATATTTTGATTCTATTTATGTTTTTAAATCAGAAACAACAGTATTGTATTTTGAATCTATGTCATTTTTTTAAAGCATAATCTGCTATATGTATATCAAAATATATTTTATTGACTACATCGTTATTATCTACAGATTCATTTATATTAACAAGTCTATGTCCTAGAAAAGAAATATAAGATTTTGTAAAATCAAAACAAGTGGTTAGTTTACTTTGTAAAGTAGAAACACTCGAATTGCATTTTGAATCTACATATGTTTTTAAATCTTCAACAATATTGCCAATGTCTTCATTTAAAGATTTGATCAATGGTTTCCCAAATATATCCATCATTTAATAATATAGAAGTTATATTGTGAAACTTAAAACATCTCGAAAAAAGATGTGATACAATTAAACATAGATGTCCTTATAAAACTGAATTAAAATTATGAATTCGATCATCATTGTAATAAATGTTTCTATTATTGAAGCAAGCAATAAAATTAGTTAAAATATTACCTCCAAATTAATCAAAATAGTAACCATAATTTTTCTTTAAAATAGCAAACCCAGTGAGTGCCTGGATTTTTTTAAATGTCAAAATAAACCACGGCACATTCATTTTAGTGCATACATTTCGGTAATTTGTCAATCATACAAACACTTCTGAAATACTTAATATTTAATAGTTTGAAGTATTTATCGATATCAGTATTAGATAATGGAGCTGAATTTTTTTTTTTGGCCTTCCTCTTTTTGAAACTAATCCTTTTCCAGCCATCATTTCCATTGCTAAATTATGTCTTTTTTGTTCTTCTAAATATTTTTTATTTTTACTAACTTGATCAACACTACTGTAAATTGTGCCTGCTGCTGTCGCTAAACCACTGATTGTATCTAAAGCAGCAGGTACGAGGAGAAAATTCCTACATGATGTAAATCACTTCCAGATTTTTCATTATCCAACTTTTTGATTGTTTGCACTGGTAAAGTTAGTTTGCAGCTTTTAATTCTTTCAGTTTTTTATTTCTTCTCGCAATTTGATCATCTGTTAAAAATTTATCAATATCCAAATCTTTTAATTCCTCAAAGGGAATATCGAAAGTTATATTTGGTATCTTAATTAATAAGATATATATATATATATATATATATATATATATTGAATAAAACATTTTAATTTCCCATCCTAATTTTCTTTTTGTAAACATAATTGAAGCAACAGCAGCAGAAGCAATTTTTTCTCAAATTGGAGTGTGTTTGTTTCACGTAATTTCTTTTGCTTCTTTTTGTAAAATTTTATCAGCAATATGTCTAGCTTCTAAATCTTTATGGTCTCTATAAAAATATCATGATATTTGCATGCTTCATCTAATTTATTTATGCCTATGTCGCCTCTTGCCAACCTTTCATTTAATTTTCTAAATGGGCGACAAATTTAAATTATTTCATGCCAAATTTATAATGCCTTTGCCGTGGTGTTCTGAATTCTAAAATGAGTATGGAATTACATTTAAAACTCTTATAAGACAAGGAATTCCTTTTGGATTATTAACAAAAAAAAATCAGAAAATGTATTGTTCAAAACATTCATTATGCTTACTTTTACATTGTAATAATTGATATCACTAGCAGTTTTTCATCAACAATCATTAAAAATCTATGGATTCAATTTCTAACATCATCCATCCAAACATATTCTTTCGGCAAATTGTTGTGTTTTTTATACCTACTCCAGATCTACGAGTTCTTAGAGAAATCTTTTTTCTGGTGTGTTTGACGCTGATCTTGATGTTCCCACAAAATCATCATAAATCAGTTTAATTATATTATTGTACTTCCAACCTCCATTCCAAGGTACCTTTTTATTAGGATTATATTCTTGGAATGCAGCATTGGTTGTTTAAACAATTTTTGCAATAATTTTCATAATCCTCATAACCAAATTTATTCTCAAGGGCTAGTTGTGAATTTTCTGTTAACGAATTACAAAGTCGTTGTGTTAATTCATATTCTTTACTTTTAACAGTAATTTTATCATTGTCTATCTTTACTTGTGTATCACCAATGTAAACAATTTTCCTCACTCTACATAAACCAAAAATTTGTTCATAACATTGATTGTTTTAGAAATTTCTGCTCCTCGATTTATAGTAGACACTGCACGTGGTAAATTTTTCAGTGCTGCAATTCCCATTTGCTCTTCCAAATTAGGAGATTTTTGTTCTGAGAATAATTCTCTTTCTTCTGGTGTTGGCGGATAATCTAAATTTTTTGGCACTACAGGAACTAGTGTTGTTAAATTAAGAATTTCTTCACTTATTTTTCATTTTTTAATAGCGATATTTCGTAATTCGTCAATTAATGGATTCTGCCATTTATATATTATATACTTTTTTACTTATGGGTTATAAAAGTATTGAGAGCTCTGAGAGTCAAACTTCCCCCCCCCCTATTTATCAAACTAGGGGGAAATTTAAATGTTTACAATAATATAATTGAATTTGATATTCCTATAGGAAATGGCTTTTCTTTTCCAAATTATGCTTATGTTTATGAGCAATTTAGTATACTAAAGAGAGATAAAGTTGAAGCTGATGAAGAATATGATAAATCAGATAATATTGATGTTTGTTCTAATTTTTTTCCTTTTCAGTTTTCTAGAGTAGAAATTTCAAATCATGGAAATATTGAAGCTGTTGATAATCCAGGTATAACATCAACAATGATGAATGCTTTATTAAGATCACCAATTGAACTAAATTATTTAGAATTCACTTGTATTGATAATCTGTATCGAGATAAATCTGTTCCTAGTTATATAGCTGATGAAATTAAAACTGTTTCTAGTAATAAAACAAATGAAATATTGTATCCGCTGAGATATGTTTGGTTTTATTCGATATAACAATGAGAATGATTGCAAATGTGGCTATAAAATTACTTATTTTGTAATTCATCTAATGACAACTGTTTATTTCTTTATGAAACCTTAGATAAAGATAATAAAGTTACGAAACATCGTCCTGATCCTGGTAAAATTGTTATTGTAAAATTACAAATTATGTGGTATATTGTTAAATATGACTCTAACACAGCCATTGCAAATAAAAGAAAAATATACAAAGATCCTAAAATACATATTAGTTTTGATTATTGGCAATTTTTAGAAGAATAAGTTCCTAATGATTTACCTGTTTTTAACTTTATTAAAAAAGATCAGTTTAATAATTTAAAATTTGAAATGCCTCTTATTACATAATTGTAGATTTTCAACTTAAAAGAAGAAATCATGCTGAACAGCATAAACACGCTACCATGATGGATCACTGTAATGTGAATAATATTTATGATAAAAACAGCAGAAATTAAATATTTCCTAACGAAAACTGGAATCGAGGCATTGGAAGTGGTGTTTATCTTAAACAATTACTTACTAATAATGATTTTAGAAATTCAAAAACCAAACTAGATACCGGCTATAGTAATAACGAACTTTATTATAAACCAATTGTAAGCTTTGGTGACATTAATTACTATTCATTTTGGGGGCGAAGACCGTTATATGTTATAGAGTGTATGTATAGAAAAACCACTATAGTTAAAGAAAAAAACAAACTTTAAAATTTGTGTTGATTTTAATAAAAAATTTCATGCAGGTACTATTTGTAATGCTATTTTAATTAGTAAACGGAATTATACTTATGACTATTTGAAAGAAATAATTACTGAAGATATATAAATTTTTAATATTATTAAATGGAGGAATCCACAAATGGTATAAATAGTTTAAAATTATTTTTTGAGCTTATAGTCAAGTGGTCATGTTTAAAACTATTAAATATTTTTAGATATATAGATGAATTGTTCGACCAAATAAAAACCTTTTTTCATACTTCTAATTAAATTTTTTCTTTGTAAATAAAAATTCCTTTGTTACCTTGCAGTTTGAATAGAATTTTTTAAGATTGTGTCCGTTGTGAGCCACGTACCTATAAAATTAATGATAGTGTCTCTGATGAAGTTAGAGAATTAGTTTACAAATTTCATTCAAATTTACAAAGTTTACAATTAACGCTCTTAGAAAACATTGACGATAAATATGTACTTAGTGAAATAAGTGTCGACCTAGAGCATATAGAAGAAGTTTTTAAAAATTAGTAGAACTTCGATAACGATGATTTCATTGAATTAATAAAAAATTATTTAGTTTCTCGATCAGATTCATCATCTGCATCGTAATAAAATTCATCACAATCATATACGTATTCTGCAGGTGGAAATCCATAGTAATCGAAATCAGATATGTAATATGCAACTTGAACTCCATCGCCGTCGACCTCATCTTCGTGTTCTGCAATTGGATTTTCTAAATCATCTGAAACATCTTAATCATAACCAGATTCATAAGAATCAGATAAGTGATCTACAATCGGAAATCCCTCATAATCTGGAACTAGAATTCCCTCGTAATCGTCTTTGTGTTCTCCACTTAGAAATATGACGTAATTCTCTGAATCATAACCAGATTCGCTATCTGTGTCTGGAAGTCCATTTATTTTGAATTTATTTAATATGGCTATTTATAAGATATAAATTATATAAATAAAAATATTTTTTCCATTCTAGAAAACGGGAAAATTTGCTGGAAAAACGAGAAATTTTCATGTTTTTTCCTTAAATTTTGATGTTTTTTTAATTAATACAAATCCTGCACGACGATTTTGAAAAAAATTGAAAATTTCGCTCTTCTTTTGGCTTAAATTTGCTTGTTTTTGAGAGTTCATTTTTAAAAAAATTTACAGCATAAATTTTGCCTCAAAAACCTTGATTTTAGAGCAAAAAACCACGATATTTCGATGAAAATAAGGGGTAAGTCAGGATCGGTACTATACATCTACTGTCAAATTTGACAGGAATTTGCTGTGTAGTTCCCGAGATATAACGGAACAGCTTAACTTTTTCAATTTGCACTATCTACCAAAATAATCGGCAATGACATTATCACTTACTAAATTCAGTGACTATGCCATGCACTGCCAGAGTACTAAATATGGTGTAAATCAGATATCAAGATACAACATACTGCCTTAAATTTAAAAAAAGCCTGCTATTTTGGAAACAAGTAACTGCGGGGATTGAAAACTATGGAATTCTTATGTCCTTACCAAACACTTAATGTGGACCTAGTTTGGTGAAATTCGGTTGTTGGGTTTTAAAGTTAGTAGCGTGGGACTTAGAAACCAGGCAGACATTCGGGTGACTGCATAAACTTATCTTTCCTTCGGAAAGTAGGCTTAAAAATAGTATTAAATATTGAAAAAAAAATTTGATTTTCGCAGCATACGAAGTCTTTCCAAAAGTAATTTTCGTTTTAATACTGTTTTGTTGATTATCTATTGAGATAATGCTATGGCATTGGGTCCTATGGTGATGGGTCCTTTTTCATCTGATGTTCTGTAATTGCATTACAAACATTATATCAACATTGGATATTATTAATACACTATAAATAAAAAGTGTTTGTTATGCCTTTTGCTTGCTTTATTGTTTAGGTATTTTTAAAACAACGATCCTTTAAAAATAAAGAAGTCTACAATTATTTCTGTGATGTCACCCGACTTCCATCTTGGAAGTCACTGACCTTTGATCCCTGACTCACGAACTTCAACCATGACCTCAAAAAGAAAAATTATCGCAAACAAATACAACATTCTTAAAAAAAATTCCAAAAAATTCTAAAAAAGTCAAAATAATTCTTAAAAAGGAACCACCCCGAAATTTTCTGTTTTCCCCGGAGAATATGAGGCTGATCAGCGACCCAGGGTCAGGGATCAGCGAACCAGGTGACCATGGGTCAAGGCAAGCAGACTGGTCAGGACTTTTGACCATTTACATTGACCTTTAACCCAAAATATCCAAAAAAAATAATTAAAAAACATCCATAAACAAATCCCCCAAAAAATATTATAAAAAATTATTTAAACATTTTAAAAATGTATTTTCTATGGTTCCCCCTCACCCTCTCAGACAAACAATTAGTCAACGGGCCTCCACCCCCCTCGCCTATACCCAGGCAGCAAGCATATTACATTAATAACCACCACTGCCATATTAGAATCTAGTGACATTGACCCCATGACCTTGAATGTCATTTGAAAACATTAACTCGAGTCCCGATCTGACGGTGCTACATTGACTATCATCATAGGCATGCTCGTGAGTGAGCAGTACGAATGGTGAGTTATCCAACATCTGTTCGTTTTAGCTCGAGAATTAGTCGGTCAATAGCGTGTCAACCAACAGTGGTCATGCACTATATGGCAAATGGCTGATTCTCAACACGCATGCGATGAACATGACTGATTATCTGCATATACAAACGAATATATTCATGCCTCATACAGTTTGCGAACGAATGTAATCCCTATCATATGGACAGGGGTATAAACCGAAAGAGTATGAGAGATTGATGGCAATATTGTGAAAAGATCGATGTTTCGAGCAATCAGTGATTCGGTGGATCGATGGACCAGATTGGATTCGATCGATGGATCAGTGGATTGGATTATATTAGTGGATCGATGAATCAGTGGAATGGATTGGATCGGTGGATCGATGGATTGTTGGAGCGAGTCATGGGTCAATTGGTCGAGGTCAAAGGTGAAGGTCAACTGGGTCCAACATGATGGTTGGGTGATGTCATAACATGGTGGGTCTCATCAGTCGATTATGTTGTGTTGACCGATGGCAGGAATGTTTGTGTAGCATGATGATCTGGACTATACATTTGCTTGGAACACTTGGGTTAACATGGATGGTATGATGGTATGATTGTTATGTTGGAGTGACATGTTTTCCAGTGGTGTGGAGAGGATGTGTGTGTCGGTGAGTCCTTTACTGCTAAGGTATGCTTGAGTTGAATTGTTTGGTATATGTAGTCAGTGTATTTTGACTGGTGTGAGTTGGCATAGTGGATGGTATGAGAAGAAGTTGTGTCACTGGTATGGCTTGTGTGTTTGCTTTGCATGGTCTGTGTGGAATGACCCCAAGGTTTTGGGTCAATGATCCCACTTACCTGCTCTGGCTGAAGATTGACTTTTTTGGCGAGTCCTATTTTGCAGCTGGGGAAAAAGGGACTTTTTTTTTACGGAAAAGGGAAATATTTTAGGGAAACAGGGCAAATTTGACGCTTTTTTGGGGTTAAAACATGCGATTTTTGGATAAAAACAAGTGACTTTGAGAGAAAAACAGGAAATTTCTAGGAAAAACTGGAAAATTTCAAAATGATTTTCTTGACTATGGGCTGCATATCCTGAATCCTTTCAAATGAGGTAACTATGACCTACTACTTCGAATCCTTAAGTTCTCTAATGATCGATACAACCCCTTTCATGTTCGAGTAATCGCCACCTCTTTGCTTATCGACCAAAATTTCGATCCTGTCTACAAGTTTATTCGGGTCTTCGGTAAACATGTTGTTAGTATTCTCGACATCTTACACCTTCTTCGCATCACTTGTCGAAGGAAATTCGCTGGTGAAATGTGTGGGAACATCGACGGAATAATGGTCATCTTCAACACTCTTACTGGCATCATAGTCATCAACAGTGCTGTCTTCGTGATCGTCACTTCCTCTTTCAACCACAATATCAAGTTAACTTTTCTTTGTTGCAGGAGGCGTATGCTTATCAGTATTAAGAGTAAATGGTCGTTTATTTTGAAATTCGACGACTTCACACGAACGTGATGAAAATGTACATTCCCCACAAAGCGACTAAATAATTCCGTCTTTAGCATTATCTGTCCCGCCATAATCATCTGTGGAAACAGTACACACCGATGTAGCAGGAGGTATTGTCGGCAACACTTGCTGATTACCAGTAAACGAACCCTTGGAGATATCAGTTTGTTTCTTCATGGAATCTTCTTCGTGCGAAAAGGTCTCTTCATACAGGCCATTCTCTCATGCCACCAAGTATTACAGATTTTGCTGAAGATCTTTTCACAGAAGCGACACTGATTGCGACACAGTGATTCAGGCAATGACTCGGATGGACCGGCTGGAAATGTAAGTACTGGAGCTAAAGAATAAGATAACATGGGCATTGGTGTCCTAGGCACTGCAGCCGAAGAAGTCGATGGTACTGCTGGTACCACTCCCAAAGAAGTCGATGGCACACCTATAGCTACCATTAGATCTGTAATACCCGAATATATCGCAGCTGCAGAATAAGCCTTTGATGTGAAGCTGCAGAAGCTAGCCGAGAAGATGTATCTTTCATGGGAGCTGCTTTCGATCTAAGTCTCTCAGCTGACCACCCTACTGCATACAATATACGAGTATGGAAGCACTATGATGTCATATTGACTTTGAAACAATCGTATTAAACAACTAATACTTTGTTCGAACACCGATCAGCCAATCACGGAGTTGTCGCGTGACTGCAGGTGACCAACTGCGTGAAGGCACTGAGACATCACATTCGGTAGTAAATCTCTGACTTCTGCCAGACCGATCCCTCACAAAACTTACCCATGCATGATGCCTAAATGACTCCAAAATGGCTCCACCAACACCACCTTGACACTTAAATGACCCCTAAATGATGCCTAATGACCCTTAATGACTCCTGATTGCAGTGCATGCAGTGCTTATTGCAATGATGTTTGTTGTGCTGATTGTGGTGCTGACCTCTAAATTACCTCTAATGACCCCTAAAAGACCCTTGCTTGTAGTGTGTGCGGTGTTGATTGTGGTGATGATTGTAGTAATAAGTGAGGTGAACATAAGTAAAAAAATAAAATAAATTTCCACCATTTTAAAATAAAATTATATAGTCTTACCAACAAAACTGAAAGTTGTACATTTTACTCAATAATCTCGCTTAAAATTTTTTTTATATATCCAGGTCCCTCAGTATATTTCATCACTTTATGGGTAAACTGTATTTACACTTCGCATTAAAAGTGCCTAGAACTACAGCAGGTTCCCACTACGTTTCGCCATTGGTTGATGCACAACTTGGACTTTGTGCTGAACTAATACAGCACTATGACAGGTCACCACAATGCTTCCCAAGTGTACGTCCATACCGATGGGCCTTCCCATACCGATGGGCGCTCCCGTACCGATGGGCGTTCTGAACATAGGCGAAAACCATATTGTCGAATCGGCACAGGCATCAGCCAATAGGCGACGATGCAAGTCGTGGCTCCATAATCATCGAGGTCAAAGGCAGCCGTTCGTATACACAATTCATCTTCGTCGTATGGGACCACTCTGAGAAAACCTACATGTGCATTCGCGTCAGAACGAATAACAAATATAATTTCACAATTGTGAGAAATAAAAGATATAAAAAGAATTTCTTTTTTCAGGATATGGTTGTGGGTTAATATATATTTTTTCTTTCCAAATTGTCCAAACATTACCAATAAAAAGGTAAAAAGATTATCAAAACAACTTAATCAATTTGAATTGATTACAAAATTGAATAATTTGGGCTTGATAAAATTACAATTAATTGACCAAAGAAAGTGCCCTAAAAAATAAACTTATATAGTGTTTCGTCTATGAAACCTACCCCATATTCTCTCTAGTCCAGTCCTCACACCATGGTAAACATAGTTTAGCCAACCACCCCCAACAGTTCATGATGACACATGTAGAGGAAACTCTGTAATGGAAGTGCTGATTTTCTTGTCTGCGAATTCACAGCCCGATGACGTAGTGGAAGTGTCACACCATTACCATGCAACACCGACCAAGTGCAGACGATGGGATGTAGATTGGGAGAGGGGGGCCGGAAGACTTGAGGCATGGTACACTCGATTTTTTTTACCATTGAACCTTTTTATATGACTTATATGTACTTTACATTCCTTGAGTGTAAATTGCAGCTGCACAACCAGAAGCATAGCATGTATTTTTAACGCAATATCTTAAATGGTCCATTCCACTCCGGTGCCAACTTTGAGTTAACATAATAAACTTTACAATTTAAAAAGTGTAAGTGAACCATAACCAAATCACCAGTACATGAAGTGGAATCTTTACATTGCACATTCACCTTGTATTAAATTTTTTATTGCGTATAATTAAATCACATGACACTTTTTACCAAATCTTAATTTGCTACATTTTCCACACAAAAAGGGTGCAATGCCCAAACATTAAGTAGGGGATGTAATAACTTCCTACCAAAGATAACCACTGCAGGTGTGTGTTTATGAGCACTGTGCATACCATTATTAAAACAAAGGATCAAATTATACAAACTCACGTCCCATTCTTTTTGTGTCCCTAACTGTAAACAACGCAAAGGAAACTTAGTATTACGGTTGACTCTTTCAACCAAGATATGTTGTGGATAATACGGTGAATTATTTATCATCTTTACTCCCCAAATGAACATTAAATACAGAATTCCTGTGGGAAAAAAAATGTAGTGTTATCGGTAGCAACAAAAACTGGTGACCCAAAAATACAAAATAATCTGTGTAAAATTACTTTACAAATTTAAACGGCTTTGATAATCATTAACAGAAAAAAGAAACAAATCTTACTAAAACTATCTACAGCAACTAATATGTATACGTAACCGGACTTGCTATGTGGCAATATACCCATTATATCTGATTGCACCTGCTCCCATACAAAATTTGCAGCAAAACTAAAATATTTCCCTTCTCGTTTTTGATTCTTTGGTTTACCACGCTGACACGCATCACATTATTTTACCCATTTTTCAACTTCTTATATTATAACAGGCAAGGTAAAAATTCCAATTGCATGGGAAATAAATATATTTATATCCACATGATCTCCGAAAAATGACTCCTGATATTATCTATAGACCATGAGTTTAACTTTTCCTGCACAAAAACATGAAATTTACCCTTTTTGTCCATTCCCCGACAAAACCTTTATGAACAGTGTAACCTGATGTTCTACAATATACATACTTTGCTGGCATTCTACATCTTTTTCCTGATGTTCCTTAATGTCAACAAAACGCCTGGAAATTTTTGCATATTATTGAGTAATAATTTATTTTCTACAAAGATTTCCGTATTACATTAATTTCATTTGCATCACATACAATATATATTATCAACTTCAAATTCATCACTACATAACATGCGCAAAAGAGCTTCGGTGACTGATTTTTTATTTCCTTTTATATGGTGCACCTCAAACTTGAACCAGACTATTTTGACAAATCAACGTGCTAAATGACAAACAGGTTTATTGGATTTCAAAAGCCAACTTAAAGCTTGGCTCTCAGTAAATAACTCGAACGGCGTGTGGACTAAATAGTCCGAGAAATATTCCATTCCCCAAATACAAGAAAAGTATTCTTTTTCATATATGGTATATTTTCTTTCTGCGGCTGTTAACAACTTACTTGCACAAGCGATGGGGAAAAAATGTCCATATTTATTCTAAGTACGGCTCCTAATGCAACCGAAATGGTATCACAATACATATTAATTTTTTCCTGAACATTTGGTAATTACAAAACTGGCAGCTGAATCAACATGTGTTGAATTTTTTTTACAGGTTTTGATGCTCTGATCCTCACAAGTTCCCCCCTCCCCACTTTTCAAAAAATTTAAAGGTTCTGTGATAAGGGAAAAATTCAGTATGAACCTACTGTAAAATGCGACAATTCCAAAAAAACTGCAACCACCCCTATGGTCTTGAGCACATGACAATTTACAATAACTCTAATTTTTGTTTGGATCCATGCATAGTCGACCATCGACTATAATAAAACCTAAATATCTGAAGTGTTGTTTTGCCCAACTTATTTTATCGAGATTAACAGTCAATCCTGCTTCCTGCAAAGTGTATAATACGAGACGAATGTGTTCAAGATGAACCTCTATAGTGTTACTATACAGGATGGGGCTGAAATCGACCAACAAACTTCGTGAGGTGATTCCATATGCAAAATCAAGTGGCGAATATAAAGGACACTTTGCACCCAAACTAAATATTAAGAGCGAAATAAGTCCCCGAAAATGGAGATTTTGGAATGTATTTCTGCGAAATATCGGAAACCAGGTGAGATGAAATTACAACTCGCAGAACGTTGTTTTATATTATCGGGATCTTCAACCTTAGAGCAAATTCACAATAATAATACTCTCAATTACGAAAATAACAGTGATGGCCACCCTCTTACTGCCGAAAACGTCGTTACCAACGGGAATTATGAATGCTTGATGCTGGTTTATTGAGCAGTATGACCTACGAAACAAAAATGGTCCCTTTGTTGCAACTGCCTAGGACCCACCATTTCCATCTTAAACGCACACAAATATTTCCCTACATTCTGCTGCAGCAAAAGACAGAATCATAATTTGGCAATATGCCATACATGTGTGTATGGTAAGCGGCTGTTTACACAGTACAGACTATAGTGGAGGATGTTTATTACGTGCTCTACACAACCATTACCATGCATTAAGAAGCCTACGATATGACATCCGACAATGTATTCCAGGCAACAGTCGGTGTGAGAATCCCTACACGAAATATTAGTATTGCCTACATGCCTGGAAAAGAGTACTGTCACTGCTGTGTACAATAAAGCCTATTGATTTATGCACCTGGACATGTATCGCAACAGCCGAAGCTTTATGTATGCGCGTTTTGTACGAAAGCGTTGGTCCTAGGCAGTTGCGACTAAGGCCCTGTGTGTTACCTAGGTCATAGTGTTAAATAAAAAAAGCATAAAATGTGAACGAGTCTTGACTTTCATATAAACATCTAAAGTCATTAATAAATCAGAGACCGAGCGAAGTGGTGCAACAATAACATGTTGGACTGACATTCGAGAGGACGCGGGTTCAAATCCTGGTCAGGCAATCCACAATTCTGTTTACCATGGTTTCCTGAAGTCACTTCATGCAAATGCTGGGATGGTTCTATAATAAAGGTCATAGCCGAATTTTTCCTCAGTTCCCTTCAAGTGCCTAGTTGTACGTTCCAGACTTTAAAGGTAGAAACTAAACATGTACAGGTAGTCGTACTGTATCATTAGCGTGTAAATAAGTGTTAGTTTTTACAAACGACATGTGGAAAGTTGAAAGTAACGTTCCCATAATGCAACACTGTCCGGCCATTATCTTGCAAGCACATCTAACTAGGTGTCAGATACAACATGTAGTATGAAACATGTGTGTACAGGCTGTGCGAGCAGACTACATGTCAGGCACTATTACCACACTAGGTAGCACTGTATGGTTTGACGTGTACAATTCCACACCTGCCACAACGGTAATCGCGGCACCAAAGGCGCTATAGCGAATGCGGCCTATTAAACCCCGAGACGAATTGTATCAAATATCTGAGTACTCTATAACGTATCATTTACATTTCTGTTAGTCAAGGTGCATGTTGTGTCTACAAAATAGAACACTTTATGTGGCCGGAACTGACAGATATGCTTCTCGTTTATGATGCGGCAGAGCGAAATGGACGAAAAGTGCAAAGAATGTACAAGGATCGATTTCCGCACAGACAGCAGCCACACCATACCATATTTGCATCTGCTGAGCGACATTTGAGAGAAAGTGGAAGTTTGGAGGCGACATGACCGAATGCAGGGCACAGACGGACAGCAAGGATGTATATATTGAGATAAACATGAAACCTCCTTAGCCATTAGGAACTCCCAGGTTGTATTCTATGCATTGCTGTCATTTGCCATGTTACTCTACCCAAGCGATTAATTGTGGGGAGTCACAGCTCCCCTCTATCTATGCCTTATGTCCTTACACTGTTCAAGAAGAAGTATTTCCCAGGATTAAAGATGTAAATAGCTTATTCTGTATCAGCATGCTGGCACTCACTCCTGGGTTTTTAGCATACCACTGCCAGCACGAGTCCTTTCCCTCCATGATCCTGTACCAGGAGAACCACCTATATGGGCTCAGAGGTCAACCTGTGCTCCTCCTTCCTTTTAATGGCACTTGTGGGTTTTCCTGAGGTACGGCTAATCAGTGTCTGGGTGCGCCAAGTCCTCGCGATAAGACCAGCAAACACAGACTCCGACCCACCTCGCCTATCATATGTTTCCAAGTCTTTTGGGTTCTTCACTAAAACCCAGACATTGGGCCCCAATAGACTGACCGTAAAGGAGTCGACTTGTCCACCAACATTCCAGGCTGTTACAAACTGTCATAACAAGTCTATCCTGGTGGAAGATATCCTTCTCCACCGAGTGGCCAAGATGAGGCACAAGGAATGCCCAAGTTACCTACATTTGCCAACCCCCAAATAGGGGGTTGTCCAGCAGTACCAAAAGGATTCATTGGTCCCCATGAGTCAGTAGAGGCTTTAGTCTTATGCATATCTGACCCTTTCGCAAATGTGTTGCATATGGGCTCCGTTACTGGGTATTTGCAGTAGCCCCGACACTTTCCTGGCCATATGTTCCCTCACATAGGCGATGCACAGTTTAGCATCAGCATGGGGAGGTCCTATCCCATAGTCTTGGACACTCCCACCGTGTATCCCACATGAGATAGGAACACCTTATGCCCATTCAAAGGCCGGTTACACTGTGCTATTCCTGTCACCAGTCACATCGAAGAGGCATAGTCGATCCAAGCTGTCATGACTAAACCACTGGGCATCTTGTCTCATGGTGCCGCAAGCTTCCATGGACTGCCTCACACCCATTACAGGCAGGTTTCTTGACCAGTCGGAGACCTATCAGGAGTATAGGCCAATACTCGCTTCAGGTACCTTCGAGCCAGAGAGGGGACTACTCTGACCCGAAAGCCATCATAGCCCCCACCGGGTGCTGAAGCATAGTTACCCAAATATATCCCCACACCTTACACCCATTTGCAGGCCGGTCCCCTCACTATCCAGCATCTGGAAATTGCACCATGGGAGGGCCACATCCACTCCAGCCAGACAGCAAGAACAGCCAGGTTTGAAGAGGATGTGTTGAGACCTGTTGAGAATAGCCCGCGTGTGAGTACACATACTATTGCAAGAGTATTCAACAGAAACTGCCACATCATTGGTCGAGTGCTTCATGAGCAATTACTGCATCTGTTCCATGTACAACGTGTGCATGCAGTGGGTCCTGCGAATTATTCTCGATGTGTGGAGTTGACATTATGGTTTCTGGAAGAACTTAGTACACACCTTCACTTTGACAGATACATTCTCTTCATTGATCAGGCTTCCTTTCAATGTGATGGCATACAGAATTGTCGAAATATCCACGAGTGGGCAGATGCCAATCTTCACATCCCATTCATCCACAGGAGCGATTCAGTGCCAACATCTAGGCGGGCTTAATACATAACATGTTGGTTGGCCCCTACCTGTTACCACATCGTCTCACCAGCAATGTGTACGCTGCATTTCTGCGAGAAACTCTGCCAACATTACTCGAAGAGGTCCCGTTACAAAGATTAACGGCTATATGTACCAGTATAAAGGCGTCCCAGCCCACAGTTCGCGACATGCGCGCGATCGCCTGACTCTCTTATTCCCTGGATGATGGCTAGGCTGTGGGAGACCTTTTACCTGGCCTCCATAATCGCCAGATATAAATCCATTAAGTTATTTCTTCTAGGGTTGCATGTGCAGACTGGTGTATGAAACCACAGTGGAATCCGAAGAGGACCACGTCGCCCGCATCGTTGCAGCTGCAGGGATTATTCGGGATAATGAGGATGTTTTCAAACGTGTCCAATAATCATTGGTGCGGCGCTGTGAAATGTGCATCGAACATGGCGGCCGTGCCATCGAGCCTTTCCTGTAAAAGTGTTTGTGATACATGTTTCTACAATAAAACCTATGGAATGCCACAGCTTTCGTTGGAAAATGAAATATGTTACCTGATACCACTTAAATGTGATGTGTTTTAATGGCATTGTTATACTCTGCTGCACAAAATGTTTCAACGTTCAAAAGCCTGCACAGTACACAGCAGCAGCGATATAGAGCCAGATACGTAGGCAATACCAATATCTTCACATACTGTAAGGAATCACACACCGACTATCGCCACAATCAAACAGTTTTGTATGCTTATTAATGTATGGTACTCATTGTTTAAAGTAGGTGTTAACCTTATCCGCCAACATCGGCTGTTCTGTGGCCATACAAGCATGTAGGTAGAATTGCCTGCATAATAGGCTCTGTATTGCTGCAGCGGAATATAGTGGAATATTTGTGTGTGTTTTAAATGAAAACTGTCGGTCCTAGGCAGTTGCAACAAGGGGAACATTATTGTTTCGTAGGTCATAGTACTCAATATACCAGCATCGAATGTTCATAATTCCCGGTACGGTAACAAAGTTGCTGGCAATAAGAGGGTGGCCACCCCTGTCATTTTCGTGATGGGGAGTGTTATTATTGTGCATTTGCTCTTAGTTTGAAGATCCAGATAACATAAAACAATGTTCCGCGAATTGTACTTCCTTCTCACCTGGTTTCCAGAATTTCGCAAAAATACATCCCCAAATCTCCATTTTCTGGAACTTATTTCGTCCTTAATATTTAGTTTAGGTACAAAATATCCTACATATTTGCACATGATTTCGCATAAGGAATAACCTCACGAAGTTTGTCGGTCGAATTCAGCTCCACTCTGTATACATATATAGTTTATATACATGAACACAAAAGCATATTTACCTAGCACCTGAAATACAACCCTTGACATTCTTTGCAGTCCGCAATTTACTCACATTGGTAACAGAGTCCACTGATATTTGCACCATGGGGTACAAAACACTAAAGGTTCTCATGAGTTTGGTTGAAGATCACACTGCAAAAACACCAAGTTGAAGTCCAAAAAGGTGAAACACTTAGCCTTAAATAAATACTGGAAAAAGTCTCAACACCGGTACTGGGTATTGATCTATATAAATCCTATTTTTCACTAAACAATTATCATTAATTAAATAGTATATCCCTGGTTGTTTCTTTGGAATTAGAAATGAGGGACTCGCATATGCACTATACTAATATTCAATAACACCTTCTTTAGTTCAGCTATTATTTGCTTAAAAATAGAATCTTTAGGTGGCGGCACACAATATGAGACTAGAAGCATAGGTTCATAATTTTTTCAATTTTAAAGCAATGGGACTTTTTGTATAATCACCCATTTTAATCGTCATAACATCTGCAATTTCGACTTTGATTTTACAATTTCAGTTTACATTTGTTCCCCTAACTGAACGGTTTGAATCCGTCGACAATATGACAGCTTATTTTCTAGGAGAACTGGAATTGCTATAATGCAAAACGTAAACACTTATTTTTTATGTTCATGCAACACTAGGTTTTACCCATAAAATCGATACCCATAATAACAGAACATGACATCTCCTTAAATAACTGTAACTGCATTTTCAATTTTAACCTTCATGGTTGCCACTGCCTGTGATTTAACTAGGGAAAATACTGGAGTCTGTCCTTGTGACATTTTAATAATACCAACTAAATTATCATGCATTAGATGTTTGCACATTTTGTGACTCATCAACGATGCTGAAGCACCTGAATCTAATAATGAATTTATAGTAGAAATTACAATTTGCAAAATAACAAACATTACACTCGAATTAATTTTCCTGGAAACAAAATATATTTAAACCACCAACACCTGCGGGTTTTCTCTTTAGCAGGCAGCAAAACTACAATTGCTCTTCATTTCCACAATTATAGCAAACAACAGAATGATGTTTAACTTTATCTTTAGATTCACCTAATGAATTATCCACTTCGTTTGCAAACATACTTCATGTGTACGTAGGTTCTCATTTAACAGTTACCCGGAGAGACGACATTTAGGCCCGTCTCGCATGCAACTCGGTAAAATAGGATTATTTTTAAAACCAAACGCATATTTATAATAGTGCTGTATTAACAGCTAGTATAGAAACAGAAGATTATTAAAAAAATGTTTTGATAGTCTATGCACCAACTTCTTATATTTATATACATCGGTAAATGTTAATGATTACTTGTAAGCATGTGGTTTAATCGTAATAGACATTGCGTCACCCCTCAAGTAGCCCCCTACATAATGGGTCTTTAGATCCACCTTTGTTCATATTAAGTGAAGTTTCTAATGGCAAGTTAGCCCTGTAGCATAAAATATCACTGGAGTTATTAGGAAGACATGAAATGAATGCATTGTAGGAGATTTACATTTTTAACAAAAGTTAAAATATTCAGGGATTGATACAGATTGATGTTTCCCATCAACATGATACATCTAACTTTGACATGGGCCACAAGACAACTGGTTTCTGTTTGTAAGTTCTCTGAGGGCACTCACTCCCTTGTGCCTAAAACTTAGGATGTGGTTACCAAAGTTAAGCATTATTGTAAATACGGTTTTCATATAAATGATAGTGAAAAGTGTTTTTTTTTTTAAGACAGCCAAGTTAAGGTAAAGTCTCACTGGGAATTATACACTCAATTCCAGGAGTAATTGATTTCAAAACTTTAAATAACGGAATGGACTGAACAAGATTGTCGTCTGTTACGACTGCGCCCTCCTTCATCACCACACCACCACATATGTGCTCTTCCCCGTTAACACGTCAATGCTGTCGCTCCAGCGAACTTCACCTTCGCATAGGTCAAGGTGCTTTGCAATGTTTCTTTGTTCAAGTGATATATACAACTTGTATGCACAGTACCTGCAAAAGTCATCATGAATAAGTACAGAATTACACACAATCATAAAAATCCCCACTTTTCGTCATTTCTCACTTCGCACAACAGTAAAATGTTTCAATTACAACCTGTAAAATTTACTTGAATGGGATGGACAACAGAGTGGTGCAGAAATCAGCTGTCACAAGGTGGGAGCACCCAGAGGAAACCCATCCACCTTGTGACAGTGACCAACAACTCTTCCTCCATCCATAATATCCATATCAATGTAATGAACTAATTATGTCTTTAAAACCTTGGGCAGATAACAAATAATCAAGTAAATGAAACCATCCATAACAAGGAATGCCAAATAGAATTTTCCCAGTTGTGAGAAAATAAAAATAGAAAACAAACTTCCTTTTTCACCATATAATTGCACGCTAACTGATCTTTATTTTCTTTCCAAGTTTCCCTAAAATTTACCAATACATAAGATGTAAAAGATTATTAAAACATATTAATCAATTTGAAATTATAAAAAAATTCAATATTGGGTTTAATAAAATTACAATTAATTGCCCAAATAAATTGGCCATTAAAATGAAACTTATCTAGTGTTCCCTCATTGAAACACGCCCCATGTTCTCTCTCGACCAGTCATCAGGCCATGGAGCATGTAGTCTACCCAGCCCCCCTCCCACCCAAATATAGTTCATTACATCAGGTGATGTGGAAACTCCATCAAGTTAATGCTGATGTTCTTGTCGGCAAATTTAAAACTCGATGATGTAGTGGAAGCGTCACACCATCGCCATGCAACACTGACCAAGTGCCGAGGCTTGGATGTAGAGGGGGAGAGGGGAGACCCCGCCTGTCATCATCGTCCAGTCTACCAACTGACCACAGCGAGGAAGCCAGGCCTCGGCCTGCCGTACCTCATCACCGAGCATCGAACGGGGGGCATCGACATGTATGTTGAATCACCCGTAGCCAATACCCCTTGTAGAACGCATAGCTCAGCAGCACAGTGGGTGAAATTGTGTGGTGTTCCAGGCACACAGTCACAAAGTGTTTCAATGTTAAATAAGTCCCATGGGGATGACAAGTGTACAATCTTACCTGCAATCCTGGCAATCTTACTAATTCTCAATAAAATGGCCACCTTATCCAAAATGTGAGTCTTTGACAATGCTTTTAACAGCTTTCGATTCGTGTAGCCTTTGTGAGAGAAAAAAAATTTGAAATGTGTCACGTAAATTTTCCTAATTTAGTGAGGAATTAAATGGTTTCTACCTCATGTATTGAAATTAATTTGAGACAATTTTCTTTAAGGGGTTTTGCCGATGTACTATTATCTCTGCTATTCTTTTAGAAAAATTGAAAGATTTAAGGTTAATCGAATCTTTTGAGCCTTCTGATGGGCAATGTTGTATAGCTTAAAGTCAACATTTGCCGATGTTATTTGCAATACTTCCAAGTTCAAAATAGGAAATTTTTCATGGTTGCACAAATGTCTTGTTTCTAAATATACTGGTTTACATTTTATTTTAGAGACTAAATTCATTTCCAACACTGGTCTTATACTTGAAACTCACGATGATCAAGATGAACTCCTACTCGTCGTACACTCTTTCCAGGATTCTCTGACACCCATCGCAATACAGACTCCTCCAGTTCAGGCATGCGAATCTTGTGTGGCTTGCCACGATCAACTGTCCATGGGGCTAGACGTCCGGCTTCCACAAGATGAAGGGACAGTTAGCTGAATAGGTTTTTCGATGGTATCACGAGGGCTGGATATCGTTCAGTATAAATGACATGTTCTCGACGGTTACTGCCATATGCTTAACAGTAGAAGAGGATCATGCCCACCATTTTCCGCATTGACTAATGTGCTTCTATTGTTACACACAGTATTCTGTTGATGAAGGTAGAACACAGAACCAAATCACGGTATTCACTACGACATTGGGCTAAAACACAACTAAACCACTATTCTAGAACTTACCAGGCTTGCGATTACTGCAATGTTGTAAATGTGGTACACACACTAACACACAGTTACTTCAACCTGCAAAACACTACACTTGTTACCGGCAATTACATACAAAAGTTGCAGACCGCATTCAACTGCAGATGCAAACTGATGCCACACCTGTTGCCACACTGTGTTACTACAAGACAGACAGCCACCTAAGTACGACATGAGCAATGGTTCATATGAAATGTATAGTGATATGTATAGTTATGTTTGTGCATCACATGATATACTTTTGTGACATTACACCAAAGATGTTTTCTGCTACACACTTCGCCCAGTAACACTTCCTCATAGAGCATTTAATATACACTTTTCAGTGGTTTTATATGTAATGTACACTACACTCATATTGTTCGGCAATGAGTATGTGTTGGCGCATCTTGTACATACATCCATTCTGCAATTCATCCCATTTTTACATCATGCCCATGCGGAAATTTTCAAGACCGACGTGTTGGGATGCATCTTAACTAACATTGCAGTGTGTATGTTATTTGGAGAGGATAATTACAATAACACATGACAACTAAATTTACAATATTATGGTTTTCATTACATGGTAATGCCATTGCACCCTACTGTAGCAATTTTGAAAAAGTTTACTATCTCTTACATGGTGCATTTTCGGACCAATATTTATTAAACATATGTTTCTTGTATTGATGTGTACTATCTCATTTCGACCTCCCGTAATAATTTTGCAAAAATGTACCTATCTGCCACGGAGTGCATTTTAGGACCCATGTATATTAGATATTTGTTTTGATGTGTACTACCTATTCCCACAATATAGTATACTTATATCCGAACATACTGTATATTACAACCGCCAAATGTGTTCACAGTCTCTTGTGTCCATTTTGCTAGATAGAATCACATGACAAACCAACATTTTTTTCATATATCCGGATAAACATAACAGATTCCCACCAAATTTTACAAACAAGCAGCAATGCAGTAGGCCAAGTAAACTGATATGTTTGAAATAGGCCAGACACTGATTTTCAAAATGATGGCCCTATAAACAGTTTACTTCAGCATGTTATATCTACGAAACTACAGAACAAATTTCTACTTTACCTCGAATGCTAACAGAATATATTACAAACATCAAGTTTTTCTACACACAGCCTCATTTTCCCACCATTTTTGTAAGAAAATCTCACATTAATAATAAAGTATTTATGCCATATCTCGGGAAACAATGAACCGATTCATACAAAAATTATCGAAGAATTTATATTACGGTAGGTAATATTAACTTATATGTATTCAGATGGCCAGATTATTTTTTTTTACAGAGGTGGCTATATAAACATTTTAGCTAAGTCTGCTATGTCTAGAAAGCTATGTAATAAATTATACATTAACTTTGTATACTGGCAGTGTCTATATAAGCCATTAAATGAGCTAATATATAAGAAATGTTATTCGCCATTTTAAAAGAGCGTACCATATTTATAATAAACCTCTTATGTCCTATCTCGGGAAACAAGAAAATTATTACCCCAAACTTACATTCAATTTGTACTTTTGTAGGGGCTGGTCATAATTTTCATAATAAGAGTCATGTAAATATTCTTGCATTGTATGCAACATGTGCTAAACTATTTCAACCGAACTTTATATTTTGGCAGTATCCAAGAAAATCATCAAATGTACAAATACATAATATTTTTGTTAATATTTTGTGAAGATCGTCACGTGGAAAAAATGTAGGTTTTATAACATATCTCGGGAAAAATCAACCGATTCCCAAAGTTCTCACACAAGCAATGCTGTAGTAGTGCATTTAAACTAACGTGTTTTAGACAGGGATGGCTTTTTTTAAAGGGCATTAATAAAAATAATTTATATTAATGTTTTATATGTTAAACAACTCATCTTCAACCAAATTTTGTACGCTAGCAATATTCATTAGAAGCATCAATTATGCACACAGATATAACCTTTTGTACGCTTTTTTGTAAAATTGTGTCATGTGAGATAATCTATTATTTTGCCATTGCCACATTTCTAGAAATATTCATTTAATTTTCACCAAATTCTGCACGACAGTACTGCTACAGAAGGGAGTGTAAACTTACATATTTAAGTGGGGTCAGATGCCGATTTTAAAAATGGTGGCCAAATAAATTATTTAGAGAAATTTTAATATAGATTAAACAATTAAACCAAATTCAAGAAATATTTTTATGCTGACAGTATACATTAAAAGCTTATCGTACGGAACCTCTATTTTAGGAAATTTTGTATAATACCACAAAATTTAATTTTTATGCCGTATCATACCAACTAATCAACCAATTTCCACCAAATTCTTCACAAAAGTGGTGCTACAACACGCCATGTAAACTTATATGTTTCAATTGACTCACACACTTTCCACAATAATAGCTCTGTTAATATTTCAGGTTAGTATACCCTATAATTCAAAACATTGGATTGAGTACACTCGAACTTGATGCTCCGAATCCTACCTCTGTAATGCAGATTGTCGCATGCTATCTTATGGTGCGAGTTTTTCTGGATTCGAGTCCTGGGTAAGACAAGTGTGTATTTTTAATTTCCTCACTATTGTTGCTTATGTTTCTGGTTCTATGCGAATGAAATGTTAGACCTACTTCTCTCTTACTATCTGTACTTTTAAAAAAGTAATTAAAAATGATTTTTACAGATTATGACATTATCAGATCTACACGAGCACCTGTTTTAATAAAACCCGTATCATGATTACTGTTGCTGCACAAGAAACTACACGGATTACCTGCTGACGTCGTGGGCATGGAGTTTTACCTGGGTGGAGTGCCCCGTTGTACTCGCTCGTGCCCTCGCCTCTGTCGGCGGTGTTATACTCGCTGGCTTTCACGACGGATCGCCCTCCGCTTTCTTCTAGAACTTCTGGAGGCATGCATGCATCATGTGACATCACCATCTACACTTCATGAACGTGGGAAATTGTTCGAGCGAAACTTGGAAGCGATATAACGGTTCGCTTCTCGTTTTTCGGGAGAGAAGCAGAGCGGGAGATATGTCGAACGAAACTGTTTCACGAAAAGGGGGGGGGGGGGATACGGGCTCCTCAGTCATGTTAGAATAATATATGTGAATTTTTTCATCACAACACAGTGTTTATTTTGACACTGTAATGCTTTAATATGTAATTTCATAGTTCAATTTGTGCTATCAGTAGTTATTCTCTGTATACCTGTGGGGTGTTTTTTTATAAATATTTTTATTATATTTAGCCTACTTTCTGAAGGAAAGAAATACTTATGAGATCACTTTCCTGTCTGTGTGTGCAATTCCCCCCCCCCCCCCAAACGGCATAATTTTTCAACATATCAACCGAATTTCACCAAACTTGGTACACATATAGTAATTAGTAAGGACACCTGAATTTTATAGTTTTCGATCACATATGGCACTAACTTTTAAAATGGCGGCTATTTTAAAAATTGGGTTTATGTCATACCTCGGGAACCATTCACCCGAATGAAGCCAAATTTTGTATGCTTGAGGAGTATCAAGTGAGTGTTAAATTCCGAGATGGATGTTGTTGGTGGTCCGCCATTTTGAAAATAGGTAGCACCAAATGAAGAAATAAAGATTTGACATATTAAAAAAAAAATATTAAACTCATTCTCACCCAATTTGACAGGTAAGTAATATATGACAAGCCAAGTAAACTAAGTGATTGAACTTGATTAGTCACATTCTTTAAAAATGGCTGCTATATAAATATTTTAAGTTTATTTGTTATATATACCAAAATATTCAACCAATTCCGACCACATTTTGCCTACTCAAAGCATTTATTAGAGGCATTAGATATCCCAACACATAACCACTTTTGTCGGCCAATTTGGAAGATAGCGCTATGCATATAAATAAAGTTATGTCATATCTCGGTAAAAAAAAAAACTAACCTATTCCTAATAAATATCGCAAACAAGTACTACTGAAGCAGAAGATGTTAAGGGATATGTTTTCAGCATGTCAGACACTTATTTTCAAAATGGCGGCCATATAGCAATTTAAACTTACAATACAATATCGTCGAAATTATGTAAACAATTCCAGCATAACTTTGTATGCTGGCAGTAGATAATACAAACTATCTACAATATCTACATGGAGTATCTTTTATCCGTCATTTTGCAAAGATAGGCCCATGCGAATAAATAATGTTTTTATGCCATTTCTTAGACAACAATCGACCGATACCTATCAAATTTGGCACACAAGTAGTACTGAGGCAGATGATATTAAGTTGTGTATGTTTTAAGCAAATCAGACACTTATTTTCAAAATGGCGGCCTTATACCCATTTTTAGCTTATAATGATATAACATCGAAACCGTGATATCAATTCCAATATAACTTTGTATGCTGGCAGTTAATAATACAACTATCAACTGTATCTTCATGGAGCGTCTTTCATGCGCCATTTTGTAAGATAGTGCCATGCGAATAAATAAGATTTTGTTATATTCTGTGGACAATTGACAGACTCTTACCAAATTTGACAAACAAATTGTATTGTAGCAGGTGGTGTAAACTGGTATATTTTAAGTATGTCGGAAACTATTTTCAAAATGGTGGATATATAAATGTTTTATTTCAGTATTCTTTACTAACGAAATCAATTCCAAAATATTTTGTATGCTAGCAGTACCTATCACAAACATCCAATTTGTCTATGCAGAGCCTTATTTCTCTGCCATTTTGTAAGATAACCCTACCAATAAAAATTAAGATCTTATCTCATATCTCAGAAAATTACAAAATTGCGAATATGTAGTGTTGGGGCTATATTAATATGTTTTTTTTAAGTGACACTTATTTTACGAATGATGGCTATAAAATCATTTTAGTTTTATGTGTTATATATAAGAAAATATGTAATTTTTTTCAATTTAACTTTGGATATTGGCGGTATATAATCATCGAATGTGCTACAATATTACTTTTTTGTCCTTCACTTATTGAAATCGCCACATGAAAACCATGGGAGTTTTAATCTGTATCTCAATTAACACAAAATGTTACACTGGAACATTTCAACTAATTTGTACCAAATTGTGCACATCATAAATGCTACAGAAGGCCACGTATACTTTCATGATATTAATGGGCTAGACAACGATGTTCAAAATGGCGACTTCATAATAATTTAGGTAATTTTGCCAGATATATTAAAAGATTTAACTAAATTCAACTAAAATTTGAATGTAGACAGTATAAATTAGAAGCATCGAATGTAGAGCCTCTTTTTTGGCAATTTTGTACGATAGCATCAAATAAGAAAATAAAATTTTATATGCCATATCTCAGGGACCGAAAAACCGATTTACAATAAATTCTTCACACAAGTAACTCTACTGTAGGCCTTGCAAACTTACATATTTTAAGTAGCTCAGTCACTCAGTTTACCCTATCATTCGAAACATTAGACTGATTAAATCCGAATTTGATGCTCCAGATTCGACCTCTGTAAAGCAGTAGACTGCACGCTTGCTTACTTTACGAGGTTTTCTGGTTTAAAGTCCCAGGCACGGCCAGTACCTCACAACTGTTGCATAAGTGTCTCGTTTTATTAGTAATGTTATTTCTTTCAACGAGAAGTCAAATCTTACGTACCAACTCAGCTTTCATAAACTTATTTAGAAATTAATTTCACTAATATTATATGTCACTTCTTGTTTAATAATCATTTTGTATTTTTCGGGTAACCATGCCTGGTCTGTATGTATTTTGATATTAATGGGACATTAAAGAAAAGAATCAACATGTTCTGGAACCTCAAATATATACGATTAACTAAATATGTTTAACAATTGTTTATGCAAACCCAAATAATTGCATTCCTAACCACATTCCCGGGGAGGGGGGGGGGGGGGTCCTCTGCTTTTTTTGTAACAAGTTCTCCACTGGAGGACGTAGAGACAGAGTGCCTGTCCCATTTGTCGGCAAGCTAACGCCACACCATGCGGAGAAAAGTAGGCTCATTATTTACATTAGTAACTTTTTATTATTTTCCGGCGAAACAAGTGCTTTGACACACGGTGTTTGAACAGAGACATCGAAAATTTCATGCAATCCATATGCAAAGAAAACAAATTATGCACCTAATCAGACAAACTAAACTATACACTTTTTGTAGAATACATAGGCAAGAAGACCAGAACACGCTGTACTTTCAGTTGGTAACTATGCTCACCGTGTCATACAACATATCTACATGTGCAAAAGGAAAGTGCCACACTCGGGAATTTATTGCAAGTCACTAAATCAGACTGCTAAGGGTTTCGTAACAACTTCGAAAAAGTAGAGCAATAATCCTGGCAAAAAAATAATTATTTTCATCTAGATATAATAGAACGTGTTATAAGTTTGGGAACCTACAGCAGTGACTATGAAAATAATTCAGCAGGTGAGAGCACAGTTCCTGCCACTTTGAAATGGCGAGTAGGCATTTCTTGTTCTGAAGCGTAGCCTGTTGCAACACCGTTTCCTCTCTTTCAATTCGAGTGTTATGATGATTGGAAGGCAATTCGAGTGTTATGATGATTGGAAGGGGGGGGGGGAGGTCCGGGATAGCATTTGTCGCCCTTTTCTGCATTCCTTTGAGGACCGGAGAAATCACACACACATACACAGTCAGTGCATTCGGTGCGTATTCAACAGACAATGTCAGCATTGCAATACGAGCTACGATACTTTAAATGTTCTCAATAAAGTCATGTTACACAAAATACTTTGCAGCCACTATCTTGAAAATATGCATAGCATTAGTTTTAATTTAATTAATTCAAGCATACTCTCATAGTGATATTTGGGTCTTTAATTTATACCCATTCGTAAAAATTCTTATTTTTCAAGTGTTACTATCCTGTGAAATGACCGACTTAAGTGGCTACATACTAAAGTAAATGTAATGCTGTCAATCAGTGCCACAACATCAATACGTTAAAATATATGCACTTATTCTGTAAATGCTCCATAATATTCTAAAATATCTTTAAAGCAAAAATTTCAAAAATATTCCACATTAAGTATTTTATTGGTCCACTGTAGCACTACAAGGTAGTTTCAGAGATATGATGTAAGAACTTTATTTTTCAGGTCGAGCTTGTTATCTTCTAAAAAGGCGGCGAAATGAGTATATAAATCTATGGATTTGATGTTTACGATATGTGACGTTAAATTACTAATTTTTACTGAAGTTGGTTGACGTAGTGCGCGAACTATCCAAAAGCTACTCTTTTTTTAAATAAGTACCCGACATATTAGAAAACTATGCCATGTTCACTTACTAGGTATAATAAGTTGGTCAAGTTAAGTGAAATCCGGTGCATGGGGTGAATGTTGTGAGAAGGGAGGGGGGAGAAGCAAGCATGGCCGCACGCAGTGAAGAGGGGGGGGGGGGAGCACACCAGGACGTAGCCCTCGTAATTCCCGCCCCCCCCAAACCAACAAAATTATTTAGTTTATACAAGATAGAACTGAAAGTTGTGATTAGTATTATATTGCAATATAGATAATAATTTGACTTTATAGTGTATAATAATAACCAAAATACAATCTGTATTTATAAATATCAATTACTGGATTTTTTGTGAATGCATGAATTTGGAACAACTAGGACGGCAAAATATTTGAAGACGGTAAGAGATTTCGACGCCGGTAAATAATGACGTCAGGTGAAAATGTAGCAACAATAGAATTATTACTCATCTTATTCAAATCATACATAAAGTTTCTTAGGGGGGAGGTAGCAGTTTATAACTCGCAGTTAGCTTCAACATAACAGTATAAGTTGGGGGTTTATCAAACGTTTAGGATTGTGCAAAAACAATTTAACTATGCACATCACTGAATTGATTCGGGAATCTCTAAGTGAATTATTATCCTGTTAGATAATTTTACTAAAGTTATACTACATTACTAACCCACTTTCTTACTAAAAATCCTGATTGTAGAGTCCCCGTCTTGTTTATGTAGCCATTGGCTGAGTTCAGGCAGCAATGAGCAGTTGCCGGGCACACCCAAATTCAGACGTCTTGGTCCGATGACAAAAGACGCCTATCGAAGTGTTGCACTATCCCATATGAGGCATGTTGTGAAAGTATCGGCATTTATTACTGGCTGGTGGAGGGCATTTCTGATGTTGCTTCTCGCAGCGTGTTTCGGAAATCACGGCCCGTGTCCTGGTTTTTGGATTTTAATGTTTTGTGGTGTGATCGATCAGGCATAGGCTGTTCAGCTATCTGATCACAGTTCATAATGAAATGCCGTAGCGGAGGAAAATGAATACTGTGAGAAAACCGACCAGCCAACTGCAACATTCGCTCCATTTTTCACCTGCGAAAAATGTGGGTTTCATCCAGCCAGTAATCGACCCCACATCTTTTTTGGTAGAAGTTGAGCATTCTTAGTCACTTAATAAAGGACAACATCCTTATTAAAATGTTTTTAATTCTCATTAAGGTGACTGGTCACACTGGCAAAATGTTGGATATTCTTGTAAGCTACGACGTAGAATCTTCTTTTCAGTTGCGATGCAATGAACGGTAAAGTTTGCGGTATTTGAAGCAAAAGCGAACAAATTGTGCCCACTTGCACTGTAGGCCTACTTACCACATTCAAACCATGTTTCCAATCTTGTAATGGTCCACAGCTAGGACTTTCTTCAAATTCGTTATGCTATTTAAAATGAAGGTGGTATGCAATTTCCTCTCAAACATCAAATAAATAATTCTTAGTCTCAAAATGAATGTCACCGAAATTTTGCCAAAAATCATAATGAAACATGTCAAACTACCAGTTTCATTGAGAACTACTCTAGGATAATTACATTCCTTGAACTTCTAAAACCAATACTCGTCACACTTGAGAACGTTAGCACAGGATTTTTAGAGAGTTGATGTGGTATGTTATCTGCAATTGACAAGTGTTATTTTGTCTCTGCCCTGCTTGTAATTCGATATTTTGCTTCACTTCTGCTTTCAATATACGTTGAGTTTCGATCTCCACAACTTGACATTTTTGAGGCAGAAACACAGGTAAGGAAATTTGTTTGTGGCATTTTTCTCTCATTTACTTGCAGTACACACGAGTTAACTGTTTTGTAGCTGAACTAGCATTACTTGTTGCTTTATAGAAGTAGTAGCAAAAATGGACTGTTATGTGGTAGAAGAAGTAAAATAGAAAATGGACATTAATTAATTTTTTTGTAATATACCAAAACACATGCATGACAAATATCTTAAAACAGGATATTTAAATGTGTGTCAAAACATAAGAATATCTGCAACTAATGAAAGTGGTTGTTTTTAATCTGGAAAAGCATCTGCAAATCTATGGGCCAAATATTTAATGGCTTCATGTTACAAAAATACCTGAAATCTCAATAGAGGTTAAAAATATAATGAACAAACTTGCAAGAAAACGAGCACATGTTGTCGATGAGTTCCATCAGCTGATTCGAAATGTTACCAAGCTCTGTGAAGAACTTTATGACGAAATTTGAACATCATTATGGGATGGAAGATAGCAACATCGCGACAAAATTCCTCACTCGACACCCGAGGAGTACTTTGGCCTCACTCTCTACATCCCTATAGGCCTATTAAGGTGCCGAAAATCGAACTTCAACATTTTTGCCAGACATCAGAATGAACGTCTAAACTCAACACTTCGTACAACATTTCACCAAGAGTGCCACCTTATAGTCAGTTGCTCGCATCAATATCCGTGACCTCTCGAAGTTTCAGCTGCTGGGCATCTGGAAACTTATTTACGCTCAACAATGAAAGAGGAAAGACTGAGTGAAATGGACTTCAAGCAACAAACCGCCATGATAGCGTGAACCACGATTTACATTTTTATATGATCTCCAAGCCGACTTAACTTCACATTAAAAGATACATTTTTAAATTTTTTTTGTGGTTGCTTTTAAATACGTGTTGTAGATTTACTCTACTGATACACTTTTGTAAACATGTATATAAAACATTAACATTTTGCATTTGTATGATAGAAATCTTAATTAATTCTGAGTGCAACAAAAACTAGTAATAAAGGTTAGTACATAGGTAAACAACGTAATATTAATATGTGTAATATATTTAATAGACTCTAACGTTTCGGCTCCTGCGGGCCTTCGGAGAGTGTACACAAGTTATAACGTTACCAAAGTGCATTCTTAATTATATATTACAAAATTTTCTATGCCAGATACATAACTATTTTATTTCTAAAGATATTTCTATTACTCACTACCCCTAATTCTCGTAACATATTAAAACCATTAAACTTTACTTTTTTGTGTGGGCACCAAAAATATTTGCAGTGGTTGGGTTTAGTCATTCTTACAGCTATTTTAATTCATTTATTAACATCACAAATTTTGACCTTTTCAACTGCAAAAATTAATAAACATTATAAATATGTTTGCCTTCTCGAATGCATGGCCACGCTTGTGGTAAAATTTAAACATCTGTATAGTTAACTGGTATCCTTTCATTTAATGATCACTCACGCAAAAGGTAAAATACACTTGAGGGAAAATACAGGATGTTTCAAGGCGAAACGGACATACGTTAAGAGGTGATAGTATGAACTATTATGAAGGGAAAACATGAATAAACATACGCTCAATTCGCAATGGTGTCCGAGATACAGCGGTGTGACGCTCAACACCAGTGAATTCGTGGTGCGGTACAATTTTATAACCAACTGATTAGTCCAGTTATTGTAGACAATGGTATTTGCACTTCCTGCAGCATCTGTTGCCGGAGTACTTGGAAGATGTTTCAGTGACAACGAGGGCTGGAATGTATTTGCAACAGGATGGAGCCCTTGCACATTCCACACGATTAGTGCAGCGGTACAACACCTCACGAGGGTCACCCGACCTTACTCCGCTAGATTCTTGTTTGTGGGGTTGGTTGAAGACCGACGTCTACAGGCAAAAAAACGCAAAGAAGGGATGGAATGCTTCCTCGCGTGTTAAATGCTTGCGCGCACGTTAAATACTAATATGGGCACAAGGAGCTCAATTCCTGAGACTGTCGGAATAATTCCTCTAGCGGAATCACGTCATTCCGTTGTCGGAATGCTTAAAGAAATTTTTTAAACACTCGATAGCGGAATTGTATACCGGAATCGAGCTGTAAAGTGTCGAAATCAATCCGACAGTAAGGCAGCAGCTGCCGTAATCGTCATTCTTCTGTCTGTAAATAACATTGTACGATGAAGGAAACGTGAAAATATATACTCTCTTGTGGTTAAATATAAATATAATTAACGAAATAGAGAAAACACCAAGACCATTAACACACATCAAAATATAATTGCTTTAAATAACTGAGAAAAATACCTTTAACGTAATACAGGAATGTTTGTGAATATCAAGTAAATCATAACACTAAACTGTTAAAATATAAAACCAATAATATTAATTTTGCAGAAAAAATTAACTTTCAAAATCACTAAAATATAACATAAGCTAGGCAGCTGTGTATACGAGTTTGTCAGATATTGGGATAGCTGATACTCGAAAAAATGTTTCAAATAAAACACATGTGCAAATAAAAGCCTATTGAATTCATTAAATTTTGGCCAGAAAAAGAAACAATATTCACACAAAAACACTACAAATTAATTTGCATTTGTCGAAAGAGTTTTTTTTTTTTTAGATTTAGAATAAGTAGTGGCAAATTAGTATTACATTTGGAATTAATTTACAAGTAGTTGCACAAATATAAAAAAGTCTAGGTTTTTTTTTTTTAGATATCTACATTAAACTTTTGGAAGTAAATAAAATAATAATGTAATCTTAAAAACTTACAATACAAACAAAATAAATGCTCTATATAATTTTTAATATAACGAATATTTAGTTTAGCCCTATCTACCGACCGTATTAGAAAACGAATGTTCCATTATATCATGTCACCACGCTATATATTTTTGTATTTATTTTTAAATACAAATTCGACGAAGCCGTTTATCTAGTAAAACATATTAGTGTGTTATTAAATTAATGTTCATGTCGCTATAGCTTTAACACGGCTGGTCCAGTGTCGGTGACGACACGCGAAATGCAACGATACCAAATTATAATAACCATTTCTATAAATCCCGATACATTTCATTCCGACAGTCGCTAGGACCATCTCAAAAATACACATTTTGGCATTCCGACACTCGCTACCGGAATTAAGTATTGGATCAATCTTATAACCTAATAATTCCGATAGTTTCAAAAATTATGCCCCGGCTCCGGTTAGCAACACAGCATCTGACTACACGAGCTGTAAAATGAATTAAGTTGGCGGTGGCATTTCTGAACATGTGTTGTAAAGGGAACTTACACAATAATATCCAACACTTAACGGTCTGTTTATTTACTATACCGCTTTGTTAACTCACCTGGACGGATTAGTTGTGACTTGACATTCGTCCTTTAATCACCCGTTTAGTAGCCAAATATAGAAATATGTTGCTCAGTTTCATGGATATGACTTACAGGGATTGTTCTAGAATGTTTCACTTTTTTGCCTTGTACTATACGAGTGACTTGTACTACGTGATTAAATTCTTTATAGCGAAGCACTTTCACCAACCGGATCACCGTCAAAAATACCGCAAGTTTTTCTGCCCTACTTTTACGAACTCGTACATTTCTCTTTCCTAACTTGTTCTGTGATTTGTTCTTCAGACGTCCGTGGTCAACGTTTCGACTTGCTCTCAGTTTTTTTTTTAATTTCGTTCTCTTTTCAACGTTGTATTTTTCTCTCGCTCACCTGCACGTTTAATCATGTAAATCAATCGTGCACTATAATTTTTTTTTCTGGACGCTAAGTTTCTCAAAAATGTTACAGTCTTGCTACTCTTTAGTCTAATTGAAACTGAGTCGTCATTTTTCCTAAACTCGGGATTCACACTAATACAATTACTTGCCTTCTTACGACTCTGAGGCCATTCCTATGTCCACTCCAAACTAGATAAAAAGCTTTCAGGATGAAAAATATACTAATGCAAGCACTAGGGCCTGTTTCTTGCGGAGATTTGTGTTAATTTATAAATCCTTGTTTACTTGGCTGGAAATTATTCAAATATATTATTCTTAAACAAGATGTCAGTTTTCGTGAGTAGTTCCACTATCGCTTTCCAAAATTAATTATGCCATTATACTATGTTAGAACCCAATATTGCAATCCCTCTCTGTCCCATATATTGTGTTGCCATTTTGATCATCACAAATTACGGCACAAATACTCTTACTTTGTAATTACAGACACAAATACAATCCAGAGTGCACAATGTTTACACACTACCGCGTTGAAAATGCGCGTGAGTAGGCAAGTAAAGAGTACACTTAATATTCAGTACTGTATATTTTTACGCAGCGCTCGCAGTCTTTCCCACTCCTCGGCCGCCCACTAGGTAGGATATATACACATTACTTCAATCGCCTTACGAGAGCAGCTCCTGCTTCAAACTGCTTACTAAGCTCTTCCCCTTAGATAATGCTTTACGTTTTACATTTTCAGAAAAAACCTGTTTCATTATCTCTAATCACTGAATTTTATAATTAGTTTCTTAGTACAAATCTCCTATTCACGCTTATATACTAACAGGCAGAGGAAAAAAAGCGGTTTACACAATAAACTTTTTATAATTTCACGTTAAAAACAGCACACTCAAGTTATTAAATAACAGAAGCACCTGCATCGTACGCTGGCGTTTCTACCTCCTAATCCGGGGGAAGGTCGGCTACCTCAGCAACAAAATGTGCTTGCTGCTGTATGTTAACCAAGCTGTGAATTCTCGGCTGAACCCTACTGTACAAAGTGATGGCAAGCTTTTTTTTTTTTCCAAACTTGTTGGTCTCCAGTCACGCGAAAATCATGCCTTACGCTTTGGCAGTCATGTGTAACCAGGCAGTTCAGTGCCAGAACATTGAGAACTCTTTAATTTGTGGGTTTCACTAGACGATGATGAGAAAACGTCGAACCCAGAAAGCCTCGCACTATAAACTGAACTGAACTACGCAACTTCGGTTGGAATCGGCCTAATGTTTTAAACGACAGGGTTCACTAACCTGAAATATTTACAATGCCGTGAAAATGAAGTGTCTGGCCCATTGAAAACACCTTAACTTTACTAAGCTACCGAAATGCTACTTGTGTTAACAGTTTCGTGATAATTGCCTAACAAAGAGGCTCTGTATACGATACTTCTAATAGCTATTGTGAGCATACCAAATTTTGGTTGAATTTTGATAAAATTGTTTAATTAGATATTATAAATATATTTAAATTATTTTTATGGCAGCCAATTTGCAAATCAGTGTTTAACACCACTTAAATAATGTAAGTGTGCATAGCCTTCTATAGCACCGCTGGTGAGTGAAATTGGGTGGAAATTAGTTGAATTGTTCCGAAAATGTGGCAAAATGTTCCAGTTTTTTACCAGACACTATTTTACAAAAACCCCGGCGAAAGAGGAACTCTGAATGCATAATTTATGCTTCTAATGAATACTGTTAGCGTACAAAATTTGGTTGACTTTTGTTGAATTGTTTAATATTATACAACATACAAATCTAAATCATTTATGCTAAGGCCATTTTAATAAAATGGCCTGCCGCACCTAAAATAATTATGTAAGTTTACATGCCCTACTGTAGCACAACTGTATCAAATTTGGTGGGAATCGGTTGTTGACTCCTCGAGATATCACACAAAACATCAATTTTTTATGTGACGATTTTAATAAATGGAGAACAAATAGGTTATGTATTAGAACATTCAATGCTTGCCATAGATACTGCCAGTATAAAGTTAAGTTATAATCGGTTATATCGTTTCGTAGATAAAACATACTAACCTAAAATATTCACATGCTGTAATTCTGAAATAAGTGTCTATAATCCAGTGTGGCCGACTTCCAACACAGTAGACAGATCGATAACATCTGGGTGATGTTGCGTCTGCTTGTTTAGTGAGTGAGTGAGCGAGTAAAGAGATTTGAGCGGCTCTTGACAGCGAGGTCTTGAGAGCTGATGAGGGTGATTAGGTGAGTATGGCGAAGTGCCAGAATTAAGGGGCGGGGTAAATGGGAGATCTCCGAGAAAACTTGCCAACCAGCGGCATCGTCCGGCACGATTCCCACATGCGAAGATCCGGGAGTGGTCCAGCCGGGGATTGAACCCAGTTCGCCTTGGTGGGAGGCGAGCAGGCTAACCGCTTAGCCACCGAACCACCCCCCCCCCTCGGTTATTTAGATTTGTTAATTTGCTTCCTTGAGTACGTGGAGAAAAAAGTAAGCAGAGTTGATATATGGTAATGTACGCTACAGACTTGTAAAGATAGTGCAGTTAGGAATGCGTTTGTTCCGACAACGAAGATCAGTTACTAGCTACAACAATATAGAAACTATACGCAGGCTAGCAGGAAAACTTGGAAGGGAGGGTCTAGAGCAGCTGAGGGTCGCACAAGTGAAAGCTAGCCGTTCAGCTATATGGAGACACGTACACCAGTGTGACTTGACAGTTCCGCTAGCGCTGTGCGCAGCGATCTGCCGGAGTGGAATTTGGCGGTCGCCCTGTGGATCTGGCAGTGTCGCGGCCGGCAGTAGCTGCCGGAGGAGAGAACGAGAAGGCGTCCACTGGCGTCGCTCCGCACAAAGAACACAGGTAAACCGCCAGTTATCAGTAATGGAACTTGGGCTCTGATCAGCGCTCCCAATACCAAACACAACTCTCATCACCAAATACATTTAAAAGCTCTTTGTTATAAAATATTAACGTCCAAATATTATCCAAGGTAATATATATATATATATATATATATATATATATATATATATATATATATATATATATATATACACTTTATTCGTAATATGCGGACAAAGTATAAAATATTTCCAAAATAGTGATAAAAGTGCATTTTCAAAACAATTTTTTTGGTTTTTTTTTTTTGACTCGCTGATTTGAACCATATCTATGATAGGTACTTAATGATAAATTTGGACTGATTTATTTAAAAATAACACTCCTTCATTTCTAAATATGCAAATTCGTCAAAAGTAACGAAACACTGCAAGTTTTTACTTTAAAATGTGTGTTTGATAAATAATTTATTTTTCATGTATAAGGGCTTAATGATAAGATGCCCTTTATTTCCGAAATATCTTCATTAATGTAATCCATAATAGTTTTATCTTAACAAAACTGACAAGTTTCTGAACCACGAAACGTAAACCAACACAAAATATATTACTGTAATCGATAAAAAAATTATACAGTGCAGATGCGTATGCATAGCATATAGTCACTATAATTTAATGGAGATTAATTGGGTAATAGAATGGCAAATATTTACAATACTCTTTTTTTAAAAATGGTTGCATTTCAGTTATATTAAAAAAAAAAAAATTTTTTTTTAGGAATCACTATTGCAAAAGTTTCTGTTTTCCTAAAATTCACAATTAAAAATCATATCATGAGTGCTCGCGAAAAGTGTATACAATTACAAAGACGCCATTCAGGATCTAGGAAGTTTTTACTATGATATAGTGGATTTCGTGTAATGTAAAACACTCTTAAGTTTTATCAAGTTAATAGTGACACTCCCAAATACTGCTGTAGAAACATTAGTAAAATTGGCTTTAGACATAACCTCAGTCTATAGCATTTCCCACGCGTCATTTTCTGAAGAAATTAAAAAATATCACAAAATTGGTGAAGAAATTATTACATTTGTTAATTATATGCCGAACTTATCCATTTGAAATAGCTAATCACAACAGTAGCAGGCGTTCTAAATCGGCTTACTGCTTTGTGATTAAAGACATTTGTGTTATATCTAAATTTTTAACTATATGTATTACGGCCAGATACGACCCAACAATGCTGTGGGTCAAAATAAGCCCTACATCCAAAGAGGCCTATTGTCTTCTCAAAGATGGCATTATGCATAAGTGCTTGGTGTTTGAACCAGCTAAATGTGCCACGTGTTAGACGTGACGCCAGTAGTTTTCATGCATGTCTTAACTTTGGCGGCATAGCGTGCACTGGAGTAGTGTGCTCTAGTATGTTCCGCCATATCATATTTCATCACTTCCGTCGCGTCCAAAATTCAATCCCTCCCCCCCCCCCCAAACCTCCTCAAATTTCCAATAAATAGTGAAAAAAAAATGCTTCCTCAACAATATGACAGAGTGACCCCACATTGCGGCCGAAGATCTGCAAAAGTTGTTGGATCATCAGCCATATTGTGGAGTCAATGGGATATAAACATAAATTACCCCAACCCCCTTTCCACATCCAGCACCACCTCATACACTTCCACGCCTGACACTCCCACACCCCGACCTCCCCCCAATCACCTCCCCAAAACTACCCCACCCTCTAACTCTATTCCCCTACACACCCCCACCCCACAACTCTAACCCACCCTTACACCCTATACACCATAACACCACCTCACCTCTAACCCACCCTACCCCAACCCTCTCACACAATACCACTCCACCCCTATCCCACCACAACTATTAGTCCCACCCCTACACTTGTACATTGATTTTTAATTCTAACCTTTACGTCGCAGTACATATGGTCGCTCGAGATAATGACCACTGAATTCAATTCGCAGTCACTCATCGTTATAGTCGACTTATTACAGTTAAATTGTATTCTTTATTAGAGATATAGCTTCGTCGAAGTTTAATACTTGGCATATTTATGCCTAAAACTTTCTTGTGGCATAACCCCCTCTGCTTTCATGTGTAAATCTAAGTACTAGAAGAGAATAATGGTAGTGAAAGTATTACGTCAATCATATGATAATTCTGTGTATGACCTGTACGATTAAGCAGATACATTACATAGCATAGCTATTGTTATAAAATCCAATATGCCCCTGGACATAGGTACTTAATCGCAAATTTCAAATGTTGTATTATTCGAATCCTCCTTATGAATACGAATCCACAGACACGTCATTCGATATATGTATGTATTTCAGTAATTAAAATGTTAAAAAAAATACATACAAATATTTAATGCCATACTGATCCCAAGATAATGGATTACTCCTCACTCCTCAATGACAATCTCCATCCCCTCCCCCTACCCCAAATAGAGTCCTCTAGCCACATTGGGGGTCATGCAATTTTGTGATAACAAAACGAAGTTCTGGAGGGATATTCGGGAAATATTAACGTAAAAGAGATCATGTGACTGTTTAAGACGCAAAAAAGAAACATACCGACTGAAGGAAAAAAAGAGAAAGAGATTTGTGGTTAGAATTGCAGATCATTTTCTACCACGTACTAGGTGTTGCCCTTCAAGGTAGTGTATTATTCCATTATTGTTTTTGTACTTATAAAATGATTTAACACGCACATAGCACAACAGTTGCATTATCTACTGTTGTGGTTAATTAAAAAGTACATACTAAATTATTATATAACCATGACTGTTTCGAACTCGATGACGTATACTGTTTACAGCTTTGGAGTATATATATATATATATATATATATATATATATAACATATTGAACTGATAATCTTATAAAATTATACGTGTTACTTTAATATGAAAACAATCTTAAACTCATTATAATTAAATGTATCAATACTCACTTCATTATGTCGGAGTTATGCTTTGGCGATCTACACTTTGGTATTATTATAAGATTCTAGTATCTGCATAATGTATGACTGAACCAAGATAAGCAACCACTGCAAAGCCTTTTTTTTTTTCTCATAAAATTGTTCCACGGAAATAAATGTTGGTTGCCAACCTTTCTTTCCGTTAAATTTCGCAACGCGAAGCGTTATACTTCAAAGAAATAATTAAAAAGCTGCATTTAAAATTAACGATACAAGTTTATAATGTTAAGAATGACTGCAGAGAGGCGACAACCAAATAGAAATTAACACATAATTGAACACAACCAACTTGAAGTTCATACATTAGCGGATAATACAGGACGTTAAAGGTAATTATATGCCAAAGAGTTGCTGTGAAAAGGTACTTCTTAGCCAGTAATTGTTTTACAAAATTTGTAGTTCCAGGATTAATTACCATGCTTATGGGTAGAAATAAAGACAAGGAAATCCACTCATAAATTATATTCATATGTGATATTTAATTAGATAGATCAATACGTACGGCATCCTGGCCATGAGCATGAAGGCATGCAAGTCATAACTACCCAAAATTCCAGCTAGAGATTTTTTTTTTAACTGCTGAACAATTTCATTCGTGTTTTTACATCGTTGGTTGTGGTTGAAATAAAAAATAAATACATTTATTAATTACGCTTCATAATAAATTATGCTAGTGCATATCGCCTTCTTTGATGTTATTTTAGCATACAAAAAATGTTAACTAATCAGTCATTCTATGCTAAAAAACCTAAATTATATTTAAAAATGTAGAACAGTTGTCATTATAAACTACTGAATATAAATATTTATCATTTATATTTTACATATGATGAATTATAAGAGCAGTGGTAACTTAGTAAATGTTTATTTGCTTAAAAAAAAGTTGCAGCGTTCTTTATGTTGATCACTCAAGGAAATTGGTCATAAGTTGGGAGCCTTGTTTATACTGCAATAAGCTGAAATGGTTAAAAGTGTTCTTCCACACATTTGGCCTGAATCTTAAAAGCACGTGAGTTATATCATGAGTTAGGCCATTGCTAAGTTTTCGCAGCACTATTTGTCACACTCATCTGTGAAATCACTTTCATGTTTACTTAGTGTTTCACTATAAAACTGTGCATGAAGTAAAGATTCTTTAGGAGTGAAGTTACGTTGATAATAAAATGGACTAACAAGTAGAGAAACATTCTGTTATTAAAATACATAAATATTAGTTACAAATATGCCACGCTCTTCCATCACAATTCAGCCGGTGTGACTGAAGATGATTACTTACAGAGAATTAATTCGACTGTGCAAATTAAAATTTTTGACAAGGGCTTATTTAGTTTAGTTAATGTTTATTTTTTAAGATTATCATTCTCACGAATGGAAAAATAGTTTTAATGCATTAAAATTCCTTGGTGAAAATTATAGAGCAGTATATTGTTTATGGCCATAATTGATGACAAGACATGCAGTAATTAATTTAACTCAAGATTTATTTAAATGTACAGCAAAAATTTTAAGGATGGGAAAGCCATGTTTGTAACTAGTGAAGTCATCTCTCAACAAAAGTATTTTCCGAAAGATATATGGGAAAATTGCCAACCAATTCAAAGTTTAAATTCAAAATATTTCTTCAGAAATCTAGATAAATTAATTATTATAGTTAATCATACAGTCGTTTCTGAGTATGTAAAGCGTGTTGTTCTAAAATTGGCGAAGAAAAAAAAGATGCATTATGGAGATGTATTCTGAGAATCAGATGAAGATCGGGAAATTACAACATAACACACTACAATGTTATTCGCAACTGCAGAAAATTTGAAGCATCGAAGTTATGTTCTTGTAGAATTCGTGAGCGGAAGTGCAAATAAATAATATAAATACATATATGCCACAATAAATCAGGGTGAAAAAGAAGAAGATGGCGAAGTGAAAACAATGTTGTAGCGAGTGAGCGACGAAGTATAGCCTCAGAAGTTCAGAATGGATGACAATTATATATCTAATTATTGATTCGAGTTAATAATTGGTATTTTTCCATAACTAACCATTAAACTTGCTGTAGATAGGCTGTATTTTGAATTTCCTTAGAGTGTTGACGATTATTTAAAACCCTGAATAAACACAAATCGGCATCCTTTAAACTTAAAATTATAACAATTTTAGTAATGTGCAAAACCTTAGTAGAAATATGGTTTGGTATATTCTGTTGCAAGGGCTTGCGGGAGAGGAGATCAGAAACCAACCGGCCAGGTCTTAATGTTCTATCATTCCGGTCAGGGGTCGGGCATATTGAAATTCCACCATGATCACGATCTTGACCTCGGGTCTGTGACCTTGGGATTACCTTGTCGAACATCGAGCAAAATCGTAAAAATCACACGATGAATTACATTATATACCCCAACCGTCATGTTGGATTTCCGCGACCTTGACTTTGACCTCGAATGACCATGAACCAGAAAATATATTTAAAAAAAAAAAAAAAAAAAACCCCACTAAAAATTGAAGGAATAAAAATCAAGGAAAAATTACATGAATTAACCCTACAGACATGTTGTACTTCCATGATCTTGACATTAGCCCAGGGTGACCTTGGTCCCAGTAACCTTGAAATTGAAAAATTAGGAAAAATCCTAAAAATTTGTATCATTCAGTAAAAATCAGGGGATTCATTACATTATTCACCCCGACAGCCATTTTGGATATCTGCCAACTTGACTTTTACCCAGGTATAGTCGAACCCAAAAAAATCGATGAAAATTCAAAACTTTGTAAAAAACATAGTAAAATTCGAGAAAAAATTACATTAATGAACCTGGCAGACATTTCGGATATCTGCGACTTTAACCTTAAAATTTCTGGGAAAATGTTAAAAATTAAATAAAAAACATGAAATTCACCAAGTAGCAAACAACAACCAGTTCCCAGTGTGCCAACCATTGGCAGTGGTGACAAACGTTTGCATTTATGACTGTCAGTATTTCATATATAGTTAACAAACACTTATGTAAATAAAGGTGACATAACCTATTTTTAAGTAATCGTAATGTACGCCAATGCTCTCGCAATGATTTCTAGAATTCAACACAAGCCCCACAGACGATAGACAAAATGCTATTTGTTACCTAATGCTAGGAAAATATAAGTACGAAGCTAATGGACAATTTATGGTATGCCAACTGTTGCTTACTAATGAACAAACATTATCAGCAAGCATATGGGCCATTTATAGCATGACAACAATATGTTGTTGTGAAATAGCAAATATCGTATGTTAATTCACTTCATTAATTTTATTACATGCGTATTTGCAAAACTATAATGTTAGATTAGTAGTAATAAGGAAAAACAGTCCGTAGACTAAAAAACTGCAAAGCATTGCCCATAAAAAAATTTTCTTTGTATTTCAAATACTACCTTAAATACCCCGAGACTAAAATACTAGTCTTTTAAACAAAACACACAAATCCCAGTACAGACTTATGATACTAACATAAATTATGTATATGACAATGTTAATACTGCAACTTTTATGTGGGGAGCCATCTAGACTGTGAACAAATGGGTTGTGCTCGATTCTGTGTTCTTCCATAGAAATTTGCTACTTTTGCACTAATGCTAAAGATGATATATCTGAATATGGGAAAGAATAATTTTTATTCGGGCAAAATACAATTTTTTTTATTTTGAAAATACATGGCAAGCTGCCAAGTAGCCAATCGCTGGCAAATAGCTGGGCAACAAGTTGTCAATAGCTGGGCCACAAGTGGCTTGCCAACAGTTGGCTGGCATCAGTTGGTTAACTTATAGCAGGCCAGAAGCTGTAAGCCAGTAGGCCACTATTGCCACTCATGTTTCAATGATGCTGCCGTCATGCTTAGGGTACAGTTGGCTACGCATAATCGGACCGCCTAAGGGCAGTTTGTATTTTGTTATATGGAGGTTAACTGAACGGGGCCCAGATGTGGCCAAATACACACAACACTCAAGAATCATTATTTGGGCTTGCATGATATCTCGTATTCTGGAAATAATTAAAGTAGCCAAAGGCACACCAACATCACAGCTCTTCGTATTATGCAATAAGTAACAGATTGGTTTCTCCTCCCTGTTTTTTCCAGCATTTAGGTTGGGAAGTAATTTTTATTTTCGTCTGTTTCACCAAATAAACACTATATTAAATTTCAAAGTTACTGTTCGGGTTAGGTAGCTACTGGAGTGTAGATACAAAGAAGAAGCATTCGTTTAATGGCGCGCCAGCTACCAGCATCCCCACTTTGTCGTTAATGATGCTACTCCAGCTAGATTGCTCATGTTGTCGATGGTGCTATTCGCAAAAAAATAAGGGCAACACCCTTGAAATTAGGAATGTACAAAGTCAACTCAGGTGGATTAAAACTCTAATTTTCCGCGCACTTCTCAGCCATCACCACGCCATTACATCAATAATTACAATAGATTTTTCATTCTCTTCGAACAATCTACCAATCTGTTGATCAATCCTTCGAGCAATCTTTCAGCCTTTCGTCGAATAAGACAGCCATTCATCCAATTAATAATTTAATATTTTCGATCAATCTCCCAATCTTTCGATTAACCATTCGAACAATCTTTCAATTATTCTTTCAATGCTTAGATAAATCTTTCAAACTTTCATCCAATTCCGCCTCGATCAATTTTACAATCAATCATTCGATCATTTCAATTAATCCTTCAATCTTTTCTATAAATTTTCTCATCTCTCTATCAACCCTTCAATCAAAGTTTCCAAATGAGCATACTATTTGACAACCAAATGTTAAGACCAAACACCTAGGTCAACCGACCAAAATCTCCAACCAGATGTCAAACATGCCTCAAAAATCATACATCAAAAATCATATCTTATAAAACATACCTCAGAAATCATACCGGAAAAATATACCTTAAAACATAACTAAAAAACTATACACAAAAAAAAAAACTTACAAATCATTCTTCAAAATCCATACCACAAAAATATACCTCAAAAATATACCTAAAAAAAAAAACTCAAAAACATACTTTAAAAATATTCCTCAAAAACATAACTCTCAAATGTTAATTCCAATATAGATCCCTTCCTCAAAATATTTCTGAGTTCAGTCGTTCGTCAAATAAAAGTAAGCCGCCTTTAAATGACCCGAGAAACACATGATACTTCTGAAATAAACTATAGCCCTCCTTGTGCACGTGTTCACTTAAATTTTATTTTAAAAATATCTAACAATTGATTTTATACATCTATGAAATAAATAGGTCGTGCAGAAAAACAGTAGGGCAAGGTTGAAGAAATTAAACACTCTCTACTATGTATACATAAATTTATTATTTTAATTCTTACATACACTCGAACTTAGATGCTTGCAGACCATGGATAGTACCCAATGGTTTCACTTGATGTAACCCCTTTCTTCAATTCATCGATGATTGGAGATATCTCATCAATTTGCGAGTGAACTCCACCTTTTTGTTAATGAAATGCCTGAGTCTAAAAACAAGTTCATTCAAGTCTTCGAAAATTATGTAGCGAGCATTATTTTTTGCTCTCTACTTCTAATTCCGTGTCGCAGCAGAGAGAGAGAGAGAGGTGAGAAGATTGCAAAAATCAGCGCAATCTTCATCGCCTTCATCATTATCACCGTCTCCAACATCGTCATTTCCCACTTCTCAATCGGCACAGTCATCAACGAATTTCCTTTCTTTGTTAGTTGGGGTGTCGTTGGCAACATTCGTTTTTGCAGCTACTGGTGCTGCGTTATTTTCTGAAGCTCGTCCAGTTCATTTGTAAGATTAGCAAGTGTATATTTCGTACGATCCGACTGGAATGAAGGCTGCTCGTCGTTTGTATTGTTCACGGTTTCCTCGTCATCTGCGAACATATTATGCAACATATTAACAGGATGTAGAGATATCTACAAATGCTGTTTCTCAAGGGCGAAAATAACTATTTGCAGAACACGGCGTGTCAATATAAGTTATCACCACGAGCGAACTTCTTAGGACGATTTGTGCAGCTAAAAATCTTAAAATACAGACTCTTCGGACATTCACGCTTCTCACATCGCCGCGCACTCTAATCTAAAGCAAAAACCTTGTCGCAGTAGTGACAAAGTCGGCGACTGGACCATGAAGGCATTCGTTTCGACTCCATTTTCATCACAGTCAGTCGTAATCCTTCGTACACTAGAATAATCTTCAGTACAAGGAAAGTGATCGCTTCCAAATTGACGTTCACATCATCGTGTTACAATAACTGTCATTCTCTATAAATGAGATTATTTATTTTAGTAAAGAGACCAGCTTGTGCTCTCGTAAGACCTTCCGCCATACTTTATTAAAATGTAAACCATATGGGAAAAATTAAAGAAAACTTACGTACACATTCGCATGAAAATGAATCACAGATAATTATTGGAAAATACGCAGATACCATCATATGTATGTAACAATATATAAAATATTATATTAATATGTTTGTAGACATATAATACATAGATAAACATATAAATTGCCTATTATTTTTAATTTATTCGAAAGATAATTATAATAATTTATATTCCTATAAAATAGTCTATATGTGTATGTGTGTGTGAGGGAGGGGGGCTGTATACAAGTGTTTTCCAATTATCTGTGTTTCCTTCCTGTGCGAACATGTATGTGGATTTTCTTAGATTGTCCCCATACTTTTTCACATACGCTATTGTTTGTGAAAATTGCAACATCCACAAAGAATGGCCCGAATGAATCCAAACTTGGAGGATGTGAGAACAGTGTCCCAGCAATAAGTGATATCGATTGCAGAGTGATGACGTACGCGTAGGCCCAGCAACGCCCTCCCGTGCGTGACTGGAATGGTTTCAAGCGGCCATGTTTGTCTTTGTTCTCTGCCGGACATTCCTGCATCCATTCTCCATGTGGTGTCACCTTTCAAACCTACTTATCGCACACTTTCACCTGTTCATCGTACATTTCCTGTGTTGGGTGATTTTCAGGAGGTAAAAAATAGTCGCCATGTCTTCTGAATAGGCCCTCGTATATTTTGTCCACAGCATTTCATTTATGTTTTATATCATGCTCACTTACAGTACCGACATGTAGTGGCAGATCTGAAAAACAAGTCCATATTATTCCCTATATCAGGAAAAACCAGGCAGGGTAACATTAACGATGAATAAAACACTTCTTTTATTCACTGAAAATATATATTTTTACATACTTTAGTCTACAAACATAATCTAAAAACAGAATCCCAATGATCTCCACACAATTGATGTAGCATCTTTCCAGAAACAGGATCAATTTTCACATAATGTATATAATCTGTTTATACACAGTTCAAGGAAGTCTACGCTTGCAAGCGTCCAACCAGAACCCCCAGCCATATACTCCTCTTCCTCTCGATGAAGTTTTCTTTCAATGTCTCTACAGCCTATAGGATACTGTCAACAATGCACAATGCTGGATTCGCAATCTTGAATGCTGGGCGTCTGATTCCTTCATCCAAAGGTTGAGGCTTTCCGTAGGCACACTCCAGCCAAACATTATATTTTATAGGAACTTCACCTTCTTCTGTTAACTGATAATTTATCTTGTGCTTAATGTGGTCCAGGTAAGTACACGAGTCTTCGTACCTACACAGTTATTTCCAACTAAATAATATTTTTAAGTGCCCTTGAATGCTGATTGTTTCAGGTAGAATACATTCGATGTTGTGTCACGAACTGCTAGTACAGGTCGTTTCTTAGCTGTTGAAACTCTGCCTTTACTAATCGTAATATGCCTCTTCAGTTTATCACCACACTTGACAAGAAATTTGCACTTGACACATTGTTGCATAGCACAGGAAGGGCCCTTCAGGCAAGTAGTACTTTCATGCTTCCTTGCACCTTGGTTGTAGACAAATATTTTGTCGCAGTAACAGCAACGAAGCCTTAATGACATCATCGATGGCAGCACTGCTGTAGGTAGCACTTCCAAAGAGGTCGATAGTGCTGTGCCAACCTCAGACATTGCTACTTTTGCTGGACCAGCGACCATTGTCTCAATGATATATTCCAATTGCTTTCACGAACTAAGACGAAGTGCCTTTCACAACGATCACTGGAACCCAGCTGCTTATACACCAACCAAATATATCGAGCGACGTGTCTGAGGAGTCCTATGTTTAAGGTGAATTTGAATATGGCGCCAGAACTAGTGATTACATACCTACGACCATTACCATATTGGTTTTACATATGCGTTAAGGATTTCCAAAATGTAATTATAGCCACATGGCATTTTTTTCCAAGTTTGAATACGTCCTTCATTACCAATTCAGTTACCTGCTCCTTCCAATCACTTCTAGATTCGATTCTCTGTGAGGTCACCTGGTATCACGCATGTGAGAAACAAAGTGGACGTTTCCATCAGCCGGCGGGTTTTATCGGCGTATTCTGTTTCCTGTGGAATTACATTCCACCATTGCTCCCCATTTCCCTCATTAAACCTTCACCAGATCTCATTATCTCGCAGTTAAGTGTCGATCCAAACCTCCCACCACATCTCCCACTCTATGAATTCATGTAATATCAGATTTTCATAGCCACAGATGCGAATTACGAATTTTTTAAACAATAATTATTGCAAGTAGTTTATTCCTGGCCGCGCATTTTCGAGAATATTTTGGATTCCGCGTCGGAAATGCTGATAACTCTTGCTTTTCGTGACGAAATGTTGGAATTTTATAAGCACATATATTAAATATTTGTATTAAAAATTATAAAGGCCAGCAACATATCTATGAATTCATGTCGCCAAAACTAATTCGCTCTTCATCATAAATTCCTTATTTTTAAATGTATTTTACAGCCATGTTCTGAAGGCACTAAACGTAGCGTTTTAAACGCACGTAAAATTAATAGTCAAGAGGATTTAATCATGTCAAGTGATCACGACCCGAATTCGGCAACCAGCACATAGAATGGCTTAGACACAGTGACATAAGGGTCAAAACCCAATCAAAAGTTACGTTTATTTTTTAACAGTACATGTAGAATTGTTGGCAGTCTGAGCTAATTTTTTCGAACATTCTGACATACGAAGTATATGTTCGAGATAGTCACACAAACAGCCATACGTACCAGGTAATAACATATTATTGCTGCATTTGTTATTCACTGCACTACGAAACTGTATATAAATTAAAGTGATCAACCAGTTCATTGCAGGTAAAAGAACGCCAGAATCGATATAACGCACCAAACACATTATTTATAAAGTTTTATTAAAATTATATCGTGTTTTGTAAGCATAAAAGCTTTATAAAGTAAGTAGCATACATACTTGCTTTTTCAAGACCGAGTACCGATCATGATGCCAGATTTCGCAATTTAATAATTCTGTCTAATGCATCGCGCTCGCTCGATGCGAAACTATGTTAAGTCAAACACTTATTTAACCCACCCAAAGTCGCGTACTTAATGTATATATACGAACCTAACACGTTCTGAAAAATTCGCGTAACGACAAAAGCCGAAACGAGTCGCGGGTAAAAATAAGCAATATGTCGCAGCGGTATATAATGCATGCAGTTATACTAATCTAGAACATAAAGTTAAATTAAATATTACTATTCACAGATTAAAACATATAGCAGCAGTCAGCTCGCACGTAGATTTTTTTCTTTCCCAGCGTCGCAAGTGAAAGTGATTGTTTTTTTTTTAAGTTGGCGACTGTGTTCATGATCATATTAGTCCGACACACTGTAAACAGATTATACACTTGGTTTTAACTCCGGCACTTTCGAAACACATTCAATGTGACGTTGGCACCGATGTCTTTCACTAGCACTCACAAGCTGGAGCAAGTAGAGAGCCTTCATGAACGAGGTAAGTAAAAGCCTGCAATAGATAGTAATTATTTTTATATGTTAAAAAATTAATGTGGTTTCAGTGTTTTATTCGTTTTCAAATCTTTTTCAGGATACCTTACATTTGATGCACTTTGTAATAATAACATTTAAACATTTTCTGTCTAGCGAAGTATCACAGAACTCGCAAAGCCTTGTTGTATTTTACATAACCGCGTTTACACTCTTTGCTGCATTAAATACCACTCGTTCAATGAAAACATGTTCTACCCTAAAAGTTCAAAATCAATTCTCTTTTAAAATGATTTCATAAATAGTATTTTCGTTTATTACTGTTCCATAGTATTGTTCATCCGGCTACAATGCTCGATTTGTTAATGGCTTGACTTTGTCGTTTGCACATATTTTTTTTATCAAGCATTCTGCTCAAGACAAAAGCAGTTACTGCTTCCCAATAAAGCCTTTCAGATTTCTATCTCGACAATCTATGGTACACGATGCCTCTTTATTTTTTTTGGAAGCCAGTAGTAATACAATTCGGCATACATATATAATTAATTAAATAAGGTATAAGATATTTATAATAAACTGTTCCCCAGTTCGCAAGAGAATAACTCAACTCCTAGAATCTTCTTTACACGTGGGCAGATGTCCTGTTCTAACCCGTTTCTGCTCGACTTAAAACTAACACAATGTTTGAAACCCTGCCCCAGTCAGCACGCCATCAAACTTGATGTTTATGTGTGTGTTGTTTACATGTTGCTATGCAGTGTCTCGACAGTGTTGTCTAATGCGCCATGAAGATAAGTGCAGCCTTCACCAAGCTTCTTCGTAATGTGATTGAAGTATAACAATTAATTGCAATATTTTTCATAAGATGTTCCAGTAGTCGAAATGATCAATACCGATGTACTTTTCTGCTATACTGGCAAGCAATATTGTTAGTTGCCCAATTTTTCTTTCGAAATATTCGCTGTGAATTATACGAGTATTAATGATTAAATCGTCATATTTTACGCAGATGACTTTATTTACTTTTTCTTACCATGCTAAAATGCAGTACCAACATGTAGTGGCAGAAATGTAGTCCAAGGCTATTATATTCCCTATACCAGAAAAGCAGGCATGTTAAGGCAGGGTACAATACCTACATGAAATAAAACATATTTTGCATTGAAGTCTTATGTACATTAGACTACAAACACAATAAAAAACACAATCCCTACAGTCTCCATACAACTCATGTAGGGTATTTCCAGTAACAGGCTCACTTTTCACATGATGAACATAATCTGCTTATAATCATTTCAAGACAGCCTGTGGTAGCAAGCGTCCAACCAAAACCCTTAGACACATAATAATCTTCTTCGCGGCAAAGTTTTTCTTTCATAACCTCTACAGCTTTCGAGATACAATCAGGATTATACAAGATGCATTCGCAGATAGTTGAAGTATATACTGCCAAAGTACAGAGTATCCACCCCAGGCAGGGTCACATTGGACGAGAGAAAGAGAGCGGAAACAGCTGCCCACTTGCGAAAATCCGAGAGTGACACAGTTAGGAATCAAACCCGGTTTCCCTTAATGAAATTCTAACCGCTTAAATCGCCGCACGTAAATGACATGCGTACGCATTCAGCAGTATAAGTGCGCGACAGAAACGAGCGGCCCTGGCGGTGGGGTAGGATGGGCTGGGGTGAGGCTGGAGAATTCCTGGGAAACCCGGTCTAAGTAGCAGTCGTTTACCTGCTGCCAGACAGTAGTAAAGTCGTGCGCGCAAGCATCGGTATCGGTGCCTAGTAAAGTCGTGCTCGCAAGCATCGGTGCCGTGTTCTAACGTATCTGAGGGTTTGTTGAAATGTGTTATCTGTCAGTGAACCATCAGAACATTAGCAAAACGTGCTTGCATAGTTGTGGATATTTTTTCATTAGAAAATTTAACCATTTTTATGGGTTAATTTATCGTTCCATCCATGGCTTCAAGTATTAAGAGGAAAGTAATTTAGAGTGAGGGACGCAAAATCGTAAGTAGGTACTGTAATAGAGAAGTGCGATGACGAAGCAAAACAACGGGTTCTATCATTGCCAGTAAATCGAGCAACTCGTCGCGCGGCTTTTTACACGTGTGTTGGTGTAACCACCGTAAAACAGATCCCAAAATAAAATAAAATTTGAATTGAAACTGACCACAACAGATTATTATCAGTGGCCACGGTGGCTGATCGATTAGCATGCTCGCCTCCCACCAAGGCAATCCGGGATCAATCCCCTGCCGGGTCACCGGATTTTCGCAAGTGGGAATCGTGCCGGACGATGCCGTTGGTCAGCAGGTTTTCTCGGGAATCTCCCGTTTTCCCCGCCCCTTCATTCCGGCGCCGCTCCATTGGCACTTCAATCACCCTCATTGGCTCTCAAGACCTCGCTGTTAAGAGCCGCCCAAATGTCTTCAATTCACCCTTCACAGATTATTATCTACACCTGGAAAAAATCACTCCACTGTAAAAATACACACTTCTTTGAAAGTGGATGATTTCGATAATTGTGTTATTAGAAACACTATCCATGATTTCTATGTGCGCGAGAAGAAGGTTCCAACTAGGTATTCAAAAACTGTTGCCAATCATAAAAAATGAGATAGATTTTCTATGGGGAGCAAGAACACTTCACCACTTAATAAGAAGTATGGAGTTAAGTGGAGAAAGTGCAGGTCAAAGAGGAAAATACTCGTTGAAAGATCCGGCAACGTGACATGGCGTAATGACTACATACGTAAGATAAGACACTACCGTGATACTGGCAGAGAGATAGTTTATCTTGATGAAAGTTGGGTTGATAGTAATTTGACGTTTTCCAGGTGTTGGGAGCACAACGATGAATTTTGAGTGCAAGTAAAAGCAGGCAGAATACTAATATCGTTGGATTCCTTCCTAATGCACTACTTCTGTAAAGCGCCGGAATTGTCACTGGAGACTACCATGGCCAGATGAACCATGTCAACTTCGAAAAATGGATTGATGAGAAATGACTACGTAACATCCCACCTTATTCCGTTGTTGTAATGGATAATGCATCTTACCATACCGTGGAGTTCAATGAATCTCCCTCAAAATATTCCGTAAAAACATGTTTTATGTGGCTTAAAAACAATGGGGTAGAGTACAATGAGAGCATGCGCAAAGTTGATCTGTACACGCTCATAGAGATGAATAAGCCGAAGCAAAAAAACATTTAGAATAGATCAGAAACTACCTCGTTTCGGATACACAGTTCTGAGACTTATATGTGTGATTTAAATGCAATCGAACTAGAATGGAGGCTAGTTAGGGGCAGAAATGTTACGGGCGACTTGTCACTTACGAAAATGAAGGAAATTACTGAAACTTCAATCTCATCAGTTACAAAAGAAGACTGGGCAGGATACTGTAGCCATGTTCAAAATGTCGATGACGAATACTGGCGAACGGATGGAATTATTACTGATATGATAGACAGCATAATAATTACCTTGGGCGACGACGACAGTGGAAGTGACTCGGAAAGTGAAATGTCATCAGATGGTGCAGCATTTATTACCAACACTGATTCTGACTCAGAACTTGCGCGGCCATTGTGAAGATTTTGCAGACAGATAGTTGGGTTATTTCATTCAGTGAATGTTTAGTACGGTTCATTTTATTAATTCTCGGATCAAATGTATTGCCTGAAGGTAAAAATACAGGCCTTCGACACTATGGTTGTTCATGTTCCTTTTTACTGTCCGACAGCCTAAATGAGTTAGTGAGTAGATACTCAATATATATTTAATATGCATGTTTATCTGTTTGTGTGTCCGTGCCGATTCGATTTTTTAGCTGATTTTTAGAGATGAGATTAATTTTTACTTGAGCGTATGAAACTGCAAATTACTTTGACTGGATAATCATTTTATTGAGCTCAAGATATTACTTAGTCTATTCTCAAGTTCGTTTTTTTGCAATCACTATAAAAAAACACCTTTACTTACGACATATTTTTAGCGTTGTGTAGAAATACGAGAAAATGGTTTTTATTTGTACGATAGTGTGCCCTCGACCGACGGGCGAGACACCATGCCGCCTCCTCAGCTCGTCTCGTCCGCATACCTTCCAGGGCCGTTCGTTTCTGTCACGCACAGTAGGTAATTGTCTAGATATGAGTGGCTGTATGCCGTCTTCAGTATTTCGCTTCACAAGCACCACGCTCCACATTTCAAGCCAGTAACTCATCCTCAAGTCATTACAGTCCTGCTGAAACTCACAGAATTCTATGTCATGTACGTACCAACATTCAGTCGGCAGTATACCTGCAGGGATCATTTTTGTTCGCTTATGATGAATGTACGGAAACTATACACTGGAACTAAACGGGCATTCTTCCTTTCCGTGCACGAATACTGTTTGTATATAAATTCTGTCTCCTACTTGATGGAAATAAAAAAAATCGAGTATAGCCAAAATATTTACACCTTTCATTTACGCAATGTATTATACTAGTAAAATCTCATGAGATCAAGACATTTGTAGGAATACCACAATACACACTTATTTAAAAACTTTATTATTACGGATCGGCTAGTTGCTAGCTTCAAGTCAAGTAAGGTTTTATTCTCCCCACTGATGAATTAAGGGGAGTGAACGCGGAGGAAAAACAGAATGTAAAAGAGAAGGAGGGAAGAAAAGGAGGAGGAAATGTGTTTATGAATAGCATTTAAGATTCTATTTACGTGCGTACATTGATTTCAAAATGTATTTTTACAACCTGTATTTTTGCGAGTGACCATAATGTTTGGGTGTAAACATCCCGATGCTGAATCTAAAAAATTCACGTGTCCTTAGAATTTAATATTTATTTACCATCATATATGGGGTGAGTCAACACCTCTGCGACAAACTTCATGAGGATGTTTCTTGAAAAATGTTATTTAGAAAATGTATAACAACGAACACCAGGAAATCCTTGTGAAGATGGGGTTAAAATAATGAGCTTTATTTAATTACACGGATCTTATATGATATTAATGGATATTTTTTGTATGCATGTGAAACAATCCAATAAATTTAACAAGCAAATACCATTGTTGGCGTATCGCATTCCGTAAATGGTAAAATTGGGTTTGCCATCCCTTTGAATGGTGGATAAAGGGTCTATATAAATCGTTATGTAACGTTTGATGGGGTTACGCATAACAATGGCTAGACGCAAAATGAGTCCTCTTGGTGAGAAAGCCTCCGACGAATGGTATGCGAGAATACAGACGTTAAAATTACAAATGCCACGTAATACTTAAGAGGTTGGATAAATGGTTGAAAACGACTGACATGTACGGCTGTAACATAGTAACATGTTTGTTTAAGACCTGTTTCGTTGTTGTATTTTAAATTGTGGAATGCATATGTATTATAATTTAAATAATGACAACATAACTTAAATTGAACAAACAAATATCACATAAAGGAACTGTCATCATGAGCAAAATAACTTTGTAAATAAGCATAAAACATTGAACAAATGACAATTATAAAGAAAGAACAAATATAAACAACCACTTGAAGGAATAATTAAACAAATAAACATTAACACAAATTAATAAACAAAGAACGTTTTCAATAAAACATATTTTAATACATCATTTCAAATAAAACAACATGTGTCAAACAAACATGAGACTATGTTACAGCAGTACGTGTCAGTCGGTATCAACCATTTAGCCAACCTCCTAAGCATTAAGTGACATTTGTAATTTTTTACGTCGGGTATCTTGCAAACATTTCGTCAGAGGCTTTCTCAACAAGATTACTCACTTTTACGTCTTGTTATTGTAATTCATAACCCGTGATAAAACTTTATGTAACGATTTACGTAGATTTTTTTCCACAACTCGAAGGGGTGGGAACCCCCATTTTACCATGTAGGGAATGAGGTAGACCAAAAATGTTATTTGCGTTTCAAAGATATTCACTTGTTTGACATGGATACAAAAAATCATCCCTTAATAGCATTGGGGTTCTGTGTGATTTAATAAAGTTTATTATTTCAACCCAATTTTCACAAGGGTTTTCTGCCCTTGGGAGTGGTTTCCTGGCATTCGTTGTCACACATTTTACAACTGACATCATGCAAGAAACGTCCTCACGATAGTTTATCACAGAGGTGCTGACTCATTCTGTATAACATTGATGCAGTAGTGACAGCTGTACCCAACTTCCCATCACCTTCACAGGAACTGAGACTAGGCCGTGTCCGAAATGAAAAATTCGTTATTTTGTAATTTGTCATTTCGTAAGTTTCAATTCGGACGTTGTCGACAGTCATTTGTTTAACACTCGCGGTAATCTATTTTTAGATTAACAGTGAAGATTTTTAAAATATAAAATTAATGCTTAAAACTGATGTAATATTTCTACAATAATCCCTGGAATGCTGCGAATGTTAATAAACAAAAAAATAATAATTTATGCAATAACAACAAAAATATTTTTTTCTGAAATATATGAACAAAGTACTACACTTACTTGCTTTTTAAAATATGTCTATAGTGTATTTTATGGAGTTATTTGTTTTAAAAACCTTTTTTATTATGCATGTGCATATGTTTTTTAATGTAAAAACCAACATGGCGCTGGTTTTGGCATTTTGTATTTTTGCTAACATCCGCTAGATATAAAATACAAAATACCAAATTACCAAATATTTCACCATTTTTGTATCCAAAATCGGGTCACGTGATCATTTTGTCAACAAAATCCACCATTTCGGACACAGTTTTAGTAAGAATATCTGGAATGGCTTTTCAGAAACATAAACATTAAAAGGAAATTACATACTTGCAATCCAACCATAACAAGTTATTAGGATATTAAGATATTAAATAACATACAAATAATTGAAAAAAAAAAGTAGTCTTTCTTATATTTACATCAAATTACAGAATAATGTAATATGGCCTCTTTCCTTGAGTTCTACTATTAGTGAATTTATTTTTCCTTTACCTGGTTCTTTGTAATGTAACCAATATCCGGAGTCTATGAGCCTATCAACCAAGCCACTGGGCTTTAGAAAATAAGTATCTAGAATTAACCACTTTCTTCGCAGAAGATTCACGATACATTTCTGCATATATGATCAGCTGATCTCGAGTAGAGGTAGTGTGGCAGTTCTAGCATGCTAGGGTGTCATTAGTGGCCTAAGTGCCACTTGAATAACCTGTAACCGGGTGACAGAGACAGGCACACTAATTGGAGGTAACCTTTAAACTGGGAAACTGATCATCTCCCACCCTCTCACCCCAGGGTGGTGTGTTGTAGTTGGCTGACGGGTTCTCCCAACCCTTCTTAGGTGAACTGTGATTTGTCATTACTTGTGGGGTACCCTTTCGTTGGACCAAGCGCCCAAGGGCCATTTGCAGGACTTTGAAATTTTTCGAAGGTACTTAGTGTGTAATTACTCTCTTGGTACATGTACATGTTCACCCATCGGCTGCCGAAACACAACTGACGAGGTTGGTGAGGTGCTCCTCGGTTCGAGTTCTGCCAAAGGTAAGTAATTGTGTAATTAGATGTAATTACATAACGACATGTACCACGAGTAGCTACATGTACCGAGTACATGCATGGAGAGTAATTACATGCACTGAGACTAAATACACATACCTAGAGTACCTGCACACTAATTACAAATCCTACCCCGACCGCTGCCCAAATGAAACTGAGCTGTGAACCGCAAACATGTTTGTGAAATAGAACCGCCATTTTGGATTGTGTAATATAGGTAAGGAAGCCGAGCACATGCCTGCAGGGAGTCAAACTGCCTCTGACTCCCAAGTGCCTGAACCTCTGGGCTCATACTGGGTGTAACTATCTTCCTCGCTACATGGAGTGCTGTATCTCAGTAACTCGCCCGCTCTTCCTTAGGAAGGATCACCATGCCATTGCAGGTAGACAGTGAGAGTTTGGGCGACTGCCCGCTCAGAAATTGGATGTTCTGTATCCCTACCCGAAAGTAATAGGCCATTCCAATGCTATGGTGCCTCACATAGGTTTATGTTAAACATATAATTAAGAATGCATGTTGATGTTACTTGGAAAAGTAAATACCTAACAACAGTGAACTAACCATACCTTCCTCACATCGGTAAACTATATTATTTTTAAATCACCACTGGTAAAAAAAAATACTTTCAATATTTCCATAATTTTTTGTTCCCTCTAATGTGTATATGTCAGCTACAATTTTCTCGTGTAACTGTTTAAAAAACTGCGTGTACCATCCTGTTAAATTATACTTTCCTTTATTTACACCATCTCCATTGCCTATGTTCACTACCATTCTTTTTCTTTAATACCAATATGTGTATATGACCACAATGCTTTTTTCGCATAACTATTTAACAATCTATGTGTAACCACCCTGTTACAACAAACATTTATCACCAAATATACACTTTGAAGTAAGGGTAAATAATAACAATTATAAACATGTTTAAATAAATATTTACTAAAACTCCCTCACACACTATATGCACAGTATATACACAAAAATCCAATTTACACTTCCTTCATACACAGTTTGGTTTCCTTTTGCTGTAATACCTTCTTTATGCACAAAAACAATCTTCCTTGTAATTCACACCAAAAACATATTTTAACTACTTAATGTTAACGTGGTGTGTTGCACTAACACTATGGTGGTTTATGGCAAGCAGAATAATACACTCGCGCATTGGAGTGGATGACAGACGATGAGGTAACACTCCCAGCGCAGACAGACATGTGGCAAGCCAATAAACAGGACTCGCATTGTGACAGTCTTGTTCATGGAGTTTCTTTTGGAGCTGGTAGACGGCGTTTAGCTGACACTGTGGACTAGAATCCGCGTCTCGCGCATACAGATGGTGTGGAGTAGCAGACAGCCGTTTAGCTGATGTGAATGGCAGACTGTATTTGATGGATGGTAGGAGACAACATTGCTGAGCAGGTTAATTAAAAATGGAATTTTGTAATGACCCTAGGTAAAGTCGACACATTATCAGACTCGATGTAAGTACTTGTCGTTACTTAACAAGGCAACCTAGGTAACATGTTCGGTGAAGCTAACGTGGACAGACTGTCAATAGACTTAACAAAGTCATGAGGAAATACTCCCTTTCTTTGTGCCAATTAAAATAGGGAGTTGTCTGGAAACTCTGACCAGGTGATAGTCATCTGTGCAGAATACAAATTATCTGCCAATGTTTCCAGTGTTGCATTCATGAAATTTAACAAATCAATGAAACGTAATTTCACAATTTGCATACCTCCCTGCGAGTTTCTCTTATGGGTAATGTATTTTGTGATGCATTTATGTGGGCTTCATAATTCTTCAGATTATCAAATACAGCGAAAAGTTAATTATGTTTCAGTCTGAATAGTAAATTACATTGATTATGTGCATGGCCTCTGATGCGCCCGTTAAATGATCATGGTCGATCACAAAGACTCTCCGAGTGTATTATTGCAAATATGACAACTTGTCTGAGCCATAAGTCTAGCCCTGTCAGCTATTGTCAATTGCTTCATTGGGATTGTTGTGCTGTACACATATGCAACCCTTTTTGTCAACTCTACTAATCTGTCAACCATTTTATACACACAATTTTCACCCACAAACTCATGGTACTGTGTTAAAGTGGGACCATAAGCATATAAGAGCAAAATGATACAATTATATGGAACGTGTTTATTGATGGTTCTTGTGCCATTGATATTTTGGGGCAAGCAAGTAGACATTGGTTTCAAATAAGCTTCAGCATCGCACTAAACAATAAAATACATTCTCTACTGTTTGGCAAAATTACTGAACTGAATGTACTTATTATCCTTGTTTGGGAAAGAAAACTGAACAGCATCGTGTTGTTGGCATAAATCACTATGTTTTAGCGAGTTTCTCTTTACTTGAAAAATATTGTAGGCAGTGCTTGCAAACACAAATTTTCTTGTGACTCTTAGTCAACTGACAGTGAAGCAGGCATACCAAATCCATAATCAAAACAAAATGCAATTGAGAGGTGTTACCACTAGCACAAAATAGCCAACACATTCACATGGAACTCACATCGCACAGGAGAAATGCGAATGAGTACGATATGCACTTACCTACCATTATCACATGTCTCGTCAACAATATTACCGTCCTTGTCTACCACAGAATATACATTAACGGAAATATTATTGAGCTACTCGAAATGTTTGATTTCATGTAACATGATGGGAGTCGTTAATCCCTTGTAATCAGAACTCGACGATGTTCTGGGGATGAGTAGGATTTCTTGGCATTGTTTCTGGCAGGAAACAAACCCGCTACTACGGCATAGAGGATACAATCATGTGTTTTTCAACCAACATTAATGCAAGCCTTCTTGCTCGCAATAAAATTAGATAGCTTTGTGTGAGAAGCACCTACAGCAAATGGTCTGTACTGCGAAAGGTGTATATCCATTTGCAGTATCAACTTCATCGCCCAGCTGCTACCTCTCCCACAAAACTCACTAATGTTCGTAGTGAGTTGAGGGACGATGTGATCATCGTATATCTCGCCAACATCGGATGAATAGAGGGCGGGTGTGGCTTTAGTGCTGAAATGAAATGCCTCTATGACCATTTCCTCTGTCACTGTGTTTTTGAAAAACAACAGCCATGGAGCACAAATTTTGAAAGGTCGGTGCACAGTTTCACTAGAAGCCAGGAAGAATGCCTTGCACGTAGGAAAGAAACGTGTTAATATGTGTACCCGTTTCGACCCAGTTGTTACGTAATCGATCATCCACAAGTCTTCTGCCGAGCATGCTATCCAAGGTCGCATATGTTAAATCCTGAGGCAAACCTACATCGACTGAAGAACCAGAGCTTGAATGACTCTGATTGACTGCTAAAGTGAGGGAGTTTAACCGAAGGGCCTTCCATCGCAAATTCCCTTTAATATTATTTTACATTAGGAATAACAATAAAAACCATTTTCATTAAAAAAGCCTTAAAGTTAAAAATTCTAAAGTATATATACCACATCTACAAACAATTCACCCAGCCATTGTGCGAATAAACGCACGCATCATCGTATGTTATCATCGACATCACAAAGAGATACAAACCCTCCATTTGCAGGCCAGAGATGGGGTGGGCTGTGGGGGGCGATGCTTGATATATAGGGCAACATTAGTGGAATGGGCGAGGAGGCGGGTGAACTCACAAATGGAGACCCAATGAAATCAGGGTTAACAGCTCTAACTTTAGATGGTGACGAGTTTTGTCCGTTCCCTTGACCATGGGGAGGGAATGACGATGATGTCGACTTGTCTTGATCATGTAAAATACCTACATGATCATACATCGGTGTTGATGATGATGTTATTATAACATATTTTCAGAGTTATTTAAAACACTAATTATTGACATACTTACACATTCAGGTTTTTTTCATAATCATTTAATTATACTTCTGCAGAATTATCTCATGAGAATCATACTTCTACAAGACAGTGCTTTGTGAGGATACAAAATGGTGCTTTGTGTTTATTTGCATTGAGTGTAAAATTATGTGCTGTCATATAGAAGAGAGATTTGAATAATGTTTATACCTGCAACATTTTTTTGTATATTAGAAGTTCTCTGTGGTTTTGTATTTTTTGAGTAATTCATAAGAGGAAATCAAGGAAACACAGAGGGCGAGTCTTTATTTAGTAATACAATCATTATTTGTGTAATTTATTTTTAATTTAAATAATATGATACATTATGTACACATATCATTTTTATAAATAAATTTGTTCTTAATAACATACACACAGCATTATGGTATTTGACACACTTGTTTTCTTACTAAAGTATATTTGTGATGTACAGTATTCTTCAGTAGCATCCTTACTGTGTATAAGATCTATTCTCCAAACAGTAAATAACCTAAGACTTTTTACAACATGATTGAATAGATATGCATTTTCCAAGTATTTACACCCAATTACCTCTGACATAGTTATGAATATAAAGTATAAGGGATAAATGTATTGCATACACATCATTTTCTTCAGCTTGCTTCAGACATATGAAAGGTTATCATACATTAATTCATACAAAGTTTCGCTTTTGCACTGAAAACAAAAAATTGGTTTTGAACAGGTATGTAGTATACAAGAATAATGTATTTCTAAAGCATAGGTTAATACATGCAAATTATTTTATTAATATAATTATTTTACTATCTCTGTTACATATAGATTGTACAATTTTGTTTTGTGATTTGCCTAACTCAGAGAGTGGGTATTCACGAATAGGTGCTTCGTTTGAATATTAATATCCATCTTTATAAGGTATGTTGCCACAATCCCATTTAACATTGTGTACTTTGTATGTCTGTAAGTGGTACAAGCTTTGTAATTCTGGTGACAGATTAGTCCATGAATATGGTGCTTTAAATTGAAACAGTTTTGTGGACTTATCGTCTGAGTATGATATAAACACTTTTTTTTTGTTTTTTGTATGCCGTATGAATTTTTAAGCACTTTTACATGACAAAACCTTTTTTAGACCATTTACAGTGTTTGCAAACAAACAATATCTTTATTAATAATAATACATACAGTAATTCTGTTGGAGTTTCTAAGGTGATGGAAAAATTGTCAGGCACTTCGTAACATTCTGTGAGGTGGAGTACTTCTTACATTTTATGCACCAAACATTCCCTTCTTGTGTGAGGATGGTGCACGAATATATCGTTGGCCATTGTAGGTATTCCTAAGGGACAGTTCTCACACCACAGGTATAAAATAATATCGGAAATATGTATACAATGATAATTGTATACATATTTTATTTCAGGGATGAGAAGTTAAAGATAAAGAGTTTAGAGAGAAAAGCCAGTTTGTTTACAATGTCTAAATGTAAGTAATGTCTTACTTCTGTCATATTCTAACATCGTATAATACATGAGGGATAATTTAGAATCGCAGTTTTCACAGCAGTGTTTTTGATCCATTGTTTGTTGCAGATAAGTGTTTTTGGACACAATACCTTTTTTTTTTTTTTCTGTTCCCTTGAAAAGGAAGTGTTCGTTAAAGATGACTGAACATTTGCAGGGAAGCTTTCCTTTGTGGGTCGATATCTCGACCCAGCTGATGGCAGGGTTCAGGTCTCAGGTAGTGTGGCATGTAGAGCACGATCTTTAAGTGACTCATCCAGTCACTTGTCGACGAACATGTCAATGTTACTGTTACATAAGCTTAAATAGTTTTAACATAGCTCTATTGTCACTGAATAATACCAAAGCAGGTGGCGTTATGCGGGCTGATGTGATTTGGTTGAAAGTAAAAAATACACCAATAATAGTTTCAAATCTGTTTCCACCATATATCATATCACGAACCAATATGGCTGCGAAATTTTTCACCCCTACTGTACCACAGATGTGTCCAGCACTCCATGTGGTGGTGAAGATAGTTACATTCAGTTCGTCCTCTGAGCCAGAGGCGGTCGGACTCCCTGCAGGCGTGCACTCTGTTCCATTAACTATATTGCACAATCCAAAATGGCGGACATATATCACAAACAATTTACCAATTCACAGCTCAGTTGCATTTGAGCAGTAGTCGGGATAGGACTTGCACTTAGTGCGTAATTACTCTTGGTATGTGTACTTAGTCTTGGTACATGTAATTACTCTTGATATATGTACTTACTTTCAGTACTCGTAATTGTTTATTATGCAATTACATTTAATTATGCATTAATTATCCTCTATAGGTCTCGAACCAAGGACTGACAAACTCGTCAACCCTACACCCCCCTAAGCCAACCTCTACCCACTCACCCTCGAAAAATTTCAAAATCCTACAAATGTAGCTTGGGCGCTTTGCCCACCGAAAAGGTACCCCCGCAAGCAATGGCCAATCACAGCTCACCTCAGAAGAGGTGGGAAAACCCATTAGCCAACAACACACCACCCAGGGGCAAGGCGGTGGGGGATGATGTTTCCCATATTAAAGGTTACCTGTAATTAGCGTGCCTCTCGCCACCACCCATTTACAGATTTTTCAAATGGCACTTAGCCTACTAAATACTCCCTAGCATGTAAAAACGGTCTCGCGGACTCTATCTATATCATGATAATAATTAAAGACAGGAATGCCATGATAATCACATTCTTCATCACTATAAGTACATATGCATTCGTCACCTTCATCATTACTGTACTCAGTCGTTATTTTAATAATAAGCAAGTTCGAGTAATTTCTTATATTTCTCCAAATAATTTTCACTACTTTTTTTTTCCATTTTTTTTTTACGCAAATTAACAACTCATATAATGCTCGACTTTCATGGGTTACAGTATTGTTCAGTCGTACAATTTTGCCAGGCAAATTTTTAATTTCCTTGGGTCCAAGAACCCATTTACCATTATTCTTGTACACACTACATGTGTTATTCTTCAATGATGAGTAGGTTACCAGATACCTCTGGGCCAGAGTACTGGGTTCGAATCCATGTTTCTTCTGCTCCAACTTCAAGTAACCATTATCTTCAGCAACGTCTTTACAATTTTGCTTTGCAGATTTCTCCACTTCATCATCGACAGAATATTTCCATTTCTGTTTATTTTCACGGTGCCACCAGCAGTATTGTACTCCACATTTTCAGTCTCTTAGTCATGACTAGTTGCAACTTCTTTGTTTTACACTTTACAATTTAGCTGTGCATGTTTGTTATGTACAACATCTGAAGTTCCATATGGCTCGCATTTTTCATAGTAAATTTCTGCAGCACTCGTATTTCCTTCATTTGGCCCTGCTTCATAGCCTGCTGTTTTGAAACGCGATGCAGGCCTGGTTAATGTTATGGGCACTAGACTCAGAATTAAATTACTCGACGAATCAGTAGGAAGACTAGCCACATCCTTGTCGTGTGGCAGTAAGTTCAATGTATGCTGTCTCGAGTTTAGCAAAGGACCATTACTTTTACATGTATTGGTGTAGTGTGTCTCTTTAAATTATCGCTTCCAATAAATGTTGTTCCACAGATGGTACATAATAGTTATTTTAAGGTCAGTCCTTTTCAACATTCGCTTTTTTCATGTCGACGAGCATGGCAGCTTTTGCTTAAGATCTTTCCACAGTAGCAACACTTGTTTCCCATTCAATTTTTTAGCAGTGGGTGAAGGTACAATGTCATAGAGGTAAGCTTCACAGTAGACTTTGTACAATAATCGGCTTGCGCCATCTTCATGCAAAAAAAGAACTCGTACACATACATTTTTCACAAGAATGAGTCGTCACAGCCTTCATCTCCTCACAGGCACTGTCTCCTTAAAAACATATTGAAGGTCTTTCCACAATGGCAACATCAATATCTACTCGGTATAGCTGTTGCTCTCTCTCTCTCTCTCTCTCTCTCTCTCTCGCGCGCGCACACACACACACACTCTCTCTGTATATATATATATATTATATATATATATATATATATATATATATATATATATATATATATAATATATAACACACACAACACTATCATATTTCATCAGTGAGATTTAAACATTTGTATGCATCAAGTCAGCCAGACATTTGATTAAGTGGTTTTATCACATTATTAAGGAGTTGCATGTTCAACAGTTTCTTCCTTTGCTTAGCCTGAACTAATAGTCACACTTAAACTAGACAAGTGACAAATAAGCCCAGCAAGTAATCTTAAATTTGACTACTGCCATATCGGCCCCTCACAAGTCCGACCCCTCGCAAGACCGACCTCATATAATTTTCACAACATTGGGTTGGAGATAGCTCTGTGCATCCATGGGAAGAGATGAGTTAGGCTTTTTACAGGTTCACATCTGCACAGAGCTAGCTCCAACCCAATATTGTGCAAATGGTATGGGGTTGGTCTGGTGAGGGGTCGATCTGACAGTAGACAGTTTGAAGAATGCTGGCCATGCTAATTTGTCACATGTCTGGTTTAAGTGTGGCCATCAGTTCAGACAGAGCGAAGAACTCGTCTCATAGAAACTGTTGAACACGGAACATGTGATAACATTATATGGCTGTCACTGGGTGCAGATTGAGACAAAACATATGGTGCACAATAAGACAATATTTCAGTCTGCAACATGGTCATCTTTTTTTGCACCATGGCACTTTTTATTAATTTATTATATATTTTATTATCTTAAATGGAGTAAAACTATAAATATTAACTAATAAAAAATAGTGAAGCATACTAAAATGAATATAATTAAAAATAATTTAACTTAAATAATTGTTACAGAACCTAAGAAGAGCAATCGAAAAAAGAAAACGAAGTTCACTTCTTTTTCTCATGAAATTATTAGAAGTGCTGTCAACTTAGTGCTATTCGAGGCGAACCTTATGTGTCTACATGATGAAGCTGCTGCAATGGGAGTCAAATATTAAACTTTCTTGGTGAGTTATTTCTTAACAAATATTCCAGGTTAATTAAACATGTCAAAATACACAGTTGCATTATTTGCATACTGTGATTGTCTCTACACATTCCGAGTTTCTGTTTTTTACTGTCCCAGGTACGTCAACAAACGTAGAGATGCGGATCCCACAACTGACATCCGTATAACACAAAATTATGTGTCAAGGCAAGTATTTAGATCTGAACAAGAGAAACAGATGTAAGAGTATGTGCTAATGTGCTCCAAGATTTGAAATGGTAAATCTACAAGATATCTGCGTGAGTTGGCCTATGAAATAGCAGTTATGAATAAAGTGAAAGTACCTGATAGTTGGCATGAAAATAAGTCAGTAGGCATAGATTAGATGAGAGCGTTTTTGAAACGAAACAAAGAACTAAGCATAAAGCAGTCAGAGAGTTATTCTGTTACAAGATGTTATCTCATTCAATAAATATAACATTGATATATTTTTGACAATTTGGATATTATCTTGAATGGATCTCAGAGTTATGCAGATTGTTCCAGGATTTGTAACTTAGACGGGACTCTAACTACTACAGTAGTTAATAAATCAAAGAAAGTTATTGCTGGTAATGGTGTGAAGGGAGTGAATGTTGAAGGCGAAAAGGGAGTCTGGTAACAACCTGCTGTTTTATAAATGCGATATGAAATTCCATGCCTCCTACTATGTTTTTCCTAGAGTGCATTTTCGAGAGCATTTTCGGGAACACTGGGTCTCTCTAGTCTCACTGGCTGGATGATAGCAGACTTGTTTCCCAGTGTTTTGGAGTATTTCATTAAGTATTCCAGCCCGTAAGAAGAGAACCAAGTTTTGAATATCACGCAAATCATTTTTCCATTCAGGTCCTTAAAAAGGCAAAGGAGAGTGGCGTATTTTTATTCTTACATGACCACTTCATATCATAAGAAGATGTAACCACTAGATGTCAGCTGTTATGCACCATTTAAGGCCTACTATAGAGCAGGTGTAATGCATGGAATAAGCAGCATCCAGGATGTGTTTTTCTATATATGACTTTGCTAGCTGTGTAGGTATGGCACATACAAAGGCCATGACTCCCGCAATAATAAAGAATTGATTTAGGAAATGTGGAATATTTCCATTTTACTGCAATGTTTACACAGAGGCTGATTTCATAATGTGTGCAGTAACATATCTTCCTAATCCAGATATGTATATGAATGTCGGCCCAGTCACACCAACCAGTAATGCATTAAATATAAAGTCTCCACATAATACAGAAAACACTAACAGTTCAATATTCTTTGCCTCAGCAGAATTCTTTGGCCAAAGCATCTCCTAGGCAACAGCGGTGGAAGACTTCTAGGGAAAAGGGAATAAGTTCCATACCAAAAGACACGCATGAAAAACTAGTGATTGAGGGCAGAGGTTTTGAAAAACTACATGAGAAAGGCAAATCTCACAATAAACTGTTTTCAGAAGTGGTTAACGAAGAAGATTAAAGTGAAAAAGAACTTTCAGATGTATGATCGGACACATCTTCTGATGGAGAAAGCGACTGTGTGGAGACAGAACCTGAATTTCATTTTGGAATGTTGGAACATAGTCCACGTGAAGGGGGACTTGTTTTAGAAGACTTTAATATGAGAAAAAAATTCTACTATAACGAGAAAGCTCTGAAAGAAGCAGCTGTAGGAGACCTATAAATAAAGTTTCTATGGAGGAGAATGAAGCAAACCAACTTATTCTATGTACTTTCCTGATGTACACGATATATCAGCTATTCGTGAAGAGGTCAAACGGGAAATTTTACCTACACCAACGAGCCATAAGGGAATCAGAAGAACCAAGTCATTACTAAATTTTGAAGTTGATTTTTTAATGTGGAAGTGCGATAAGTTAATTTCTTAACTTAATTATGAACATATTTCTGAGACAAGAATTTTAACAGTTTTTGTGAGTTTGGATTCAGATGAATATAAGACTTGTTTACAATTTGTTACATTAAAATGTGCTCATAACAAGTCAATGAAATTATTAATGTTAAAATAACAACAATAGATTACTTCGGATATTCTTACCACTTTAGAAATGTAATCTACATGTAAACAATGTGGGAAAGTGAAATTATTTACTTTAAACAATTTTTTGAAATAAAATGTGTCTTGTCTCAGTCTCCACCATGTGAATTTACAGAATGGCTCAGTGTGCAGCATGAATTGTGCACTTTGAGACAGGCACTGACTATTGTTAACATTTTAATTTTAACACAAAAACTTATATTTGGCAAATGACGTTTTTTATATTGTCGGCAGGAATTAAAGTCCTTTTACAAAATTTTCTTCATATATATTGTGTAATACCTCTTCAAAGTAAACAGTTTCCCTAAAATTGTTTCCCCATGCACCAACTTATATTATCGGGGCCATAAATGGTGCTTCTATACTGAATTTCCCAACCATGGCAATAACACTCCGTAAATTATGGTTACCTATGCTTATAACAGGTGATAGCACTTTACATATTGTACACTGAGAGAACAGCTAACCAAATATTTGTTTGCACAAGATCAAATATAATGGGTAAATAACCTAAAATATGCACTGCAAATATTTCTAAAATGAAAGGCGCTATTGATTTTCTGGTTTCACAGAATTTAAGTTTAGACAAGGGTCCAGAGTTGCTGCCTAGATACAGATATTAATAGTTATTAGAATATGTATTTCGTGAACAAAGGTAAATTCTTCAAATGGAACAATGCCTATTTACATAAAGAAAATAAAACTAGAGGAAATTAGAATGTCTATGGTGTTTTTGCAGAATTATAGTGCAAGTAGATTACATGATATTGTAATATGAGAATATTAAATTTGATTGCTCCATTTAACTGTACTATGTACCAGCACCCTCATAAGAAATACAAAAGTGAATAAACGAATTCTGTGAATTCTGATGAAGAAAGAGAAAACTGTACTTCACAGGTTGTGTTCAAAATGAAGACCATCAACTACAATACAAGCCTCCAGTCTGTCCTGTGACGATTGCTGCACATACTGCAGCATTTCAGCAGAAATTTCATAACATGCAGCTGTAACAAGTTATTTGATACATTCTGGTGTAATTTGTTTGTCCTTGTAGACACCACCTCTTAGTGTTCCTCACAAAAGAAAATCTAAAGGGGTCAGATATGGTGAATGGGCAGGCCGACACAAATGTCCCCTTCGTCCAATCCAACAATTTGGAAACAATCGGTGAACACAAGCTGTAGTACGTCTTGCACTACGCGATTGGTATTCATCTTGCTGAGACATGATGCTTCTAATATGCAGTAGAAGGTCGTATAATATCTGCGGACGTTCTTCTGTTAGGACGTTGACATACTTTTGGGAATCCAAGTTCCTTCTAAGAAAAAAGGGCCTATAAGATGATGGTTCACTATTACACGACACATTTACACTCAATAGACGCTGTCCACTTGACTAAACCTATGGGGATTGTTTACTGACCAATAGTGCATGTTTATGAGGTTGACTGTGCCAGGATTTGTAAATGTTGCTTCAACACTAAACAATATACATGAGAAATCTGGCGTATATTGCCTTAATGTCCATGTACAGATGTTACCACCATTCTCAAAATCGTTTCCATGTAGCTCTTAATGGAGAGAGATATGATGCAAATGGAACTTGGTGAAGAATGCATAGTATACTTGCCTCCGACTCATGCCACTCTTACAATTGCAGGGGAGCTAACTTGTGGATTTACAGCAATAGCAGCTAGAACATTAATTTCATCCTCTTCTCTGGTCACGTTTTCGGGGTATTACACTTCCATTTTCCCGTAATTGTTTAAAGAGGTTTGCAAATAATTGTCGAGATGGTTGACGTCTATTGGGATTTCGTTCAGCATACACATTACAAGAACGGACGGCATTCTTCCTACATTCGTCATACACATAAGCACGTCCTACGTCTAGACAGTATGAACTATTACAAAGTACTGACAAGGAGGTCCATTGCACTCATTGTAAAGGAAACAGAATCTATACAAAAAATACGAGTATCGTAGCATATTAACTAAGCAGTTGAGTGGAGCAGACAATTGTCGGTGTTTAAAAATGTAATATTACGATAGCACGTAAAATACTTGCACTAGTAAATTCCTGCCAAAAAAAACCAACCTTGATATTCTAATTTCATCTAGTTTTATTTTCTTGATGTGAATAGGCATTGTTCCAATTTAAAAAATGTAACTTCTTTCAAGAATTACACATTCTAATACTTATTAAGATCTGTATTTGGGCTGCAATTACAAGCCCTTGTCTAAATTTCAGCTCTGTGAAATCAGCACATCAATATTACGTTTCATTTCCACAATATTTGCTGAGCAAGTTTCAGGTGATTCAAATTGTGTATTTAATTGCCCCAACACAATAATTTTCAAGTAAACAGAACATAAAATGCAACACAATTAATTTTGTTAATTTAAGAAATTACATGATTGAATTAAAAAAACCTCTGTGTTGAGCCAACAGAAATTTGACTATCAACAAATGATTTGGTTCACTCAACTATATATACATACATTTGTTTGGGCAGTCATATGCTTGCCTTCGTTCGAAAATACAGCTCGAGTATTTGTTTGTATTTTTTGTGGAAATTAGAATAGTAACAGTGCTTTTTAGTGCATTTATTGATGCTTAGTAATGGTATACACATCTTAATAAAACAATTTCAATAGGAAATTAAAAAGTAAAGCTATAAATCTTGAAACATTTATTTGTGCACGTTGTCCAGTGTTTGAAATGTACGTACTTAAAAGCAATCCAATTTCTTCAGCAGTGATATCAGCTGAGGTCGCTAAGGTGTAGTGCTGGGGCTCAGCTAAACTAGGTTCGAATTTCAGCTGGGCTTCGAATTTTAGTTACATTAACAGAGAATTTTTAATGTATGTAAAGCAAAACAAATCTTCAGTTCCATTAACCTAATCTTTGTTTGGGGCAAAGAAATATGAACAACAAAATAATTTGGTTTCAAAAGCAAAATATTTTGTTTCCCATTACAGACAATTAATCTGGTTCAAGCATTGTTTGATTCAACACAACATTTTTTTTTCAGTGTACAAATGTACATTCTTGGGGACAGATAAGATGCTTGCATACTGAATTTGATGGGTCCAACCAATACCCACCATATGAAAGCCTGTCAACAGTTGTCCCAAGGGCATCTGACATCACGTAACTTAGGAAGAATGCCTGGCGCTCTGGACACCAATTAACTAAACTCTATTTACCGTTACACGAGTTCATTTCGTTGTGCTTTCTTGCAGTGCAATATATTAAAATTAATTAGGGCCGCGAATATAATGGTTTTGTGTTTAAAAGCATTGTTACATTTCATATAAAATATATCGTTTAAATGTTGTGTGTCAAAATGCTGAGGAAATTATAGAAGAAGTTCGAAAGATTCTGTGTTTGGTTTTGGGAATGATCTGGGTTTCAAACAGAAATCATTAGCAGTAATACATAGGCAAAATTTTCATCCAGTGGACAACGCCAACGTATTAACAAACAACGTAATTGTAATATCCTCTTATAGGAAATGCATAATACTTAAGTGAACACATTTGAAAGCGAATTTGCGTTCTTACAAACAGGCTCAAGAATATATTACAATCTTCAATAGGCAATTTAACATAACGCCATTACTGTCTGAACGCCACCGTTTCTTTTGTAGCAACACATATTTATAGCATTACATGTAAAAATTTAGAATAATTTTAAATTCTGATCACATTTCAACGAAAGCAGCAGCGAACAAATTATTTATGGAACAATATTTCATGTGCCGGACACTATATTATAAAATTATTTAGTCCGTTGGAGATGCGCAAGAAAATTAACTAACACAAGAATTGATCTATCAAAGATATACTGTATATGTATAAACGTATTCATGTATGTACATGTGAATTAATGCATGTAGTATGTCGTCTACAGATATCTTTGGCTAATCGGATAACTTCAAAAAACATTTATTTGTTAAATATTACAAGTTATTGTGTTGGAACTTAACAGGGTGCATTCTTCGCATTTAATTAATACTTAATACTACAATGTATCGGTATTGTAGCGATTTTCGGGAGAGAGGTTGTTTGATAAGATGTGAACACACTTTCATAGTTTATATCATGCGTAATGAGTAGATGGAAATACCCAATTTTGGGACTAGGGCTGGTAGCTGTTGCTCTGTGACTCCGCCGCCATCTTGTTTCCAGCAGTCATCTTGTTTCCAGCAGCCATCTTATTTCCATCTGACATTTTGTTTTTGCCCTTCATGATCTATCATTCCACCTTTAATTTTTGCACTATCATTCCCCTTGATTTTCCCTGCTCTATCATTTCATCTTATTTATTCCTGCTCTATCATACCATCTCGTTTATTGCTGCTCTATGATTCCATCTGATTTTTTCGTGACCTCTCATTCCGTCTTGCATCTTTCTCACTTTCCTTTCTCTTTTTCTCGCTTGCCGTCTTCTTCGCCTGCCATCTACGTATTTCGGTGGCCGCCCGCCGTCTATGTAGTTTGGCGGCCACTCTCCAGGAAGGTGCAGGTGCGCCATCTTGTTTGCAGTAGTTCGTTCATTGCATGCTAGGAGCACTGGTGTGTCAGAATGTTAGTTCCTTCATCACTTGCTAGGAGGTGCTGGTGTATGCCCGCCATCTCATTTACAGTAGTTTAGGGCATCAAGTGACAACCAGGGGTGGTGTCATTTCGGAGTTCCAAATCTTGTGGAGGGGTATGGAATTTTACTGCTGGACCTTGTGATTGCCAGTATGGTCGACGCCCTAGCCAACTGAGCTATCGGGACATGTGTTGGAGCAAGCGTTTAAATGAAGTATATGTGAATACGTGCTTATGGGGGGAAAAATTACAAACAATTTTTAATGTTTTTATATTAAAATTATATGTATTTTGAAAAAAATTCTGCATCTCACATTGCATAAAGTAAATTTATTAAATAAAAATAAGATAAATAAGTTACAAAAATTCGTACATAGCTCTATATAAAAAGGAATTACATTTATGGATTTGGTAATATAATTAATTTTATCAATTTTCTTTAACTTGAAAATTTTACACATATAAATGTTTAAAGCAGCATGTATACGAACTGGCATTTTCAAACATGATTAGATTATGATATACAACCATCGATTAGGTATAGTGTAATTTTATAATTACAGTTTTGTGTTTCATTAATATTTTTATTTACCTTCTATAATTTTCAGATATAGGCCTAAGTGTATCAAGAGAACTGTCTTCGAACACGTGTTTTCAAGGATAATTCGATTATGAGCTCACATCAGCCAAATATTGAAAAGAACAATTTTATAATATAAAACTAATGTATTTAATTTAATATATTTTTATTTCACTTTTACAAACAAGCATATTGAGTGATGTGTCTACACTTACATATATTTTAGACAGATAATAATATGTCATCATAAAATATGATTATGTGAGTATTACCAGCACCACAGTGAATTTAATAAGCATATAAATGTGTAAGTAATTATACCAAGCGTAATGTATTTTCGGACTTGTGTTTTCAAATCGAATGCTAAAGTAACATTAAGAAGTTCGATTATTAGTACTTTTTCGTCGCCATATTGGATTTAGTATGCATAGCAGCGATTTTATATTTTTAAATTAATTATGTAACCTGTTCGAGCAACAAGTACAACACAGTGGTTACCTTACCACATATCATGTTTTAAGTGTAGTATGTCTCTATCTGACCTCCACAGACTTATATGCATAGTTGACCATTTTCGAGCTGTTGAAGTTATAGTCACCAAATTCGGACTATAGGTACTGCTTGTAGTACTGAGCAATGTGATATGGCTCATTATGCATTGAGCCCTTTTATGAGCATAGTTAGTCATATTTTCAGAATGTTGACGCCATAATCATGAAGTTCAAATAATATGCATCATCCCCGATGTTAATGAGAGTGGTAGGGTAAATTATGCCTTACACTTTTTATAAGCATAGTTAGTCATTTTCCGAACCATTAAAACTATAGTCATCAAATTCATACCATAGGCATTACCCCTGATGTCGATGAGGGTAGTAGGCAAATCATGCCTTTGGCCCTTTTATAAGCACAGTTGATTGTAATTTCCGAACATTTCAAGATGTAATCGTCCAATTCATAACATAGGCATCACCTCCGACAACGAAAAGGACTGTAGGATCAAGTATACCCTAAGCACACTTATAAGAATAGTTAGTTGTATTTAACGAACTGTTCTAAGCTACAGTCAACAAATTCATATCATAGGCATCACCTCCGATGACGAACAGCATGGTAGGGACAAGTACACTTGAAGCCCTCTTATAAGTATAGATGCCCATCATTTCCCACTCACAGAAGCTTACGACCACCAAATACATATCACAGTCATCACTTCCGAATAGAATCAAGGAGATAAGGAAAAGTAGACCTTAATTCCTGTTATGTACATAGTTGGTCAGCATTCCCAAACCTTTGAACCGCCATGTTACCATTGCATGTAGGAGTGTAGGGTCTGAAACAGCACACAAACACACATGCATTGGCCTGCACGCATTCGACAATCGCCCACCACCATCATTGTAGTCTGCTACTGCAGATTCTACCAACTCGGATCCCCCACAGCGACAGATAACTTCCCTTCGTCCACCGACATCTAAGCCATACATATAGATGTGAAAAAAATATGTATAAATAAACATTGGCATGGGTAAAATACAACCAAAAAAATTATGCGAAAAGAGCAAGATATATATACAAATGTGATGTGTGCATATTGTACATAGTCGTGGGTAATGGTAAAATATATAGTAATATAAATACACAATGTCAGTCCAAAACAATGGCAGGCAGCCCGAATTATCATTAGTCTGGGCAAACCTTAACAAGTCACATATTGAAAAATAAACCAGTATACAATTGCTCAGCTAACAAGTAATACATAGTCGCAGGTTACAAAAAACACGTACGTATTAATATAAAAACAGCATTAGCCTAGCATAAGGGTCGGGGGAACTGAATGTGAAAAAAATACATGAAGCCATCCTATACATGAAAAATCAGTCACATAACAAACAATAAAGGACTGGCATATATGAAAGTACACCACGAGCATGATGTCATTATGAGTCACAATATATAAAAATACACGATGGAGCCATAGTCCATAATAGCAATATCACTGTTGCTATCATGCCAAGATGTTTCGTAACAGCTAGAATGCACGTCAACATGAGAAAGAACGAAAGATCAAAAGGGTCAACTGCAAAAATTACTGCAATTCATCAAGTGCGATACACATTACATAACTTGTAAAGACTGTATTCCTTTGCTTGCCACAAAACAACACACATTTATACCATTAGTAGTGTAAAAGAGACATCAATGCTACGTTTTGATGCAAACCGAAATAAAAAATAATTACAAAAGAATAGAGTTACAAGCATTTACCAGCCAATGAATATTCCGCGAGCATCTAGCATTTTACATCACATTAGTCTAAAAAACCAATTGCGAAGCCGAGAAGCAATGGTGCGATATGGATAACAATGTTACACACCAACACAAACAGATATAAAAAAAATGAAATGTAAAAGAAGCTAGTTACAAGCACCTACGAACCAGCGCAATCGCATACTACACAAGCATCGGGTGATGTATGCTACGTTAAAAATATGCTAGACAAAACCAGGTCATCCTGGTTAGTACAACAGAATAGCAAACGCCAATCATACGAACAGAGTGAAACGAAACTGTCAAATTTCGAGTACAGCTAACACCCACAACACTAGCAGCAGAATGAGTCCGACATAACCACCATTGTGCGATCAACTAACATTTTAGGAATCGGAAATATAGCCAGGTGTTGCACCGATGGTGTAGGCACCATGCAGGTCTCAACGAGACTAAGGGATGGCACAGAACACTAGCCGAGAGATGAGTCAGACCAGCTGGGCCACTAATGCACTTTCCCTTTACGAAAGTAATTCAGTTACACATTGCAAGGTAACAATTTATCCCATTGAAATACTATATATATATATATTATACACTTATTTGAATAAATATAATTTACAGTGTTGGAACCATAAGCACACATGGAACAACATACATTAAAATCCGTAATCGTGCACAAACGTAGCTCTCAGGCTATTGGCTGAGGCAAAAAGAGTTCAAAAAATAATAATGATTTTAAAAACAAGTAGTTATAAGCATGTACTTACAGATGCATATTCTGCAAGCATCGAGCACTAATCGATATGTAAGACGAATAAAATTCCCATTATGAAATGTGAGACCGATTAGGATAACACTGTTACACACTGATGCAAACTAATATAAAAAAATATTTAAAACTAAATATTTATAAGTACTTACCAACCGTTGCAATCACATATTGCACAAGCGATGGGTGCTGTGCGCTGCTTCATGTGATGCTAGGCAAGACCAGACCATCCTGGTCAATACAACAGAATAGCAAATGTCTTCCATACGAACCGAGTGAAACAAAACAGTCAAATTCAGAGTACAGCCAACACACACAAAACACGTAGCAGAACGAATCTGATCCAAACGACATTGTGCGATCAACTAACATCTTGGGAATATTAAAGGTAGCCAGGTGGTCGATCGATGGTGTATGGCAACCATGCAGGTCTTAATGAGTCGAAGGGATGGCACAGAAGACTAGCCAAGAGTCAATTCAGGCTACAGGATGGCAGACCAGTCGATTCACTCATGAACTTTCCTTTTATGAGAATAATTCAGTTATACAATGCAATGTAACAATTTATTTCGTTTTAATACATCAAACTGTAAATATTACCACGTCTCTTCAAAATATCAATTCTAAATTACTGGGCTTGGTAGATGATATCGTTTCTGTCCGCCCTACTCACTTTTAGGTCTATTAAAAGCAGTTCGTACCACCACACATTACCCAGAACTCTTTTCTCTCCTCGAGAGGACATAGTGAAAATGATGGAATGCTGTTCTAGTTGTCAGAAAATTTTATCGGCTATCGCTGCATATGGAAAGATTAAATCACTCGCAGAACTCGACACAGATACCGAGCTTGCATACCTGCCTAAAGAATTCCTTCTCGCATATGTGTTACACAAAATAAAATCCGTCTACAAACACCTATCTGGCTATCTTCAACAGGGCATAGAGATTCTTGGCTGTCTGCCATTCCTAGAATATTTTCAAGGCAGTGCTACCATTACAGATGCACAACACCCCAGGAGCTGGTGTAAGACACAATGGGGGCGAGCAGCAGTAAAAGAAAAATAAGGAACATCCAACACTGAAAGAGGAATGAATGTAAAAAGTTTAGAGACCAAGTTGTCAACTTTGCAAGCTAGACTGCAATCGACCTGATAAGTAACATATTTTAATCCAGCAACCATGGTGACGTTTGTACCATACAGCCAGCACACATCTACTGAGGAAATCCGAGATGAGCAACTCAAACTAACATGCAGTGTGATCACTAAACACATGATTATCATGCAAAAACAGTTGTCATTTCGCCAGCAAGCGTGGCGGAACCAGATCGTTTCGACTGCATTTTTCTACTACGATCATATATTCTGCTACAATATAAAGATGGAATCAATGATTGGAGACTTACCATCTGTAACACTGTCAGCATCGTCAACACCAAGCCGCCCTGAAGTGTCTCTAGAAGCTTTCCGGAAACAATGTTACTACTGTGGAAATACTTTTAGTAAAATCTGGAATGCATGCCGACATGAAAGAAGTCATAGCATGTTCAGTCAAGCATACATAGCATTTCGCTGTGATAACTGCTATGCTGTGTTATCCGTAGTGATAACCTGACTAGACATAACAAGAAATGCAAAGGCGATGTTTGTCGTTCATCGAGAAGCGAGTGCAAGTATTGCGGCAAGTCATTCGCCAACAGCTCCAGTGTCAAATGTCATGAATATAGTAACTGTCCATTTGCCACCATCTAAAAGACTTTCCCAAGCGATAAGTGTTATGTGGTATATGCGAATAATTTTGACTTGAATATTCACAGTGGGAATTGTTCTGCAAAAAGAGTCACCATAAATGTTTTGCTCGAATGAAGAATTAAGTTGAGCATGTATAAAATGGAATTATGTATTCTTATAAAGTTAAGTCTGAAAAATAAAGGTAGAGTCTATGTTATTTATTTATCTTAACCCACACTAATATTAGGTTAACGTCCATCACTAGGAAAAAAATACCAGATTTTGTCTAAGTCAGAAAAAGGATTAAAAATTTTGTATAATGTAAATTCTAGAATTCAGGTACTTACTGGTGGCTGCTTGAGCAAAACACAGATGCTCACACCATCTTTGTTTCTAATGTCGATTGATAAATTGCACGACCATCGTCTGCTAGGGTCGCAGTGGCCATCGACCATCTTTACTTACAGGGGATGCCAACATCGCTTGCATTACCGATGATGGTCGCTAGGAGCACTTTTGTCGACACACATGATCGAATTTCGATGTGCAGCATGCAGAAAACTCACCCATGCATGTGGTAGGCTGTCTAAGTAGCTCAAAAAATGCCAGTCGCCAGAGGTTTCCATCCAACCGACAATGATGGTCGCAGCTCGACGGTACCCATTGCACAGAGGGACTACAGCGATGTGGTTCGACTGTTAGGGCTAAGTATCGCAATAAATAGTGTCATTCTAACACATGTGTTGGGTTAACCTCGTAAAACATATAAAACTGACCCATACATGAAAAATTAAGTCACATAATAAACAATAAAGGCTCAACATAGATACAAGTGCATTGCGAGCACAATGTCGTATCGAACCTAGTTTAAAAAAAAAAAAACTTGATAGTTCCACAGTCTGTAATAGCGATATTGGTGTTGCTATTACGAGAATTTCAGTAAAAAGCCGGAATGCCCGTCAATGGAAAAAAAAGAGCTTATGTTCACAAGGACCAACCTAAAAAAAAAATTGTACAATATGTAGAGTGCAGTAAACTATATACCAAGGGTGATCATTTGAAGAGCATTACACGACTTGTAAAGGCTGTGTTCGTTTGCTTGTCACTAAACATCATGCATTTAAACCAGTGGTCATGCAAGAGATGACGACACTGCTACATATTGATGATTAGATATAAAATAAAGTCAAGGAGAAGAGTTATAAACACCTACCAATGCATGCTGTACGAGCAAGAAATGCTGTACATTATGTTAGACCAAAAAATTACTGTCTCGAATCACTGATGCCAGCAGACATTAAAAAGGAAAATAATTATAAACATCTACCAACCTACATGTATTGCACAAGCGATGAATACTTTACATCGCTTCAGTCGCTGCTGGACAAGTAACACACATCTGAATAACAGACGTGGTAGCCTTGGTTAGTACAGTAGGATAGCAAACGAATTTTTCCACGTACACCCTCCGACTGAGCTATGCTACATTTCAGAGGCACGCGAATTCCACTACCAACCAACGCATAATGTTCGAGCATAGAGCAATGTACGTCACATCAGACTAAAATAAAATACTGCGAAAGAGTCAAGAAGCAGGGGTAGCATGAAAGTCGACATTGCTACATAACGATGCAACCAGATATTTAAAAAATGTAAAGGAAAATAGTTATAAGCACTTACAAACTAGCACATATCGCACATGCATCGAGCGTTGAACGTCGCATTAGATGAATATAATCAAGACCAGGTACCCTTTACTAGTACGGCAGAATTGCAAACGATTTCATTACGAACCAATCGGAATAAAAAAGTCAAATTCAGATTACAGACAACACTCACAACCCGCGTCACTATTGGTGTAACGCACCAACCCTGCCCAACATTGTGTGAACTTATATCTGGAGAATCTGAAAGGTAGCCAGGTGGTTGACCGTCGACGTAGACACCATTCAAGTCTCAACGAGTCAATGGGATGGATCCAGGGTGGCAGACCAGCCGAGTCACTAATGCACTTTCCCTTTACGAGTGGAATTCAGCTATACAAGGCAATGCAAAACGGTTATTTAGTTTTGAATACTATATACATACAACCGAGAAAACCCATTTACCCACGCACGGCACTGTAAGGACATTGGCAACAGCCACCGCTGCCAATGCCAGGATGGCTACACCGGCTCCTACAACCAGGAAATGATCAACAAGTGCAAGAGCGCACGCTGCTGCTATTCTTCAAGATGAAGAAAAAACATGCGAACACTCTGAGAAAACCCATTTCGCCTTTGCTCACAATAGCACGTGCCGTGATGTCTTAAGACCATGACCTTTGACCATTATTTGGAACGACATCGACACTACGGTTGAAGGGGGGGGGGGGGACTACATTTTAGTCCAAAAACTGTCATGGAAACATTCTGAGAAAATCCATTTGCCTCGCGCACAACAGCAGAAACCCCGACAGCAAGCAACAATGACCTTGACCTTAAAACTTCTATTTTCTTTATAAAACAATAATGGAAATACTCTGAAAAAAACCATTTTCCTCACTCACAACAGCAGGAACCACATTGCAACAAGCAACCATCACTTTGACCTAGACCTTGGATTATGTAATGCGACACGCGATGACATCATGCGACCTTCACCTTGACATTTGGCCACTATCTAAAACAAATTCTACCACTTAAACAAAGAAATCGTAATTTTTTTTGAAAATGTTAAAATTGCAGAAAAATCTTAAGATCTTGGCAGTTGAATATGCCCCCAGTTTACAGATTCTTCGAATATGAAGTCAAAGTCTTATGATTTTCTTTTGCAATTTTAACATTTTCTAAAAATTAAAAATAATAAAAAAAAAAAAGTAGTAGATTTTGTCCTATATAATGGCCAAAAAACAAGGTAAATATCGCATGATGTCATCCAAGGTCGCATTACATCATCCAATGACAAAGTCAAAGTCGCTTGTTGCCATGGTTCCTGCTGTTGTGGGTGAAGCAAATGGCTTTTTAAGAGTGTCCTCATGTTTGTCTTATTAAAAAAAATATTAGTTTTAAGAACAAGGTCATGGTTGCTTGCTCTCGGGGGTACTGCTGTTGTAAGCAAGGCAAATGAATATTCCCAGTGTGTTCCCATGATAGTTTTAGAATTAAAATATAGTCCCTCCCCCCTTCCCTTCATCAATAGTGTAGATGTCTTCCGAAATAATGGCCAAAGGCCAAAGTCAAGGTCGTAAGACATCACGACACCTGCTATTGTGAGCAGGGGCGAAATCGGTTTTCGCAGTGCATTCGCATGTTTTTTCTTTATCCTTAAGAATAGTGGCAGGGTGCGCTGTCGCACTTGTTAATCATTTTCTGGCTGTAGGAGGCAGTGTAGCCATCCCGGCAGTAGCAGCAGTGGCTGTTGCCGATGTCCTCACATGTGCCATGCAGGGACAAATGGGTTCCTTCGAGTGTTTGTATAGTTGATCCTCATCCTTAAACGAAATATCTTTTCAAACCGAAATAACTTTTTACCTTGCCTTGCATAGCTGAATTCCTGTCATAAAGGGAAAGTGCACGAGTGACACGGCTGGTCTGCAACATTAGAGCCTTACTCGACTCTGGACTAGTGTATGTGCCATACCTTCCACTCGTTGAGACTTCCCCCATGCCCACACCATCGGTCGACCACCCGTCTACGTTTCAGATTCTCAAAATATTGGTTGATCACACAGTTTTGGGCAGGGTGGACGCTCCCCACCACTAGTGATGAGGGTTGTGAGTGTTGGTTATAATCTAAATTTGATTGTTTCATTCCGATCGGTACGTAAGGAAATCGTTTGCTAATCTGCTGTACTAGTCAGAGCTATCTGATCTTGATTAACATCATCTAACGCGACATAGAATTTGACACATGTGCAATATGTGCTGGTTGGTAAGAGCTTATAACTCGTTACCTTTATACTTTTTTATATCTGTTTGCATCAGTATGTAGCGGTGTCGACCTTGATGCTATCCCTGCTTCTCGACTCTGTTTTAGCGTTTTATTTTAGTCTAATGTGTCGTACATTGCTCTATGCTAGCACATTATGCGTTTGTTGTAGTGAAATTTTTGTGCCTCTGTACTGTAAGGTGTACATGGGGACAATCATTTGCTATTCTGCTGTTCTAACCAAGACTACCACATCAGTTTTTCAGATGCATGGTCTTGTCCAGCAATGACTTATGCGATGTACAGTACTCATTGCTTGTGCAATTCATGTTTGTTGGTAGATGTTTATAACTATTTTCCTATTTTATGTCTGCTGGCATTAGTGATTCGCGATGGTAATATTTGGTGTAACATAAAGTACAGTATTTGTTGCTTGTGAAATATGCATCGGTTCATAGGTGTTTATAACTGCTTTCCTTTAATTTTTATATCTAATCATCAAAATGTAACAGTGTCGTCGTCTCTCGTATGGCCACTGGTATAAATGCATGATGTCTAGTGAGAAGCAAAAGATCACAGCCTTTACAAGTCGTGTAATGCATCTTCAAATTAACACCACTGGTAAATAGTGTACTGCACTTGACATATTGTAGAATATTTTTGAGGTTGGTCATTATGAACATAAGCTCTTTTTTTTCCGTTGACGGACATTCCAAATTTTTACTAAAGTTCTCATTGTAAAAGAACACCGATATCGATATTACAAACTGTGTAACAATCAGTTTTTTTATAGTAGAGGTTGGATATGACATTGTGCTCGTAATGCACTTGCATCTATGTTGGGCCTTCATTATTTACTATTATCAGATTTAAAGTTTCACATATGGGACAGTTTTATATGTTGCACGAGGTTAGTCCAACCCATGTGTTAAGCCGACACTGTTTATTGTGACATTTAGCCCCAACAGTCGAATCGCATCGCTGTAGTCCTCCTGTAATATAGGTAGCATCGAGCTGCAAACATCATTGGCATTTGGATCGAAACCCCATGCAACTGGCATTTTTTGAGCTACTTGCACCGAGTACTGCATGCATGAGTGAGTGTTCTGCATGCTGCACATGAGAATACAGTAATGTGTGTCGACACCAGTTCTCCTAGCGACCACCGTCAGTAATGCATATGATGTTGGCATCCCCTGACAGGTGACAGGGGAAGTGAAGGTGGCCGAAGGCCACCGCGACCCTAGAAGACGATGTCGTACACTTTACCAGTCGACTGGAGAAACAAAAATGGTGAGAGTATCTGTTTATTGCTCAAGCAGCTGCTGGTAAGGACCTGAGTTCTATACTTGACACTATACGAAAACATTAGCGTCGGTTTAGATAAATGAATAACATAGAAATAATTTACATACATTACCATTATGTTACAGATTTAACATAATAAGAATGCGTAATAATATTTGATACATGCTCAACTTATACTTCACTCGAGCAAAACATTTATGGTTACTGTTTTAGCAGAATAATTCCTCCTGTGAGCATTCAAGACACTCATTCGCATATACCACCCAGCAGTTATCACATGGGTAAGTCTTGTAGATGGTGGCAAATGGACAGTTACTATATTCATGACATTTGACACTGGAGCTGTTAGCAAATGTCTTGCCGCAATACTTTCACTCACTTCTCGATGAACGACGAACATCGGCTTTGCAATTCTTTTTATGTCTATACAGGTTTTCACTGCATGTAAACACAGCATCGCAGTTCATAGTGAAATACTACATATGCTGGGCTGAGCACACAATGACTTATTTCATGTCGGTATGACTTACAACTTTTACTAAATGTATTTCCACAGTATTAACATTGATTCCATAATGCTTGTAGCGACTCTTCAGGGTCTCTTAGCCAACCCCCTGTGGCACAGTCGGTTGGTGCGCCACCGATCTGGGATGTGGGAGGATCTAGGTTCGAATCCCGGGTAAGGAGTGTGCGTTAATTTAAGTTAGGTTGTACGTTAGTCTATAAGCAGTCCCCCTCTACGCTTTCAAGCATAAAACTGGGAAAGCTAAAAACCCCTATAAAATACAATACAATTCAGGGTCCCTTGATACTGACAATGCTGATGGTGTTACAGATGGCAAGTCTTTAACCACTGATCCCATCTTAATATTGTATCAGGGTATGCGATCCCAGTAAAAACATTTTTTCTGGAATGCTTGTAGCGACACTTCAGGGCCCCTTACTGTTGACGATTCTGATGGTGTTACAGATGGTAAGTCTTCAAACATTCATTCCATCTTCATATTGCAGCAGAGTACACTATAATAGTAAATGAATGAGTCGTAATGATCTGCTTTTCGCCTCTCTCTCTCCAGAAAAATGACAACGGTCTTTGCATGATGCTCGTTTGTATACTGATCACACTGCATGCTAGTCTGCATTGCTCATCTCAGGTTGCCTCAGTAGATGTGTGCTTGCTGTGTGGTGCAAACGTCACCATGGTTGCTGGATTAAAATATGTTACTTATCAGGTCGATCGCTGTCTAGCCTGCAAAGTTGACAACTTGGTCTCCCAACTTTTTACATTCATTCCTCTTTCAGTGTTGGATGTTCCTTATTTTTCTTTTCCTGCTGCTCGCTCCCATTGTGTCTTACACCAGCTCCTGGGATGTTGTGGGTCTGTAACGGTAGCACTGCCTTGAAAATATTCTAGGAATGGCAGATAGCCAAGAATCTCTATGCCCTGTTGAAGATAGCCAGATAGGTGTTTGTAGACGGATTTTATTTTGTGTAACACATATGCGAGAAGGAATTCTTTAGGCAGGTATGCAAGCTCGGTATCTGTGTCGAGTTCTGCGAGTGATTTAATCTTTCCATATGCAGCGATAGCCGATAAAATTTTCTGACAACTAGAACAGCATTCCATCATTTTCACTATGTCCTCTCGAGGAGAGAAAAGAGTTCTGGGTAATGTGTGGTGGTACGAACTGCTTTTAATAGACCTAAAAGTGAGTAGGGCGGACAGAAACGATATCATCTACCAAGCCCAGTAATTTAGAATTGATATTTTGAAGAGACGTGGTAATATTTACAGTTTGATGTATTAAAACGAAATAAATTGTTACATTGCATTGTATAACTGAATTATTCTCATAAAAGGAAAGTTCATGAGTGAATCGACTGGTCTGCCATCCTGTAGCCTGAATTGACTCTTGGCTAGTCTTCTGTGCCATCCCTTCGACTCATTAAGACCTGCATGGTTGCCATACACCATCGATCGACCACCTGGCTACCTTTAATATTCCCAAGATGTTAGTTGATCGCACAATGTCGTTTGGATCAGATTCGTTCTGCTACGTGTTTTGTGTGTGTTGGCTGTACTCTGAATTTGACTGTTTTGTTTCACTCGGTTCGTATGGAAGACATTTGCTATTCTGTTGTATTGACCAGGATGGTCTGGTCTTGCCTAGCATCACATGAAGCAGCGCACAGCACCCATCGCTTGTGCAATATGTGATTGCACAGGTTGGTAAGTACTTATAAAAATAAAATGCAAAGCAGAATTGTTGTATCTGTTTGCATCAGTGTGTAGCAGTGTTGATGCTATCGCACTTGTGCTTCTCGTCATTGCAAAAGTATTTTTTTTCTCCTAAAATAACGTACAGCGCTTGTTGCTTGTGCACCACATATTTGTTGGTTAATGCTTATAACTATTTGTTTTTATAATAATAAATATTTTAAAATCAGTTTGTCTCAGCACATAGCAGTACCATCTCTCTTACACAACGATTTATTTAAATGTATGTTGTTTCATACGTGCTTACTATTCTAGTACTATAAATGATATGTATTCAAATAAGTACATATATATAGTATTTAAAAAGGGATAAATTGTTACCTTGTACTTTACAAACGAATTTCTCTCATAAAGATACAGTGCATGAGTGACTCGGCTGGTCTGCCACACTGGAGCCTGATGGGTCTCTTTTTCTGATTCGGATAGTGTTATGTACCATCCCTTTGGCTTGCCGAGACCTGCATGGCACTCGTGTTGCCATAGTCGACCACCTGAGCTGCCCTACAATTTCTCATGATGTTAGTTAATTTTGCGATGATGGCTGGTGTCGGATGTGTTCTGCTGCTAGTGTTGTAAGTTTTAGCTGTACTCTGAAAGTGATGGTTTTCTTTCAGTCGGTTTGTATGGAATTTACTTGCTATTCTGTTGTACTAACCAGGATGGCCTAGTCTTGTCTAGCATATTTTTAACGTAGCATACAGCACCCAACTCTTCTGTAGTATGTGATTGCACTGGTTGGTAAGTGCTTATAAAAAATAAAATGTAAAGAAAACTAGTTATATCTGTTTGAATCGGCATGTAACAGTGTTGTACATATCGCAGCTATACTTCTCGGTTACACAAAAGTTTTTTTAATTAGACTAATATGACAAAAAGCACTCGATGCTCGCACAATATGCATTGCCTGGTAAATGCTTATTACTATTTGGTTTTATAATAATTTTTATTTTGGTTTGCATGAACGCATAGCAATGATGTCTCTTACATGTCAAATGGTATAAATGTATATTGTTTTGTAGCAAGCAAAGGAACACATTCTTTACAAGTCATGTAACGTGTATCGCACTTGATGCATTGTAGTCATTTTTGCAACTGACCCTTGTGATCATTCGTTTTTTCTCACGTGGGCATGCATTCTAGCTTTTACTAAACTCCTTGGCACTATAGTAACACTGATATCGCTATTAGGGACTGCGGCTTCATCTGGTATTTTTTATATAGAGTGAATCATAGTGACATCATGCTCATGGTGTAGTGGTGTAGTTGCATACATGCCAGTCCTTTATTGTTTGTTATGTGACTAATTTTTTATGTACAGGATGGTTTCATATATTTTTACACTCAGTTTCCCTGACCATTGTGTTAGGTTGATGCTGTTTATTTATATAAACATGTACTTGATATTTTTTTTGCATACAGTTGTTGGTTATGTGTTACTCATGCCAATGCTTATTTATGTACATATTTTCACTCACACACTATATATATGTGTGACCTGGGTGTCGATGGACGAAGAGAGGCTAGTTGTCGCTGAGGGGGATCCGAGTTGGTTGACACCTACAGTAGCAGACAACTAGGAGTGCGGTGGGCTACAGTTTAATTAGTGCAGGCCGATGTATGTGTGTGCTATTTCAGACCCTACACTCCTACATGCCACTTTTACAATGCGATGCACATGTATGTATACCTTTATTTTCTTTACATGCATAGATAGTTGTTACATGTTCCTGAACTTCAAAAGTTTGGGAATGCTGAACAACAATGTATATAACAGGACTTAAAACATACTTGTCCTTATCTCCTTGATTGTAATCAGAAGTGATGACTGTTATATTAATTTGGTGGTCATGGCTTAGGTGGGTGGGAAATGAAGGTTAACTGTGCTTATAAGAAGGACTAAAGTGTACTTGTCCCTACACTTCCTGTTTGTCATCGGATGTGATGGCTATGAATTTGTTAACTATATATTAAAGTGTTCGTAAAATACAATCAACTATGCTTATAAGTGAGCTTAGAGCAAACTTGCCCAGCAGTCCTTTTTACTGTCGAGGTGATGCCTATGTTAAGAAACTGACAACTACATCTTAAATGGTTCGGTAATTACAGCCAACTATGCTTATAAAAGGGCCAAAGGCATCACTGCACCCTACCACCCTGACTGGCACCAAGGACGACTATGACATGGATTTGATGACTATAGCTTCAATTGTTTGGAAATGATGACTATGTCTGTAAAAGGGCTTAACACCCTATTGAATCTAATACTCTGACTAACATCAGGGGTGATGCAAAGGCAATGAATTTGATGACTACAGCTTCATAAGTTCAGAAGTTATGATTAACTATACCTATAAAGGTATTAAGGCATAATTGCCCTATCATCCTGATTTACATCACGGACAATGTCTACGATATGAATTTTATGACTATATCTTCAACAGTTCGCAAATTATGACTATGCTTATAAAAGGGCTTAAGGCACAATTAACCATACATTGATCAGCACTGCAAGCAGTGCCTATGCTCCGAATTTAGTGACTAACTTCAACAGTCCCGAAATGATGGTATACTATGCTTATCAGTTAGTGGGTGTCACATAGACATACTACACTTAAAACATGATATGTGGCAAGGTAACCACTTCATTGTACTTTATGCTTGGTCTGGTTACTTAACTAATTTGAAAATTAAAAAAAATATTCCTATGCATACTAAATTCAATATGGCAACGAAAATGTGCGAATAATCAAAGTTCATAATGTTACTCTAGCATTCGATATGAAAACTCGAATCCGAAAATACATAAGACTTTATATATTTTCTAATACATTTATATGCTTATAAAATCTAAAGTGGCACTGGTCATAGTCACATAATCACATTTTCTGAGGACATATTAGCTGTCTAAAATATACGAAATTGTAGATACATCACTCTATATACTCGTTTGAAAAGTTAAATAAAAATATATTAAATTAAATACATAACTTTTATTTTATGAAATTATGCTTTAAATATTTGGCTGTTGTGATACAATAATTCTAATTCTTCTTGAAAATACGAGTTCAAAGACAGGTCGCTCGATACACTTATGTCTGTCAATTTTAAAAGTTAAATAAAAATTACTAATTAAATATGTAACTTTTATTTGTAAAATTATTCTTTATCTAATCGATGGTTGTTAAAATCATAATATAATTATCCTTGAAAATTCCAGCTCATACACATTCTACTTGATTAAATTATATCTGTAAGTTTTACAAGTTAAGTAAAATTGATAAAAAATTCATTAACTTACCATATCCACAAATGTAATGTGTTTTGTTATAGTCATATGTAAGAATTTCTTAAGAGTATTTTATCTTATTTTTATGAGTAAATACATCTAATAGTTTTGCTTACACAATGGGATATGCAGGATTTCTTATAAAAATACACATCAATTAAAAATATACACATTCTAAAATTTTTGGTAGTTTTTTCCCAATAAACAATTATTCACATATACTTCATTAAAACCCTTGTTCTAACACATGTCCCACTGTTGGCAAGGGCGTCGACCATGCTGGCGATCACAAGGACAGGCAGTTCGATCCCACATCCCTCCACAAGATTTATTGAGTTCCGAAATAACAGCATCCCTGGCTGTTGCTCGATGACTTAAACTACTGTAAACAAGATTGCGGGTGCACATCAGCACCTCTTAACAGGTGCTAAAGGAACCAACATAGCGGACACACCAGTGTCCTAGCAGGCGATAAACGAACTACTGCAAACAAGATGGTGGACTAGCACCCCCTGGTGGACGGCCACCGAACTACGAAGATGGTGAGCGAATAAGGCGATAAGAGAGAGATAAATGTCATAGAGAAAGAGGCAATACAGAACGAGAGAGGCAAGATGGAATGAAAGCAGGAAAAAACAATACGGAATGATAGAGCAGGAAAAATAAAGTCGGAATGATAGAGAATATAGTGCAAAAAATGGTGGATGGAAACAAGATGGCGACCAGAAATAAGATGGCCACCAGAAACAAGGTGGCGACAGGAAGCAATATAGCGACCAGAAACAATATGGCCGCCAAAAACAAGATGGCGGATTGAATATGGCGGCGGAGCCAAAGCCACCAGCACCTGTCCCAAAACCGGCTATTTCCATCTACTGTAATGTTTGCTGGTAATTCTCTAGCCTTGCATTTTTTGACGCGGCACCTGAATTATATTTCAATGACACGATCTTAAAAATATTGCTCTTAGTAATAAAATATGTATTTTAAACACGCTATAATCACAATATGTATAAATTATGAGGAATCATATGGTAGTGACCACCAATTTAAACATTGCACTTTAACTAAAATGTTTAAACCATGGGACTATCTTTCCAGGTTGGATTTCAAAAGTATTCAATTAACAATGTATAATAACTGATTGATGTGTTAAAGCGACCAGATTTTTTTTTAGAAGGTTTTGAGAAAATGTAATGTTTTGTAAGTATAATAACTGAAATAAAGTCAAAATAGTAAACCTGTGGATAAACAAATGTTACCACATTTTTGAAGTAACTATCAAAACTAAGGCTTTAATTCATTCTTCAAAAATTTGAAAAATGAATGTAACACAGTTGTTGGTCTTGGTTCAACTGTTTGTCGTAACAATGTCACATGCAATTGCTTTTGTCTACAAGTAAATCTTGAATTCCAGTTTTTTCGGTTTGAAGTTTATTGCAAAACTTGGATTGTATTTATGGACGAGCCACGTAATGAATTTTAAAGAAATTTGATTGTGGCATTGTGGTGATATTAAAAATAATCTTGAGATGTAGACAAATATTTTACTTTGTAACTACATTAAAAAGTCTTTGAAATTTTTTTAAAAATTATATTATTTATTATTTTGTTAGTTTTAGTCTGAAAACGAATTTCCTTCTCTCTTCCACTTTTGTTTGACCTGTACTTGATGAAACACTACAAAATATAAAATGTTCTATTATTAAATAAAACCATTTTGGACACTTAAACAGCCTCAGTGGTCTACAATAATTTAATATAACATTGTATACGATTTCTGAAAGAAAATAAAAGGTAACGAAAATAACCAGATTACGAAAATTGATAGTTCGCTGGCTTAAAATGCAAAAATTTTGAAGTTGAAATCCCACAAGAAATCCGAATGTTTTGTAAGGTCATGACAAAGAAGCCACGTGTTAATTAAGAAAAACTAATTGTTGCTGATAATTATATTTACATACTGTCTTTTAAAATAATTATAGACGCTAAACTAAGAGAAAATAAGTTCTTGGGAAATAAACACTAAAATAAAATCTACTGCGCGGTATATAGCAATGCATTAAAGAAAGTTCTACTCTTTCGTCAATAGAATTCATTCGCAGTAGCTTGTTGGCGAAATTTAAAAATTATCTGCTAATAGTATTATCACAATTTCACAAACATTATTTAGGCAATGGATACGTAACCATTTGAATATATTATACAATTGCCTATCTCTGCAATGTCTGATGTACTGTTTATGCCATGATATTAAATGACTGTTAATGACTAAGGCTGTTAAAGTGCAAATAATACATTGCCGTGTAACAATTTTTTTTTGCATATTGTAAAATTTCATTACGTATTTAGGTATTGTCAAGTAATTTTATTTCTAAAATACGTGAACTATAACACAGAAAAAATACTCCGTATATGGGATGGTAACGCAGCCATTGGTACGACAACATTGCAATCTTCGGCTGGAAAAATGCATATAACAATTAAATTAAAATATTGAGTAATGCACAGTTTCAGTGACTGGGATTTTCATCACAATAATAAGACGCATATTCCAAGGCAAGCTCTTCAGTAACTGAGGTTTGACCATGCACTTTAAAAGTATTGGCTGTGCGGGATGGTAGCTCACTTCCGGTGATGTCACACGGCTGTGAGGCAGCTTTCATTTTGGGAGGTGTTGTCCTAGCCAAAATGGTTGTAAATCATATTCACCTCTGCTTATAAAAATCGTAGATGCTGGAGTCTCATATATGCCATGTTTACAACATGATGGGTGTAAATGTGCTCCCTGCACTGTAAACTGGCTTAGTTTGTCTGAAAAAAATCACCATAGTTTTTTAAAATGAATCTTAAACTGAGGGTAGATGAAATTCTATATGGTGCCGGACAGAAGCACATAATCGTATTTTCTTACCTTATATTCTATCCCACTGAGAAATCTTTGATATGTCACTCGATGTACGTTTATCTTTACAAGTTGTAAAAATATAAATGGCAATAAATATACATAAAAATAATTTACTAATTTTCCTTTGTAAGCATAACATTTTTTCGGTATAGTTCTTGAAAATAATCGTGGTCGTTCACATGCATTTAGCTATAAATGCACTGGTTAAAATATGATTAACATATAAATAATTTATGAAAAGAAAAAATACTTTTAATACCTTAATTATTAGTATTGGTATAAAATTAGTAAATTATCAATGCAAGTTGAACGTAGACATAGTATACCACATTAAAACTTCGCCAGTCATATCCCGTTTGGATAGTCTGGTGGGTACAGCGTGTGCTTCATAACTGAATCGTTGCAGGATCGAAACTGCCTGCTTCCTACTGAGTTTATTTTTAATTTTCACAGCTGTCATTGTAAAGTGAAAATGTTACATTGTTGAAAATTTGTAATTCAAATTTCCATTAAAATGCCTCCGAGAAAGCAGGGAGCTGAGGATAGGGGTTTTTTTTTTTTTTTTTTTTTTTTTGTATTTTTGACTAGAAAGGTGGAGGGGGTTTGTTCATGGGGGAGGGAGAGTGGCGGGAGACGGTTCAGCGGTGACAAATGTTTGGTAATGTTTAGCAGTACATTCCCGATGCTCGGAACCACAAATTCGTGGTGTTATAACCCGCTTGTCTTTCTTAGAAGTAAAATAATTGTTTGTAAGGTGGTGGAGGGTTGGGATGGTGGCTGGGGGAAGGTGCAAGAAAGTGAAGATGTGAGGGAGGTGGGGTTGCATAGAGTGGTGATGGGAGTGAGGGATTGGGGTATGGGTCGTTGGTGTGAGGAAGTGGGGAAAGGAAACCACTTTTGTCTATTAAATTTAAAATGGCAGTCCTGGCATTAAGTTTTATAATGGTTATGACATCACGATCTCATTATACTTTGAAATACGAGCTCGGTGATATGTAAAGCGAAATAATAATATCTTTAAATTTTTAAAAGCTAAAATTAATTTAAATTTCAAAAACTATTTTAATAAATTTTTATAACTATATTCCATTAACTCCAGAATGCGGCTGATGTTTTACGATGTTCGGAGTTCCTCAGCCGCAATGTGGAGGCAATCAGCCTCACTGTGGAGCTAGCATTTTTTAAATTTTGGGATTTTTTAGGGTTGGGAGAGGCGGATTAAAATAAAAGAAGATTTTTCTGAACGAACGAACATATACGAAAACCAAAATGGCCACTTTGTGGGGAAAGTAAAATTTTTAACTTTCGGGTGGCCATCTTGTGACGAAATCCAACATGGCGGACGAAGCATGAATCCTATGCCAGATTCCATGTCTCAAATCGGCTTACGCCACGCATGATAGCTCCATCGCCGGTCACGATGCTTTGTCTCACTTCCATCCACCGAGATTGACGACTAGAACAGCACCAAGCCGACAGCAGCATGGGAAGACACCCTGTCTGCTTGCTATAATAAACATTACTGACGTTTCTACTTTAGTGACCGCGTGGATCCGCTACAAGGTACTGCCTACGGCTCCATGTCGTTACACATTAAATTTGTGTAGTCACATCGTTGAAACTGCTGGCACCTTCAGGCACTTAAGTATTTACAAGAAATATACACTGCAGAAGTGCCAACTCCTTTGAGCAGGAAACTAGAATCGAGTGTGTTCAATTTGCGTGTGTTAATGTAAAAAATACTATAATAATTTTTCCAGGAAATTCAGTATTTAAATAGCATTATAATTTCGTGATAAAAGCAGGCAAGTATTTTTCTGCAGGCAATATGGAATAGCCGAAGTTCTGATTATGAACAATTCATAAGATTCTTAAAAAATGTTACAAAATTTTCTCATAACATTTTTAAGGGGGAAAAGAAATCTTCTATTAGATATGCCTAAATTTTACATGTTGCTCCCATAATATTTATAAACTTCGTACATGTTTTATAGGCTTTTTAAACACGCACTCTAAGTATATATTTCCTAATAATGTGAATTTTAAAGTAATGTGGTAGTGAATTTTGAATTTAAAAGAAATAAGGTGGTTTGTACTTTTAATTGGAAAAATCGAAACTGTAAGAAACTTTCTGTTGCGATGTCGTTTTGCATTGACGACTGTGTGTAGAGAAATCGGTTGGCACTGCAGCGTTGCGGATGGACAGCCTGTGTACCACTATAATGGACAGTTGCACCAACGTGGTTAGAAACTCGATCCGAGATTGGATCTAAGATCGACACAGAAAATTGTTGCACCATACGAGTTCAGAGCTTGACTGGAGATCGAAATGAACTTCATTTCCAACTGCCAAATTTGACGGTTCGAAATCTCGATCCGAGATCAGCGCAGAATACAAGTCTGTTGAATATAGGTTATGTAAATTTAAAAGCACTATTAAATATATTTATTTATTATAAATAAACTTAGTAATATTTAAATCGTTTAAAAATTGATTCGGTTGTTGTTTACTGCTGCAAAATGTAAATTGATACATTTTATAAAGGCTTAAGATCAAATACATGTATTTAATTGAAAATGTATTAATGTTTTGTAAAGAGAGAACGGAATTAATACTTATCCCTCCGAGCAAAAACAACGTAAAACTGGGAAACTATTTAGAATTTCATAAACGGTCCTAATTTTATGCACAAGCTATCGCATCGAATTTATTTATCACGAAAGAACAGACGTCGACGACTTATGTAGTTTGAAAATACATCAATAGCTAAGTACAATTGTTTTCGTGGGAAATTAAAACAAACGTTATACGCACTTGAATATTATTCAGGATAATTCGTACAATAATTCACTTAAAACAGATAAAAGATCGCACATCTAGTTCTATGTACGCTACCTTCTTCAATAACAATTGTTTTCTACCAAGTTAACGATTATTTTTTTCTCCTTTTCTGTAAAAATATTTAGTTTCGAACCACTTGCAGCTTCATCAATATTTTTTCTCCATAAAATTAAATAATTACCAATTGTGGAGACTTGATAGAGAATATTCAGTAAACACACAGATTACAATAGCAAAACAAGTAGTCAGAACTTCAGTGAAAACTACGCCTACATTCATGACGTCATATATTACGAACCAATAGAAAAAATTGTCTTACTTTATATCGATCTCTCACTTTGGAACCATGATCGATGAATCGGAGATCCACAATCGTGCAATTTCGTTGGTGCAACACTTTAAAATGGAACAAATATCATACTGAATCCTGGTTCGGAACTACGATCATTCGATCTCGGATCGGGAAATATGTTGGTGCAACCGGGCAAAAGACCATCGACTTTTCTTTGTAACTTACCATGAAGTGTGCCGCAGGGTAATTTATTTGGAACCTCTTTTCTTTTGGTCCAGAGTTAAAGCTCTTAAATCCCCATCTTCCACCGACCCTTGCGCCAAGGGGCTTAACTTATCAAATGTAATCTGTTCTGCTTAACTCAGTTTTATTCTGTGCTGTCCAACTAACGAGCACGTTCAGGACCTGCATCAGTCATGCTTATAGATTTTTTGTATCATGTGTGAGTGAATTAAACAAAATACACATTTCAGTCCACTTTCATGTGTTCACTGTTCATTCACTGTGCTCATTTAAAGAATATCCAATCAAGCAGTCCATACTTCCTGATTGGTCAATCAAGCATACTTCGAAATTGACGTAAGTACATGAATATCACTTAGGGCATATCGAGTAGGATGTATAGCACCACTATAATCAACCACAGGACGTCTGGGAAGTCCAGAATAATCCTTATCCCAATTGAATTCTGTGCATAGCCACTAATGGTCTGTTAGCAATGGAACCATTGCCAGTTTTTGGACTACTGCCCCCCTCTCAGCAAGTCTCGCGATACGCCTACGCCAAGATAAAACCTAAGCATGTGGCAACCACATAATTTCAGCTCGTCTTAAACATTTTGATTCACCTTAAATTTAGGCCAGATAATATGACCGGTTTTCCACTTAAGTCTAGTTTCCTTTCCCCGTCTCTCACATCAAGTTTGAACAGTACGCTAATATGGTAATAAAAAATTTTCTAATACGTTAACACAAGTACAAAAAACACAACCAGCTCATTGCAGTACAACTCTGAACTCAGAACAAATGAGGCTATAAATACGTTCGCCTCTTCGTTAAGGCAGAAAAACTCACGTCTCAAGTCTCATTAATGACAGCTGAGGGTCTTCCAGCTCCGGAATATCACACCACATCCAGGACTCCTAACTCCCAAATCATTAGCCAATTCAACTTCGCAAATAATCTCACCAACTTCAAAAACTTGTTGAATAATACTATCTTATTGCGATAATGATTCAATCCGTAGTGGTACCTGTGAACAAATTAACAAAATGCATAAGCGAACATGACAAATGTAATTTTATTATAATACTAAAAGTGACTAAAATTAAGCACAGTCCTTATATCTCATCACTAAAAGAACCAATGTTAGAAAAAAAGCAAATAAATGTTTGCTGATTCGGTGCTCCTTGTTGATGTGGTTTATCCCAAAAAACCAAACAGATAAATTGAACCAAATATGAAATGACAGTTTTTAAAAATGATATATTGAAGGTATACACTGTAAAAAGTTTTTATAACTGGAACTGACCAATTGTGATGAAACTGCAAATTTTTGTTGATATACAAAGTTATATTTTGTAATTCTACAGTGATTATTCATTTACAATAACAGTATTTGTATGGATAACGAAATAAATTAGTGTTGTTACAAAGATATTGTAAACAGCCACGCGTCCTATAGCTTCGGATTTCAGGGAAGAATAATGCCGAGTTTACACGTAGCTTTCTTTGGTACTGTATCAAGAAAATGATCGATTCCGCGGCAGTCAAGGTTATCCACGCCACTAAGACTTATTGTTTCAAATATTAAAAAGTAGCATTAGGCGCCTGTAACATTTAGCAACACTTAAAATACACAAAGTTTAATAGAAACTGGAAAATTTGTTTATGTTAATAAAGTAGAATTACCAAAGTTATACCACAAATATCACATGAGAATTGTAGGTCAGTGTTCCGCAGTCATAGCTCAGGAACAGAGTGGCCGACTTGTAGGCGGGAGGTTCCGGAGCTCGCGCCCCGGTTTCTCCGAGGAAGATTTTTCATTTCGCGTGTCGCGCACGCTAGAACTGTGAATTTGACATCAAGTCGGTCTAACGTGAACTCGTCAAACGTCACAAACACACACTGTCAAATATCACACACGCTATAACCAACGGCACATGTATCAGTCAATATGTCAATAAAGTTAACTTTTACAAAAAAAAAAAAGTGGTTAGCGCCGTGGCCTTGTGATATTTGACTAGGGTTCAAATCTTGCTCGAGTATAAAATATTTTAACTTTTTAAAATATATTTTTATACACAGTAGAACACGCACGTAACGAAAATTCAAGACTTTTCTCTTATCTCATTTTACTTTAATCTGGAAGTACAGAAAACTGACTATGAAATTAACGGAGAGTATCCGTGAAATTTACGGAAAGTCCATTTTGAAAATCAATGTGTCCGTAATTTTATGGAGAGTTTGCGGACACGTAAGGGTAAATTGATATCACCTCTTTTCCGTAAAATGAAAGAACATTTTGTTTAACAGTATATGGCAGACTCGAGGAGAGTTGCACTTTTAAACAGTATAACATTTCCAATAATGTTATTGCTATGGCTAACACCAACAAAGCAGCAAAATAGATTATGACTAATATAAAACAGTGTCTAAGACTTAAATTTCGTAGAAGTTTGAAGTATTTTCAAATCCGTCATTAAAAGATTAGAATAATTGCTGATTTTCGGGGTTATTTTACCGTTAGTCATAGACATTTTCAATACACACACATATATATATAATTAAAGAGTACTTGCTTATGCTGTCACTTCATTAAATATTATTACAAATTACGCTTTATTATATGAGTTAACAGCATAATACTTGATTATTTTAAACTTTATTGACATATCATATGAAAATATTATTCATTTGTTTCTAAACGATATTCAGTATTAATATTTTGTTTGTTATTTTTCATTTCTTCTCAAGAGGATAGTCAACATGTAATGTTTATTAAACAAAAATAATAAATAAAATTACCCTCGTATCTCGTTTCGCCATTGCTGATTGGCCGAGAGATGTGCCATGGTCAGACGACCGCCAATCGGAGGAGAGGAGACAACATAAGTAAGACAGATGTAAAATATAACTAATTATTTCAACAGAAGAGTTCTCACCTCCTCCAACGATGGACGTGTGTCGTATAGTATGGAAGTATTGATTATTTAAGATCTAATACAATAGCTACAATGCATTTCGAAAGGTAAATAATTATCAATTGAAGAAGAGTGAATATTAATTTTATTGCATTTGAGAAGAGATAAAAAATGATAAATTCATAATTTTGTTGAAGAAGAAGTACGAGTAAAATAAAATTTTGAGAAGATTTTAATTGCAATATGATTTCTACTTAAAAACAACAATTGGCGACCCAGCATGTGGTTGAAAAATAACTCAGTGACCATCTAGAACTTCTGACGCTGAAATACGAACATCTAGAATTTCTGACGCTGAAATACGAACATCTAGAACTTCTGACGCTGAAAGACGAACATCTAGAACTTCTGACGCTGAAATACGAACTTCTAGAACGTCAGAATCTGCAATTTTCGGTAAAGGGAAGGACCAACCCGAAGAGAGATTCTGCTATATTTCAAGTCGTCGGAAGGGAAGAGACGCGATGCCCGAGGTATGCTGAGAACATCTAAGTACGTCTGCAGATGCAGTTTTCACACCGTGGGACATCGGGGGAAAATGTTTCCGCAAATAGAGAAGATATATTTTTTGGTGTTTTGCAGGTTGGAAGAAGGAAATTCGTAAGTACCTTTGTGAAAAAAAAAAAATGGGTTAAGTTTTAGTCAAACGCAATGGAGAATATGTTAGGTTTATTTTTAGAAAAAGAGGAGGTAATACAGAAGGATTACGAAACAGTGCAGAAAATCATTATGAAAGAAATGTAAACCTATAGTGGGGTTATGCAGAAATAAATCCAAACGGTTAGAATGTGTAGGGAAACCATAAAGTAAGAAATTAAAACTGTTAGGATTGAACAAAATGATAGATTTAATAATTTGAAAACATTTTTTGAAGGTAGTGAACAAAATCATAGAGAATGGAAAGTACATTTAAATTACAAAATATTTGAACAAAATTATGGGGATGATGGAGATAACATAGATAAACAAGACAAAGAAGGGAATTATAAAGAGGAAGTAATGAAGAAACAAAATTCTGTATCAATAGGTGATAAGGATAGGTTATGCGCAGGTGAGAATATAGCTTTTGAAAGAAAAAACCGGGAATAAAGATTTCGAAAATAATAATGAGATACATAATAGAAGACATGATCAAGGATACTGAAATGTTGAACTTATTGGGGTGAGGGGGGTTATAAGAACAAAATCAACTAAGAAACAAGGGTAAAATAAAGTTGAAATTAAAGGAGGGGGTGGGGGGGATCAGAGGAAAAAACATACATGCATAATTAAGGTAAGATGGAAAGAGAAGGGATTGACAAATGTGACAGGTACACATAAATTAAGAAGGGCCAGTAGAAAAGAGAAAGGAAAGAAAGAATTATTGGAGTGGTTAAGTAAACAGCATGTCCAAACAGTTCCTTAAGTGTGCTGAGTCACAAAAAAAATTAAGGAAAAACAAAGGAAAAAAGGGGAAAGTTTAAGGCAGTGGGGAATTGAAAAAAGATAAAATATTGTATGAGGAAAGTAGTGAGGAAGAAAGAAAAGAAAAAGCGAAAATATACAAGTTTTGGAAGTAAACGAAAAAAAAAGATAATTAATTGATAAAGACAGACCAGACAAATTAAGATATGAAAATAATTGTATATATTATTTGTATGTAATAAAAACAATGTTTTTGATTCAGAAAAATTTGTAAAGTAAAAATGTTAGATAAGAAGTTTATTTTAAGAAAAAAGTTTATAAAGTATTAAGGTAAAAATGTAATTTCAAGTTAAATATATAATATTTTATGAATATTTGTAATACAAAAGCAAAGAAGAAGGTGCAAAATGTTCGTAGAGAAAGTTAATATGTTACAAAATGTAGTTAAATGTATCCATAGAAAAGGAACATGTGAGATATATATATATATATTGTAAAATAAGTAAAACGTTTAATTTTTATTAATAAATGAAAATATCTGAGATTAACCAGGCCACAAATTTATAATGAATATAACAAGAAATAAAATTCATGATTCAAAGATAATATGTATACTGACACAAGTAGTGTGTTATATCTAGATGCGAATGTAGTTGTAACTGATGTAAACTAATGTGGGTAAAGTGCGATATATAAATGCAAAAGTAGTTACAATAATTTGGCTTAGATGACAAAACACCAATGAGTAAATATTGTGAGTGGTGATGAAACCACCCGGGAGTAAATAGTAAAATTAATGAAAACAAACTGTATTAAATTGGTAAGAACAATTTTTTTTTGGAAATCAAAAAAATAAATATACTTTTTTTCAACTGGATAAGTACTATGAAAAAAGAAGTGAATATTTTAATTACTGAATTCCCATAAGATTATGACACTGAGATAGAATGATTGTGAATTTAAAAAAAGGAAAACCTTTAAAGATAATGTTTTAATTAATGAGGCATTGGAAGATTTTAATATACATTTATAATGATTGTGAATAGTGAATTTCAATATAGAAAGCATATTGCAGCAATTATAGATAATCCACGCTTAGGTTTATTTCGGTTTGTAATATATTTGTAAATTTTGTTCCAATACCAGGAGGGGTTATGTAACATTGCAGATTTTCGGGGTTGCGTTTACCATTAGTGATATACATTTTTAATATATATATATATATATATATGTATGTGACGGTTACAAACTATTGGACGATTTCAGAGGGATAGACTTTCACTAATACTGCACATAAATATACGATATTAGTGTCAATAGAAAGATGATGGTCTATATTTATACTGACATGTTCCTCTTTTTGTTCTAGCGTTGTTGAAGACATGGGTGAGCAGCCGACCGATCGTAGCTGGTGTGTGATTGAATATGCTCGCAGAGACAGCATTGTTGCTGTTCGACGGGCATTTACACGGCAATTTGGACGTTGTGCTCCCCCTGCTATATCAAACCGTGGGTGGTTTGAATAATTCCGCGATAAGTGATGCATCTGTCATCAAGGAAAACGACGCGCAAGGAGGCCCCAGGTAAGAGAATAGACTGTGTACAGAGCCCTTGGAAGTTTCCTACGGAGCCCAAAGAAGTCAGTGCGGAAAACCAGTCATCAGTTGCAGATAACAACATCAACAGTGAGGAAGATTTTACGGAAGCGATTGATGTCGTATCCGTACAAACTGCAACTGGTACAAAAACTGCAGCCTAATGATCCAGCAAAGAGGCTTGCGTTTTGTGAGGATGTTATGGCCTGGATCGAAGGGGAAGAGGGTTTGTTGGATCGAATTATCATGAGGGATAAAACAACATTTTATTTATCCGGTAAAGTCAACAGGAACAATGAGCGGGTATTGGGATCAGAGAATCCCCATGCTGTCGGTGAGGCTGAACGTGACAGCCCCAAAGTGAATATATTTTGTGCCGTTTCTAAGAGACAAGTGTTTGGCCCATTTTTCTTTGCCGAGAACACTATCACGGGTAGCGTGTACCTTGACATGTTGGAATGTTGGTTAATGCCACAGCTCATGGAAGAGGAGGGGCAGAGTTTCATTTTCCAACAGGATGGGGCCCCTCCACATTGCCAAACACATGTCCGGGAGTACCTAAATCGACACCTTCCAAGCAGATGGATTGGTCGTGCAACAGCCGCAGACACCACCTTCTGCCTATGGCCAACACGGTCACTGGACCTGTGTGTGTGTGATTACTTTCTGTGGGCTTCATCAAGGACAACATTTACAGCCCGCCACTTTCAGCTACACTGCCAGAATTGAGAAGGCGCATTACCACGGCCGTCGAGAACATCACGTCACACATACTTGAGAGGGTGAGGCAAGAATGGGATCCTCTCTTGGTCGACTGCCGAATTACACGCGGGGCTCACATAGAGTGCATATTATATCAGACACAAACTTCAAACCTTCCTTTTTCAAAGGGACTAACATCATATGTGTATGTGTAGTATTACAGAATCCGTGGCCATCTGATCGTCCAATAATTTGTAACCAGCCTGTATAATTAAATAGTACGTACTTGACGTTGACACTTCATTTAATATTGTTCCAAATTACACTTTATTATATGAGTAAACAATAAAAACTTTGGTTATTTTAATAATTTATTGACATAAGGATCATGTGTATTTTTCATTCGTTTCTAAACGATATTCAGTATTAATTCTGTTGTTTTAATAATTTATTGACATAAAGCTCATGTGAAAGTATTTTTAATTTATTTCTAAAGGATATTCAGTATAAATATTTTGTTTGTTCTTTTCCATTTCTTCTCTAATGTAGTCAGCATTAAATGTTTATTAAACAAAGTACTAAATAAAATTATCCTGGTTGTCTCTCGTCTTACCATTGCTGATTGGCGCAGATATGTGTCATGGTCAGGCGACAGCCAATATGAGGACACGAGACCACATAAGTAAGACAAATGTAAAATAGTACTATTTTTTTTCAACAGAAAAATTCTCACCCCCTCCAAGGATGGACGTGTGGACATTAAAATGATATAAAATTTTTTTATATGTACAGGTTGGATTGTAAATGGCGAATCACCTCACGCCCCATGGTATCCAGATCAAAAACAAGAAGTATGAGCATAGGAACCACGCCTTTATCAGAAAGAGTACGGTTGTAAATCACCCATGAAAGTGAAGCTGAGGACATGTTAGGTGACAATAAAGGAAAAACAATTTGAGATGGAACATTAAACTTCTGGATTCCGTTGACTCGCATGGATATACACACATGGTGAACAAATGGATACTGTCATCCAACTCTATCACTAGAAAACTGGGATTTGCCACCCTTATTATGCATGTCATTATGTAACTGTAGGAAATAAGAAACGTTTCTAGGTAGAGTAATAATCGGCATGTCTGAATTGACAAAAAAGGTTCTGTTGTTTGAACTCGCTCAGGCTAACCGTTTCCGTGATAAGAGCACGCAAAGTTTGAGTGCCGTGTTCATGCTTACAGACAGGCAACCCTTTAACACGCGCATCGCAATACGTGCGGCCGGGGGACCACTAGCGGCCATATCTGACACGCAGTCCACATCCTACATACTGTATGTCTACACTGTTAACATTGCCCGTATAACGGAAAATGTTATCGCAATGTACAGTAAATACACGGAAACGCAGTCCGTACTTACGTAAAACCTATGTGAGCCCATAAATACAAAATTCGGAAAGTCTCCGTATTCCCTATAGCTTCCTGTTTCGGGAACGAACAATTTCGAGTGTGAACGATGCTATCTTCGCCACTGCGACCAGAACTATTATCGTTTCTGTGGCAGTTGAGTTATCCACGCCACTAAGACCTATTCGTTCAAACATCACAAAGTAGCATCAGGTGTCTGTAACATTCAGCATCACTTAAAATACACTAACTTTAATAGAAATTGTAAAGGTTGCTTATGTGAATGCAATAGAAATACAAACGTTATACTGCAAGAATGTATGTGATGGTTGTAGACGAGTGGTTAGCGTTATGGACAACTACGTCTTTAACACGTGTTCACATCTCGTTCAGGTATAAAATATTTTAACTTAAAATAGTTCGCAGGCTTTCGCGGCCATTGTCGTCAATTTTTAGGTTTCTGTGTTTGAGCCACGTCGTGGATTTCTTCTCCAACGTTTCGGCAGTCGTTACAGCTGCCATTATCAGGGAACAATACCTGACCAATTGAGGACAGTCGAACGAAGAGGCTCTTATACATTCTGATTTCTGAAGGGCTATTTCCTGATTGGCTGAGGTGGTTGGCCAATCCTTGGGAGGGTGTAGACTCGCCAGGATTGGCCGACCATCTCAGCCAATCAGGAGGAAGACAAACTGCAATCCACGACGCGGCTCAATCCCAGAAGTCTAGAAATTAATATTTTAACTTGTTTACATATTGTCTTTATACACAGTGGAACATCCAAATAACGTAAATAAACTAATTGGTTCACTATTTTTTTTCTTTTACACTGGACGTATAGAAAACTAACAAGGCAAATAACTGAGTTGTTCCATTAATTCATGGAAATCTGTGTACACTTTACAGAAAATCCGTTTTTGTAAATTAATGTGTCCGTACGTTCTATCGGAACGTTTATGGCCACATCTGGATGAATATTTACCAGCCCTTTCCTATACACTGAATGATAATGTATTTAACAATGTAGTCCAAAATATTGCGTTATTGCTAAAACATAGTTTGGTACATGTTAATACAATCACATAGTACACAGCTATAGCACTCGGTTAATTTATACATTCTATCATTAGTACATGCATTTCATAGTAAAATGTTATTGACAGTGAAATACATACATACTATTTACTTTAACGGTTTTATAGCAACAGATGTTCAAACTGACCGTCCTCCATCTAAATGCAGGCGCGCACACGTCGTGGAATGGCCGCCTGTACCACACGCATGCCAGTGATCATTGGTTACATGTACCACAGCAGCATCCAGTCGAGCATTGCATTCCTCGACGCTGTCCACAGGTTCACGGTACACTAGTTCCTTGAGGAATCCCCACAAAAAAGTCCATGGGATTGAGGTCTGGTGACCTCGGTGGCCACGATACCCGTCCCCCCTACCGATCCACCATTGCGGGGAGATGTGATCAAGTTCCCGGCGAGCTGCTCCGCTGTAATGAGGTGGTGCCCCGTCATGTTGGTACCACATAACTCTTCGAACTGCCAGTGGAATGTCTTCCAACAATTCCGGTAGAATCTCGCGGAGAAATATCCCATACATCCGTCCAGTGAGCATGTCTGGCAACAGATACGGTCCCACAAACCAAGTACCCAAAATACCGCACCACACGTTTATGCTTCATCGTGCCTGAAGTCCTCTGGAACGTGTTACATGTGGATTACTTTGATGCCAATGGTGGCTGTTGTGCCAATTGAATATGCCTTCACAGGTAAACTGTGCTTCGTCCGTCCAAAGAATGTGATCCACGAAGTCTGGTCTGGGTCATGTTGAATTTATGTTATCATTCCTTGACAGTACTCGAGGCGGCGAGGCCGATCTCCTTCCATTAAATAATGTATGGCACTGTAGCGATAGGGGTAGAGCCCATCGTCGTGCAAGATGATCAGTACGAGGGAATGGCTGACACCCAGGCGCCGTCTGGCAGTGCCCGAACTCAAGGTGGGATTCCTTGCGAACATCTGAAGAACTCTTTCTTCGATCTGCGGCGTGCGTCGATATGGTTGCCTTCCGCGAATTACACCCTTCCCAGGCATAATTTGCCCTGATTATCGTGCCCATAGATGCAGCCTTCTGATGACATTGGCTGTCAGGTGACGATGACCACAATACCTCACTTCGTACAACCGTGCTGTGGCATTCGCATTACTACGACACTCACCAAGTGTGCGGTACATGTCGCAGTATTCCTGTAAGGTATATTCCATGGCTGTTACCTGCACCCTCGCACTATTCGACTGTTGTGAACGCACAATTAGCGGGGGTACTACTCCACTGTGTACATCTGCCCACTACAAAGCCATCCATTGACGGGTGTGTTGCATATCACCAAGGTTGTACAGTGCTATTGTTTGTGTGCATTGCCAATAAATGGGTGCTCAACGGGTTGTCTGTCTGTAGGCATGGACACGCTGCTAACACTATACATATTCTTATCGCAGAAACGGTTAGTCTGAGCGCATTCAAATAAGAGAACCTTTTTTTGTTAATTATGACATGCCGATTATTACTCTGCCTACATATGTTTCGTATTTCATACAGTTACCTAATTGCATGCATACTAAGGTTGGACAAACCCAGTTTTCAATGACGGGGTTAGATGAAAGTCTCCATTTGTTCGCCATGTGTGTATATCCATGCAAGTCAACGGAATCCAGAATTTGAATGTTCCATCTCAAATAGTTTTTGCTTTATTGTCACCTAACATGTTCCTGAACTTCACTTTCATGGGTTATTTACACCCGTACTCTTTCTTATAACAGGATGGTTCCTATGCTCATACTTCTTGTTTTTGGCCTGGCTACCATGTGCCGCGAGGTGATTCGCAATTTACAATCCACCGTGTGTGTGTGTGTATATATATATACATACACACACCATCTCATCTTCCCATTACAAATTGTGAAGTTACCTTTGATCCCTGTAGTTTACGCATATTATATACACTGTACTGTTCACCATTCAATTCGTCCTTAAGAATTTGCCTACAAAGCACTTTACCCGAAAAAGCTCGGATGCACAGTTTTCGAGAAAAAATACTGATACGATAGGTCTGAGACACCCGGTATTTGAAAGAATTACTGCATGATGTTTGTAAATATGAATAATTAATAGCTTAAGAATAATAATACTAAGTTATTGTGTTTGAGAAGATGATGTAAGTAATTATAGATTTAGTTTAAGAAGATGTTTAAATTTCTACCCGATAACAAGAATCGAGGGATAATTGTACAATTTATATACTGTATTGAAGGAGACGTACGAGATAAATATGAAGTTGAGAGGCTAAGATTTGAATTACGGAATCTACTGAAATGTTGCAAACGGCGCCCAAATTCATAATGGCACGGTTGTGATTTGTATGACATGTAACACGAATTCGGTGGCTAAATTTTCGATAAAGGATTACAGTAAAAACCAAAAAATTGAGTTCAACTTAAAATGTCTCGACTATCTGAATTGTACAGAAAAATAAGCCTACAATTATTGAAACATATTGAAATGAAAAGTTGCGAGAGTGAATTTCTTATTATGTGTGTGTTTGTGTATATGTATGCATACACACATAATTTGTTTCCCTACAAAAATGTTTTATATCTGTTTACAAAAATTTAATATTGTATAGTGATGATATATATACATATACGTATCTATATTGTATCGTGTAAAACGTAATGAAAAGTAAAGACGATATGACTCGTATGTAGTCTGTACACCACAATATACAACAATGGGGCACACTAAAATATAATACAAAATAATAATAAACAGAGGGAGAAAAGGGATACAGTACACCGCTGTGTACACACTTGATCTTACGAACCTGACCTAACATGCACCATTTATACACCCAGCAACACAGCAATCTGGTAGTAAAAATACTTGGGGACAGAATAAATACATACACAAACAGGAACACCAGGAGGAACCTTGTTACTATAGGCCGTTCACGGTAAAGTGAGCACTTTTGAAACCCTAGTTACTTTTGATTTCAACCAATTTATATCCTTCCACCACTTTTTAATGTAAACCCTGCCATGTGAGTAGTAAACACAGTGTATACATTCCCCATACCAAAAATCAAAATTACAAGGCCACAATGAAATGTATTTATTGGTTATTATGTCCGATGAAACAGCTTCAAAAAGTGCTCACTTTACCGTGAACTGCTTATACTACGAAATGACAACAATGTGCGACTGTGTTTGAAAAATATATGTAAGTTTAATTGAGCTCTGAATAACTTGACATTTCCCAGAAAAACTAAGTAATTCATACAGAAGGTAGTACAAATTAGCAGATTATCTGTGGCCCCGAAAATAATAACCATGTTCCTAAAATATTTATGCCTGGGTAGTGGCCTTTGAAACACTATAGAGCCCTCGTGATGGTTAAGAATTAAAATACTTGAAAATGTATAAAAATCACGCCAAAATGTTAAATGTCCCTTAAAAATTAATTACTTTAAAATGTTTGCAATTAACCAACGGCAGAGAAAGGTTACCGTCCAAGTTTGCCGTAGCAAATGTCGGAAAAGTCGTGTAAGTATGAAAAACCACATTGCGGCGTGAAAGTTTTCTAATTTCTTAGATGAAATTAATGTTTATATGTATACTTTCGATGATCTTGAAGTTCCCGATGATCAGTTACGCCGACGGGGCTCCTCTCCGAATGCGCCGTAGCCCTAGGTGACGTCTTCCCAATATCTAAGCACACGGCTTACGGTGCTAGTATATGGTTCAATGGCACCTTAACGAACATCTCATTAGTTCTAGCTCAGCTCTCTCAAAGCTACGCGGACGGGGCTGATACAGGCCTAAGTAAGTGAGTGAAGAGATTTGGGCGTCGCTTAACAGCGAGGTCTTGAGAGCCGATGAGGGTGATTGAAGTGAATATGGAACGCCGCCGGAATGACGGGGCGGGGGAAACGGAAGATCCCCGAGAAAACCCGCCGACCAATGGCATCGTCCGGCGCGATTCCCAATTGCGAAAATCCGATGACCCGGCCGGGGATTGAACGCGGTTCGCCTTGGTGCGAGGCTAGTATGCTAACCGCTCAGCCACCGTGGCCCCAGGCCCAATGGAAATGTTCAAAATCGTTTTGGGTTGTGACATGCATGAAAGGGCCCCAAAAAGTGTATTCTGCGCATTATAGACTGATCTATAATTTTTGTACCATACAAACTAATGTGTATCATCAAGTAGACAAATTACTTTTTAGAAGACCAAATAATAGCTTGTGATTTTGCAGGATAATAATTTGAGAATTACTACACATATTGTTGCAATTCTAGAGGATATCCATCGGTAGGTTACAGAACAGTTTTGCACAAATCCTGAATATATCCCTTACAATTTCCAAGAAATTTATTGTAAAGTTTACAAGATTAATTTGTGGTGATACCTAGAAAATTATTTGGCAATGAATTTCCAAACTTTTTTTTGTTGAAGTACACAATATTTTTACTGTGTAAAATATACACGTGACACACATGTTTTTTAAAGTTATTTATTTAGTATAAAATTGTAGTGCAACTTGATACCACCTCGAAGTATTAATATAAGTGTTATGCGAAAAGAAAAAATCAAGTATGAGGGAAATAGAGAACTGAAACTACTGTTTAAGAAAGAAAATTTATTTTTTTGACTTGCTGATATGTAATTTCAGCAGGATAAGCGATGTTATAAATCAGTTGTCGCTTGAAAAGCAGACAAATCACCTCATAAAATCAATTAACAATGTACTTTAAATTATATGCATGAACTCATATAAGCAGTTTTAACGAAATTTTATAGTATTTATTTACTCGGTAAGGTCAAATACATGATATTTGTAACTGCTATCACTGACTGCAAACTACTAACACTAACAAAATCTGAAAATTCGCAGCATGAATTCTTCTAAATCACTCAGTTGTAGCAGTTAACATCCTTACAGTCTCAATTCCGATTAAATAATGCTACTTTAACTCCACATTAAGTCACCTTTAAATAATTCACGAGTGTAATAAGTCCAATAAAACTAGTATTTAATAAGACAATTAGAAAAAAAACTTTTCTTTTACGTACATTCCTATATTATAACTAACAGTCCTCATCGGACCGACTGCGGCAACCACAGCCATACTAGAAAAATGGTAGCCAAGTACAGTTTTTTCATATAATTAATAAGCCATTTACTGTATAACAAAATTCAAATAAAAACAGAGGATAAATTCATTTATAGAAAATATTCTTAACCTTTATTGCGTAAATTGAGTGGTTACGAAGTTACGTTTACTATCTGACCTACAATAACGGACACAATTCTGTACATGTAAATTCGCACCTAAATGTCACTACAACCACTGCTTTCGCTATAAAATGTGGCAGAGCAACTTTGGTCAGTGCTATGCGATACCGGCAGAATGGGTAGAGCAAGAGAGCTCATTGACTTACAATATGGTGGAGCTATCGGTTGCCATACCAGTACGCCATCCATCTGGACTATTTACACCCTCTCAAGTTGCCCAATTCTAGCATCAGGGATGTGATTGTGAAGTGGAAACGGGAAGGCACTACAATAACAAAAAAAAAAAAAAACCGGCTGGGTAGGCCACGTGTGATGAGAAACAGGGACCATCCAGCACTGAATAAGGTGCTACGGGAACTTCGTATGCCACTGTGTGATACCATCACACATTCATTCCGCAGCACCTCTAATTCTGCAGCTAGCACCATGACTGTGCGTTGAGAGTTACAAGAACGACGAATAAAAGGGGGGTGCCACCTAACCATAAACCGCACCGCACATTTCGCCTGTGAAAACGAAATGCCATGTTCAGTGGTGTAAAGAGCGCCCCCACGGGTGGTCTTTTGGAGTGGTAAATCACCCTATACCATGAGACATTAAATGGTTTAGGTATCAGGTGAACACTACATGCTAATCTGTATAGTGTTAACTGTGAAATTTGGTGGAGGTGGAGGACATTGTGGGGGTGCTATTCATAACAGGGACTTGCGGCTCTTGTAATCCTATAGCCGTGTTAAAGGCGGAAGGCTACAAGAACATTTTGTCTGGTTGTGTTTTATACAACGTGTTTAGAAACTTCCTGTCGAAGATCAATACGGCTACCCACAGCCGTATTTACCTGCGCCACCTGTCGGTCGGATGGGTTGCCACTGTCCCACACACAGGCGTCACCACAGTGGCAATCGAGTGTGATGGTTGCCTTTGTGCAGGCGCTGGCCGCATGTCGCGCCACGGCCGTTCGCCTTTGTGTCACGCTACTTTTTGTGTACGCAGGTACATACTGCTATATTGTATCAATGGTTGAAGACTTACCATCTGTAACACCGATAGCGTCGTCTAAAGCAAGGGTTTCTGAAGAGTTGCTACAAGTATTACGGTATCAATGTTATTTTGGAAATACTTTAAACCAAAGTTGTAATGCGCACCGACATGAAAGTAGTCATTACTTGTTCAGTCCAACATACAAGTAATTCCAATGATAAGTGTAATGATGTGTTTCCCCGCAGTGATAACCTGTATAGGCATAAAAAGAAGTGTAAAGGCAGTGTTCGTCGTTCATCGAGAAGCGAGTGCAAGAATTGCAGCAAGACATTCGCGACTAGTTCTAGCATCAGATAACATGAAGCTAGAAACTGTATGCTCAGCACTTCATACAAGAAGTATCCATGAGTTAATTGTTGTGTATGCGAATAGGGCTACCTTGACTGCTAGCAACAGGATTTGTACTATAAAATTAGAGTAAAGCATAAATATTTTTTTAAAATGGAGAATATGTTTGAGTGTATGTAAGTACTACTATGTATTTTTGATGAGTGTGTGAAATAAATTTAAAGTGTATAGAAGACTATTGTTTTTATTAATTTTATCATAAAATATACATTCTATCCTATCAACATATAGAAAAAAATAACACTGGAGTTTTCATTATAAATCTTTTAGTAATAACTGATGGCGAGTAAAGAGCAAATGTTTGAAAGTAATAGTGAGTTCTGAACATCTACGATTATATTGAAATGGTGTCCGATTTACTAGAAGAAAGAGTCTTGTATGATATAGTTCTCACGGATTTAGTTTTAATAATTTTCACAGGAGTGTTTGATAGGAATGTTCTGATAGTATGAGTGTTGGGTAGCTCGGGTTTACTAAACGGTTCATATTGTGTGTTTGTATTGCTGTTTCTAATGCATGGTTAGTTGGTTATTATATCTTGTCTGTATGGTAGGGGAATGTGAATGGATGGTTATGTTTTTTTTGCTGGAACATTTTGAATTGCTGGTTTGGTGATATGGTATATTGGAATGATATTTCGTTAAGGTTGGATTGTTGACTATGGTAACCTGTATGGGCGTTGGTATTATTTGTATGTATGTGTTTTGCTTTTACATGATAAAATGTTTTATCAGAGAAATTCGCAGGACTACTTCATAGGAATGCTTATATGATTGCTTTGTTGTCCTGGATGGTATGGAGGGAAGTGTTTGGTATAAGAGATATGATGTAATGGAATGGATTGTAGGTAGTTTTAAGGTATTTTGTAAAACAAGTTAGAATACTTTGTCCAGTAGATTATATATAAATGGATAGCTGGTATGTTTTTTAGACGCGACAGTGATATGACATCAAAATTTTACAAGATGTTTCAAACAATTTTCGATTGGTATATGGAGGTTTGGGCTATATAGTTATTTTATATGACATTAAATTATGAATTGGCATTGGGGAAAACTGGTCGACATATTTAAATAATAATAATATTTTAATATGGGTAAGGTTTCCGTTTCTGTAAATAAGGCATTGAGATGCCAGAATGTGTAAAAGAAAATTATTATATATAAGTTTAAAAATAAATGAACGCATCAAACAATTGCAATATATAATGGATTTTAAAATAAAGTTTATAAGTGTGTGGTGTGTGGGAGTTCAGGTAGCTCTAACACAATTATTTCTTATAGCGAATACTCTCTAGTAAATAGAATATCCTGGTATGATGGTAACATGATTGCGAGAAGAGTTCAAAGTGTTTACCTATAGGAGAGATGAAATGGAATACTTATAGCGAATGTTTTATAGTAAATGGAATATATATTTTGGATGTGTACAGGTAAGGGCTGCTAGAATGTTCGAACCTGTGTCCTTCCAAATATGTGTATAAATATAGTATTCGCCTTCGTGTGATATACGACTAAGGTATATACGTTGTTTATATCTTGTACGTTAACTGTATTAGTATATACTTTTTTCTAAGAGTTCTGCATTAATTTTTTTTTAAGTAATCCATTATAACCTTTATGATCTGTTTAATTACCCAAGACTGTATTTTAGATATATTTTCTTCCCTCGTATGTTACTACATTCAGGAGAGGTTTACATGGTTGGTGTGTTAGGGTAAATTAGTCTAGTAACAAGCGATGAATGTATAAGTATTTACTTCATTCTGTGTGTGTGCCTGGAAAGTATACTAAGAATGTATATTTATTTTTACCCTAGAAATGTTGGTTCGCATGAGTTGTTGACGAAACGATAAGTGACAGACATTCGCCTGTTGAGACATTTGCATAGGGTTGAGTGTGATGGAAGAGATCTATGTATGTTTTATGTAATGCGATAGCTTAATATATGTTCTGTAGCGAATTTTAAAGTTGCTATTCGCAAGGGTTGTATGGATACCCTCGTTGGCTGCCATGTTAGGTGAATGTGATCTGTTCGGGTGGTGGTAAACAAATGTCTTGTCGTCGACACGCACCTCCCCTAGCGGCAATGTTGAAACAAGTCTCGCCCTACCCTACCCTTCGCCATCATCTCCTTTGCAAGTTGGTTGGCCGCACTCGCATCTACCGTTCGAGAGATCAAACTTCTCGAGATATCTAACCTCTCGAGAGATATGCTAGAAATGTGAGTGCGGTCTCTCATGTTTTTTAAAACTATTATATATGATGACCTGGGTATATTCATTGGTTGACTCGTTTGTTGGCGTGTCTTGCTTGTATGGCATATCAGTGTGGTAGTAGTGATGTCTGAAATGTGTGCTTGGGACATTGTAGTAGTTTTTGAGTTGATGGTAGGGAGGAATTTTTTGACGGACTAGCTTTGTCTCTGATTGTCACATATCTGTACGGATATTAAACAGGAAGGCAGGAGGTATGATGACAGGTGTGATGGATAGTATAGAATATCGAAATGTATGGCTTGAATATTATGTTGGCCAGTCTGATAATATGAATTGTATGTAGGGTCATAATTGGTTATGATACTTTAGAATGTTTGTACTGTATGACATCTCTGCATGGTTGTTATAGGTAGCTTGTTTTGGTAATATATGTGGTTGGTATGCCTAACTAGTATCTTTAGTTGGTATGGTCTCCGGTCATGTATTCATTGTTGGTTGTCTCTTGGAATGGTTGAGATGGATGGAGTTACATGATAGTATTGTTTGCCGGTGTGGGCTGCCTGTATATTTTGGTTTTTTTTTTGGCTGGTACATCTTGATGGTATAACCTATCGGTATAATTTGGTTGTACAGTTAGTTTATTGTATGGTTGATATAGCCATTATGTTGAATGGTCTGATCTGACATGTTAGGTTGTTTTGGCAGTTTGACAAAAGTGTAGCTTCGATGGTGTGGGGAGAATGGTTTAATTGTATAATTAGTTTATAAGAGCAGAATAGTTTGATGGTATGTTTAGTTAGTATGAGAGGGGCAGAATGCTTAACTGGTATAGTTGGTTAGTGCGATTGGATGGTATGATATGGTATCTGGGAATTAAGACTGTATCGGTGTCATATATGGTTAAATTTATAGTATTTATCTTATGATAGCATGGTTGGAACTTATGACTGGAATATTTGATTGGCTCGGCTGCTGGTAAGGCTTGTTTAAATGTGTAACTGGTGAAGTTAAATGGTAGTAAATATAGTTGACTGTTATGATTGATCAGTAAATCTGAGGTATAGTGGTTGTTATGATCTGTATTGTTAATAGCACGAGTGAGATATGCTTGGGTTAGAGTGAATGATATGATTTGGGCTGTATGTTTTGGTTGGTATGGCTATCTGCTGTGGTGGTTCGTTGATATATTCAGATGGTATAGTATGTTGGTATAATGGATTGTATGGCTTTCGACATCGCGTGGCTGAGGCAAACTAATGTCATGGTGAAAGTTATTATTAATATGTTATAGTACTCAGTCCCAATGGGTTATAGATATGGTTGTTACATATGTTGGTATGTTACCTAGTAGGTTTATTTGGAACAGCTATTAGTATAGATGGATAGCATAATTAACTGGTTTGTAGGCTTATAGTCATTTATATTAATGTCTGGTATACTAATGTGTTATCACGTAATATTTTATGTATGGTGGGGTTAATGGATGGTGTGGGATAGTATGAAATGAGTAGTTATGTTGCATTGTATAACTACAATGTGATCAATGTGGCATGACTGAAATATGCTGGGATTATGGTTGGTATAGTACTCAGTACTCCTAGTCTGGAGAGTTAATCATATTTTGTTTCATATGTCTGAGGTGTGGCAGTCAGCATTTTATTGGTATGGATGGTTGATAGTGATTTATATTAATGTCTGATATGATATTTAGGTGTTGTCTGATGGTAATTATGCTATGATAGACATGTCGGAGTAACGATATTTGGTTTATTTTAGTGGGTGTGGGCTGAGGTATGCTTGAATTCTAGTGGATGGTATAAGTGGTGAGTATATTTAGTCTGGTGATGGTTGGTCTAATCAGATGGTTTGTTTGATGGATGGTATGATGTTTGACTGGGGTCTGGTGGTAATGATGATATGATAGATGCGTTGGAGTTACGATTTTTGGTATATTATAGTGGATGTGGGTTGAGGTATACTTGAATTCTAGTGGATGATATGAGTGGTGAATCTATTTAGTCTGGTGACGGTTGATAGATCACAGATTATAGGTGGTAAAAATTTTTTGGTAAAGCTTTGTTGGATGGCGGTTTAAGGTATGTTTGAGTTATAGTGTGTGGTATGTCTGGACAATTTTGTGACAATTTATGGGTCTTTTTGGGTCCCTTTGGGGTCATTAGTGTCAATTTTCGCATCATTATGGGACATTATGGGTCATTTAGGAGTCATTTATGGGTCAGCATCACACTTAGAACCGGAGGGCACCGCACTTAGCACTACAGGCACCAAAATCGGGGGTCATTTATGGGTCATATAAGGGTCATTTGGAGGTCATTTAGGGGTCATATATTGGTCATTTAGGAGTCAGAACTTATGGTCACGGGTACACTCAGTACAGTCGTCAGGTTCTACGCCTGCTGCTCTTCAAAATAAGTAATTTAAATAGCAGAATAAATAATGCTGTAGATAATGTTAACGAGAATGTAAATAGTAAGATTGATAGATTAAATGAATATGTTAGTAGTCATAGTGAATCTGTTAATAGCCAAATTAGTAGTGTTAATGCAAATATAAATAGTCAAATCAGTAGTGTTAGTGACCTTGTAGATAAGAAAATAGACAGTGTTAGAGACAGTATAAACAAAAATGTGCATAAAAAAATAGACAGGGTGAACGAAAATGTAGACCAAAAAATAGAAGGTACGCGAATTAGTAAACAATAAAATAGACTGTGTGGACAAGAAAATTAACAGCGTGAGCGAAAGAATGGACAGCGTGAATGAAAGGATGGACAGTGCTAACGAAAAGTTGGACTATTTCGAGAGTAAAGTGGACCAGGAGGTGAGCACCCTCAAGAAGGAATGGCATGAATTCCTTGCAGCAGCAAGGAAGAAGACATGCAGTGCCTGAGGAGCTGAGATCGACGAAAATACAGCTATATCAGCATAAACCCAACAGTTTTGCAGTGTGGGTATCCCTCAGCCTGGGGTGGGTAAAGACGGTGTAACAATACTGCCCCCTATGATGAACAAACACCTTGGCACGAATGCTGGCACCAAATCGAAATTGTTGCCGACCTGAATGGCTGGATGGAAGAGCAGCGATTAGAATACACCACATTGGTGTCGGCTTTGGAGCTGCGATTCGGCGACCGATACCTGCAACAAGCCCACCATGACAAACTGCGAAGCCGCATCCAAAGACCAGGGGAAACACTGCAGGATCTGTGGCGGGACATAGTGAGGCTTTCACACCTGTCTCTGGAGAGATGCTCGGAAGAGGCTCGAAACATCATCGAAGTCGGCTTCTTTGACAATGCTATCGCTGACACCAAAGTGCAGCAAGATGTACGGTTGGCTGTGCCTCACACCATGCAGGATGTCTTGGCCCGAGCACTGGAGACAGAGTCAGCACGGCATGCAACAATGCACCGACGTCCAGTGCGGGCAGTGGGGCTAGATGAAGAGGAGGACGAAAACATTAAGAAGATCCTGAAAGACTTGCAGACGACCATGAGGGACATCGCCTCCAGGGTGCGCACTATGGAGACTCGCTGTCCCCCCACCCAAACGGCCGGAATGTTGGTCGTGTGGACAGCTGAGGCACCTGAGATCCAACTGTCCTCAGCAGCATCAGAATCAGCAGCAACCAAGGAACAAGCACCAAGGGGCAGGTGAGAGGGCAACGTTTTCGGGAAACTTGTAAACATCGGTCTTGAGGTGAAAAGGTCTGAGATTGCTGGAGGAAAGTCCCCAATGTTTTTGCAGGTGCATTCAATTAAACAGGACTTGGATGCATTATTAGTGGAGGGGAGCGTAGATTATGTAGCTTGTCAGATGGCCGTTGACACAGGGTCAACTATAACAGTGGTAAGACCGTACCTTCTTGGACCTTCCCCCAGCGATCATCCGATAAAAGCATGGATAACTGCTATTTAACTACAGTAACAGGCGAGACCATGCCAGTAAAATGCAAGAGAATGGTACTCTTAAAGCTTGGTAACCTTGATAGAACATGATATATACATCGCAGAAATAGAGGACAAATGCATTTTGGGTCTTAATGTATTACATAAGCTGGAATGCTGTATCGATACTCTACTGGGGGTGTTAGGTGTAGGTAACACTGAGTTGGTAGTGTCAACATGACGTGATTTATCTTTGCCAATTAGCTGCCTAGTAGTGTGTTATCAGTCTACTGTGCTCCCTGAATGTAGCGAAGTTGTTATTCCAGATATATGCCAGGGAAAATTGGTAGGCATTTGGACATAATCGAACAAGCCCAGAAAGGTGGCATTTTACCAGATGTGTTTATTGTAGTATGGACTTTGATTTCTTTAAAACTGGAAATTTTGCCTGTTAGGATGATTAATTATATGACCATGCTATCCATCTTGAGGAGGGTGCCACAAAAGGGATTTGCAAGCAGGTCTCACAGATACTTCCAAATGATCCCCAGATGCTTCACTGCCACAACATACTGACTGTCCTCTTCCAGATTCTCTGGAGGAAAGGCTGACAATAACAAGAGAAAACCTCAATTGGTGACAGAAGAGGGCAGTTTCAAAATTGTTATAGAGAAATAGAGGTGCTTTCTCCTGTGAGCCCAATGACCTTGGTAGAACTAATTTTGCATGCCACCACATCATAGACACAGGGGATGCCAGGCCCATAAAGCAGCCACCAAGGCGACTACTGCTAGCTTCACATGAGGTGGTTGATGGTATTCTGAAAGAGATGAGGGAATTAGAAGTGATCGAGTCATCAGTCAGTCCATGGTCTTCTACCATTATACATGTTGAAAAGAAAGAAACCACGATTAGATTTTGTGTTGGTTAGCACCAACTTAATAATGTGACCAAGAAAGATTTTTACCCAATCCCTAGCATAGACACCACACTGAATAACCTAGCAGGTTCACAGTGGCTTTCTACTCTAGACATGAAGAATGGGTATTGGCAGTGCGAGGTGGCCCGGGAAGATAAGAAAAAGACTGCCTTTTGTGTCCAATGGAAAGGAACCAGGCATTTCAAGGTTATTACCTTTGGGCTATGAAATGCCCCTGCCACCTTCGAACGACAAATGGGGAAAGTTCTGCCCTTAGATATTTGTCAGGTATACCTAGACGACATTGTGGTTACAGGAAGAACATTTGAAGAGCACATGTTATTCTAAGATTCTGTGTTTCAGAAAATGACTACGGCCAACCTGAAATTAGTTCCCAAGAAATGCCACATTTTCCAAAAGAAAATTAATTTCTTAGTCCATGTTGTATCGGCCCACGGGATTGAAACACACTGAGAAGACCAGAGCAATAACAATTTGCTCTGCCAAAGGATAAAACTGAAATGCGAAGTTTCCTGGGCTTATGTGTTTACTGCCATCGATTCGTGCCCGGGTTCGCCACTATCGCCAAGCCTCTGCATGAATTGACTGAGGCAAACAGAAAATTTTATTATACCTCGGTGTGTGGAAATTGCTTTCAGTAGACTACAGGGAATTCTGATATATCCCACAGTAATAGGCTTCCCGAGTAGAGAGGGCGAATTTATTCTGGATACTGATGCTAGTGATGTTGGAATCGGGGCTGGGTTATCTCAGATTTAGGATGGAAAAGAGAGGTCATTGGAATACATCAGTAAGGTACTACACACGCCCGAGAGGAACTACTGTGTGACATGCAGGGAGCTTCTGGCAGTGGTGAAGGGGATTGCACATTTCCACCCATATCTTTATGGCAGACACTTCATCCTAAGGACTGATCATGCTTCATTAAACTGGCTGCTAAATTTCAAGAACCCCAAAGTTCAAATAGTCTGGTGGATAAAGCACCTGTAAGAATATGACTTTGAAATACAACACAGGTTTGGACGCCTTCACAGCAATGCAGATGCACTGTCTAGGAGACCATGCGAACCATTCTGTCGTCACTGTGAACGCCAGGAGGAAAATTGTTATGTATCATGGAAAGCATGGAGGACACGATGGGTCACCTACATGGGACGAAAAGGACATAAGAAATTATCAGCTAAATGACCTCACCTTGTGTACAATATTGGGGTGGAAGAAAACTGGACGGTGACCGAGATGGAAGGAGATATCCAGCATAGGCATAATAGTCTAGGCATAATTGGCACAGTGGAATGCCCTTGTTATAAAGAATGGTGTGCTTTACAGTAATTGGGAATGTAATGGTGAGAGACAAAGTCATTTAAAATTGGTCTAACCAGAGTGCTAAATCCTAGAAGTGGTAAGAGAACTGCACAACACAGCAGCAGGTGGTCACTTCGGTATAAACAAGACACTTGGCAGAGTACAAATGAGATTCTATTGGCTGCATTGTCGGGAGGATGTTGAGAAGTGGTGCAATCTATGTGATGCATATACCGCGAGGAAGGATCTGAGGGTTAAAGGACAAGGTCCCCTCCAGAAGTATAATGTTGGGGCCACATTCCAGAGGATGGCAGTGGACATTCTTGGACCACTACCAATCACCGAGAGGAGAAATAGGCACCATCTAGTAGCACAATGTTATTTCTTAAAGTGGCCCGAGGTCATACCGATGTCTAACCAAGAGGCTGACACAGTATCTGATGCTCTTGTAGAGCATGTTTTCTCCATGTTTGTAGTGTCATCTCAACTTCATTCTGATCAAGGACGAAATTTTTAAACAACTCTTTTCCAAAAGGTAACAAGGATTTTAGGAATGAAGAAAAACCATACCACAGCATTACACCCTCAGTCGGATGGGATGGTCGAGAGGTTAAATCATGCCCTGGTACAGTATCTGGCTATCTTCACAGAAGACAATCCGAGAGATTGGGACTCCAAGGTACCCTTATTTCTCCTGGCATATCGCACGGTGGTCCACGAGTCCATAAGGGAACACCTTTAAGGATGCTGTTTGGGAGAGAGCTCTGCCTACCTGGTGACCAGATGTTCGGACGTCCAGTGGAAGAAGAAGCAGCCACCCCAGAATATTCCATTAAACTACATCAGAAGTTAACCAACATTCATGAGTTTTCCCTGAGGCACATTAAAATTAATAGTGACAGCATGAAAACACGATATGACCAAAGAATGCCTGAGTAGACATTTCAAGAAGGACAGCTGGTGTAGTTCTACAACCCTCAAAGGAATAAGGGATATTTCCCGAAGTTACAGAAATCTTGGGAAGGCCCGTACAGTATCCTGAAGCAGATAAATGATGTAGTCTAATGGATTTGTCGACAGGGTTCTTGGTCAAAGCCTAATGTTGTCCATATCAACCGACTGGCCTTGTACAAGGTTCCAGATTTTGGAAAGCCTGTTCGGACGAACAGACTTAAGGATGGAGCACTGTTACATGCTGCAGCTGGCACTGGGCTGCTGTCCTGCGCTGTGGGGGTAATCCCCTCGATCCTCCCCTCCCCATGGAGCGACATGCTCACTGCCTTGTTGCCTCCCTTCTTCTGGGAAGCCCGTGAATGGTTGACAGCGGCGAGAGTGGCTGGCGTCACATCCCACTAAAGAAGCCGACACAGGTATAGAAGATGCAAGAACATTCTGGTGAGACTGGCTGATATCACAGCCCCTCCTCCTCCCGCTGAAGAAGTGTAGGGATATCCTGGGAATAAGGAGACTCGGCGCAATGTGAGTTAGAGAAAATTCTGGGTGATGGCCTACGACACTATAAATACCATGGTGGTCCAGCGGCCACCAGTCTTTGGCGAAGGCCATTTAGCTGGGTGCGGGCGCGAAGTCAAATGCGGTACGACTGTGGACGTGGTGTTTTTGGTGTGAATGGGCGAGAGGGCGTGAAACCCGACGAGCGAAGCCTACTATGCGTCAGGGCGCTCGGAGGACTCTAGAACATTGCGAACTAGCAGGACATGGACTAAACTGAGGTGGGACTGAGTGGACATGTAATACAGATTTTGTTGTAAATAATGGAACTGTCAATTATGGACACTTAATTTATAAAATAATTGAATAGGTCGATACACTGTCTATCGAGAATGATTTTTAATTATTTAATTTCATTGATTTCTTTGCGGTAATTATAAATTGAATTAATTGAAGTCCTTAATTGTAAATAGCAAGTGATATCAATTTACTGAAATACATTGAGTCGATAGAATATTGCTTGTAGTTATTGTAAATAAAATGAGGAAATTATAATTAACTATTTTATTTAATTAAGACGACATCTCTTAACAACCTTGGTTAAACCCACTGATTTTTGTAACAATATTTTGGAATTTTCTATACAGGTTGTTTTAGATCAAATGGTACGAACGTCAACTTTCGTCTATAAGTCGTAATATGTTTTATCATTCCATTTTACGCGAAGAATCACCTGACGACGTTTGTACCATTCAGTCAAAAAAAACTTTCATAATGACACTGCGATACACATACCTGACAAATTTTTATAGGATAGCCATCATTACTATTGCAAAAGTGTATACAAATAATATTTGCATTCCTGTCAAAATTATTGCAGATTAAGTCGTAGAAGCCTTCCATGTAACTCTGCTAAATCAGTTGAAGTACTAACTACAATTTTCTTCGGTGTGGGTAAGATGCAATATTGACATCCTGGTGTTTACAGAAGATGTAGAAAGACGGCACTGATTATTTAAGCTCAGTATCCTGGAAGACGACTTCAGATTTTGTTTTAAAAGATGTGCAAGTTATTTAATGCTTTTATATTATGAATAATATTGTTATAGTTAATGGCTGGCATGTCCCCACAGACAGGTGGAAGAACATGTCTTGGGTGCCACCCTACATGGCGGAGCTGTGCCAACCACACAGCCAGGTCACCAGCTGCCAACCAGCGGCCATCTTGTATCTCATACTCATCGCGCAGATATTTGGCTCGTCGCACGACAAACAGCAACTTCACGGCGATGATATGCATTTCGACTTTGTGGTAGTGGGCGCAGGATCGGCTGGGTGTGTGCTCGCCAACAGACTTTCCGAGGTCAAGGAATGGAGGGTGAGTTCACTATCTTATAGCGTATGGACACATGCAAACACAAAAATACCAGCATGTTCGAATTATTACTAAATTATTGTTAGCTGCTTCCCAGTTTATAATGAAATTGTGCTCTGCGTAATAAATGTTGCTGCACCAACCCTCTCACTGAATATGTCTAGTATTACACTCTAAAATTACTAAACCTTTTATTACGGAAATTTCTTCACTTTCACATAGCCCACCAACAATTTTTGGTTGTGTCAGTGTTGGCCTAACAAAAAATGACACTCGGGCCGATGTTGGCCCGTCAATTTATTAGTTAGACCCCAATCAATGTCCATCCAGTTACCAATCAAAGTATTACTGACATTTTACAACACTGGAAGTGTGCTAGCAAGACATGTTATTAAATATGCAATGCCAATCAATAAACAATGTTTGCCAACATTAGTTAGCCATGTTTTAAATAAATTATAACCAATATTTGAAAATCAAAAAATTAACTGCTTCACTGATTAGTGGTATTTCATTTATTTTCCATTGCAGTTTGTATTCTCAAAACTCTACTCGGCGGAAAATTGGCGCGAACGCACGCCTTTTGAGTTACTAGCACAGTGTGCTACCCACTACATCACTTGAACTCTGCATAAGTAGGAAAGTATTACGAAATATTTGCTACCATTTGAGTTCGCTATACTCTGTTATTATTCTTACTATAATAACAAATCGCATTTTACTTCTTTTAAAATGTATTTAACTTTCACCCCATGGGAAATAACTATTGTAGTACGTGCTTTCCCAAATGGCGCATATTTATTTTTAGACCTTTAGTTGAGTCAAAGCATACAGTGTACAGAAATACGAGCAATGTACAAGGTAATATTTCTCTTCCATATTTCTGAAACTGCAATGAAAATTATGCATGTAACATATGCCAATTTTTATTCCAACATAATATACAAGCCACCATAGTCCTTAATATCTACATGCCAACCAAATCGCAAAGGTTAAAATGTAATGATCAATATCACCATTATTTCTTTCCAAGTTTATGCATAACTTAAATGTTTCTTACCTCAAATGGTAAAAAAAATTAACTAAATGTTTATATTTTTAATAAGTAATTAATGATTTTATTTATATATTTACATTTCTGATTGTATAATTTGGTTTATATACACTCATATAATGAAGTTGTTACTGTAAATATAATTTGGATTTTGTCTGGGAAGAATGATGGATTAGTGTTAAATATCTAATTGTATTCCAAAACACTGGCCAAATACGTGGATTCAAATACAATATAGTTCCAACGTTACCAAACAACTGTTACGTTCACAACATTGTCTCAACATATAAAAAACCAAATATAATTTTAAGAAAATTTACTTTTGGGAAAATTTCATATGCTGCAAAAGTTAATAACGTTTTTATATTAGTGACATTACTATGGATGTACAGTGTTGGCCCAACGACTATATATATATATATATATATACACACACACACAAACACACACACACTAAATGGGCGAAAATAAATTTTTTCGGCGAGCAGCCAACATATGAGCATCAAAGTAAATTTCAGTTAATGTAAATAGTATCTGTTAAAAAAACCATAGTTTTTAAGAAAACACAAAATTATTGTTTTAATTCATTATAAATATAATAATTCTCATTGTTTACATCATTTTGATTACACAGTGTTGGCCCAGCTTAACAATAAGCACCAATTACCAATTGTTGTTCCCGGCAATAAAAAAACATATAACCAACTAAATATATTTCAATAAGAAAGACTATCAGCTACTGAAATACATTCGTTATTTATGAAATACAAAAAAAAAAAAAAAAAAAAAAAAAAAAAAAAAAGCCAATGTTGGAGACACTTCATATGAGAACGAAAATTTGTATTTCTTACACATAAAACGATTTTTCTTATTGGTGACATTTTAATGGTTCTATAACTTTGGACTAACGAAAGTGTGCTTACCAATTACTAAGAGTATGTTTTCCAAAAAATAATCAACGCATGTCCAACAGAGTAAATTATAAATAAGGCATTGTTTCTGTGCTGAAAAACGATAGATTTAAGAAAACATTCAAAATTGTTACTTTATTTCATCACAAATGTAGTACTTTGCAGTGTAGGCACACTTTTTTTAACATGATGTTGGCTTAACTTAATATTCAGTAACAATTTCCAACAGTTTTGTTGCCAGCATTTACACAACAAATAACCAACAAATTATACTTTAAAAAGAAAAGCTTTTAGTGCTTGACAAGCATTCGTAATTTATAAAATACACGAAAATGGCAAAGTTCACAATCAGAATGGTAGTTCCATCATTTAACATTAAATGTAGGTTGCATAACGATGATCCGACAGAAAAAATATATATTAATTACCTACAGTATGTATACCAACATGTTACCAACCATCAACCACCAGTTTTATGTTTTAAAAAATGCGCTTACCATACATACTGGCATTTTATGATTGAGTGGTGTCATTGTCCGACGGGCGCTAAATAATCTCATAATATTTTATTGGTAGCAAATTCTCGTTGACAAATTACGTACGACTAACGTTGTATTCATATATGTAAACCAGTCCAACATATAGCTAACCTATCTAACCGATTGCCAACCGCTGGGCCAACATATGTTACTGCTGGACGCATTAACACACATAAGTAGGCAAGTATACAAGCCTTGAAACGGATTACCAATGAAAATTTGGTGTACAATATCGAATGTTTACTATTCGTACTTTTTAAAGGTGTATACACTGTTGTTAAATATGCGAACACTTTATACGACACAAATAAGGAATCAAGGATACTCATCGATCTACTTTCACATGTTGTCAAAGAAAAAATATTTACAATTAACCAATGAATTTTACTTTAATATCACTTACACTGTCTTTTATATGAATTGTTTATTCACACTAGATTGTACAACCTTCCGCATCAAAGGATTTGGTAATAAACGGAAAAACGACAAATATTTATGCCAGTTAGCCAATACACATTAAAATAAAATTAATCGATAAAGACTAATTAATTTATATAGATGAAAATATAATTTCAGAACTAGGTTAAATGTATTTACCACGTTATAAAATAAATAATGATCAAAATAAACTCATTCAACGAAAAAACTAACAAATAAGATTACAATTAAGAAATATAAATTTTAAAATTAACAGCCAGGACAGTATTTAAAATCATTAGAATATTTAGAGCAGTCTATAAGTGAAATTAAAACCAGTAGTATTAAAAAATAACGTAGTTAATATAAATATAAAATACTGGGTGTAATCGGACAAGTGATAACAAACACCAGAGTAGGGTAGATGAGCACAAATTGAGCATATTTCATCCAGGAACTAATTGTCTATCTACCATGGTTAACCCACAATGAGGGTCGCAATGTACTGGGGTGGTTATACAATCACAATAATTAGGCAACAGGCCATGCAAGTGCAGAGAAATTACCATTAATTTTCACATTTGGGCAGAAGGCATAGGGCTCGCAGTGTCTGTTTAAAGCGCCGGCCTCACAGCCAGAAATTAGGTGGTGTGACGTCAGGTGAGCGTGATGGGCATGCTGTGGGGCATCCCACCTACGTATCTATCGGACAGCGATGGTGACATGCGAACAGCAATGGTGAAATGAGGTGGTGCACCATCCTGCTGAAACCACATCGCCTCACGAGCACCTAAATCTTCCAAGTATTCCAGTAAAATGTTCTCAGGAACTGGAGATACATAGCACCACTGAGGCTGAGACCATGCGGTACTGAGCGGTGTTTTCAGGTTCAGAACTGCGCACAGACTGGTTACAACGCCAAGTACACACAGTTGCATACCCTCCCCTGCACATTGCCACTACTATTAGCGGGTTAACTATGGGCGTTAGGCAATTTGTTCCTGGGTGCAATATGCTCGATTTTTATCTGCTCTGCTCTAGTGTTTATCACCTGTTCGAGTACGCCCTGTAAAATGACAATGAAAGAAAACGTGTATTAAAAATCACAAGCAACAGGTACAAAAGCAACACGAAACAAACATTTCCAAACAAACATTTAAATAATTACATTTGAGATTTAATTAATATTCTCAAATAGGTTACAAAATATGAAGGTAAAATTGTGACTGAAGGATAAATTCAATAAATGAAATTGAGATACCTACAAAGCATTATAGCATTTAAATGCATCATAAAGTGAATTGCCAAAGCAAATATTATATAGATAATAACGTGTGTGTGTATGTATATATATATATATATATAAATTATTCTTAACAATATTTAACATGATTTATTATATCAGAATCATTTCTTGTATCTAATCATAAAGATAGACTTTAAAAAGATATTTTCCTTGGTTTATAATTTGATAAAATATAATAAAATTTTTAATGTCGAACAAAATAATTAGCACGCGGTACCAAATTTTAAAATATAGCACGTGTTTCAATAAATTTATATATTTCGAATAAAATGTTTATTATTTTCATTTTTTAAATAATTAACGATATATATTAACACGTACTAATCTATTGTATTTTACAAATAAAAAGTACTGTTACTATTACTATAAAACAGAATTATCAAGTAAAGTATGGACACAGAATAATAAATATAATTTTATAAAACATGATTTGTAAGGATAAATTTTATGAACATGAAACCGATTCATTTTCACGTGAACCTTAGTAATAATCGAGAGGCCAAATATTGGCGAATAATGTGATTTAAAAGAATTTTAATATTCTTTGGGTTCCATCTGTTTTTAATGAAGACACTGAACGTTTATTGAGAAACATACACACATCTGCACCTAATCCCGAAAAATCTTATACTATAGAAAATAAAATATATGAGCCCGATAATTTTACATTAAATTTGATAATGGTGTTTATCAAAAGCACGCAGAAATGTTGATTACAATGCTCCCAAAACATATGTAGACACATCAATGAAGGCAGTATAATCGTGAGTGAGTGTTAAAAATATTTACAAATGAAGAATATTTCACCAGGTTCGGTAGCAATCTGTCTAGTAGTTCACGAGATACAGTAACGAAAAATGTTTGGCAGCAGTAACTTCAAGAAAGGTGGATGTCTGAAACTGCTCCTGTGTATATTTAGTGTACACAGTAGATACTTCTGCATTTTAAGGTCGAATTAAAACCACCATAAGGGGTAAGTACCCTCGCTATCTTGGATTTACGTTTTTTCCTCACTAACTTTATTTTCGGAGTCAATATTTAAAAACCAAGCTAGTCAAGATATAGGGAACATTTTAACAGTTGTTTCGAAATCCCATTTATTATTCTTACATGATTAGTTTCACATCTGTAACCATAATCAAACATTATCTAATTATTTATTAATTTCAGTCCCAAGGGGGGGGGGGATACAGGTATATTTTAAACCTTAAAAGATATAAAAAAAATTGTTAAGTAGTCGTCCATGTCATGTCTAGCTTTTATTTTTTATTTCTGGTCATACATTTTCATTGCGGAGATTTGTAAAAAAAAAAATTAGAAGATAGAGTGGATACTAACCCCTTAACGGTACCAGAGACGTGGCTTATACCACTACAAAAATAACACCACTACTTGGAATTTAAGAGATCACTTAACAAAAGTTTCAGGTAGTAAAACCACAGTTTTGTTTGCATGCAAATTATAGTATAAATTGTTTAAGAAATTGCTGAGAGATGACCATAAAGGTTAAATATACGATTTCAACTAACAGTATTCTACCAAATTTTGACAAACGATACTTTGAATTAATTAATTTAGTACAAGCGAAAGGTACAGTCAGCAAACCAAAATTGGTTGGGATATGTTTAATAATTAAGGAGTAATGGTATACCAAATGTTCGCAGTTTACAAAATAAGTGTTTGATAATAAAATGATAGAAGTACACAGGTGCCTACCATATAAATATTTTCGGTGCTTGTTTGAGTAATTCTGAGAAGCAATATAAGAACCTCATTAGGTGGGACCAAGGTGGCTGAGTGATGGCTCTGCCCTCACAACTCAGACTTGTAATCGAAGGGTCGGGGTCGGGAGTTCGCACCCCGGTTCCTCCTCCCGCGGCAAAATTTCAGTTCGCATGTCGCGCACAAGTGGGCTGAGAATTTGTCATCAAGTCGGTCTAACTTAAGCTCGTCAAAAGTCACACACTCTATGTACAACGGCAAATGTATCGTTCAGTATGTCAATAAAGTCAACTTAATACAAGTGGTTAGACTTCTTGCCTCACACCAATGCGAACTGGGTTCATTCAATCCCCGGCCGGTTCACTCCTGATTTTCGCAAGTGGGAATCGTGTGGGACGATGCCGCTGGTCGGCGGTTTTTGTCGGGGATCTCCCGTTTCCCCCACCCTTGCACTCCTGCAATCTCACCTCATTTCACCCTCATCGGCTCTCAAGACCTCGATGTTACGAGCTGTCCAAATCTCTCATCTCAACAGCTACCCTCCTTCGGGAAAACCAACCGCAAGATGTGCGTGGGGAGGACAGTGTTTTGTTTGCTGGCCAACGATGAGAGAGGTGTTTCATCACAACCCATCTCCACGATCCTGCTTTCCCACTTCCGTTGTCTTAGGACCACGCAGCTGGTTCGTAGTCGGCCGAGTGCTGGGAAAAGAAACCATTTAAAAATACCTTTATGTAAGTGCATATAGTGCATGTGGAAATTAACTGATGACCACAGCAAAATACGGAAAGCAGTTTTAAGTTGTAAAATCTTATGCGAAGTTTTAAGCGTGTTGGAATTGTCTGCAAAGTTGCGAAAAACTTGGCTAACTCTCAAAATGCTAAATAATTCGCGAGACAGTAGTAACACAAAAATTGCAAAAATTTCAATACGAACAAATTGTACTTGGTACGCGAGAGTTTCATTAACAGTTTCTGTGAGCATAAAATAAAATCGTAGCAGCAAGTAAAATCACAGTATAAAGACATCTCCAGGGGAAATATTGGTATCTAGATAAGAACAGCCCATGAAATATAGGTAGTGAATATGGCTTCATCTAAATCGCTGGAACCCCCCGCCCCTTTTCGCTAGGGTTCTGTTCACGTACTGCTAAAAAATCATATAAAATTATATAGCAATTTCGGCAATGAGATTATGTCTGCCTATTTTTACATATCCAATAAAGTAACGAAGATGTGCACTTATACACAGTTTTTTTCTCATATCGTGTTACAATGAATTTCTAAAAACATCTCACCAGCCCTGAACTGATTATGAATTCTCAGTGGTGATTATGGAAAAGGCAAAGGAAAAAAGGGTGGCATACCGTTGCGAATTTACGAACTCAGGGAATGCTGGTAAATACTTGGCGTTATTTTACTCCTCCACAAAGGTGAAAAAGTACTGCTAACAAATTACCAATAGCACAGTACAGCTCGATTCCTCAGAGGTATTTAATTACACGTTCACCCAGCCTTCTGGCACAGAAGGCTAAAAATTCTGACTTTTGATACGAGCACTATCATTTTTAGGCATCAAAACTTCCACAAAACAAACTGTAATTGCACCATACAAGAAAGATAAGTCGAACTGACCCACTCAAACTTTCTCTACTTCACATTCCAAATGTTATACATCAATCTCAGATGCTGGTAAAAACATATTAGGTTATAAATGTTAGTATTAGACTCGCATATGTATTAAACTTTAGAACGGCTAAAATTGTAAATGCGGAAATAAATTTTAGATACATGTAACATACTTGTACAATTTGGAAAAATTCTTTAATCATGTGTAATATTAAGACAATTATTTGTGAATCCCTGCTCCATTTTGTATAAAACCACAAGATCATAGCTTTTCATTACCTTAACAAAAGAAAACAAGAATTTGCAAATATATTAAAAACACAAAAAAACTGCACGTCCTTACTACTGTTGCCTAGATTAGTTCGCGGGACTATTTTATTCAAATAAAATAAAATAAGGTTTTTACCCGTTAGGTAAACTAAAATTGAGAATGAAGGTCTCCGATGTGTTTGGTAGGATTTATTCGAATTAATTTATTTGTCTATTTAACTGGTTAATTGGAAGACATTTTCAAGAAAGTGATATTTGGGTCTGAACATGTAAAATACCTCCAATACTGTTTCCTTCGCAACACATGTCTTGCCCAGCCAACAAGTTTGAGCTTTAGTGTGGAAAAATTTTGTAATACAGTCAATGGATGAGCATAAGCTGTTCAAGGAAAAATAGAGTACTTTCCAAAGCTCTCTCATTAGGAATAAGTCAATAAATATATTTAATTTTTGCATTTCACGTTAACTTCCGAGTGTTTTGAAATATGCACACTATGTTTATTACGCACATGGCAATATTTATTTTAAAATGTGGTTAAGGGTTTTATCCCCAAAGGAAAGGGAAAAGTGGCTAGGGTCTCAAAAGTGCTCACTTTACCGTGTACAGCCTATAGTTGTCTTCACGTACTGCTTAGCGTAGTGGCAGCAGAGGACGCCACGGTGATAGAAACTGTGATGCGCACAAAGCGACACATTGATTCTGTGGAGATTTGCCAGTGCTTTCCGTAGTATGGGGTGGGCTATTCCCACCAACCATTAAAAACAAAAAATACAGATATAAGTAATTAACCTACTTTCCTGAACAATGGGGTGAAATTAACTTTTAAATAAGTTCTTAAAAGTTGAGTTGGTAGATACGATTTGACTTCTCTTTGAAAGCAACAACATTATAAATGAAACCAGAAACTTATGCAACAGTAATGAGACAAATACATATAAACACGTGCCTTACCCAGGACTCGAAGCCACCAAACCTCGTACAATAAGTTAGCGCGTAATCCACTGCATTACGGAGGTCGGATTCGAAGCATCAACTTCGGATATAATAAGTCTAATGTTTCGAATAATAGGGTTTACTGACCCAAACTATTTACAGGGCCTTAATTTTGAAAATAAGTGACTGATACACTTAAAATGTGTAAATTTAAATGACCTACCATAGCGCTACTTGTGTAAAGAATTTGGTGGAAACCGTTTGTTTAGTCCTTGAGATATGATATAAAAAACTTAATTTTCTTTTTTGAAGCTATCGTACAAAATTGCCAAAAAAAGACTCTATATACGATGTTTGAAATGTGTACTGTGTCTACATACAAATTTTGCTTTCAGTTTGGTTAAATTGGGTAATATATGTGGATAACATACCTAAATTATTTATGAAGCCGGCAATTTGGACATCGTTGTCTGGCCAATTAAATCATGAGAGTTTTCGTGGCATTCTGTATGCATTTATGGTGATCACAATTTAGTACAAATTGGTTGAAATGTTCCACGGTAACATTTCACGGCAATCTGTCAATTGGTCCTCGCGATATCCATAATTATTATGTAGTGATCTTCATAAATGGAGGACAAAAGATTAATGTGGTAGCAATTTCGATAATTGTATACTGCCAATATACAAAGTTCAGTTAAAATAGATTACATAGTTTTGTTGGTACAGCACACAAAACTACAATGATTTTAAAGCCACAATTCTGAAAATAAGTATGTCATATTTAAAAAGTACATATATTAATATAGCATACAACAGTAGGCTATAATATATTCGCCAAATTTGCAAAAAGGCGTTGAGTGTTTCTCTAGATATGAGAAAAATCTTTATATTTTATTGGTAGGGCGACCTTATAAAATGGCAGAGAAATAAGGCTTTGCATAGACAAATTTGATGGTTCTAACAGATACTACCAGCATACAAAATTACGTTGGATTTCTTTGCTTTAGTAAAATAAAACAGAGTTAAAATATTTATATAGCCAACATTTTGAAAATAAATGCCTTACTTATTTAAAACATACCAGTTCACAACACCACATGCAGTACAATTAGCTTGCAAAATTTTGCAGGAGTCTGTCAAATGTTTCCCCGGTCTATAACATAAAAACTTTATTTATAGGCATGGCACTACCGTACAAAATGGACAAAGATGCTCCATATAGATAGAGCTGATATTTGTAATATCTACTTCCAGCGTACAAAGTTAAGTTCGAACTGATTATATGGTTTATACGATACAGCATTCGAAGTTAAAAATTGCTACATAGACGCCATTTTGAAAATTAGTGCCTGACATACTAAAAACATACCACTTAATATTATATGTCTCAGTACTACTAGTCTACCAAATTTGACAGGAATAGGTCAATTGTTTCCTCAGACTTGACATAAAAACTTTATTTATTCGCATGGAGCTATCTTTAAAACTGGCGGACAAAAGACGCTCTTTGTAGATATATTTGATAGCTGTAATATCTACTGCCATGAAAAAAAAAATTTGATGCTGGGAATGGGACTATGATCCTCTGGGTGAGCTGCAACAGTGCTACCTACTACACCACAGAGGCAGTTAGTAAATAGAAAATAATTGTGGAATTAACTATGCGGATGAGTGTTAAGAGTGGGATGGAACCCCGTGGGACCCCCGTATTCAAGGTCAAGAAGCGAGGGAGCGATACGGGCGACACTAGCACGCACGCCTAGTGCCTCATCGCTCCTACGAGAAAGGCGTGCAGTGTTTCCGTCGTAACGCTGTACTGTGCAAATTATATCTGTAACAGTGGGGTTGTATTGCACGCGATGAAAGACCACAGATTAAACTACACCCATATCTTAGAACTTTTATTTTGCCGCTTAAGGAAACCGGATAGGCAAACTTTAAAAATGCAATATTTGAACACATTCACGATTTTTTTTCACGATGAATACACTTAATATGACAAAAGTAAAAAAATAGGGGCATAGATAATGTATTTGCAGAGCATTTATTTAACGAGATACGCGTATTCGCGCCAGTAACTATTTCATAAAAAATGTTGTGGTCCATCCCACTATTAACACACTGGTCTGATTACACTTTTTCAGGAAAGAATGGCTTATGTGATGACTTTCGTGTTTGTGTGTGCCTGGGTGTGTGTCACCCCTCCCCCTTCAATTTTCGTTCGCTTCAACCGAATTTCGTCAGACTTGGTACACATATAGTATTTAGTAAGGAGACCTGACTTTTATCATTTTCGTTAACGTCCGTAACTTGCGTTCAAAATGGCGACCAATGTAATATTTAGGTGATGTCATATCTAGGGAACTATTCGAACTATATACGCAAAATTTTGAGTGCTCGCAGAGCACCATGTAAGCATGGAATTTTTAGATAGATATTGTTATTGATCCGCCATTTTGTATGATAGCACCAAATGAGAAATTAAGAGTTTACATTATATCTCGAAAACTAATAAACAATTCTCACCCGGTTTGGCAAGTAAGTAATACTATGATAGGCCAGCTAAACGTAAGTGATCAATCGTAATTACGCATTTATTTTCAAAATGGCGGCCACACAAATATTTAAGGTTTATATGATTTATCTTCCCTGACATTCAACAATTTACTGTCGAATTTTGTACGCTGAAAATATATATTAGAAGTATCATATATATCAACACATAGCAACTTTTTCAGCCATTTTGTAAGATAGCACAACATGAATAAGCAAAGAATTTATGTTATATCTCGGTAAACAAATATCCGATTACTACCAAATTTGACAAACAAGTAGTGCAACGACCAATTATGTTAAATGGTAAGTATGTCAGACACTCATTTTTTTAAGGCGTCCATATTGACATATTCGCTTAGAATGCGATACGGTCGAAACCATTTAATAAGTTCCAACTTAACATCGCATGCTGCCAGTTTAAATTACACATATAAGCTGTATCTACAAGGAGAATCTTCGTTTGGCCACCATTTTATAAGATAGTGCACAAGAATAAATACATTTATATGTCATATCTCGGGGAAAAACTGATAGATTCATACTAAATTTGGCAATCAAACAGTATTGCGGCAGATGTTGTAAAATGATATGTTTTAAGTATGTCAGACACTTATTTTCAAAATAATAACCATACGGCTACATTAGCTCAGAATGCTATATCGTCAAAAATAATGTAATCAGTTCTACCTTAACTTTGTATGCTGGCAGTTAATATTAAACTATCAACTATATCTACACAGAGCATATTTTGTCCGCCATTTTGTAAGATAACACCATATGAATAAATAAATGTATTATGTCATATCTGGGAGGAAAAACCCTGACCGATTCCAGCCAGATTTGGCGAACAAGTAGTACTGTGGCAGATTATGTAAAATGACAGGTTTTAAGAATGTCAAAAACTTATTTTCAAAGTAGCACAAATATAGCCATATTAGCTTAGAATGCTATATCGTTGAAACCATGTAATAAAATCCAACCTAACTTTATATGCTGCCAGATGTTATTACAGCTATTAACTCTATCTACACGATGAAGCTATGGTCCGCCATTTTGTAAGATAGTGCCGCACTAATGAAGTTTTTGCTTAATTTGAATAAAAATTATTCATTTAAATGTATGCTTTCTTGTGTCTGAAAATATGAAAGAGTTCCAAAATATTTCAACTGTGGTAAGCAATACCAACTCCACTGTGTTGGACTACATTTAAGCCAATGTGTTGAAAACATTTTAATGCTTACTTCTTCCTGCTCACTCTCCTTTATACTCTCACATTTCATGCCCATGCACCTGTTCACGTGCCTTTATTCTAGTAATGCAAATTTTTTGTATGATTTTTACTCGAACATGTAACATTTTGCAAAATATAAGACATGATTCCATATAAACATTGTAATGCTGCCAGTGTTTCTACATGCTGGAACCAACTTATGATTATTTCTTAAGTTTATACTGTTATTGTCAATTGTTGTCCATCCTGAAAATGAGTCTGATGTATGTACCATCGTGAGTAGGGAGAGTGCATGACTCCGGCGACCCCAAAATGCACTTGCACCTTGCACATGCAGTTGCACATGCAACTTGCATATGCACTTGCAAATGCACTTGCACATGCACATATACTTGCAGATACACATATACTTGCACATGCACTTTCCCGTCCCCCACCCTATGTCCGAAAGTATGAGGGTGTCTGGTAGGTGTCATGGGGTGGACTGCCGCCAGGATGGGAGTCCTGACGACTGGTAGCCCAGGTGGTACTGGGTTCGATTCCTGTCTAAGTTACTTCGATGTAATTTGTGCAGTTAGGTGTAACTGCACAATTACATGGTAATTACACATATCCGGTTGTCGGAGAGAGACTGAAGGGTTGTACAATTAGCAATTATGTAATGAGAGTAATTACACATGTTGACTCTTCAGCTGCCGGAGAGAGATGAGGTGGTGTTCCTTCAGCTTACAGATCACAACTCACCACGTTGAAAGTGGAGGTGAGAGAGGTAAGTGCACTCTCGCCCTTTCATTCTGTCTGGAGATTTGAGAGTTGTTTTGGTGGGTGTCGTGGGCTGGACTGCCACCAGCATAGGCATGCAGCGACCGGTTAATGGAGTTTGGAAGTACTGGGTTCGATTCCAATATACAGGATAATTGTAACTGTGTGATTGTGCAATTAGCAAATATGTAATGAGATTAAGTGCACATGTTCACCCTTCGACTGCCAAAATGCAAGTGAGGAGGTTAGAAGGTTAGGGTGTGGGGGAAGGAGGCATAGGATGGGTGAGAAGAGGGGGTGGGGTTAAGGTTTCGGACCTTTGTTCGAAATCCAGCAAAGGTAAAAAAATCGCATAACAACTAAATATGGGTAAAGGGGGTCTAGGGTTGAGGTTTTGGACCTTGGCTCGAGTCCCCCTCAGGGCGAAAAAATTGTTTTTTATTCATGTAACGACTAGGTATGGGTAAGTAGTAAATGTTTAATGATTTGGGCATTAGTTAGAGTCCTCCCTCAGGTTAAAAAAATGTTTTTTTTATTCGTGTAACGACTAAGTATGGGGAAGTGGTATAGGTTTAAGGTTTCGCACCTTGGTTCGACTCCCCTCAAGACAAAAAATAAAAAACTTATTTTAATCATGTAATGACTATGTTGGACAGAGAAGTGGTGAGGTGGAGGAGAATAAGTAGTTCATGGTTCGAGTCCCCATCGAGGGTAAGTATATTATTTATCAGGTTTGGGATTCAAACCCATGCTCCGCTTACAAGGAACCAGAGCTTAAAACCAGCATCTTAGAGTGCTCGACCAACCTGACAATTTGTATAAAATGGAAATGTCAGAAAAAGTTTTATAATGATAACTGTTACCCTTGTCTCAACATTTATCAACATAAAAAAATATTCGCAATTATTTAGAGAATTTTAAATTCGCAGAAAAATCATAAGGCCTTGAAAGTCTTCAGCTTCGTCGATCGGAGAATAGAGACTGGCGACAACCAGTTAGCGATGATACAGATCGTACTATCGTGTTGATCTCAAAGGTGGGACCTTTGTAATCGCAATTCATCTTCATGGTGTGAGAGCACTCTGAGAAAACCCAAATACATGTTCACCCCAGTAGAAAGATAAGCATACATATAATTATAAATAAATTAGGAAAAGACATAATTATATTTAAGATATGAATATACACAATTATATATAAAATTGGAATACACATAATTATATACAATATAGGAATATACATAATTGTATATAATGTGTTTTCTTTTAGGGTGAACAAGTATTTGGGTTTTCTCAAGAGTGCTCCCATACTGCAACTATGAAATCGATTATGGAGGTCCCACCTTTGAGCTCAGCGAACATGGTAGCATGATCTGCATCATTGCTAACTGGCTGATGCCAGTGTCGATTATCAATTGACAAAGCTGAAGACTTGGTTAAATCTTATGATTTTACTGCGAATTTAAAATTTTCTAAAAAATTGCAAACATTTTTTTTTTGTTTAAAGTTGTATATTTTGATGGAGATGTTGATAAAGGTTAAGGTAACAATTTTCATTATAAAAACTTTTTCTGAAATTTCCACACTATTACAGATTGTCAGGTCGGTCGAGCAGTCTAGACACTAGATTTAAGCTCTAAGCTGTGGTTCCTTGTAAGGGAATCGTGAATTCGAATTCCACACCCAATATGAAGCTAGTAACTGTATATTTAGCACCTCATACAAGATGTATCCATGTGTTAATTGTAGTTTGATGTATGCAATAGGAGTACCTTGACTGCACACAACATGATTTGTTCTATTGAACTAGATTAAATCATAAATGATTTTGGTGAATGAAGAATATGTTTTAGTATATAACTATTAATAAGTATTTTTGACAAGTGTATGAAATAAAGTAAAAATGTACAAAAGACTACTGTTTTAATTTGTCTCCTTATATTAAGGTATTCGGGAGAACCATGAGTTAAATGTATATTGAAGATGATGATAATTTTATCATCAAATATGCATTTTTTTCTGAAGGTTGTATGCAATGTCTTGATATATACAAATATTCAAGTAAAGAGTTATCTTTGAATAAACGAAGGAAACACTTCACTAACTAATGTGAGATAATTGGAATGCAAATAAGAATAATAATAATTTGTTTCCTCCTACTTACTTGTGAATATTTTGACTATGTATATACAGATAGTTGTATACCTTCAGTAAATATCACAAATGTTAACCACTTTCAGTAGCAATCACTTTGACCTAAATTGGGTGTATGAGATCGTATATGTTTGGAAATGAAGTGTATATCTGATGGTGCAAAATCGAGTACTGAGCATGTTTGTATATGCACAACTTAATCGATTATCCTAACGTTAGACGGAAACACATTGCTGTTTTTAATATAAATCCTTTAGTAATAAGTGATGGTGAGTATAGAGCAAATGCTTGACAGTAGTGTCTTCTGAAGTTCTATGATGTACTGGAGATGGCATATGATTTACTAGAAGCGCTAATTTTGATATGCTTGCTTTGTTGTTATTGATGGTATGAAGGGAAGTGTTTAGTATAGCCGATATTATCGAACGGATTAGAATGTAGGTAATTATTGATTGATGACACAACTTTGTCCACGTATTTGGGGTAACACATGATATAATATTTTGGTTGTAAAAATCCATATAAATTGCTGTTTGACATGGTTTTTTTGGGAGTATGATATGACATCAAATATTATGAGTTAATTAAAACATTTTTCATGGGTATCTGGAGATTCGGGATATGTCATTAATTATGACTGTGCGGTAGTTAATAGTGGTCGACATAATTAATTAATAATATGATGATAGGGATGAGGAATCTGTTTCTAGCAAATGGGTCATTATAAATTATAAGATTACTGTGTGTGTTTCGTAGAAAATGTCGTGTCTGAGTGTGTTGTTTGTAGATGGGAAAACCCAAATATACATAACTCAGATAAATTAATGAAATACAAAAAATAAATAAAATAAAATAAATAAAATACAAATGAAAAAAATTTATTAAGTGAATGGTGTGTACAAGGTGTCATAGTTCTAACTTAACTATTTCATAAAGTGATTTTTCTCTAGTAAATAGAGGTTAATGGATGTGTAGAGCTAGGCGGGCAAAATGTTTGCTAGGCGGGCAAAATGTTTGCTAGGAGGGTGACAAGTTTGCTAAGAGAACAAAATGTTCGATAGTAGGGCAAAATGTTTGCTAGTAGGGCAAAATGTTTTCTAGTAGAGCAAAATGTTTGTTAGGGAAGAGCAAAATGATTGCTAGGAGGGTGGAAATGTTTGCTCGGAGGGGTAAAATGTTTGCTCGGAGGGGCAAAATGTTTGCTATTAGGGCAAAATGTTTGGTATGAGGGTGCAAAATGTGTGTTAGGAAGGAAAAATGTTTGCTTACAGGAAGGGAAAAGGTTTGAGTTTAGGAGGGATGATTTGGAATACTTAAGGTTGAAGTAAAGCAACTGCCTATGGAGCACTGCACCCGACTATACATTGTGAAGAACTCATAAAAAAAAAGTAGTACAGACACCATAAAAATTGTCAGACAGTGCGATTTATGCTCTATATGAAAGAAGAGTATATATATATATATATGGCAATATTATAAAAAAATATTAATATATACATTTTAAATGTAAAATAGTAATCGATTAAAATAGTCTGTATTTTTAACAAGATTTAAGCATATTTCCGTTCTTCATATTTCAGAAAGCAGAATTTGGAAGAAAATATTCGTCGTGGAATATCGTCAATGTTTACTATGGTTGTATGTAAGAAAATTGTAATAATAATGTAGGGAATAATTTTGTTTTATAATTGACTTTATTTGCATCCATTTGTCACAAACATTTATAGCTGAAACTGACGCAAATAAAGTTAATTATAAGATTTATATGATACATTAATACTATGATTTTATTACACACGATGAAAGTAAATATTATGATGATCTTTCATGAAGAAGATTTTCTTGTAAATAATATGTTGGAAATGAGTTCTTTTGGAAGAAACTTCACAGCAAATGATGAATTTGCAACGAAGTGATATTATGAGGAGTATTTCGATGTGGGGAGGATATGTTCTCATGAACAAAAATGTAGCAGTAACCCACATCACCATCGACAATGATGCTTGAAATGTTAGTGTCTGCAAGGGGTTGGCTCTCGCTTGGATTTCAATGTTAGTCATGTTTATATATATAAACTTTAAGCATAATCGCAACATGCTTTGACATGAAATGAGGGTTTGTTCCAGGATATCCTCAATTCAAAGTATATCGATGTATAATATGCATTCCTTGTTTACAGGAAAGACAATGCACTAAGAAAAACATGTGGTTATTTCCAAATTTTTCCCTTAACCTCTATCGAATCGAAGTCGTCGCCGCCAACTACTCTAGAATAGATATACATAAATACATAATCAGTGTATGTAATATGACAGGAAATTTTCCTTGCTGCACAATTTGAGATGACATAAAAAATTATATGACTGGGAAAACTTTGAAATAAATATTCTTGTAAAAAAATTCAGTGTGTGTTTACTTATCATATGCAAGTAAAAATGCTTACTTGCGAAAATGGTTTTGGGATGGAAAACTTTAATATTTATTATAAAAAGTTTTTCTGAAATTTCCATGCTATTACGAAATTTGTCAGGTTGGCCGAGCGGTGTAAAGTGCTGGATTAAAGCTCTGGTTCCATGTAAGGGGGAGCGTTGGTTCGAATCCCACATCTGGCAAATAATTTTCAGACATATATTGAAACAGTCGAGATGATTAACATAAACTGCTTGTAGTGATAACAGTAGATAAGTATGCATTATGTAAGTAGGTTTTAACATTTCCCACGTCTAGAGGGTATTCATGGAAGTGTTACTATTACAGTCACAACATAATCTAGGAGTTGGTGTAAGATACAACGGGAGAGTGATGCAGCAAAAAACCAATCTCCTCCAACACTGAAAGATGTAGAAGTGCGAATAAGTTTAGTTGTCTGATGGACGAGTTCTGCATTTTTGGGGGATAATAAACAATGACAGAATATAAGTGAATTTAGCGAGATATTATTACGAGATATGGAATATTTGAGGTGACTGAATGCAAAATGTTTATACATCAACAAAAAGCTTAACAAAATTTGGTTCGTTATGGAATTTGGTTTATGTAGGAAAACTGAGGTAACTATTTACTTTTACCCTATCACGATTTTGGCAATTGGTTTTACATACTCAAACATAATGGGAGTTGTAATGTAATGAGTTTTAGTTTATTTTAATTTTATTGTGTATGCCTTTAGAAAATATTGATTTTTGAGAAAAAAAAAATTTTTTTTTAATTTTTATAGTTCAATTTATGTAAGAATTTTAATTGTAAGATGTGTTCATGTTTACATAAGTATATGCGATGCGAGTGGTGTTGGAGATCACTCTAGCCCTCTGTGTGCTGTTTGCACGAATTGTTGACAAAACGAACGTGTAACGAGAAGTGCCAGTAACTCGCCTCCTGAGATGCCAGCAAGGGGCAGTGTGTCCTGGGCAAGTGGTGTAGGAAGCATGATAATCCCAGCAGGTCGCTAATGTTTTGTTTGTGCAGGCGGAATCGAAATGCGGAATGTTGTGTTTAAAAACAGCTTTCTAATTACAATATCGCATGAGTGGGTCGCTTCTCTCTTCATCTTGTTCTGTGTTACGCATCTCTAGGCGATACAAATCATAAGTCTCGTGCCGGTCTGAGGAATGAATATTTCCTAGGGACACGAGCACATTTCTCTTGTTAACGTATTCCACCACGATGTTGCCATAGGTGTTAATAAACTATATATTAGATAAATATCTCTTTAACATGTGTGATAAAGAGACCATTACTTTTAAACAATTATTTTATTTTTAAAGTTTAGGATTTTTGGGAATTAAAAAGTGTTGTTATTAGGATGTGTCTGCATACATGTTCCGAGATGAATGGATGTATACTTCTTCCCTATATGATTGAGTATTTATTCCCGATAAGCAAATCACTAATTGATATACACATATTCACCTTCGCTGGGGTTTGAATTACAGGACGTGGTAGAATAAATGTATTTACCCTCATTTGGGTCGAAGTAGGAATATTTCAGTATGTATGTTTTAACTTTGGCGGTGTTCTAAGCAATAAATTATCCATTACAAAACATCGTAAAACAAAACTTAGTTTCGTTGGGAAACAAAGCAAGATTTAAATGGCTTTATACGTATTTATCCTCGATGGTATTTTCTGAAATGAATGTCCGTTTGGTAAATGTATGAGAAATTTGGCTACCATCAAAAATTATTTATTTTTAACATAAAACAATAATGTAGATTTTGGTTTTCGAAACATATTGGCACAAGCATGTTTTGATTAAATCTAATGGTTTTAAATATCTTTATTGTTATTATTTTGTAACAAGTTAAAAAAATTGATTTTTTTAAAATAAATTTATATCAGTATATAACGCGAAGACGAGTGTTTGTGTAGCCTTCCCCATCCAAAGCGCTCACCTACATTTTTTTGGGGTCGTGGAGAGCATTGTTCTCGCATCGAGAGATGAAGACAAGACTGGCATAAGAAGGGTGGGTGGGGTTAAGTAGTTCTTTGTTTCTCAACGACGTGCGGTACCCAATAAACTTGCTAGAGGAGTGATGATCGCACCACGAGAGTTGTAGACAAACTGAGTTAGGTAATCGAAAGGTGTATCGTTTGCTTGCCTGATATGTAGTGCATTTGATAATTACAACATTGCAGGCATATAAGTTATATATTAATATCAAATCTCGGGACAGTTTGGAAGTGAGGAGTGCCTCAGGTAGGATGTGTGCCTATGTTGTAATTAATATTGGTTCTTGTTCATGGCGTAAAAACTAATTACTTGCATTTATTCATTCCGCGAATAAAATCTAAGTATCCTTGACAGGATATGAAGCAAGATGTATCTCCTCAAACCTACAGTTACCTTCCAACCTTGTCAATTGTGCTGCGTCGACTGATTGGTAAACATGCATACTTAGTTTCAGTTCATTATGCAAATACTACTTTCGTGTCGATATTCATCATGCAAATACCCTCTATAGTTATCCATTACATGTTACATGATTGAAAAAATTAATTACCTTGTATGGTCCTCAAACTATTACATAAACAGCCTTCTTCTTGTGTGTCATTTCATTATGTGTAAATACTGCTGCTAGTTATTCATTATTTGTCACGGAAATAACATATAATTACCCTTGATGCAAGATAAAGGGAGTTCTCAACTCTCCCAATGTAATCCTAGCCTGAAATCCTCGACAAAATTTTTTTAAAGTCTCTCAAAATGTTGTTCAGGTGTTTTATCCATCAAAAGCTTAGTTTATGTACATAACAATTAATCACAGCATTATTCAATAGTGTCCGAGAACTTGTCAGCCGTTCACAACACACCCTCCTTAGAATAAATACTTTTAAAAAATGTTGAACACACAATTCGTAGAATCTTTACATAAGTGAAATAAAGTAACACGTTTTAAAATAAATATACGAGGAAATTATGCTAGATAAGAAAGAATAGGCATTTTTAACACAAACATATTGTTTTATATACATGGGGAGGTTTCCCAACAAGTCAGCCGTAGAGAGAGAGACAGAAAGATAGGCAGACAGTTGTCCAGGAAGTGCTGGCCTCACATGACGGCATTTCGAAACTCACAGTTCCTCGTTTCGGAGGGCCAGCGATCTCTTGCCAATCGTCCCAGGAAGCACTATTGTTTGCCTTCCCCCGGCCGCTGGGTCACGATCGGACATGTTAGGACCTGTAACGACTTTCTCTGTCTACTGGCGGCACGCGCCTGATTGGATTGCATTATACAGGTTTGAGATAAAAGCTAAGGATGTATGCAATCTGAGGTTATTCTCGAGTGACTAGTCCTAGTGAGAGAATGTGTAATTAGAGTATGCACATAGTGAATGTTCACTGCACAATTAAATATTCATTTGCACAAGTACGTACGTAGAGTGTCGGTACATGTAACAAGTTATTATGCAAGTGCATACTTAACTATTTCATGATTAAATATTTCATTGTACGATTACATAATCTGATCATTGATTATTTAGTACACATATTCACCTTAGATGGATGTCGAACCCTAACCCCTCCCCCTTCCAATATCGTCACTTATGATCCGCCAGCCGAAGGGTGAACATCCCAATCTCACTTCCGAAGCCAAAGGAGCAAAATGTGTACTTGGTATGTAATTACATGTAATCACCCTCGATGGGGACTCGAACCAGGGACAACTTTCTCCCCCTCATCCCTTCCCCTTCCAACATAGCTGTTACACAATTAAAAATATTTTTTAATTATTTTGTCTTCAGGGGGAGTCGAACCAAGTTCGGGAATACTAAACCTATACACTTAACCCATATTTATTTGTTACACATATAAAAAACATTTTTTTGTCCTGAGAGGGATCGAACCAAGGTCCAAATCCTTAAACCTACACCCCTTACCAATACTTAGTCGTTACATAAATACATTTTTTTTTTCCTTGAGGGGGACTCGAACCAAGGTCCGAAACCTCAAACCTAGACCCCCCCCCCTTATCTATACTTAGTCGTTATGCGAAAAAAAAACTTTTTTTTTTACCTCCGCCGGTTCTCGAACCGAGGTCCGAAACCTTAACACTACCCCTTCTCCCCTTATCCATCCTATACCTCCTTACACCGCACTCTAACCTTCCAAACTCCTCACTTGCTGTTCGGCAGTCGAAGGGTGAACATGTGTACTTACTTTCATATAATTACTAATTGTGCAATTACACAATTACTAATTACGCTGTATGGGAATCAAACCCAATATTCCAACACTCATTGCACCAGTCGCTTCAAGCCCATTCTGGCAGCAGTCCAGCCTACGACACCCACCAAAACAACTCCTCAAATCTCCGGACACGATTGGGGGGGGGGGCGGAATTTTGGGGAGGATGAAATGCATATGCACTTCCTCCTCTCCCCAGCCCATTCAACATCGTCGTCAGTTGTGATCTGCCAGCCGAAGAAACAACACCTCATTCACTATACGGAGCCGAAGAGTCAACATATGTAATTACTCTCTTCACATAATTGCTAATTGAGCAACACCTCAGTCTCTCTCCGACAGCCGAAGGGATAACATGTGTAATTACGCAATTACACCTAACTACCCAAATAGCATCTAAGTACCCTCGACGGAAATCGAACCTAGTGCCACCTCGACCACAGGTCGTCAGAGATCCCGTCCTGGTGGCAGTTCAACCCACGACACCCGCCAGATACCCTCGTCACATTACCGGACAGGAGGGAGGAGGCAGGGGTCTTCATGTGCAGGTGCATATGCAACTGCATGTGCAAGGTGCAAGTTAATTTTGGTCGCCACTATCGTGGTATTTTGTGAACATCGAGAAATATTCTAATGTAGTCGTAAATTAAAATTATAGCAACTCTTTTGTTGAGTAATTTAGATACTGCTGCAGTAAATAATAATATTGTGATTTTGAAATAAGTGGTTTCAAGAAATGAAAAAGGTACTGTTAGACAATTTTGTACCAGTCATTGATCAAGCCGAGCCCAACCAAATTTAGAATGGAGGCAATAACAGCCGCTTAGGGTTTTAACATTACCAGAAAATACTACCACATTTAGCCTTTGCATGTATAAGCTTACAGAGCATAACTAATATTAAATTTGTGATGATAGTATGAACAATAAATAATATCGCCTACCTTACGTCTATTATAATTTAAATTACAATTCATTGTTTATAGCTACTGCTTAAAACATTACTGTGTAGAAACCACTGGTAATACTAAACATCTTTATTCAAGTAAAGGTGAACATTTTGTGTGATTATTTTCAATTTCTTTCATGTTAATACAGGAAATAAAACCATGAAATGTTTAACTGTTGTAAAAATAGGTTCTCAGAGCGCTACTGCCTTTTAAATTATTAATTTTCGTGACATAACTATACAGAAAACGGTTCTTTTTCAGTTTGCAAAAAATAATACGAAATCTATTATGTTCAAAGCTAATACAGTTTCGCTCCATTGCGATTACTTTATTTTGGAGATAATAGCCAATGTTTCTTTATTGTAGCTGAGTGAGTATGCAATTTGGATATAAAGTTCAGAGCAGTGCATTTTTTGGTTTATGTATAAAAAAAGTAAGGAAGTGTTCAATTCGTATCCATTTATTTATTTTTAATTGAAATGAAGTACAAATGTATAAACAAGGTACATAAGATACAAAGATATGCCTAGATTAATATATGCTAATTAAACTATATCTGGCTTATTGTGCTGTTTTCTACTTTTACTAGGTAAATTTCTCCTTGTTTACCGCCCCACTGTTGTTAAAGCAGTAGTTATGACAGACTAAATCAGGAATTGACAAATAGCAGAATACAACTGGTAAACGGTTTGTCTGACAGGTACTGCTGCTGGAAGCTGGAGACGAGGAGCCCCAGATAGCAGAAGTGCCAGCCTTCGCACCGATGTTGCAGGACAGCAGTATCGACTGGCGGTACCAAACGATGCCCGAGCCACACAGTTGTCTCGCCAGGAGAGGTGGCCGCTGCCCATGGGCGAGGGGCAAGGTAATGGGTGGATCATCCACCGTCAATTACATGATCTACGCGCGGGGAAACCCTCGCGACTACGATGAGTGGCAGGAAAACGGCAACCCGGGTTGGGGGTTCCAAGACGTACTGCCCTACTTTCTCAAGTCGGAAGACAACCGCAACCATGAAATCTTCGACCGAAAACCAATGTACCACTCTACAGGAGGTTACCAGTCGGTTGAATGGTTTCCTTACCAGGACAGAAATATCGACATAATATTGAGTGCACTTAAAGAAATAGGTTACCCTAAAACTGATGTGAATGGCAACATGCAGATAGGTTCGATGAAACTTCAGACTACATCAAGACGTGGAGCACGTCAAAGCACAAATTCAGCATTTATACGGCCAATACGTCGTCAACGGCAGAATTTGGTCGTCATAACACAAGCGCACGTTACGAGAGTTCTTATCGACAATATAGCCAAAAAAGCATATGGAGTGGAATTTTTCTATAAAAATGAGCATAAACCAAGATGGGCTATTGCAAGAAAAGAAATAATTCTCTCAGCGGGAAGCATTAACTCCCCAAAAATTCTCATGCTCTCAGGCGTTGGCCCTCGGCATCTTTTGAAATCAGTGGGAATAAAACCTGTCAAAGATTTAAGAGTTGGTTACAACTTACAAGATCATGTTACACACGATGGTTTAGCTTTTATTCTTAACATAACTGCAACTACTAATGCTGATGTATCTCAAAGATTGCGGGACATTCGCACTTACCGACAATCAAAGACAGGTCCGCTATCCTCTACAGGTCCTCTGCAAGTAGGAGCTTTTATTCAAACACGCTTAGCTGAATATAAAGGTGTGCCAGATGTCCAGTACTCATTCGACATTGCGAGTTTGAATAACTTATTGACAGCACCAGAGGTTACAACCACTGCAGAACCGCATTCCTACTATGATGGTATCACTGTACGTGCAATACTGCTTAGACCAAAAAGCAGAGGCTACTTGACTCTCAATATCACAAACCCACTTTGGGGTCAGCCTCTTATCTACCCTGGATATTTCACAGAAAGTTTCGACACAGATGTACTTGTAGATGGAATCCAAAATGCAGTGAAGCTTACATATACGGAAGCATTTCGCAAAGTTGGTATTGTGCTATATGATCTGCCAATGCCTGCTTGTAAAAATTTTCATTTTGGGACTAATGAATACTGGCGATGTGTGGTTATGGCATATACAGCTACAATTTACCATCCAGTTGGGACGTGCAAAATGGGCCCAAAACAGGATAAAGAAGCTGTAGTAGATCCCAGGTTACGAGTTTATGGAATCGAACACCTACGAGTTATCGATGCTTCCATAATGCCAAAAATTGTTCGTGGAAACACTAACGCACCGACAATTATGATTGCTGAAAAAGGAGCAGATATAATAAAAGAGGATCACATACAAAATTATTACTATACGTGACACATTGGCAGTAAAATCTGTTTACAGGCTAAATAGCCATAAAACAGTTTAAGCATTCTAGCAGATCAAAATATATGTCCTTTAATAAAAATTCATTTTTCTCTCGAAACTTCATATTTTTCTTTAACAATTATTACATGATGTGCCTATATAATATATATATATATATATATATATATATATATTCAAAGCAAAAATTACTGATGCAATCAAATTAAATCGTTTATGTTATGAAAATATTTATTAAAATAATGATACAACAGAAACGATAAAGGAAAGCGAATATATTTCGGACAAAAAAATTTTCTGTTTGATAACAGAAAATAATTATCTATTCCAATAGTACAAAATGGATGAATTTAAGACAAGGAATAGGGGAGTACAAGCTAGGAGACATCAACTATCTTGGGCTTCATCACATGTGTCTGCCATCTTTCACTAACATGGATTTGTCCTTGACATTGACCTGGTGTGACATTGACCATAGGATGACCTTGCGATTACCCTGAAACTAAAACAAAATCGGAAAAAATTCTAAAAGAAAAAAAGATTTATTAAAAAATTTAAAGATATCCCACAAATTTAGAAAATTATAAAAAATGGAAAAGTTTTAAAAAGATCAAATGTGTACTAACATGTAAAGATTTATTTTAAAAAATATAAGTTCCACTTATTAAAAAGTTATATTATAAAAATCTTTCCACAAAATAAAAATTTTGAAAAATATTTTTTAAAAATACAAGGAATTATATTGAACTCTGTAGTTCGATTTATAAATATAACGAAGTACACCCTCCAAATATGGCCACCAGTATAGTACTGACTGTCCACAAAAATTTTCATTGGCTTAGTCAGCATTCCACACAACTAGTACATATAAATTACAATACTTTTAGACAAATTTCGACTAAACATGATGTGCTTAAATTATCAACTACTAGCATGAAATATGCTGATACGTAACCTTGTTTGACCATTACTTTGAAATATAGCAAGCCATGAACAATAAAATTTTGGACAAATCTCGGGAAACAATTAACTGATTCCTACCAAATCTAGCAGCCAAGCAATACTAGGGTATGCTATGTATTCTTTTATGTTTTAAGTGGGTTAGATATATTTTCTAAAATGGTTGGCACATAAACATTTTTAATTACTATAATATATAAGAAAAATTATGTAGGACTAATCAATTTGAACCAAACTTTGTATGCTGGTAAGTACTATGGCAGAACATGTTAACATATGTTATTTAAACATATGACACTTATTTTTATATGGAGACCATGTTAATATTTTACGTTTATTTGGTTTATATACTATACCATCTGACTAATTTCAACCAAACTTAGAATGGTGAAAGTATCAACTACAAGCATAAAGTATGATGATATATAGTCTCTTTTGTCCAACATTTTATAAGATAGTGCTACATTAAGAAATAAAGATTTTGGGTAATATCATGGGAAACAATCCACCTATTCCGCCAAAATTTGGCAGAAAATAAATACTACGATACGCCACGTAATTGGTATGATTTAAGAGGGCAAGAAACTTATTTTTAGAATAGCTCACATATAAACATTTTTTAATACAATGATATAATATGAAACAATGCAATCAATGTCAAATTATATTTATATACTGACAGGTAACTTACACTACAGCATAGCATATTTAAAAAGTGCTATTAAAATTGTTAATAATTTTATTTTCAATATGGCGGCAATAGAACTATTTTGATCCTTTTGGTGTATAAATCCATTTGACTGATTTATACCAAACTCGGCATGCTGAAAGTAGTAACTACAGGCATGAAATACGGCGATGCATAGCCTCTTTTGTCTACCATTTTGTAAAATAGCCCAAAGTGAAAAAATAATTATTTCAGCATATCTCTAGAAACAACCAAGTACTATCAAATTTGGCAAACAAGAAATACTATGGTACATTATGTAAACGTATTGTTGTAAGTATATTATAAATTATGTCTGTATAAAAAATTTTGATTGCTGTGCTTTATCTGCAGGTAACTAATATTATGGTACGCCATGTTGACATAAGTTATTTGAATGGATAAGACAATTATTTTCATTATAGTGGCCATTTATTTTTTAAATTCAAACTTATATACATGTCATAACATTCGACCAATTTCAACTAAACTTGGTCTGCTTAAAAGATCAACTACAAGCATGACTATGCTGATATCTAAAATATTTTATCACAATATTATGTAAGGTAACGCCACATGAAAATAAATCTTTCGTGCCATATCACGGGAAGCACTTAACCGTTTCCTACCAAAATCGAAAACAAGAAATATTACGATACACCTGTTATCTGATATGTTTTAAGTGATTAAAAATTTTATTTTCGGAATTACGACAATATAATTATTTTTCATTACTGTGCTGTATCTACGAAACCATGTAGCCAAGGTCAGCCAAAATTTATGTTCTAACAGTATATTATATTACAACAATCCAATTTTTATGCAGAATCTCTTTTTTTCACCATTTTGTAAGATAGTGCAACTTTTAAGACATATATCACGATATATTCCCAATAAATATGTCAAGCAAGTACAACAAAAGTAGACCATGTAAACTGACATATTTCAATGAATCTGACTCCAATTTTCAACATTAAAGCTAAGTATTTTATTTTAAAACACGTCCCCTTTCTCTCAGTCGTACAGTATGACCTTCTTATTAACGTTCACCAGCATACTTATGTAGAGGAACTCATGATAGTTAGTTGTATTAGCAACTTCTTGTTCTGATGTACGGTAAATCCACAAAATTTACGCGCCTTCTTGTATCTTCTCAAACATAGAATATGAAGAGTTGACATTACACAAGTGAGACTGATAGGAGTTTCTGAATTTTCTAATGAGGCTGTGGTGGTGTAGACTACTCACCTCCTATCAGAGCGAACAGGGTTCGATTCTCAGCGGGGTCCCTCCCGGATTTTCTCATGTGGGAAAAGTGCCAGACGATGCCGCTGGTCGACGGGTTTTCTCGGAGATCTCCAGTTTCCGCCGCCCTTACATTCCGGCGCTGCTCCATATTCGCCTCGCTTTACTCTCAACGGCTCTCAAGACATATGTTACGAGCCGCCCAAATCTCTTCACTCACTCGATATTCCAAAATCTCATAGAAGTGAGAGCATACGCAACAAGTTTTAAACAGAATTATATTTTGTTTGACTGTTGTTAGAGTCTGTATGGAAATGCGGCATGTTATGAGTGCAGACATTTGTTAAAATTGACGGTTAGTGGAAATGCATATTTAATCTCGGTTGTAATTTAAGTCTACTTTCCGAAGGAAAGATGGGCTGATGCAATTACCCGGTTGTCTGTCTGAAATGTGTCCCTCCCTAATAACTTTTAAACCCGACAACCGATTTTCACGTAACTACGTCCATATATAATATTTATTAATGACATCAGACTTTTTATAGTTTCAGTTATGCTGGATATTACTTATTATCCAAAAGGTGGCAATTTAAATATGCAGGGCAACATGTTATAAATTAGGAACTATTTTACCGATTTCAACCAAATTCGGTACATTGATAGAGCATAATATAAGCATTGGCATTAGAAAGCTGTATTCATATTGGTTTGCCAGTTTTGAAGATAGTGAATAGATCTATTATATCTCGGGAACCATTTAACAAATTTAAACCTAATTTCGCAAGTTGGACACGCATGCTGTAAGTTTTGAATTTAGAAAGTGATATTGTTATTAATCAACCCTTTTGCAAGATAGGGTAACATGAGATATAGAGCTTTTATGTTATATGTCGGTAACTACCCAACCATTTCCTGCCACATTTGCATAAAAGTAATGTTATTGTAGGCAATGTTCATATATACAATTTATCTGAATAAGACACTCATTTACAAAATGGCAGCATTGTATATATTTTTCAGTTTACTCGTAATATCTACACCACAGTTTGCCCAGTTTCGACCAAAATAAAGTTTAATTGTCTTATATCGGGAAACAATCAACCGATTCCTACTCAATTTGACACCCGCGTAATACAATAGTGCATTACATCAACTGGCGTGTTTTAGTGGGACAGGCTTTAAATGGCAACCACAAAAATATCATAGACAACTAATGCCATATCTATAAAATCATGTCACCAGTTCCAACTTACCGTAGCTCTGGATACTGGCAGTATTCAAGCAACACATAAGAAAATGTACATCTTTTGTCAGCCATTTTGTAAGAAAGCATTATATAAATTGTAGTCCATTTTAACTTATATTATTAAAGGAAGTAGTCACATATAAATATTTTAGGTTTTAAGCCATTATGTCCCAACAATTTCAGCCGACTTTAACATCTAGCAGTACCTATGACAAACATAGAATGTGTCAATACAGTAATGAATATAGCACCATGTGAGAAAAGTGGAATTTTTACGTCTAATGTCTTGGGCCAAACAACATATTCTCACATAATTGTGCACATAAGTAGGCTACAGTAAAGTCCATTCCCGACTGGAAGACACTTGATGAAACGAACCTTTGAAAAATCACCCACGGCGTAACATGCCAACCTGTTGTTTCAATAACCTGTATACCACAATTATATAACACTGCGATTAACTCTAGTATTTCTGAATAAATGAAACTTTTCTTAATATCTTCTATAACGTGTAATATTTATTTCGTATTAAATACGAATTTAAAAACAGCTAGAGCAACAGTGTATTGGAAACGGCTAGTAATAAATAGTTCTCAGTTCAAATATTGTTTAAACATTTATTTTTTGGTATGCTGTTTGTAAATTAACTATTACTATTGAAATATTTTAATATTTAGGTAGCCCCCATAGAAACATATTTCATTGTTACAGTTAGATATACCAGCGCAAAATAACATGCGTAGGCTGTTGTGACGTGGCGTTTGTTTTTTTCGAGCAACGAAACTGACGGCTGGGCGGAGCTTATCGCTCGCGCGCTCTCTCTCTCTCTCTCTCCAACCCTCTCTGTCACTCTCTCGGGAAATTTCCCATCGCTAATAAGCGGTATTATACATGTTTAAATTTGTAGCATATTACATACTTATTACAGCAAAATAATGATTTTGGAATTTGGAATTTACAACGGAAAAGAAATTTTTATATTTGAATACTTAATATAATACATTTAGCATTTATAAATGATGGGGGAGTGGGGCTTGCATATCTTAAGGTTGGCAGACATGTCGAGTAGCTACCTGACGAGGCATTTTGTTGCTGTGTGCTCAACTGCTCAACGAAGTATTTAAGTATTGATTCCTCATACTCCTAAAAATCCTTCAAATTACCACATCATGTTTGTAGACGTGTTTTTTTTTTTACACCTACGTGGGCAAGTTACGATACTGTGATAAATCTGTGTTTCCACGGCAGTAATAAATATACTGTTACGTGTGTTTCGTTAATCGTTGCGTGTGATGGGGCGTGGCTGCGTTGTGGTCGTTACGCTGGCCCTGTGTGTGTGTGCGTGATTTCAAATATTTGAATTGCACTATTTATACGTTTTAACTGTGAACTGTTTTTATGACTAAGTTAATTATTTACATCCACGTATGTTTGATTATCACAACGTTGTACGTTTTCCTTAGGTGTTTGAAACACAGTCTTGTAACGAGACTGGCCACAGTACCAACAAAATACTAAGCCCAGCCCGATAAATTTCAATAAACCTAATAAACAGTAAGTAGCAATACATAGAAATATGAGCGGAATACAATATACTGTAGGCTCAGTTGTGTCCACGTTCACCGCTACCTTTTAAGTCTGTATGACAAAAAATAAGAAACACTATTTGTGTGTTTGAATTTAATGTGCCTTTTTCGTTTGACTGGTTGTTTCATTGTTCTGATATTTATTCCAACTGAGGACATCCTTTTAAAGAAATAACCCAACACATATTCATAACAAAAGGATAAATACTACAGTTCTTTACCTCGCAGTTGTAAGTGTTAAACACAGTCGCGACAAAATATTAACGTGCATTACATGTAATGTACTATGTCGTGGAACAAAAATATGTTAATTTAAAATAACCGTAAGAACTATCGTCAATTCAGGAATTTTTAAAACGTCATAAAGCCCACCTAAATAATGTTACAGGCCTAAACAATCGATATTCGTACGGAATGGTTTTTGGAATATAACAGAATTTTTTTAAAAGCTTTAAACAGTACACAACACATTTGACAGGTATAACGGTAGAAGTCACATTTCAATATTTATGTTTAGGTGTAGCGAGTGTATACGAACACATGTACACACACAATGGAATGTATACTCCATTCCCCATTGGAAGCAACTTTCTCGGAGCCCTGCTAAATATATACTTGCAGACCCGTTTCGTATCCTCCCGCCAAATGTAAACAAACATTGCCATGTGACTGCCATGCAGCAAATGTCAAAATCAATGTTTACGTTCCATTGTGTGTGTACATGTGTTCTTATTCTTTCGCTACACCTAAACATAAACATCGAGATGTGACTTCTACTTTTATACCTGTTAAATGTGTTGTTTATTGTTTACAGCTTTTCAAAGAATTCTGCCATATTCCAAAAATCATTCCGTACAAATAATTACAGTTTAGGTCTCTGCCATAATTTAGGCCAGCTTCATGACGTTTTAAAAATGTATGTATTGACGATAGTTCTTACGGTTCTTTTACATTAAAAAAATTTGCTTTCCATGCCATAACGCAGCACATTACCAGGAATACACGTTAATATGTTAGTAATTGGCCACGACTGCGTTTAACACTGTTACAACTGCAAGGTAAAAAATTGTAGTATTTATTTTTTGTTATTGATATGTGTTTGCTATTTTTTTTTTTAATGACGACCTCATTTGGAATAAATATTAAAACAAAGGAACAACCAGTCCAACGAAAAAGGCACATTAAATTCAAGCACACAACTCGTATTGCTTATTTTTTGTTATACAAACTTAAAAGATAGCGGTGAACATGCACACAAATAAGCATACAGTATATTTTATTCCGTTCATATTTCTATGTATTGCTACTTACTGTTTATTAGGTTTATTGAAATTTATCGGGCTGGGCTTAGTATTTTGTTGGAACTGTGGCAATTCACGTTACATGTTTGTGTTTCAAACACCTAGGGAAAAGTTACAACGTTGTGATAAACAAACAGACGTGAATGTAAATAATTAACTTCGTCATAAAAATAGTTCACAGTTAAAATGTATAAATATCATCAAATATTTTAAATCACGCACACACACAGGGCCAGCATATCGACCACGATGCAGCAACGCAACACCATTTGATACACAGCCGTTAACGAAACACATGTCACAGTATATATATTATTGCCGTGGAAACACACATTTATCACAACACCGTAACTTGCCTAGGTAGGTTTAAAAAACACGTCTACAAACATTATGTGGTAATTTGAAGTATTTTTAGGAGTAAGAATAATTTAGTTTCCGTTTGGCAAAAAGCAACATGCCATGTCACGGCTCGCCACATCTGCCAATTTCTCTTAGTAACTGCCCCACCATCATATCTAAATATATTAAATTTAGTGTTCATACAGTACGATATCTTTTCAGTTGTAAATTACAAATTCAAAAATCATTATTTTGCTGTAATAAGTATGAAATATACTACAATTGAAAACATTTACAATTTCTTTGGTTACTAGAGAAGTGAAATTTCCCGAGTTTGAAAGAGATGACGAAAGAGAGAGAAAGCGATAAGCCTCGCCCAGCAGACAGTTTTTCAGGTGCTTTCTCGCTCGATAAAACAACACTGTACCATTACGGCCTACTCACAATATTTTCCGCTGTTATTTTAAATTGTAAAAATGATATATGTTGCCATCCGGGCGACATAAATATTTAAATATTTCAATAGGCACCGGTTAATTTACAAATAGTCTTCTAAAAAACTAGGTTTAAATAATATTTTTACTGTGAACTATTACTCACCGGTCGTTGCCAACGCGTCGTTGCTCTCGCTGTCGTTAATTGATATTTAAAAAGAAATAAATATTACAAGTTATAGAAGATATTAAAGTAAAGTTTCGTTTATTCAATAATATACAGTAGTCTAAAGTTAACCACAGTGTTATATATTTGTGGAATACAGATTATTGAAAAAACAAGTTGACATGTTATGGCTAGAGTTTTTTTCAAAGGCTGATTTTCATAAGTCGCTTCCAATCGGGAATGGACTATAAACATTGATTTTGACATATGCTACATGGCAGTCACATGGCAATATTTGTTTACAATTGGCAGAGGGTTACGAAACGGGCCTGCAAGTAGATATTTAGCAGGGCTCCGAGAAAGTTTCTTCTAGTGGGGAATGGACTATAGGTCATGTTTAAAGTGTCTCTGGCTTTATTTATAGTATAGCACTTATATAAATTATTTAAATACGTTTGCCGTATCTATAAAACAATTTAACCAATTTCAATTACACATCAATGAGAGTAGCCTTTAGAATCTTCAAATATGTCTATAGAGATCATCTTTTGCCAAATTTTTATAATATAGTGCCAGGTGATAAAATGCAACAGTTATGCCATATACCGGGAACCATTCATAGAATTCCCACCAAATTATGCACACAAATAGTACTACAGTGGTCCACGTAAACCTACAAGATTTAAGAGATTCACACACTTGTTTACAAAATTATACCTCTGCAGATATTTGAAGTTGCTTAACCCAGTCTACTGAAACTATACACCGATTACTACCGAAGTTGATGCTGCGAATCCTCCTTTAGTAATATAGTCGGCCGCTCGCCAGCTTACAGTAATAGGCGTTCTGTGTTCGAGTCCCAGGTAAAGTACATGTGTATTTGTAACTGTTTCACTAGCATTACATTTATTTCTGGTATCATCTCTGGTGATATCGATATCAACGAGATGTCACGACCCACCTACGTAACTTTGTAAAAATTTCATGAAAATAGTTTGCATCTGCGTAGAGAAAAATAGGCTCATAAGTTATATCGATAACTTCTTATTTTAATAATATATATTTTATAATTATGCATGTAGACTAAGCAATATCCTGCTTACTCCATCATACAATTTTAAGAAAAAATTTTTTTCTCAAACAAACAATATAGTACCTGTCCAGGGGTCGCATTTATTAAAGAAAATTGTAACATTTAAGCTCAAAACACTAATAGCATACACACAAATTCGGAGCGAAGCAAGCATTTAAAAATGTTACATCTTGTATTACTTACATCTTGGATGCTTTCCATTGTCCACTAATGTTGAACTATGGTTTTCTGGATGAGTGATATCGTGTTGCACATTAAACTATCAAGTTTATCGGCTCTGATAAAATATGTCAAAATATTTTTTTTTATATTATAAGAATTGAGTTAGAGATTTAATAAAGATAATGTTGGCCTAGTGCATTTTTAATCAACATATTTGGCGCTTGTCCATACACGTAACATATACGTTTCCTTTGTGCGGCGCTCAGTTGCATTTTCATTCAACGTATTTATCTTTATCTTGTTACAATTGGTGGCAAAATTGCTTCGGAAAACAAAGTATTAACACATTTGATATTTGTATAAGGAAAGAACCTATAACCACAAGAGTTTCAATAGGAATCCTGCGAAGTTATTGACTGCCCGTTGCTTTTAACTGACGTGTCCTCACATGAAGATGTCATGAGTATCAGCGGTCGAGTTTTGTCTGCCGGACAGTTAAACCACTGAGTAAAGATATACTTAGCGTGAACTTCCCTAGGTTAAGATTTCTGACCACTCCAGCTGTAGTTCGAGGGATGAACACCATGTCGCGCTAGTCCATTTTCGTGGCGCGAGCGTGGGGAATGTCGGTGGCGTTGCCATATTGCTATCTACCCTCTCTCTCTCTCCCTCAAACTCCATCTCTGCCACCCCCAGTCCTAACTCTGCAACAATAGAACGTGTTCTGAATGTCTGCTTTACCCACAAGTTGGTACAGACAATATGGCGAACACCCAAGTACCTATTTCAATTCGTATATATCCGTTTACAAAAAATATGTATGAACAAAATGAAACTTAATGAACGCATAAGTATCGGGAAAAGTTTCACATTACTCACACGGCCATATTAAAAGAATAAACACAACTTTATAAAATACGCGATAACTGTGGATTTATGTTCTATATATACATTATCACACTTATGCATAGTAAATAGTTTGTGTAGCTCAGTGAGTTAGTGCGAAGGTCTGCGCCACATAACTGTAGGTAGTAGAGTTCAAGTCTCCTCCGAGTAATGAATATTCTAAGTAATACATTATGGCTGTTTATAACTTATTTTATTGTTAGAACATGTTTATTTCCAGAATATATTTGTCTACAAGTAATAATACGCAAGTACCAGCACTGTACAATCGAGTAGCAGTGGTTGTTTCCTAATCACATCGATTGGTTTCTAAAGTACAGAATGTGAGCTGTATAGCGTGAGCAATGTTAACAGGCACACATGAAAGCCTTAGGTTTAATATTGTAAGAGTTCTGTCTTCTATTGGCCGTAAAAGCGTGTTTGATTACGAGAGCACAATATTGATTATTATGCTCGTTAAAGATACACACTTGAAATCAGGGGCGTAGCCGGGATGGGAAGTGATATATTGGGATGTATCCCCCCTATAAATGAAAATAAACTTTGAAAACAAAATTACAAGTTATATTTTATTATAAATTCCAGGATTATGTGATCTGCCTTGAACATGAATAACATTATATATATATATATATATATATATATATATATATATATATATATATATATAATATATATATATATATATATATATATAGACACACACACAGAACCATATATATATATATATATATATATATATATATATATATATATATATATATACATGTATACATGAACCCCTTGATTATAAATAATTATGTAATTTAAATTTGTAATACAGGTTTCTTATTTTGTTCAAAAATTGAAATATGAAATCTCTCCCCCCCCCCCCTCAAGGACTACATTCCTAGCTACGCCCTTGTTTAAATAAACGAATCAAATATACACTTGCTGTATGAATTAACACTTCTCGTTATGAAGATGATCGTACATGTTATCAAATATATTTCGTTAGTATAGTATAATCGTGCAAACAAAATGAGTGGTCGTTAACGATAAACGTATTTACTCATTCAACAAAACATGGGGCATACAGAACATAACTACTTTTTGGAAAAGTAAATTATAATTATGTAAATACGCCACAAAGTTAACACACAAGAACTGTCACAAATCATTCCAATTTTTACACAGTGTTCGTAAATTGCTGTTTATCAGTTTATAGGCTAGGAGACGACAAACATTCCAGAATACACGAAAAACTTTTGACACAGTCAAGAGATTTAATAATATTTTATGTTATTCTTGGCAACAAGTACACTATGAACAGAGAAATGTATGGATTCGACTGCGTTTAAACACACTTGCACGCCGTAATGCAGCGTAAGCTGCGACGTCTAACGTAAAGCTGGGTTAACAATATAAATATTTAAGCATTATATTATGCGTTAAGATGTGGGCAAATGAAACGTGTGTGTTCTCTTATGTTTTGGTTCTCAGTGGAACTTATCAGGTACGTGTGCATTGGTGGCATTTCCTTAAGCATTGAAAGAAATATTTGTATTTTATATTTTTAGAAATAATTTCTAGGCTACGACCAATGAGTATAAAGCAGGCTGTGTTGTTGATGGGAAACTTTTATTTAGAGCTATGTAGGTATAAAACAATATGGCATAGGCGTGTGTGTACACATGTTGACGATCATATTTGTTCACAAATAATATGCTTCTCTGATAGCAAATGTGGGTTTTTAAGTATGATCTTCTTTAATATTGTTGTTTTATACGAGGTTATGTTAGGAACAAAAGTAAACAGGGCAGGCTTGCTGCTTGTTCCCATTCCCTGGAATTAAGAATAATACTAATTAATCAAGAACGGAAGTTCTTGCGCAAAAAACGCTGTTTTTGGAGGGCAGCTTTGGATAAACCGAAGAGAGTGGAAGGGGGAGGGGGGAGCCGACCCCCCTCACTGATCCACCATCCTTCGTCTTAAACCCCCCCCCCCCCTTCACGAAGTGACACCGTCCACCAAGGGAGGAGTTAGAGAGACAAAAAGGGGGGGGGGGGGTTTATGCTTTCAATTTTGTGGGATTTGTGGTGCGTCCCATATTTTACCTTTTTGAGCCTTTTTAAGGTGAAGCCAGTATGGGCAAGCCCTCCTTTGGGGGGGGGGGGCATCTGCCCATTCCTCTTTTCTTTGGCTGTATTCGGCCTGAAAGACGCATTTTTGACCTATTTTCTTCACATTTGGAGGAGGGATGCCTTTCCGCTCCCCGCTCTCTCCCCATGGGCAGTTAGGCCCTTCGTAGGCCTTACGCCTTAGGTCTTAAGCTTTATGTTTTAAATCTGAAGTTTTAAGTATTAAGTCGGACTCTCAGCATGATTGCTATTGAATGTCGGGTTGTGCGAACGAGCCCCGACAGGCGCGAACGAGCCCCGACAGGCGCGAACGAGCACGTGCCGAAGTTCCGCGACGACATTGCACCTTAAATACTAATTCATACGGTTACCTGCGTCATCTATGGTGGCTCAGCCCGCGGTTTCGGCGGGCCCGACCCTTGGTTAAAACATTAATGGGAAACTGCAAATACAGAAGACGTGTTTCCGTATGACAGATAAGCGCCTATTTCATAATTCTAAATGCATTAGTTTTGTATTGTAAACGTAGGACGTGTCCGAAATGGCAGATTGTGTTGACAAAATGATCACGAGACCCGATTTTGTATACAAACATTCTGACGTATTTGGTAAAGTGATATTTCGTATCTTGTATATGACGGATGTTAGCACAAATACAAAATGACAAAATCAGCGCCATGTTGGTTTTGACATTCAAAATACATGCGCGAATGCGTACGTAAAACGTCTTTTAAAACAAATAACTGTTCATAAAATGCACTAGACATGTTTTAAAAAGCACGTAAGTGTTGTGCTTTGTTTATATATTTCGCGAAACAGGTCTTATTTTAAGTCGTTATTGGATATTATGTTCTTGTTTATTAACATATTTGCAACATTCCAGTGATGACTGTACAAATATTCCGTCCATTTTAATCATTTAATTTATATAAAACGAATTTTCAATGTTAATGTAAGAATGTGTTGCCGCGAGTGCTAAACAAGTGACTGTCGACAACGTCCGGATTGAAACCTACGAAATGACACATTACAAAATAACGAATTTGTCCTTTCGGACACGGCCTTAGCTTGTTGACTATTAGTGATTGGCATAGAGTCATTGCATTCAACCAATGGTTAGTGTAGAAATTGTTATATTTTGTAATGAACCTATCTGAAGTATAATATTGCGACTCTCTTTGTTATGTCTAGTTTTCATGCGTTCGTTAGTGTTAATATTATTGATAAACACTTCAGTGTAAACGTTTTTCGCACTGTTAAGAGTCCGAGGTTTCAGTGTAGAATATACATTGGTGTACTGCGTTACACTCGTGTAATAGTAAATACACACAGCTGCCAACTTTTCAGACAATATCCACTAATGCACATCACTGTTGTAAACTTGGATCTTACAGAGACGACAATTGTATTGTCGCTTTAAAACACACGTATGTTAGAGTTGAGCCTTATACGTGATCATTAATGCCCTTTTTAGGCATTGTGCATAATATTTTCTGCTTAATGAAATTCACGCTCATACAGCGTTCGTATTCGTCTACGTACGTAAATGTTTTACATGTCTCAGGAAATGACATACGCACATACACAGGGAAACGAATGTGTGTACGTCTCGCGCCCTTACAGCACATTTACTACTAATTTGAAAATCAATTTATATGTAATTAATAATTGTTATTCCTAATATTTCTTTTTATAAAGAGTGGAATGGAGGCATTAACTTTCTAGAAACACCACTGAACAAAGTTCTTCACAATGTATACTCTTAAACCATTAATGAGCTTGAAGAGCCAGGATAAACATAACCAGTTGTCTTCGTGATTTGTTGTCAACCGGGCGTGGCATTGAATTTATAGTTAATATACAGAGTAGTGAGAACACTTCCAATGCATTTACAAGGCAAGGCATGTATGAGTGAAAACGTTATATCAAAATGCGACATTTAATTTTTATTCACACCAATATTAGTGTTAGAAGGAAATTAACCTCTAGTTGTTACCAGTTTTAATGATACATTATCGATAACTGCGTTTACTGACTCAAATATATATATTCATTTCTTTCTTGTAAAAATGTCTATGCTTGGTTAATAGGAACACTTTCATTGTAATACGCTTTCTAGCTACAGCTCCTAATGGGTTGATAGTTCTAAATATATGCGCCTACGCTCCAGCACATATGCAGTATGTGTTTTGCGTCAAAATGCTTGTTCAGAATCTTATCAGCTAACAAGTTGCTATAAGGGATGCATATAAGTATGCCTGTTGGAACGTATCACGTATCGAGCCGGATGGAGTATGCTTATATACATAAGTGCATTCCTAGGTTCCGACACAGCCTTCATGACACTTTGATCAACACATTGAAAGTACTGATTATTTGTACGGACAGTCACGAACAGTCTTTGTAGTAGATCACAACCCCAAACTGTAAAAAATTGCGTTCAACTGTATACCGTCGCGCGTCTAACATATATTTCTCCACTATTGGACAATTATTTTCTGCCCATTTCCTTTCACATAAGAACGGAATGAAAAGTTTACTATGATGTATGACATCATTCATGATTAATATGAAGGTTGTAATTGTAAGTGCTAACAGTAGGTCTATTCGTATGAACACCTAAACTATAGTAAAATAATAGATTATAATTAAAAACAATGACCGTTATATATTTATGACAATTCATTTTCGTAGAAGTAAATAAAACCGAACGGTAGTTGATATCGCTGCAAATTTCCGCAAACACATAGTTCTACGACAGAAACGAAACTCATGCCATGGCCGCCAGTAGTAAATCATGAGTTGGGTATTCACAGCTGTAACGAATGCTGGTAACTCACGTGTGACAGGCTCGCCTCTGGCAGAACTTGAACGAACACGTGGGTGAGCCGAGATCAGGGCGCGGTTCGCGGCCGCCAAACTGGCAAGAACACTAGCGCTCCTCTGGATCATTAGCGGAACCAACCCATAAAACTGATCAGAATTTTTCCTATTCCATGGCGACTCTTGTGTATATCTTTACTCAATGGTTAAACCTTACTTCCTTACATTATGATAACAACAGGCTAGACCAGGTCAGTCGTCAAGAACACTAGCGCTCCTCTGGATCATTAGCGGAACCAACCCATAAAACTGATCAGAATTTTTCCTATTCCATGGCGACTCTTGTGTATATCTTTACTCAATGGTTAAACCTTACTTCCTTACATTATGATAACAACAGGCTAGACCAGGTCAGTCGTCAAGAACACTAGCGCTCCTCTGGATCATTAGCGGAACCAACCCATAAAACTGATCAGAATTTTTCCTATTCCATGGCGACTCTTGTGTATATCTTTACTCAATGGTTAAACCTTACTTCCTTACATTATGATAACAACAGGCTAGACCAGGTCAATTGGCGGCTGCGAGCCAAATACGGCCCGCCAGACTAGTCAAGCAGGCCCGCGGACAAAATATTTCACTTGCAATCGTTTTTTAATTATTTTTTTGGACTATAATTACCTAATTTTAACTTCAAATGTAACTATCACTAACGTTAAACATGTTATAAAATGGTATATTATTCAATTTATTACACCTTCACGTAAGTAAGGGGCCTCGGTGGCTGAGCGATTAGACTGCTCTATCACCAAGGCGAACCAGGTTCAATCCCCGGCATGGTCACTCCCGAATTTTCGCAAGCGGGAATCGTTCCAAACGATGCCGCTGATCGGCGGGTTTTCTAAAGTATTTACTAAAGTGATTACCGCATATTACACTGCAATATACATAAAACTCGCGGATCAATACAACGCGTATTGATATGGTAACCGAGGCAAGAGTATGCACCTAGTGGATTTGTACTTTTACCTCTGGAAACAGAAAATATACAGACTTCAAAATTGTACACAATATCCTTAATTTATATATGAAACATTAGACTATGTGTAAATAACCTATTAACAACATAGAGAAGTACAAATTAGAATTTAAAGAATTGTCAATTGCATTTACCAGTAGTAGGGTAACCAAACTTTCAAAGGCGATACAGGAAAATTTTAATTTTTGCAATCAAAAACAAAGTACCAGATTTTTTTAATGAAACAGGGGACATTTAAGTGTAAAGTTTTGACATACAAAACTTAAAAATATTTACGACCACACATGATAAAATGTAAGCAATTTTCTTTTCTTCATCTCAGGTGCTAAGTGGGTAATTTGCATTTAGCCTCACTCAGTTTATTTTTGTTCAATACACACAATTCTTTCCTCGGTTTCTAAATTCCAGTTACACAACAGCTCCCGTCACAATATTTATCTGAGGAATTAATTTTCTTACAATTTCTTCATTTTCAAAACGCTTTGCACTTAATTTTTCGCATGACATGCGCAAGTTGGTTTTAACTTGTAACACAGCTTTCATGGTTTAACTTTTCATTCTTGATTTCTGATCTGTACAAATTAAGTTCATTGAGAATAAAGTCTCACCAATGCCGAATGTGAAGCAGGAAGATACATGGTCTACTGCACAATTTTCAGAAGATTCTCATGTGGTATGGAATTTTTCTGAAAGAGTCAAACACCTCACGCCATTTATCACCTGATGTGTTGCTCCAGAACTCTCTCTTTTTTCATGCATAAAGAAATTCCCAAATAGGATACCCCTTCAAAGAGTTTGTGTCCAGAGAAAAGTTCCTGCATTTCTCTTGAAAAAATTGCACTGCCGCATCAATTTCTCCTCTCTCAGGCATTCATTTCAGAAGTAGGTATTTGCAAGGCATCAGGTCATCAGTGTGCTCAAGCCATGCATTTACATATTCGCTCGCAAAATTTAAAAAGGTGTCAGAAACAGTGAAAAAAAAAAACTGGAGGTTATCACACATTCTTCTTAAGGCTGTCTTAGAATGGGTTTAGCAAAGGATACAAACTTCTTACCTTGCGATTTTGAAGCTTCATTCGAAGAACAGGTATGATCTGTGCTTATTTAATCACATTTCTCGCATTTACTTCCACAATCTTTATGTCATCATGAAACACAACCAAATTTTCACAAACAAATAACAGCCACAATTCTGTACAGGAATCCTCGAAAAGTTTCTTGAGTACTGATAGACATCTATATTCTGAGAGGAAGAAAGACTTCAGGGCAGCATACATTTTAAGTATTCTATCAACTGCTGGCACAATGTTAGCCACCTTACTGACACATGACCTAGAATATTTAAGTAGTCTCGGCCCACAAAGTTACAAAATTCCTTCAGTCTTTCAGATCTGACTATAAAGATATGAAAATAACTGAACACTTTTAACACTGCTCCTTCTACATCAGTCGGCAAAGCATTAACAGCTGTATGCACGCTGTTACGAGCAATGTAAGAAATGCAACCCACACCTAAAACTGACTTATCCAAAGAAGACTGCAGACGTGTAAAAACATTCTGTCCTTTCTTTATGTTGAGGCCACTGAAATAACTACTGTTATTAAAAAGCTGAAATGGCTACAATTTTTATTTGCAGGTTATGTTCAAAAATTACATTGAGAATCTGTGAAGAAATTATACAGGAGGTTTCACCAGGAATATTCACAAATTCAATTAGTTTTGTAACAATATTGTTTCCCTTGTCAAGTGGGTTAAAATATCTAACCATTACAGGGAACAGTTTTATTTCACCATGGTTGGACGTGTCAAAATACAAATAAATTTAAGCAGCCTGATCTAAGTCTCTTAACTTGACCATGGATCAAACAAATGTGTAACTAAGAATTCACATTTCGTCCTGCTGCAAGTAAACTTCTTGTCACAATATATTTTCATCAATAGACCGAAAACTCTGGTTGTGGATCACTGTGTGATACTTCGAGGGTATAATTTCTTGATGAAATCTTTCACAGACTACGACACTGCCACTGAAATAGCACTCTCGTGTTTATCAATCTGTTTTCATGGTTAGCTATTGACATTAGACCACCACTCCCGATATAAAAAAACACTGCTACAAATTGAGCAAAGTACTTTGATCTCATTTTCGTAAACTGGACGCAAATACGGAAATGCATCTTTCAACGAATGACTAAAATACAGCACACTTTTGCTTTATCAAACTACTACCACTAGTCATTTCAACTAACAAGAATTTAACCATATCAACCTTAGTTAATTTAAAAACGTATTATTTCAACAGCCCTACGACATAATATTTTTTTTAAGATTGTAAAATTGACAAGATACTTTCAGGTAAAAAAGAAAAACTTGTATAATTTTTAAGACACTGATTATGATTTTTGAAATTATTTTCATTACATATCGTAAATCGTGTGTGTGTTTTTCTTTCGAACATTGGTTCACATGTTTTCACACAACATTCAATCGGATATCTTTACCTGTTCCACTATTAACCTTTATTCTGATGAAAATACATGCTACCTGTGCGAAAATATAATTTTTGTGTTTTAGCTAGAGTGCGTAATTTTTTATGACTTTGTTGAATATGGAGGTTTTTTCTTCCGAATATATTCGAAAAAACACGGCCGCGTAAATGCAGGGGTGCAACTATTGCGCAGGAAAATTTAAATACCAAAAAGTGAAACATAGAATAATAAGGGGTCAACCTCAAAACCGGGGACAAAATCGGAAACATTTAGTAGCTGGGGGCAATTCTTTACAATCGGGGATTGCGAGTAGGGAGGTTAAGAGTACACGCTAGTAATCGCAAACAAATGGCACTAGTATTCGTAAACAAATGGCCCGCTGCCTTTATAAGCAGAATAGTCCTCATGTCACCACTCCTTGCAGATACGTTGGATCCAGTTATCAAAATACATATTTCTACATCCTCTCAAATAAAGGAATCGTTATCTTTTTAGGGAAGGTTTGTAAGGGCCGAACATTTTAATGAGCTTGGGTCATCATTTCCAAATTTTTGTGCTTTCTACACACACTATTTTATGTGGGTTTCATATTATTCTCACTTCTCCTTTCCACTTTTTAAGAGCTTTTCGGCCTTTGCCTTCTATAATTCCTTCTTCTCTCTTTCTTTTTCGCCCAAGAGTTTTTTGAAAGATGAAGAGATTATTATTTGTGACTTCTGTGAGGGTCTCTTACTTTCTTTCATTTCCAGTTGCTTTCCCTTTGATTTGTGGAACCGGCGAAACTGAATGAACACTAACGATTATTTTATTTCAAGTGTTGCTTTCTAAATGTGTCCGTTCTTACTCTGATTATTATGAGTTGTCAGCTTCTGGACTTGGATCAGCAGCTTCAGCAGGAGCTTCATCTGGGGGTTGTTCACCGCATCTATCAGCAGATTCAGCTGGAACTTTATTGATTGGTTGGTCGTCTCTCAAGGCCTCGAAGTTACGAGTCGCCTAAATCTCCTCACTCACTAATGAAGAGCCAAATAGTTCCTCATTTATCACACAAGGATTAAATTGTTTGATTCCTGTAACTTTAAAAACTTTTTCTGCAATCTTAACACTTGCAGTAGCAGTGTAAACTTCATTGAAAATTCCTGTTAGATTGGTAGGCCTTATTTCCTGTCTTGGGTGTTGAATGAGATATTTCTCTGTTTTAACTGCAAACACAGCTTTAAGAGGCGCAAAAAAAATCTTTATCTAAGGCATAATGACATGGCTGGAGTGAGGCGGAGGAGTCGAAATTGTGATATGATACTTTCGGAAAAAACAAAATTGCAGGAAGTGAACAACACTGTGTTGACCGATTGTTTGCTAAGAGCTAGATCGGATCTATGGCTGATGGCTTTACATAATGTGCAAAATGTTTCCACAAATATAGAAATAGTTGTGGGTGTGTCTAGTCACGAAACCAAATGTTCCAGTTTTGCCTATACATTTTTACACATGTTTATTAATATTTTTAAACATTTGAAAATATTTTAAATTTACAGTAAAAAAAAATTGCTTTTCTAAAATTTATATGTCTTCTATTAATATTGAAAATATGAAATATTTTTGGAAATGTTTTCCTATTTTCTGCTTTTCTCAGTTTTGAGGCTACCCCAAGGTCGCTCTACGGGGCAAGGTCGTAATGGATCTGGGTCAAGACGAGTCCCATCCCGTGTCACATCGTCTGGGGTTAAAAGTGGAGCATCAACCAATGAGCAAATAACCAATGATCGAATGCACTAAGTATTGTGAAGTCTAGCTTGCTGCCGATTGAATCCGCGATGACCTCTATAATCAAGATCGCTAACGAGATACTTTCTGAGATTTCAGGTTTGAATACTTGGTAAGCTTCGGATGAAAGTGCCGTTTTGGATGTAGATTCAAATTGGTTTACTGTGCAAGCCTCTATTTCTCTGCATACAGTTTTAAAACCGAAAATGGATGACAGATGGCGGACAATGTGATATAATCCAAAATGGCGCACAGTTCCTGGCTATCCAATATCTTTTCCCAAAGATATGCATTTTGTATTACTTATCCCATTGTTTATTTTACTGAAACGTTTGCCCTGCGGTGAACAGTATTAACACATGCACCAATAAATCTACAGACACATTACAAATTTTGTACAAACCACGAAAAGTACATCTTAAAAATAAAAATAAATCACCCACGATTCTACTACGACTCGAACGTTAAACACAAGGTTACCATGATATGTTCTCATGATACTATTCCGTATAGTACGAATAAAAGTTGGAAATATCACCAAAGTGAAATAGCATTACTGCATACGACTAATATGCCTGAGAACCATGAATCCACTTCCTATGCAAGGCTTTTGATATAAAGTGATATGGTTTGACTAAATATTGAAAGTTTGTATATATATATATATATATATATATATATATATATATATAATATATATATATATATATATGTATGTAAAATTATAACTTTAAATTGTAAGGTTTATATTAAATGCATATTTCAAAATTGTTTTCGGCTGGAGATACAGTAAGTTATCCAATCGAATATATTAAATTGTAACGGGTGCTTACGGTGATCCCTACTTATTATACGGAATTACTCAAATTAGTGTTTAGACTCTATGAACATGAATAACTGAGAAACAAATACAGACAATCTGATGTTACTGCTTACATTTGACGCAATAAGGATAGCATTGGGTGTGTGCGAATGATAATAACACGAATAGTCAAAATGTTCGCCATCAGCAGTAAGATGTCGGCAATGCTGTAGAATAGAACAAAAAAATAGTATCTATGTTTTCCATGGGAGTGGGTTCACAGGCAGACACAATTATGTCTCTCATGACATCAAGTGTCCTTGGCTTTGTGGCCTACACGGTATTCTTCAGAGTTCCCCACAGATAACATTCTAACACGTTAAAACTGGAGATCCGGGTCAATACTCAACATTTCCGCGCCAGCCTAGCCACCTCCCAAAAAAAAATTTCATCCAGGAGCGACCATACATCACGACAGTAATGTGGCGTACACCATTCAACTGTAAAGAAACAATCGTATTCTGGGTAGTGTTGGTGAACACCTGGCACAATGTTTTCCTGCAATTATTCCTAGTAATTATCACCTGTTACCATTCCATCAAAGAGGGATTGTCCCACAATTCCTCTGACAGATATACCGCACTACCCACAAGGATTAATTGCTTGCTCTACAATCACGTTATAACACACGAGAATTAACTGCTTCCTCTACAATGGAGATCTTCATCGGCCCAGTACACAGTGTTGTAGCGTTTGATGTTGAAGGTGAAGGTGGAGGTGAAGGGATTCGGGCGGCTCTTAACAGCGAAATCTTGAGAGCCGATAAGGGTGATTGAGGCGAGTATGGGGTAGCGCCGAAATGAAAGGACGGGGGAAACGGGTGATCCCGAGAAAACCCGCTGACCAACGGCATCGTCCGGCACGATTCCCACATGCGAAAATCCGGTGACCCGACCAGGGATTGAACCCGGTTCGCCTTGGTGGGAGGCGAGCGGGCTAACCACTCGGCCACCGCGGCCCCCATTTGATAGTGCCATTATACGTAAAGGTTGCCTCATCGGACAAAATTATCAAGTCAGTAAAATGTTCGTTCTCGTTGCACGTGTTAACAACCCTCTCACAAAACTCGACACATATATCTGGATAGTCTTCCGTCATAGAGTGAAGTAATGTGCGACTGTAGGGCCTCCACATTTCTTGCTTTAAAATGCGATGGGCATTTGAATTACTAATGCCTGGCTCACATGAAACTTGCTATACGGAATTCGACATCCCGGACATTCACATTTACTTCGTCCATTATCGTTCTCTTTCTGTAGCACCGTCCTTTCTTCAAATCACATAGAGGTCTGTTCCTATTAAACTGGTCACGCAATAGTGTCATTGTTATGTGACGGTGGCACAGTATCAATTCCTGCCCTCCATCGTCTCTCCGCCTCAATTATACTCTCACATTGCCATTAGCAATTTAAAGCCCCCTTGCGTTGCTAGTAGTAGGATTATTTTCTTTCTTGAGAATGATTCATGAGTAAGATTCAGGATTCATCCGCCATCTTGAATTGTGTCACCTGATCTGTCATTTCGGTTGGCCAGCGTACATTTTATATAAAAAATCATTTGTTTTACCCCAAAAGTAATCTGAGAAATCAATTATTTTACCCAAAAACCACTTTATTCACCTCAAATTTGTTTTTGTTTCCCCCAGCCCTCCTAAATATCCAAAAATTTACGAAAATAAGTGCTTACTCCTCAATGTGGCTGACTGATTCCTCATTGTAACTGAGGTATCCCTAACATCAGCCACAATGAAGAATCTGAGGAGCCAATAAGATAATATGGTAACGTTCTTTTAAATTTTAATTTTAATATATTTTCATAATTAAACAATTTAAAGGTATAACTACTAAGTGTTAAATATCACCAGACTCGCCTTTTCAAGGGGCATACGACCATGAAGTCATCACGATTATGTAACCCAATGTCATGACCACCATATTGGATTTAAGAGGTATGCTCCTACCCCCTCTTCCATTTCAAATCTCAGTACTGTAACCCCGCCTTACCTCCTCTCCTATAACTACCCCTCCCCTCGCCAGATTCCAACCTTCAAACCCACTGGTTTCTATAAAAACATGTAACAATTGAAGCGATTTATATCACTAACCCCAGACATCGTCAGGGAAATTATATTGAAAGGTATCAATACATCCACCCTTCTCCACCACAAAGACACTCAAGCCACCCTGCACACCTCACATCCCAAGACCACGTGAACACCCCCCCCCCTCTCTCTCTCGCTCAACTCTCAAGACACGTCCGCTAATCACACGACCGTAACACCCCCCCCCCCCCCCGCAACAACAAAACATCACGAAAAGCGTCGACAACCCCCGTCACACTTCCCCTACATGCTGGCCAGCACCTTTCACACACCTCTCTCGCGGGTCAGGCAGCTGACCGACCTTGTCAAATCAATATTAAAACGATCAGACATCTAGGAATCGATGAATTCATAAATCATAAATCACCATCTCAACACAATCCACCGGGTCACCAAAACTCGAGAATGATAGCAAAACGAAAATAGAAAAATTTATTCTAAAAATCAAAGACAATATAACGTTAACCACACACTCATCTCACCACACTCGCATCACTCCCTCCCAACCCCTAGCAACTATGAAATCGAGAAAAATCGCAAAAAAAAACTCTAAAATTCGACGAACATATAATGTTCCCAACTTTCATCCCTGCTCAGCCCCATCACCCTAAACACATCAACACCTACACTTACCTTCCAGCCTTCCAATCATAAAAAATTGAGAAAACTATAAAAAATAATAATTCCTAAAATCAAAGAAAATCTTACATTGATGACCCCCGGCCACCGTCTTGGTTGTTGATCTTGACATCGACCCCCAAAACCTTAAAAATTTAAAATCGAAAGAAATATTGCAAAAATGGAAGAAACTAATTAAAAGAACATATTACATCACTGCCTCCGACACCCATGTTGGATGCCAGTAGTCTTGACCTTGATCATAATGATCTTAAACTCTAAAATCTAGAAAAAATTTAAAAAAATCGAACAAAAAAAATAAAAGGAAACATTCGAATATTTTATTTGGATGAGTCCAGAACCCATGTTGAATGTTGGTGGTCATAACCTTGATGTCAATGACCTTCAAATCAGAAAATAAATAAAATAGCAAAAAATGTTTACAAATGTAAAAAATAAGACTGGAAATCTTACATACCTATTACAACAAACCAAGTTGGATATGTGCGGAACTGAGGGTTCGATTCTCGTAAAGATAGCGGAGCACAGCCGCTCCCTAGTACGACAATCAACAGCTGACAGAACCCCCACCTCTTTAGGCCTACTTCATTGGTTATATAGCTGTTCAATCTTTCGAATCACAAAGCGATTTATTGACTATACATAACACACATACCTCCCACCCCCACCCATGCCCCAGGCCATCACACTTCTAGTCGCTCCACTTCCCTCGCCATTTACTTACTATAGCTCAGCCGCCATCAACATCCACACATACCACCAACACACCACCTATATCTAAACCCATCCCCTCAGAAACTCACAATAGTTCGTATCTTCACCATCCATTCAATCTACCACGCCTCGTTAGTCTCTCATTCCGTCATTAGCATTAATTGTCTCGTCATAATCGCCTGACACATCAGTAACCACCTATGCTGCAAGAGTTATAGACTTCAGAACTTGTTAACTTTAAAAGACGAATCCATACCGTTCTTGTCGTAGTTCTTCAAAGTATCATCTTGTATAAACTGCATACACCCACTGTCATAACGCTTCATAGTGCGAGTTCCCTCGTCGTCTGCGAACATTTTATGTAGTGCATTATTAGGAGATAATGGAATAAATGCATACTCTCTCGAGTCAAACAAAGGCACGTTACCATTATACATACTGGTGTGTCTCCTTAACTTATCGCTTCTACCAAATGTGGTATCACAGTTGGTACATGATAGTGATTTGGAGATAGGTCCTTTTAAACATGAGCCTTTTTTTTTTGTCAATGGTCAAGGTAGCTTTCGCTGAAGATCATTCTACAATAGCAACACTGTTTTACATGTAAATTTCTGGCAGTGGGAGAAGGTACATGCATAGAGTTAAGCTGTACAGTAGACTTCATACAATAATTGGTTGCGCCATCTTCATGAAAAAACTGCAGTCCTTTCCACAGTGGCAACATGTCTATCTACTTGGCCTAGCTATTACCTTATAAACTAACACATTTCATCAGTGATAATTAAGCAATTTTATGCCACCATTCAACCAGACGTTTTATCTAGTTACTTTATCACATTACCATGCAGTTATAGCATCAACAGTTTCTTCAAGGTAAGTTCTTCGCTTAGCTTGAACTAATGGCCACACTTAAAGCAGACAACTGACTACTGCTAGACCAACCCCTCACAAGACTGGCCCCTAAATGATCCTAGTGAACCATAAATGACACATAGTGCCCCCTTAATGGCTCCTTCTGCTCTGCAAATGTCCTGTCCTATTTCGCATGACCCCTTCGGCTCCACAATTGACCCATAAATGAACCCTCCTAAATTACTCCTAAATGACCCCTCCTGATCCACACACGACCTCTAAATTACCCTTCATGCTCCACAAATGAACCCTAAAGACTCCTTTTGCTCATAACATAACCCAGAAATAACCACTTCTGCTAAGTAAATGAACCCTACAAGACCCCTAATGACACTTGATTGTGGTGCATACAGTGCTGATTGTGGCGAATGCTGTATTGATTGCAGTACTAAGTGTGGCACTTCCGATGCTAAGTGAGGTGCATACGATGCTAAGATCTGTGCATGTGGTGCTTAGTACAGTGATAATAACGGTGCATGCAGTGATAATTATGGTGTATGCAGTGATAATTATGGTGTATGCAGTGATAATTATGGTGTATGCTGTGATAATTACAGTGCATGCAGTGACAATTACAGTGCATGCAGTGACAATTACAGTGCATGCAGTGATAAGTTAAGTGTATTCGGTGCTAAGTGTGGTGCATGCGATGGTAAGTGCGTTGTGTGCAATGCTGACTATGGTACTGATTGCAGTTGAAGAGAATCAGTACCACAATGAGATGCGATTCTTGGTATTTTTATTCTGCAGATCGTTATTTCAGGCTCCAAGGGTGGCAGACCAGCCGAGTCATATGGTCACTTCCCTTTACGAGAGAAATTCAGTTATACAGGGCAAGGCAAAAATTTATTTTATTTTAAATATTAGATACACGTACTTATTTTTAGGTACGAAGAAAACACATGGCAGCACTCTGAGAAAATCCACTTGCCCCACTCACAATAGCAGGAACCATGACATCGAGCAACCTTGACATTCACCTTGGATGACGTCATGTGACCTTGACCTTTGGCCACCATATCGAACGACATATACTACTTAAAACAAAAACGAATCGATTTTTTTTGAAAATTTTAAATTCATAAGTGAGATGAAGCCAAGGTCTTATGATTTTTTCTGCAATTTTAAAATGTCCTAAAAAAACAGCGATTCTTTTTTTTTAAGTGATAGATGTCGTTCCAGATGGTGGCCGAAGATCAAGGTCACGTAATTTCATCCAAAGTCAAGATTGTTCGATGTCACGGTTCCTGTTATTGTGAACAGGGCAATTAATTTTCTCAGAGTGTTCCCATGGTTTTTCTTCATCCCTAAAAATAAGTGTATATAATACTAAAAACGAAATAACTCTTTACCTTGCCCTGTATCGTTGAATTTCTCTTGTAATGGGAAGCACACGTGTGATTGGCTGGTCGACCATCCTGGAGCCTGAAATAACGACCTGCAGAATGAAAAAATCAAATATGGCATTTCAGTGCAAACTCGGAGCGATATTTTGAAGAGAGATTCTAAAACTTGTGGCACTGGTTCTCTGCAACTGCAATTAGTGCCACAGTCAGCACCACACACACACAGCAGTTAGCACTGCATGCATCACATGCACCGCACTAAGCACTGCCTGCACCATACTTACACTGCACACACAGCATTTAGTACCACATGCACTACACTTAGCACAGCACATACCGCACTTAGCACTGGAAACAGCACCGCATGCACTGCAAACAAGGGTTATTTAGCAGTAATTAGGGGTCATTTGAGGTCATTAAGGGTTCATTTGTGGAGCAGGAGGGGTCATTTGTGAAGCAGGACTGGTCATTTACAGGTAAATTTAGACCAGCAGGGGTAATTTTAGGGTAATTTGTGGAGCAGAAGGGGTAATTTAGAGGTCATTTGAGGAAGAGGAGGAGGGGTCATTTAGAAGTAATTTTCAGAGCAGGATGGGTCATTTTCGTAGCAGGAGGGATCACTTAGGGCTCACTGGTGATCATTTAGGGGTCAGTCCTGTCTGGGGTTGGTCTGGCAGTAGTCAGTTGTCTGCTTTAAGTGTGACCATTGAGTTCAAGCTGAGCGAAGAACTGATCTTGAAGAAAATGCAAAGATATAACTGCATGGTAATGCGATCCAGGAACTAGATAAAATTTCTGGTTGAACGTAGGCATTAAAATGCTTAAATATCACTGATGAAATGTTTAAGTAAGTATATAAGGCAATAGCTAGGTTAAACAGATACACTTGTTGCCAATGTAGAAAGGACTTCGGTTTTTTTTTCTTCATGAAGATGGCGCAAGTCAATGTACGAAGTCTACTATACAGCTTACCACGAATGTACCTTCTCCCACTGCCGGCAGATTTCATGGAAAACCATGTTGTTACTGTCGAAAAAACTTCAGCAAAAACTACCTTATTCGTTTACATGAAAAAAAAAAAAAACAATATTTTAAAGGATCGACCTCCAAATCACTATCATGTACCAACTGTAATATAACATTTAATAGAAGCGATAATTTAAAGAGACACACTATATTATTTATAAAGCTAATGTGCCTTTGCTTGACTCGAGACAACATGTAATGACGTCGTTATCTCCTATTAATACACTACATAAAATGTTCGCAGACGAAGAGGGAACTCGCACAATGGAGAGTTACGACATTGGGCATGTGCAGTTCATAAAAGGCTATACTTTAAAGAATGACACAATTAACTGCAAGCATTCATCTTTTGAGAGCCAACAAGTGTTGCTGCCAATACCTCTTGCTGCATCGGTGGTTACTGATTCGTCAGGTGATTATGACAAGACAGTTAATGCTAATGACGGAATGAGAGACATACGAGTCATGGTAATGGAGACGAACTATGGCGAGTTACTGGAGTGAAGCTCGAAGGGGGGGGGGGGCTAGAGTCGGGTGGTGTGTTAGTGGCTTGTGTGGATGTTGATGGCGGCTGAGCTATAGTAAATAAATAGCGATGGAGTGGAGCGACTAGACATGTGATGGCCTGGAGCATGGATGGGGGAGGGAGGTATTTGTGTTATGTATAGTCAATAATTCGTTTTGTGGTTCGGAAGGTTGAATTGCTACATTACCAATGAAATAAAGAGGTGTGGGTTCAGTCGGCTGCTGATTATCGTAATAGGGAGTGACTTTGCACTACCATCTTTACGAGAATCGAACACTCAGTTATACACATAACCAACTTGGTTTGTTGTAATAGGTATGCAACTATTCCTCTATATTTTTATTTTTTATTTTTAAAGGTTTTTGCTTTTTTTCTTGATTTTTTGAGTTGAAGGTCAATGGGATCAAGGTTAGGGACACCAACATTCAAAATGTGTGCTGGAGTCAGTCACGTAATATGTTCGACATTTTTTTTTTAATTATTAGATTTTTAAAAAAATTTTCTTGACTTTAGGGATTAAGATCATCGTGTTCAAGGTCAATACTACCCAGCATCCAACATGGTTGTCGGAGTCATTGATGTAATATGTTCCTACACGTTTATTAGTTTTATTCGAACTTTGCTTTTTTTTTCGATTTTTATTTTTCAAGGTTTTTTAAGGTCAGTATCAAGGTCGTAAAAAATCAATACGGTGGCTAGTTTTCATCAATGCAAGATTTTCCTTGATTTTTTGAGTTCATTTTTTTTCCTTCCGATTTTGCTCGATTTTTTAAATTATTGGAACGGTGTAAGGTAGGGAGGGGTAGTGGTTGGTGGTTAGGGTGATGAAGCCGAGCAGGGGAGAAAGTTGGTTAATATTATATGTTACTCGATTTAAAAAAATTTTTTGTTGCGATTTCCCCCGATTTCATAATAATTGCTAGAAGTTGGGGCGGAGAAAGGACTATGCGAGGGTGGTGGGATGCGTGTGAGGTTAACATTTTATGTTCTTAGATTTTAGAATCAATTGGTTTATTTTTTTGCTTTCATTCTCCAATGTCTGTGACTCGGTGGATTGTGTTGAGATGGCGGGTGGTTGGTTAGGGTGGTGCGGTGAGTGTGAGGTTAATTTTATATGTTCCTCAACATTTAGAATTTTTATTTTTGTTTTTTTTTTTTTTCAATAATAATGAACAGTGGCGAGAAGGGGAAGGGCGAGATGGGAGTGGAGGGATGAGCGAGAGGTAGGGTAACATGTGTTCTTCGATTTTTTAGAATTTTCTTTACTTTTGTGATTTTTTATAATGATTGCTCGGGGTGTGGGTGGGAAAGTGGTTTAATGAACCGGGCTGGGGTTGGGGTGAAGGTCCTTGTCCGGTGATCCAAAGGAATCCCCGAAATAATCTGGCCTGCTATATAATTATTCAAAAAGAATATATAAAAAAATCAGACCCCATTCGAAAAAAATGAAATATTTTGAATACAACATATGCCTTTAAAATGTTTTTAAAATTGCAAATATGATGAATTTAAACTGAAAAAAACTCTCCAATAAATGCGGCCACGAGCTATATAAGCATTAACGCAATTTTAATTATTTACAAATTAATCGATTCCTAAATGCCTGATCGTTTAACAATTGATTTGACAAGGTCGGCCAGCTGCCTGACCTACGAGAGTGGTGTGCGAAAACTGTAATTGCAACAGTAAAGGGCTAAAACGTCCCCCGGTTTTTGCTGGAAAGCTTAGCAGGGAACGGCGTAAAGACTAATTTATAATCTAACTTAAATTAACACCCTTGCCTTACCCGGGATTCGAATCCAGAGCCTCCCGCACCCCAGGTGTGGGAAAAAATGCTTGCCAAAGGTTTGGAGGAAGCATGACGGGATGCGGTGTACGCTTTCGAGACGGTTTGGTGTTGGTGGGGGAGGTTCGTCGTCGTGTGTTTAGTGATAATTGGGGGGGGGGGGGGGAGAGATCATATGGCCATGGGCTATGAGGTGTGCGGGGTGGTTTGAGTGTCTTTGTGGGAGGGGGTGAATGTATTGATACTTTCAATATGATTTCCGACGACGATATTTGGGGGCATTGATAAAAATAACTTTAATTGTCAGATACTTTTATAGACAAAAAGGGTTTTGAAGGTAGGTATCGGAGGTAGGTAGTGGGAGAGGGGGTAAAGTGGGGTGAAGAGATTGAAAATAGTGGTTGAGATATTTATGAGGGGTTTGGTAAGGTGGGGTGAAGGTACTATGTTTTGAAATGAAAGGGATGTTGAGGCATGCATCTTAAATCCAGTATGGTTGTTCTGACATTGTGTTACATATTTGATTTTACATAATTATAGTATGCGCCTTGAAAAGACGAGTCCGGTGATGTATTACACTCAATACTTACGAATTGAATATTTTGAATTATAAAAATATATTTACATTTAAAATTTAAAAAATAATTTTGTTTTTTGGCTCCTCAGATGCCTCACTGTGGCTGATATTCGGGATACCTCAGCAACAGTGAGGAATCAGTCAGTTACATTGAGGAGCAAGCACTTTTTTCATAAATTTTTGGAAATTTAGAAGGGCTGGGAGGGGAAAAAGACCCATTTTATGTCGAAAAGTGATTTTTGGGTTATTTTGTCCGTGAAATGTCCGCTGACCGATCGGAATGACATAGTAGGCGGTGAAGTCCCCAATATGGCGGACGAATCCTGAATGCTACTCATGAATCATGACCCAGAAGGAAAATAATCCTACTATAGAGACTTTCTCGGAGCCCTGTTAAATATATACTTGCAGGCCCGTTTCGTATCCTTCCGCCAAATGTAAACAAACATTGCCATTTGACTGCCATGCAGCAAATGTCAAAATCAATGTTTACGTTCCATTGTGTGTGTACATGTGTTCTTATACTTTCGCTACACCTAAACATAAACATCGAGATGTGACTTCTGCTTTTATACCTGTTAAATGTATTTTTTACTGTTTACAGCTTTTCAAAGAATTCTGCCATATTCCAAAAATCATTCCGTACAAATAATTACAGTTTAGGTCTCTGCCATAATTTAGGCCAGCTTCATGACGTTTTAAAAATGTATGTATTGACGATAGTTCTTACGGTTCTTTTACATTAAAAAAATTTGCTTTCCATGCCAACGCAGCACATTACCAGGAATGCACGTTAATATGTTAGTAATTGGCCACGACTGCGTTTAACACTGTTACAACTGCAAGGTAAAAAATTGTAGTATTTATTTTTTGTTATTGATATGTGTTTGCTATTTTTTTTAATGACGACCTCATTTGGAATAAATATTAAAACAAAGGAACAACCAGTCCAACGAAAAAGGCACATTAAATTCAAGCACACAACTCGTATTGCTTATTTTTTGTTATACAAACTTAAAAGATAGTGGTGAACATGCACACAAATAAGCATACAATATATTTTATTCCGTTCATATTTCTATGTATTGCTACTTACTGTTTATTAGGCTTATTGAAATTTATCGGGCTGGGCTTAGTATTTTGATGGGACTATGGCAATTCATGTTACATGTTTGTGTTTCAAACACCTACGAAAAAGGTACAACATTGTGATAAACAAACAGACGTGGATGTAACTCATTAACTTCGTCATAAAAATAGTTCACACTTAAAATGTATAAATAGCACACATCAAATATTTTAAATCATGCACACACACAGGGCCAGCGTATCGACCACGATGCAGCAATGCAACACCATTTCATACACAGCCATTAACGAAACACACGTTACAGTATATTTATTACTGCCGTGGAAACACACATTTATCACAACACCGTAACTTGCCTAGGTAGATTTAAAAAAACACAACGTCTACAAACGTGATACGGTAATTTGAAGTATTTTTCGAAGTAAGAATAATTTAGTTTCCGTTTGACAAAAAGCAATATACCATGTCACGGCTCTCCACGTCTGCCAACTTCTGATGGTGTCCGTCCCACCATCATATCTAAATATATTAAAATAAGTATTCAAATATTAAAATCTCTTTTCAGTTGTAAATTACAATTTCAAAAATCGTTATTTTGCTGTAATAAGTATGAAATATACAACATTTAAAACATATATAATTATTGTTTACTAGCGATGTGAAACTTGCCGAGTGTGAGAGAGACAAAGAAAGAGAGAGAGAGCGACAAGCCTCACCCAGCCGACAGTTGCTTCCTCGCTAGATAAAACAAGCACTGTGCCACTACGGATGACGCACGATATTTTGCGCTGTTATTTTTAATTATAAAAATGTATTATGTTGCCATCGGGGCTACCTAATTATTTAAATACTTCAATAGGCACCGTTTAATTTACAAATAGCGCTCTAAAAAAACTAGTTAAAAATAATATTTCAACTGTGAACTATTTATTACCAGCCATTGCCAAAATGTCGCTGCTCTCGCGGTTTTTAATTCATATTTAATACGAAATAAATATTACATGTCGTAGAAGATATTAGGAAAAGTTTCCTTTATTCAATAATACAGTATTCACAGTGTGATATATTTGTGGAATACAGGATAATGAAAAAACAAGTTGACATGTTACGCCTAGAGAGTGATTTTTCAACGTTTCTTTTTCAAAAGTTTCTTCTGGTCGGGAATGGACTATAGTGTTGCTGGAAAGAAAACCTTTTTCACCTCCACCATTTCCTCTTCATTTGTAGTGTTGCTGCTCGTAGCTGCAAATGTAACATACTAGAACACACCCAAAATCATCCTTTTTAAACACATGCAGTCCTATCACATTGTCTTTAATATTATCTCTATTTTTAAATTATAAATAGTGATACATTAATTTGGGGCACGCAACATTAAATCCGCAGGGGATTGAGTAGTAGGGAAATACCGGTTCGGGGAAAAGGATTTAAGGATTCAGAGCCAGAGCTGGACGCCACCGTGTTCGAATTTCCATTTTCCCCTAAAAATTTCCCTTTCCACACAAAATTCTCCTTTTTCTCATAGCAGGAGACCACGATTTAGGACTCTGAGCCAGGAGAGCAGAACTCAGGACCTTTGACATTTGGCCAATGTCCCGTGACCTTGAATGATATTGAACACAAAAATTCCTAAACAATTCCAAAAAAATTAAGAATCTCTAAATTACAAAAAAATCCCGAAAATTATTAAAAAGCTCGTGTAAAAATTTATTTAAAAAACTTAAATATTCGGAGGTCATCCCTCACCCATACCCATTCTGATATCTTGGTAGGTGTAACCGGAAACCATCTTGGTAGATGACCAATATGTAGGAGGGAGACTGCCATATTGGTAAGTGACCACCATCTTGGTAGGCGACCATAATCTTGGAAGATGTCACCCATCTGCAATATTGTAAGCCAGTGCCCTTGACCTTGACACTTGAACAATTACATTGGCATTGATGTTTGACCTCGACTTTTGACACTTGACCTTGACCCTGGTGACCTTTGACCCTAAAATCCAAAAATCCTAAATGTTCCAAAATTACTTTTAAAATATCAAAAAAATATTTTTAAAATTATAAAGAAATGTATTAAAAAGATAATTTCCGGAGGTCGTCACTTACCCATACCGATTCTACCATCTTGGTAGGTGCAGCCATCACTCGTCATAATCGTCTGCAGAAACAGTACCCATTGACGTAGCAGGAGGTGTTGTCTGAAACACTTGCTAGCTCCCTGTAGACGAACCCTTGCAAGGCATGCGCATGAAGTCGACGAACTTCAAAATAAACGACCATCAGCTCTAAATACTGATGAGCATACAAATCCTGCTACAAAGAAATTTAAATTTGGTATTTATAATGAAACAGAAAGTGCAGACGATTATGTAGACAGCATTGATGATAATGTCTATGGTGACAGTGTTAGCAGTGAATATAATGATGATTCCCTCGATGTTCCCATACATTTCACCAATGCGTTTCCTTCGACAAGTGATGTGAAGAAGGCAGAAGATTCTGATAATACTGACTATATGTTTACCAAAGACCCTAATGAACATATTGATAGATTCGCATATTTGATTGACTTTCATAAACATGGGGAATTCTTGTGCTTTGTTGAGTGTATGTTCCATTATTAGAGTACTTGATGATTGGGGTTATATCAGATGATGCGATGAACTGCTTTCTTCTGAAATTGTAATAAAAATTATAATAAATTGTTATTATAAAGTAATAGTTTACTCTTAATTTTTGTGTATTGTATCCTATCGAACTTAAAGTTCTTTAATAAAAAATATACATTTAGTTAATTATGCTTGTAGGTATAATGTTGATTGGAAAATAGTATTTTTTTAATAAGATGAAAATTACAGATATTTCCTATGTATACAAATATCAGTGTCAACAGCTCACCTGACGCCTGAATCGAGAAATAAATGTCACATATGTTTTGAAAAAAGAATCAAACATGAAGGGTGCCGACAATGCAACCTATACTATAAAAACATAAACAAATATGTCTACTGCCTGGTGGGTGAATTAATACACTAGTGCCACCTAGGTGATGAAAACATATGAAAACCAATATGACAATTGAACACAGGTGGGACATATATTCTATAAAACAAATGACGAGCATTGGCTGTGAAGCCTACCAAGATGGAGGCTGCGATACCTACCAAGATGGTGGATGGCTGCACCTACCAAAATAGTGAACGGATGCACCTACCAAGATGGTAAAATGAATATGGGTGAAGGGTAACCTCTGGAAATTTAATTTTTTTAAATCAATTTTATAACAACTTTTATAACAATTGTTTAAATTATTTTTTAATAATTTTAATAATTTTTGCAAAATCTTTGGATTTTTCGAGAATTTTTCGGATATTTTTGAATTGTTGGGGTCACTGGTGTAAGGTCAAGGTCAAAATTCAAGATCAAAGGTCAAAGTTCTAAGGTCAAGGATCAAGATGGTGGTCGCCTACCCAGAAAGGTTATGGCCTACCAAGATGGTCACTGGTTTCGCCTACCTAGATTGTGCAATGGAAATGGGTGAGGGGTAACTGGATTATAATTATTTTTGGGTAATTTTTTCGATTCAAGGTCGTTCGAGGTCACAGGGACAAGGTCAAAGTTCCTGAGTCATGTTCTCCTAGCTCGAAATCACAAATTCTGGTCTCCTGCTCGGGGTAAAAATGGGAATTTTATTGGAAAAAAAAGGGGGAATTTTTGGGAACTTTATTCAATTTTTAAAATAAAAAGGGATATTTTAGGGGAAAATGAGAAATTCCAACATGGCGGCTGGCCGGTTTAGGGTGCGATCCCCTTAATCCCATTAACTCTAACCGGCATTTTCCGACTACTGGCATGTAAGTTAATTTGAAAAATAGTATTATGTAGAGCACTAACTTAAAGTCCTAGTTTAATATTTTAAATAGTTTTCCTGCTTTAAATTATATATATATATATAATTTTATGTTTTGGCTCCTCAAATTCCTCACTGTGGCTGATGTTCGGGGTACCTCAGCAACAGTGAGGAATCAGTCAGTTACATTGAGGAGCAAGCACTTTTTTCATAAATTTTTGGAAATTTAGGAGGGCTGGGAGGGGAAAAAAATACCCATTTTATGTCGAAAAGTGATTTCTGGGTATAACAATTGATTTCTGAAAGGATTTTTAGGGTAAAATAAGTTATTTTGTCAATAAGTTACCTAGAATGGTGAGGTTAAGTTAACGTCAACTAGAACAGATCGCCATGGCAGGATTTCAAGTGTCGATTCGATTCCAGTATCAAGAGTATGAGGGAACCATAGAGGAATGTTTGGTGTCTATAGAAAACCATGAACAACATCCTAAATATATCAACAGGTTAAATTGCTACGAAGTTTTGACCCTCAGACACTCGGAACAGTTCACCATACGATACCTGCGAAAATTACCAGACTTGATGGATGAGAACAGGGATTAAAGCTAATTACAACAAAATTTAATAACATCAGTAGAGGTACGACTGCATTCTGTAGCCGAGAAGCATCACCGTGGACATAAAATTCCTACGACCAACATTTGTCATTCGGAGACGAACCAAATCGTGGGTAGCTATAAATAAGCTCGCACAAGCTGTATCACCAATCTCTTTTTAAAATGCCCACTGTCTACAATCCGCGCGAATGCATATACGGCAAGAATAACTTGCAGAAAGAAAGAGTTACATGCATGAGTGTGCTGAATATTAATGCTTGCAAAATAAAATGCTAAATGAACAACATTAATATTGCCATTGTATAATGACTAGAATTTTTTTTTCTCGATACATGCAGTTTCCTGGGAAAAAATAATAACTTCGCACCATGTAGATCTTTATTTAGTATACTGAGCCTGAAGTCAATAAATGTAGGCAAGTAGCGTAGTATCTGTAAAAAAAAAAGTAGCAGCGCCGCTCGTCTGGGCCTGTGGAAGTCCAGTTTTGCATGTATAATGCAGTAGTATTTGCGAAGAAACAGTAGAGGTTGTCATACAGAAACGAATCCAATAAGATTGAATGTCTATTATGAGGTTTGTTCATAAGCCATTGAACACCTTCTTGACTTAATTTTTATGTGCTTGAATATTATATGAACGTGATTCTATCATATTTATTCAACATCTATGTTTATTAAACATATCACCTACTATTACTTATAATGTAAACTAGAAATAGGATGCACCAGTCACATCGGTTTGAACTTTTCTGTAATATTCTGTCTTTATTAGCTTGATTCACCAACAATTCGTCTTTTTTATCTCTATTACACGTTAGCATATTATACTCTTACGTCCATACTACCGAGAGGAACTCCAGAGATGCCCCCATTAATTCGTGGCTGAGAAGGCCAGAGTGGGAATATAATAAACCCCGTTTTATTATCATGGCCTGATGTGATAAGACTTTAGCTATACCCAGCGTTGAGCTCCACAAAAAAGGCAGAGTTAAAAGTATGCTGACTAAGAGCGGCAAGATTTGTATACAGAATCGTCCACTGGTGAGCAAAGTGAAGGGGGAAGGTTTAAGTGACTTTTAAAATCAGGGTCACTAGAGCCGATGAGGATGAAGCGAGGCGAGTATGGAGAATAACCGGAATGCATGAGCAGGGGAAACGGGATATCATCGAGAAAACCTACCGACCAGCAGCGTTCTCCGGCACTATTCTCACATGCGAAAATCCGGGAGCGGCTCTGCTGGGAATCGAAATTGGTTCGCCTAGGTGTCCCCTGGGTAGCCTCTGGTCTTTAATCGTCACTCGTGGTGACCGAACACCTGGGGCCAATGAAAGCGATGACCACTGCAACAGTGGGTATTTCAGGTCTTGTGTGTTTTATCTATCGACGTATGATGGTGGAAGACCTCATCTGATGTTTTGTTTGTGAGTGATACGTGAATATTTGTATACACTGATTTCACCTAAATGTAACTGGACTGGTACCGTCACGAGGGATTCGTGTTTTTTATGCACGAAGAATAAACCACGACACCCTAAGATTCCTGTATATTACAATACCAATGAACTAATAATGGATATTGTGTTCTATAGCTCGTAAGCTGGTGAGAAAACGTCGCCAAGTACGAAATACTTTCGACACTTTGAAAAGAGGACTGGTGATGTTATTGTTTACTTCACTGGAACAATTTTTGAAACATTAAAATCCTACAGAAATTAACCTATCATTGAATCAGGCCGAGTGGTGTCAACCCTCTGAATATTAAGATGCATATGGAAAATTGTTATATGTAATGTGTAGTTATAGCGTTCCAGGCACAACGAATATCATTTGTGTTGTAGTTGTAAGATAATTCTTAAAAATAGCATTTCGTAAAGTTTAAGTCGCGAACGCAAATTTCCTGCAACACTAAAAAAGAATGGCCCGAAATAATCCAAACTAGGAGGATGTGTAGAACAGTGTACCAATAATAAATGAAAACGATTGCAGAGAGATCGCATACACGTAGGCCCAGCAGCGCCTTCTCTTGTGTGACCGGAAAGGTCTGTGTTACGCCAAGCTTAGTCAGTGAAGATCCATCAAAGGAAGTGAAAGCAAGTGGCAGTATTCCTCGTTGATATCAAAGGTCGCGATATCAGCATGTGAGTGAGATCGAATGGGTCAGTGTGATAGGTCTCCAGGAAACAGGTATTCCGGGATATACTCACTACATCATGTGCCTGCCACGATAACGCTAAATAAATAAAACCTGCAATTTGAAATGGTCCAATGATGACAGCTTCTTACCTTCCTACATTCCCCCTTTTATGAACAACTCTCGGCCAGTCAGGCATGATTAATTAATTGTGATTAGCAGGTTTCCTCCAGCAGCGTACTGACTTACTGCTGCATGCCAAAATTACTTCCAATTGGCTTCTAGGCTATAATTGTGTTGTCCTTGTAGTCTAGATACCAGCACACGACAGACATATCTAGCCAAATGGCAACCCGCTCATCCCGTGGATGAGGGCAGCACATGGATTTTTCTATAGTAAACAGAAAGCTTATGAGCATCTTAGCTCGACACGCTCTAGTTCCGCACACTTATCACCGCCAACACCCTTTCCTTCATTTATTTATCCGGGAGATTTTGCTAAGCCAGCTGAAATATTGAAGAACATCATGTACTGCTATAGAGGGGCAGTACATAAAACATAATGGGTGTGGCTATGGCACTTAAGCTGTCCTTGCTACTAAAATATCCATAAAAGCTCTGAGACACCTTCATATAAAAAAATATTACGGTTAAATTTTCTGAGAGTAAGTAATGTAAAACAATCAGGGTCTTTCAAAGGCAGTCCCGACAAGGAACAGCTAGTTGAAAGGGATTTACATGCAGAGTGTAATAAATATCAACATTTCCCCAAGACCTTAAACATATGGACTACGACTAAAAGCTTCTGGTTGCAAGAGTATTATTTATACGTAATGCTTATTTAACATACTTAAAAAATAATCCGAAATTTCTATCAACATTTCCGACATTATTAATGGTAATTTATTAAATAGGCTATTTTGTGTTCCGCATTTAACACTCCGCGATCAAACACTTATTGATAACAAGGGCTAATATTAGTACTGATCTAAAGGTCATCGTAAAAAAATCAGTTATTGGACATACGTAAGTGCTGCGAAAGTGAATCTTCACCATCGTGGCTAGTTCATATAACGAACACACGAACTTCACTGCTCAGCCCTCTACCATCTGGAAGTCGGCATCCCATCCCAGTATCCTCCCGTTTCCCCTACTCCGTTCCCCTAGCTTGTTACGTTAAGTTTTTTTTAAAGTGAATTAAATTTTATATGTTTCTGCACGCGCGTTCCTCGTCCTATTCTATTACTCTCCCAGAATTACTTCAGCAGCACTACATGAGGCAGGCAGATCGCTTGTCATGGGCTACCTAATATTTAATTGGTTTTGAGCACACCACTTTAGTGAATACCACCGATGAAGGCGAAGGCACAGTTATCACCTAACTTGCTGGTTGTGATGGCAACGGAAAACGAAGAGTCGTGGCGACCTGAGTTAATAATTGTTTTGGGCGATAGATTTTTCTCAGAAGGTGTTTTCACTTTGGAGTTGTTAATTCAGTACGTGCCAGGGATAGCGGACATGCAGCATTAGAGGTTTGCTAAAATTCCTTTCGGTAAGCACGTTCTATATTTATGGTTTTGATCAATGTGGTCGAAGTCTTGTGTGTGCGCGAATATGCTAGTGAGCTGTGGTCCCATTTGGCTGCCCCATGTATAGAGAGGTCGGTTTGTACACGACTCAGGCGTTTGATTTTAATAGTGTTTGTCCAGGGATCTTACAGCTGGTGCCTTTGAAGTATTCCATAAGAATCGCACTCCAGTTGGCATGGCTTAAATTGTTTTAAGATTTCAAGTTTTAATGGCAAAGAGGAAGACTCTGGTGGGCCCTACTAGGCTGCGCTTCTTCAAAACGTAACAATTTTTTCCTGTTTTCTCAACAAATACGTGTACTGATTAGTTGTGTCTTTTAAATGAAAATTACTGATTTAGTAAAGGAACCATTAAATAGTTCGTTTTTGGGTGCTCTACGTAAAGTTATTAAAGTAACAAGTGTAGCGCCCTGCTTGCCCAATTTTTAAAAGCATAAACACATATTTAATGGGTTGTGAATATTTAAATATTACTGCAATAAAGTTGTAATCATATTAATAACTTTTAAAATATAAAGATATTAATATTATTTTTTTCACGTAATCAAATATTGTACGTTCGCACACCTAACCTACATGAGGTAGAGCGTTTTATGTAATATTAGTCAAATTATTTAATATATTGTAAATGGTGCCTATGCAATATATTTGTTATTATGCCATGCTCATTTTCTTTTACACAAGGTGTTTCAGTGGTTCTTTTATAAGGCTAAATTAATGTTGTCCGGGGTTACGTCTAAGGATCGTATTTTTAATCGTATGCTCATTCGGCTGCTTGTTGATGGTCACAATTATTGCCGAAAGAATATTGGTTACCCGACCTTTGTGATTTTTTTTTTCTTCATAATAGGAGCTCTATGAATGGTGTATCTTAATGAATTGTAATTTAGAGATGTACATTTTGCTGATTTCATATGTATAATATATTTTTTGGAGAGTGAGTATTTTGAATGGGATCAATTATATTGGCACACCTTATTTTCTTACAATTCCAACTAAAGGTTTTACCAAGCATTGGCTTTTAATGGCATCGGATATCTTTTATCAAATAAAACATATTTTTCTGAAACTTTAAATGAGTAAAAATTTGTGGGTACATCACATTAATGAGAATGTCACATACTGATTATTAAAACCAACATGTGCATCATACATACAAACAATTTAAGTCATGTTTTACGTTTTTGTGTGGTTGTTAAGTCATTATCTCTTTTTATTAATATTGTAAGATATATATTGTGCCAGATATACACAGAGTCGTCTACCTAACTTGGACACCCCTAAAATGTCCGCAATGGCTGCAGATGACGAAATGATGTTTACACTAAATGATAGTATGTACAGGGGCGAGTAATACGTTGCACAGTAACTATTCGTAACCAGTGTAAGGACAGAGAAATTGAACAACATGTGATACGTTAACTGGAAACTTACATTTATTTCAATGGCTTCTGAAAATATGTGCAAAGAGGAGTTCAGCGATATAGCATTTGCAATGGAAAGTATTACAGAAACGCCAAGAAATAATGTGCAAATTTGATTAGGTTAAGTCGGCTGGTAGCATGGGGCAGTGGACCTGTACTCACAGTTGTGAGTACACAACATTCGCCGTGATTAATCTTGACCGGACGGATTCATATTGCAGCACGGCACCAGTTCCCATAATCTGTTGTGTTAAGTGGCGTGTCAGCGTGTAGCTTTGCAAACACAATTAATTTCACGAATGAGGAAAAACTGGACGCTCTACTTATTTACAGTGAGTGTGGCAGGAATGCCAAGCAAACCTTTAATAGGCATGGCGAAATGTATCCTCATCGCTAACTGTTGTCGACAGTGTCAATTCTGCGATCGAGTTTTCACCTAAGTTCAAAATGCTCATCAGCATGAGAGAACAGCTTGTACAAAGAGTACTTTTCGCACGATGAAACATTAGCCCATGCAGTTTGTGCAAGGCGATATATTGAAAGAAAATACCAAAATCTGCATTGACCAATGGTGTAGAATGGTGGGAGCCTGCTGTAGTTCTAGGCACGTTCAGTGCATAGTTCAAATGCATTTTACCCAAGAAGTGATTAAATATACAGAGAGACCTGGATATATATTTTTTTAATCGAGATTATTAAATTAAATTTTCACCTTCCAGTTTTGGAGGTAGGACACCATAATTTTATTTTTAAATATGAAGAATTTATTTTAACTGGCAATTCACACACATGCATACACTCACACACACACTGCACTTAGCACCACACTTAGCACCGAAATCACATTCAGCAACACAATCAGTACCGCAATCAGCACCGCAATTACAAACAGCACTGCAATCAGGGGTCATTAGGATTCATTTTGGAGTCATTATGAGTCTTTTGGAGCCAGAGAAATTATGCAGTCATTTAGGAGTTATTAGGAGTAATTTACGAGTCAGTCTGTAGAAGTCAGGCTGAAGGAGTCACTTGGAAACTAAGTGATTGGCTGGTCGGTGTCAACACAATGTATTACTGGTGTAATACGATTGCTTCAGAGTCAATATGACATCATAGGGCTGCCATACTCGTATATAATAAGCAATAAGGAGGTAAACTGAGGGGCTTAGTTTGACAGCAGCTCCTGTGAAAGTTTGATTGTCTCAGCTGGCTTCTGCATCTTCGCGTAGATTTTTCTCGAGTTTTCAAGATCATTCAAGGTCATGAGGTTAAGGTTAAGGTAGTCTACATCTAATATGGTGGTAGTAGTCTGTAACATCATATGCTTGTTGACGTTTATGTGTTTTTCTCGAGTTTTTATCAAGGTCACGGGTTCATGGTCGAGGTTACCCTAATCTAAAATGGTGGATGGGTGAAGTATACCAAATGGTGGTCACCTACCAATATGGTGGTTGCCTACCAAGATGGCAGTCGCCTATCAATATGGCTGTCGCCTATCAATATGGCTAGCGCCTACTAAGATGGTGGTAGCATACTTAGATGGTCACCTACCAAGATGGTCGTTGGTTGCAAGTACCAAGTTAGTGGAATGGGGTGGGTGAGGTGTGATCTCCAGAAAGTTAAGTTTTTTTTATTACTTTTAAATAATTTTTAAATTTTTTTGGATTCTTTTGGGTTAATGTCAAGGTCAAAAGTAAATGGTCCCGACCAGTCCGCTTTCCCTGACTGAAGGTTACCTGGGACACTGATCCTCTTCGCCTGCCCCAGGAAAAATTGAAATTTCTACGGGTCCTTTTTAAATAATTTTTATAAAATACATTTTTTGGAATTTTTACAGATTTTTTTTAAAATTGAGGTATTTTTTGGGATTTTCTGAGGATTTTTGGTGTCGAAGGTCAAGGTCAAATGTCATGGATCAGGGGTCAAAGGTCAATTACTTCCAAGATGGTGGTTGGGTGACATCACAACATGGCGTCTCCTATGGCTCCGACTCCGGTGTCGACGTCGATGTGCGTCAATGCCCATTTTTCCTACTAACGATAGTTCTCCCACAACATACCGGTATTTACAGTACACCCGACATCATAAAAAAGGTGTGTTAGTAAATGTTGTTACGATGCCTTATACGATATACATTCCCACTTGTTATTTCAAAGATCGCCCTCCATACCCCTAATCCGGTATATTCAGGAAGATGTGGTTACTACCAATCGATGCTTCATATAGGTTATAGTTTCCACAAGTTTTTGCTAACTCCCAGTGTTGTGTTGTTTCCGAGAACAAGGGGTGATATGGGTGCTGTGGATCATCTATATATGCACAAAACTACCGAAGGGTTTAAAAAAATTTATCAAAATTTAAAACCCATCTCCCAGACGGGCCGAAATTCTAATTTTAAAAAATCCTATTTTTATAAATATATATGGTTTATATAATTTAATTATGAGATCAAAATTACCAGATATTACGGAATTTAAAAATTAGGTTACACTTTAAGTTATATCATCAATTAGAAAAGTGCCGAATATTAACTTAAAAATCAAATTGAATATTTAGAAATAGGAGATTAATGCTATTTTTTTTTTAAATTAACTCGATAAAAATAATTAACAGTACATATTTTCTCCAGTTTGGACCACTTTTGATGTAGTTGAAACATTTATATCATAATTTAAATTTTACATATTTAAAATTAATAATTTAAAATTAATTTTCTATAACCATTTAAATGAAAAAATGCCAAAGGTGAATATATATATATATATATATATATAAAGCGTTTACAACATAAATTTACACATAAATTTGAATGGGTACTTCAAAAATTAAAGTTACAGCTTTAATTAAAAAATTAAACTTAAAAGTGATAGGGTAACATTACAAAATAAACAATAAATGAAATTTACAAATAAAATATAATGCATTTATATTTAGCGATGCATATTAACCTGGCACAGATTTTTTTTTAATTTTTAAAAATATATTACTTTTTAAATATGTTAGTTAAAATTATTTAATGAGTGATGAGTATTTAACGGCTTTTAACAGCGAGGTCTCGAGAGCGGAAACATTATATAAGATATAAATAAATACATATAAGTTTTAACTATATGGAAAGCGGTTCATGCTACACAATATTTCTACTACTCCTTATCATTTTGCATTTTTCTTGCCCTGTAAAACTTCTATCAATTTCGATGTGATGTTTACCAGTGTTACTATTAGCTGCATCAAAAGAAGAATGTTCAACATGTTTTGAACGGCAAGCAACACTGAGGGGATGCATTAAAAGTAATACTTCCGCCCTAAAACTCCCCCACTCCTTACCTTCCAACCCCCGCGCATAGAGTCACTATGACTCGTGACGCAAACGCACCTTGTTGGAAGGGGCGAAGCTTGAGAGAGGGGTGAGGAACAGCCTTCACTCCCAAGCCTAGAGGCCGCCCCTCTTGCCCCCCCCCCCCTCTCCCCAACGTTTTCCCGACCATGGATGGAGTGTCTTACAAAATATTGTAGCAAAAAATAAAGGGCACACATCTGCGAATATTAAGCTTCAAATAGCATGGCAAAATTGGTTGAAATAGGTTTAACAGTTCGGTAGATGCACCATATTTTCCCAAAATTAAAATATTTATAAGGCCAACGTTTATACAATAACTAACTATTAAAATTATATGATTTTTGATTAACCTACTGTACTATTTATGGAATAAAATATTTCGTGTCAATCGGCTGAGTAATTCCTGAGATATGTACAAGCCTTAATTTTTCAAGTGGTACCAACTTGCAAAATGGTGGACAAATGACGGTGTTAACCAGTATGTTTAATGCTCGCAGTAGATACTGCCAATAAACTATGTTTAGGTGAAACATTTATAATGGCTTTGTATACAAACCATCTCAACCAAAAATACTATTAATACCGATATTAAGAAATAAACGTATTTCTACTAAAATAATGTCCTTCATATGAAATACCATAGCACTACTTTTACGTCAAATTTGGGGGAAATTGGGTTAGCATTTTCGAGGTGTGATTTAAAAGCTGTATTTTTTTTAAATATAGGGGGTCGATTCTATGTTTCGAAATCAGGTCATATATTTCTGTACTTAGTGCTTACAATGTGATCTACCAACATGAAATTTTGGTCGAAATCTGACTAATGATTCCTAATACAGGCCAATGTTACAGAAATCCAAGAATTTTTAACCACGCAATTTGAAAATAGTCACCCGGAATGGTTGAAAACTATAAAAGTCCTGCATCCATACAAAGAGCCGTAGCTAAGTGTACGGAGTTTGAAGAAATTCGGTCGCTACGTAAAAGTTAATGCATTGCATACACACACATAAATCAGAAACAGGGGTACGCACGAAAGTGATACTTCGGAAAATCGGCCAATGAACTCCACTTCTTTGCCACTGGAAATGCTTATCAACGTCATTATTAGGCCGAACTGTACGCCCCATTTCCTTGTTCCAGTACGCGTATATAACATTATTTCTGATCATAAGTGTGCCATCCTTGAGAGGTGAAAATTGAAAAGGTTTTGAGCGCACGCGTACTTGACCCCCATCACAGAGCATATGAGCGTGGTGTTGGCAGCGCTGGCGTGTGGAAAAGTGGCAGCAGTTGCAACCCCACTACTCCGCACGGTTGGAGAAAGTATCGCACCTCAGAAAGGAGGAGAGGCGTGCAACAACGTGAAACACGACAGGACGGTGCAGGCACAGCAGAGCAGAAAGCTAAGGTGTCAAGTTTTGCGGTGCGCGGTGTTATTTCTCCGGCTACGCGCACAAGAAAAGGAGCAAGGAGCGACCAACTGTCCCGACAGAAAATACGCACACTGCCCGCACGCTGTTCAGGTAAGATTTCAATCTCTTATTGTCGACAGGCCCACAGCCATCGAAAAGTTCATCCAGTGTTTCTGGTGTTACGTTAAGGAAAGTAGCATTTGCATTCACTAACATACCTGATTCTCACATATGCCAGCCCCACCCAGAGAGAAGAACCTACGCTTGCTTAAATTGCAGCTAATTGTCTGCATCCTCGGCGGAGCTGATACCATTCGTTTACTATTAACAAACAGTACGTGTCTGAGGACCACCACGCATTAGAGCAAATTTCGGGTTAGTACGTCACGAAATACAGAATGTTTGTTTAAAAGTTTGCGTACGTGAAACCACAGTGGTGCGCATTTTATTCTATGTGAATAAAAAATTATAAAAAAATTTCAACTTCCCAAGATTCACTTCTCTTTTCGCGCTACCTAGTGTTTTTCAAAGCTATCGAAATGTAAGTACAACATGTAATGCAAAACTAATATTCTGCTTTTCGCATTTCATTCTAATTACACTCGGGAAATATATTTGAATTTGAATTTATAATACATTTAAATTACATCATTCTTGCCATTCCACTCGAAATTGCGTAACGATGTACAAAATTAGTGTGGTCAATGCGAAGAGAGGAGTGTGTTCACCTTTAAGACGAAGCTCTTGGAGGAAATCGAGGTTACTTGCTGAGAGAATCAAGATTTAAAAGGGAGTATGGCCAATTCTGGTAGATACCACGAGTGTTTATTTGTGTGGTAACAAAACTGACTCCGTGGTTGAGTCGAGTGTTCGATGCAGGCAGACTACAAGGGGTTGGCGTCCTCCACGCAGTTATCCACCTTTATTACAGGCAATTTCGTAATTTATATGCAACTTTCCAGCCCGCCATCCATAAGTTCACGTTTTTTCTTTGTCTCTGTGTAAATAATTTTGGTTTCTATTAGTTTTAGAAATTAATTTTGCCTGCTGCTGCAAATAATTGACTGCTACTAAATTATTATTTGTCAGGCGTTCCAGAAGACGTAAAATTTTAATTAAAAAACGCATTGAAAAAAGCATATTTGAAACCATGACGAGAGAAGTGGTGACAATCAGAATGAAGTATGCATCCATTAACTACGTTGTCCGAATGCAAAACGCAATGTTCGTTGCTCTACGAACTAGAAACAATTACTTCATCGGCCTAAAATATTGAGAAAGAGTATTAAATTTTCTGTTGTTTAGCGTGGGAATTAAAACTATTCGCCAACAAAATCTCGACATTATTAAAATAAGTTGCTGTTATTTGAATTAATAACAGAGATAACGTGATAAATTCGGCACACATAACGGCAAAAACCAATGCTTTAAATAACACGCAAGTGTAAATTATTTTGAGTTTTTTCATATCTATACTGAGATTGATTTACAAAAAAAAATTTTTAATCAAAGATGTATTAAACTCGCGATTTAAATAAAACTGCATTGCGTACATTATATTACATATGCAGTTAAGTGGAATAAATATAAACTATTTAGTTTTGTATTTGTAATTTGGCTAACTAAATGTAGTGTAACTTGACTAGTTAGCTGCCATATAGCACAGTCATTTATCAAAGGAAAACTGAATAAGCTGTTATTAACCATTTCGAATTCCGTTCGCCAAGTTTACATGTCGGACACTGGTTATCGTGATGTTTAAATTAATTACGCGGAAATGTTTGTCTGCTTTGAATACGACCTCTACAATTCAAAGGATTTTAAATAATCCCAAAATAATGTTTTGTTTTTTCTCTTTGCTCTCGTTCCAAAGAGTATTAAAAAAATTCAAATACAAACTCTAAAATTAAGAATTTTTTTTTAGAAAAATAATACTGTGTATGTGTGTGTGTATATATATATATATATCTACAAAATCTATATATATGTACAAAAAAAGTCCGTGCCATCATATGGTAATCTTTTAAGGATGACCCACTGTAACCATTTTTGTCTTTTAAAGTTCACTTACGAATATTTTTTGAACAACACAGTATTAATCCTATGTTAGTTACCATAAGAATTTAGTGTAACCTATATACTTGCTGTAAACCTAAACAATGCCATATTTGTAAATCGCACCCGAGCGAGGCCGGGGTGGGTCCCTAGTTTTGTGTGTGTGTGTGTGTGTGTATATATATATATACAAACATATAATATATATATATATATATATATATATATATATATATATATATATATATATATATATATATATATATACACACACACAAAACTAGGGACCCACCCCGGCCTCGCTCGGGTGCGATTTACAAATATGGCATTGTTTAGGTTTACAGCAAGTATATAGGTTACACTAAATTCTTATGGTAACTAACATAGGATTAATACTGTGTTGTTCAAAAAATATTCGTAAGTGAACTTTAAAAAACAAAAATGGTTACAGTGGGTCATCCTTAAAAGATTACCATATGATGGCACGGACTTTTTTTGTAGATCTTTTCGAGGTCTACAATTCTGTAGTACATTAATTTAGTGTATCGCTTATGGTTAAGTCAGCAGCCATCTAAGTGCCCCAAAAACTCCCTTTTCCCACTTGATTAGAAAACGTTGATATTTCTCTACTATCTTTTCAATAAATATTAATGTACACCTAAATTTTCCTCAAAAATTTTTCTAAATGATGGTGAAAACCGCATCAAAATCCATCAAGTAGTTTAGAAGCCTTAGCCGAATACACAGGCACACGCGGCCGGACGAATTTGTTTTATACTATGTATGGCTTAGTCGTGGGCACCCACATCCTGTTCAACCCCATATGAGAAATCAAAATATTTCCAAAGAAACTATCGCAAGAACTTATTTATACGTACAAGAATTTGTTAAATGCTTTATGGGGCGACGGTGGCGCAGTGGCCAGACTACTCGCCTCTCACAAAAGCGAACAAAGTTCGATTCCCAGCGGGGTTGCTCCCGGATAATTCGCACGTGGGAATCGTGCAGTACGATGCAGCTGGTGGGCAGGTATTCTTAGGGATGTCCCGTTTCCCCCGTCCTTCCATTCCGGTGCTGCTTCATACTCACCTCGTTTCACCCTCATCGTCTCTCAAGACCTCAAGGTTTCGACACGCCAAAATCTCTCCATTTCAAATACATGATTTGAAGTTAACTGAAAAATGTGGCAACATTCATTTTTATTGCGTATTTATCGGTTTAATTCTTCGTCACTGCAGGTATTCCACGCTCACGAATGCTGATCGCAACGACCTCATATAAGGTGTCCCTTTCCGCTTGCATGACCTTCGTAGTCACCTCATCCGTTATTGCCAAAAATGGAATAGAAGTTGCTACTTTTCATTTCCGCCAGATAGGCTATTACTTAATGCACACTCATGCCCGCAGAAGTCGACACACAGCTACCATACACGTACGATGTGAAGTAACATAACCCTGGTCTAATTAACCAGCATCTACACTTATTTTAGTCGTAGACTACGGCAAATTCAAAATTGTATATTTCATCAAGTTAAAAAAAATAATCTTGATAATGAGTGGCGAAATCGTATCAAAGTAAAACAGGCCCAGGCGAAAGCAGTCCGTAATAGAAATAAACTTAAAACCTGTAATTAATTATGTCTCCAATCAAAACTTCATATCAATAAATTTTTCTAATTTTAAAAACCTTTCATATTTTCGCGAATCACTCTTCGGATGGTTTCGTGCCAATCAAAGCAAAGTTTGTGCTGTCCAGGGTTCGTTCCTTCAGTACATAATTTTCACATTATTTTAAACAAAGCACAACTTGCCGACATTACAATTAGTACAATTTTCACACAGTAAAACTACGTTTGAATATATTTCGCATTATTAATAGTATAATTATAATTTTGAAGTTATTCTTATGTAATAATACGAATAAATAAAGCACTTGCTAAAATTGAAAAAAAATGGGGACGAAATTCAGGTAAACATAAATAATTGTAATAATTTAAATATATGAAGTAGTTTAAAATATGTAAAAAATTATCAACCCTCCACGATTTTTCACAAGCAAAGTGAAAGGGAAATTGTGGGGTGAAATTCTTTAAGTAGCCAATAATAAATAAATTCTTAACTTTTTGTAACTACATGTAACAATTGTCAAACATTACACAAACATCAGATATGCGAAAATCGCCAAACACACCACGAAAAAAAACTTACTTACATACTTCCCATGTTAACACACACTTCTAACACTAATACAAGTCCCAGGGGCGTACACGAGATCGTGAGGGATAGAGGTCTAACAAAAATAAAACAGTTAATTTAATTTCTTGATCTACTAATGTTATAAAATACACACAGCTTTTATTTATTTCATTAAACTACCTATCCCTACTATTTCACTTATTATCCCATCATCGAGCGCACAATTTAATGCCAGTCTCAATTCTTAACTGAAGTCCTCACTACTGTCTTTATACTAGCTACAGTTACTTAATCCTCAATTGTTATTTACACATATACACTCAAAATGTCAACAGCCATACATTAAATGTATTCCAAATGTCTGCAGCTCATGTATTCTGTATACATTATACCCTATCCATAAGAGAAGAAACAAGCATCACATGGCCTATACCATTTACCGACCTAGATCGTCGGCACAAGACGATGTAAGTTAAAAATAACAGTTACTTCACAATATCACACAAAACCATATATACAGCTAGCTATGTTTTTTTAACAATGTAGTCTGCTATCACTTAAGCAGTGCTAAATTACAGACCTACAATAAACCAATAGCATTTATACATTTCTACAGGAAACTACATATATGATATACACGTATTACATTTATCAATTAAATAATTATATTAGTTATATTAAGAAAAATGTCAGTAAAGTACTCGACATCATTCAGAGTGGACATATTCCATCAATTTCTGACGAAGTCCTCCTACGTGCACGCCATTGCCTGTGTGGATCACAGACAACGCAGCAGTGACCCGAGAGCAACGTCATTACTACTTTTAGTCAATCAAACTGACCATCAAGCATAGGCGTGCCCACGGGATGTGCCAGGTGTGCCCAGGAACACCGTAATGAACGTCATATTTATTAATTTAAAACTGTGGTCATTCATATTTATTTATTGTTCTAGAATTCCAGCATGCACTAAGAGCACACTGGTCTGTATGAGACATTATGAGGAATAGAAGTCAATACAAATTTGTGATATTGAATTAATTAATTGATTCATTTCACTTTTCAAATTTAAATACATCAGTGGTTTACAATCGATATTTCCATAAATATTTAGGGAAATAATTCAAAATGTGGTCTTATTATAATATCCTATTTTGGCACACCTTTTGAGTAATGATCACTATATTTAACATGACAGGGGGAGGGGGAACCCCCGAACTCCCACTTTTATGTGATCATGGCGACAGCTGCTATAAAGGTATCTCCCCCCTCCTCTCTCTCACTCTCTCTCTCTCTATCGATTTAAAAAATATTGTTACGAAACACTCACTGGGCACTGCTGTCCATAACTGTCTTTTAAAGAGGCGATATTTATATCGTGCTTATCCTTTTCATTATACTATACTTCCGCAAGCCGACATATGACATAATTTGGCACCGTGACATTTCTCAACAGGTAACACAATATCTAACTTTCTCAAAATTGTCATGTCATCACTATATGAGAGTCGTTAATCAAGTAGATAGGTACTGACCTACCAGTTGCATAACTCACCTGCACTGCTGAGAGTTACATCATTATCTGTGCAGAAGTCGATGGACTTCTTCATGATTCTGCCTCCTTGGTATGATAACATAACCCTAAAAATGTCCCTCCTGGCCGTGGCACTCCGCTCACGTCCCAGTCTTACTGCTATCATCTGTTAGTAGTTGTAATGACTGTCTAATTGGGTAGTTAATAAAATATTACGGCCGACCGCAGTTAGCGACCAACGCGATTCTCGGTGAAGTACCGCGCCAACGTACACAGTGCCGTAACAACAAATAAAATATTTGATCGCACACAGGCCAGAATCGCAGCACTCCCCTCGCTTCTTGAAAAGGCCTGGTTTCCGGTTCTCTCTCTCTCTCTCTCTCTCTCTCTCTCTCTCTCTCTCTCTCTCTCTCTCTCTCTCTCTCTCTCTCGCGTAAGTCCTCTATCTATCTAGCCGACAAAAAATTCAATTTTGATTAGCCGATACACATCTATGAGTAATCCTATTTCTTTTACATCATATAATGTTCCCGGTTACATGAAAATACTGATTACACACACACACACACACACACACACATATATATATATATATATATATATATATATATATATATATATATATATATATCCATATTTATCATTTGTAAGCCAAAATCCTCCCTCCACGGCAGATAGCCGGGATCAATAGGAGGAGTGGAGGCGCGAGAGCCCCCCCCCCCCCTTCCCCCTTCGCAATGATTACCACATGTCTGCCGCTGGTAATGGCTCGTCGCTTCCTTCATAGTTGTTTGTCATACGACAGAATCTTATACTAAATACAGTTCATATATTCCGAAAAACAGTGTGAAATAATGGCAGGCGATGTGGAATGCCGGTAGAATTATATGAAATAACAAGTACTTATATTAAAATTATGAATTAAGGTGCCTGGCATACGTTAAATGCACATAATACCGAGTAGGGACATCCCAAAACCCTCGAAAGTTTTTGTGTCGGCAGAGATAACTGTAGACATAAAAACTTTACGCTGCCATTTCGGCAGAGGTAACTTTCCTACACAAATTCATATCAATACAAATTTCTGACATTATACTCTATTTAAAGGCAGACTTCTCTTTCATGTATTCATATTTGCTTAATTTTCCGATGTTGTAACAATAATATTCTATTTCACCGCTCATTTTGATATTTAACCCAAAACCTACGTCACATTAATTTATTACAGGTATCCTTGAATACTACTACTAAATTACCTGGAACATACTATTTATACATTTACATGGTAGTTTCTTACACTTATCATCTTAGCTTAACAAATAGGCATACCATTAACAAACATGTATCTCTTTTACCTTTTTTAAATGTCCTTTACGTTACAAAAAATTGTGACTATACACAGTCGAATCACATTATTATTACTACCTGCTAGAAGATCCATCTCCAGCGCGTAGCCCATGACATATTACCCGTGATGTGGGCTAGCGAAACGGGTATAAAACGCTACCGACAGGCTGGCTGTACACGGTGTACTTCCTGCTGTAATGATTGAGATTGATAAAACCTGGAAAACTCCGGACGGGGGCGGGACCTGACTCAAGGAGTCTGGTGCCTGCGGAAACCGCAAACTGGATAATATAAACAGGAGAATAATCAAACCGTGGATGGCCTCGTGGCTATGAAGGGTCAATGATGGACCGTGCTTATATATATATATATAGACACACACACACATCGGTAAGGGAAGAGATTTAACTAAATTGCAAAAAGGGATTATCATCGGCTTTAGGGCCAAGAGGGGGGAGCTTTTCGGAAAAAGCGACGTTTGTGAACTGTTCACGTGCCTCTGTAGTAAAGGTGTATCGTGAGTGGGCGATGGCACCATTGGGAATAACCACCCTGGGAACTGGGGAGCTCCACGCACCATTGATGTCCGAGGTGCGTGAAGGCCAACCAAAAGGCTACAGTGACACAATTCACCATTCAAATGAACCAAGGGGTATCCAGAAACGTATTTACCTTACATGATAATGGTTTTTTTCCCCCGGGAAGATGAGATCTTCCAGCACGATAATGCACCTTGCCACACAGCTATTAAGTGTCCGCATGTGGCTGGAAGAGCACTGTCAAGACTTCAAAGTTCTTCCCTGGTCCCCGAACAGCCCCGATTTCAATCCAATTGAAAATCTGTGGAACCACCTCGATCGTTATGTTCGCCGTCTGTCTCCTCCGCCACGCTCCCTTCAACAGTTGTGGGACCTACTGTAGACAACATGGCTCCAAATATCCTTGGCGACCTATCAGCACCTAACGTCACTACCAGCTCGTCTAGCCGATGTCCGTGCTGCGAAGGGCGGTTACTCTGGATACTAGCAGGTGGTCATAATAATGTGATTCCACTGTGTATATTTTAGTTATCTTGTCTTTATTGTGTGATGATCACATTGTCTTGCATTGCAAAGTATACACATGTTATCTTGCACCCTCGCGGTAACTCTATAGCATTTTATTTATCTACTTTTGATGCACTTTTAAGGTCCCCTCACTTCTTACCATTGTCCCCATATGGTCCCCTAACAAAAGCTAAAAACCCCACTTGGTCTTTTTTTCCGACTAGTATTCTAAAGTTACTCGCGAAAACAGGATGAACACTCCTACTTAAGCAACAAAGGAGGACCATTCAACCAACCACATTTGAACAGATTTTCAATCTCTGTTTCATGAAACACGATTCCGATTTTTGTCGAGCTATCTCAAGTACTTCCTGATATTTTTACATTCATGAATTTCAAAATTAGTTTTCCAACGCTGCATACCTCCCTTAATATTTACCACACAATAGTGTTTGTCAATGTATACACCACTTTATTTTTCATAAGAAATCACCTCCCAAAATTTGGTACATGAATTCTGGTCAATGTTGTATATGTCCATTAGATATCCATACATAATGTCAGTGTCGCTATTCGTTAATTAATATGTTTACTAAAGAATATATTTGATAAAAGAATATATTTCATGAATATATAAACCCAGATGACAACACACAAAATATATTCAATATAAATGCAAAGGATTCATGTTGATTTTTAACCATGTCAAGTTTTTCACCTAAATAAATCTATATTTCATGAATGAGAAAGTAATTCTGATTAAGGTTTTGAAGTTCTTTATATTATACGCACATCAAATATATATAGTTGTATACGTTCCTATCTTTAAATTATAGTTACATTTATAAGACAAATGTACAAGCAGGGAAAAATTGTAGTTCACGAATATATATGTGTTTAGCTGTTTATGTCCCTATATTTAAATTATAGTTACATTTATAATACAAATGTACAAGCAGAGAAAAATTATACTTCACGAATATCTCGCTGTTTTACAAAATATTTCATTACGTTGTTTGTTGGCAGGACAAATTCGGACAATTTTAGAGTCCACAGCAATCAGTCTGCCACCATAGCACAAATTACCGACTGGACAATAAATTTAAAAAATCCTAGAAGATAAAAGAAATCTGCTTAGGAAAAATATGTCTAAAAAGAAGGGCACCAGAATCAGACAGTATTCCTTCAAGGTATAAGCTTAACAAAAGAAGAGCGATATTAAGCGAAGCTACATATCAAGGGAGAGCTATCAAAACTAGGCAGTTCCAAGAATTCGGCACTGACGAGAACCTTCTAGTTGGAGACGAGACCAACCATATAATCAGAGAAAAGAGAGCATTATATCGCATTGAACGAGAGAATACAAGGCACTAGTTCATATGTCGGTTGTCCCAGAAGGAGGCAGAAATTATTTTCAACCACAATGCCACCTCCCCCATTTGCCAGTTCTTAAGGAAAATAGTACATCAAAAAAGCTGCTAGTAATTTTTGTTTCTTCGGTTCAGAGAGCTGGTGGGAAATTACAGGAAGAATTCTTTCCAAAAAGGCAATGTGCCTACGAAGATAGTCACATAATAGTTGTCAGATTTATATGGCGTCTATATATTCTGAGAGCAGATGCTATGAAAATGTAACGGCAAATAATAGTGGTTGATAAGCTGTGAGATTTTCATCGGAATCTGTGATGCAATATTCGTGACAAACCATTGCAGGGTATTAGATTAAATGCAGCTACATATGGGCCAACATGGGCACCCTTTCTTGCGACCAGTACCATAAATCAATTATATGAAGACCGATCCTGCTACCCATTAGCTTCAGACATAACCAAAGGTGTGGCTAAAAGTGGTCAGTGTTCTGACAATGTATGGCCACATCCCATGCACTTAATAGCCAGCACCTTAACTTAGTAAGCAATGTGGCCAAGATTAGTACATATGTATATAAATTGTTCTTTCAATGACAATTAAAAAGACACAGGGGAGAACATTAGTTTGTTTTAACACTTTCTTTGCATACCCACCCCATCCCATGATTATGCTATCGACATTATGAGTAATTACTTCTACAAAGGTGACTTTATGATAGTAAAGTGAGTGAAGAGATTTGGACGGCTCTTAACATCGAGGTCTTGAGAGCCGATGAGGATGACTGATATGAGTATGGAGCAATGCTGTAATGAAAGGGCGGGGGAAACTGGCGAACCCCGAGAAAACCCGCCGACCAACAGCATCGTATGGCATGATTCCCACATGTAAAAATCAGGAGTGACGCGGCCGGAGATTGAACCCGGCATGACAGTAGAGATACAGTCAAGGAATGGAATGTTTGTGCAATTTTATAGCATTTTTGTCGAAATGTATGGGTCCCACTTGACTGTAGCTCACTTTTTGTGTGCTGTCTCTGTGATAGACAAATGTCAGCTTGTTTTAATTCAGCGACGTGCAGACTGTTAACAAGGACTTGACTACAGGTATGATCGGATCACACCACAGCGCACAGAACAAAGTTCCAACATGCTATCATCGCTTCTCTCGTACAAAGTGATGTACAATGAACGATTGCTGAAACTGTGGGTGTGTTACAAAGTGATGTCTAGGATCTGGAGGTGATACATAGAGAGTGGTAATATTAATGATCGACCACGATCTGGTCACCCGAGGGTCACAACACCTGCTTAGGACCACTATGTGAGAATTAATGCATCCCGGAACAATACCTGAACAAGGGAGATACGAGATCGTCATTGAGTAGCCTCGGGCGTACAACTGTCTGACCAGAACATTCACAATTGTCTTCAAAAGGGATGACTACATGCTACGAGACCCATTATACGCCCTTATCGCAACAGACAACATCGGCAGAACTGCTTGCAATGGGCACAGAATCATCGAAACTAGACAGTTGAAGGATGGTCCCATGTTCTGTTCAATGATGAGACGAGGATTTGTCTTAGGCCATATTCCAGAAGGTTAAAGGTGTGGAGAAGACGAGGTGCACAGGCAAGGCACCGTGCTGTGCAAGAAGTACATGCATACCGAGGTGGAGGAATCCTGGTCTGGGCAGGAATCAAGCTTGTATGTCAAACGCCTTTAGTTCGTATTGAGGGCATAATGACAGATAGGCGGTACATCACAGATGTCTTTCAGACTGTTGTGCACCCTTACCGACAGGCATTTAGTCGAATGTTTCTGCTGGTTAAAGATAATGCAAGAGAAGTTGATCAATACTGTTAGCAAGCCGGCATTCAAAGAATGAATTGGCCAGCAGTAAGTCCAAACATAAAATGCATAGAGCATGCCTAGGACCTTTTGGAAACTGTCATTCAAACATACCATCAACAACCCTACCATGTAAGAGGATGACATGGGCCACAGAGTCAGAATAGGCCGCTTGCCACAAGAGCGACAGGATAACCTCATTCTCAGTATGCCTCGGTGCATCAGGGATCTTGCGAGTTCTCGAGGGTACACACTACATTGATCAATAGGCAGTGATAATGAAAGAGAAGAGAACAATGCTGTTCCCAAATAAACATACAGATAGTGTATTTTGTTTATTGTTATGATACAAAGTGTAATTGTTCACAATATTTGTATTTTTGTAAAACATGCATATCCAACATGCTAGGATAAAGGGAAAATACTATGGTATTTTTGGTACAATAAATCTCTGATGCAAATCTTTTTGGGCAGTTTATATTGGCTGACCTGTTAGCAGAGGAAATATTACTCCAAATACTCAGGCCTATTGAAGAGAGACCTGTAAAAATGTTTGATTTCTTGTCGACACCAAGCAAAGCTATTTTATTTAATCTACAGTTGATCACCTATGCAATAAAACACAAAATGCTCTGTTCTGTCAGAAATAGCTTGTGTTTTTAATCTGTTAGGGCTAATAATACATATAGATAAAGCTGTAACACTCATTTTTCAGGAGTCGTTGCACTCAAGGAAAGAGGTAGTCAAAATATACCTGTAACACTGCAGAGGAAATGGAACCACTTCAGAAAGACGACTCCCCATAGAAAAGAGAGAAGAATCCCTGCTTGTGAACTGCACTGCGACATCACAACTGCATGCTATTTGTGATGCATTAGATGTGTCTTACAGGGAATGCATGAATTTAAGGTGAACATATAAGAAAGGGGCAATATCAAGCAAACTGATGTGTGCAAAATCCAGAATATCTCATTTGAAACTCGTCTCCTTGCAAAAGTTAGAACCTTGTGTGACACTCAACGCCACAGAACTAGCAGTAAGGGTTATCCAAAATTCCTAATAGTACCCAATGGATGAATGGCATGTGAAAATAATGTAACACTCCTACCCAGTGATATGGCACCAGAAATGCTGATTGCAGCGGATTTGTGCTGGAAGAGAGTAATATGGCAGGGTATGAAGGATAATGAAAGGCCCGTTACAGTAGCCAAGAAGCTAAGCCTTTATAGAAACAAACTGTGGCTGTACACTCAACATATACTCAATTGAATGCTAATGAGATTTGCATTATTAAAATAAATTATTAGAGTAATGGTGTTATGTAGTTCCCTACTATGTTAACTATGTTAATACAAAGAGAGTCAGAAATTTTACAAGTGCTAAGACTGCTTGCAGGCGAGTTCAATAGTGCAACAACAATGGTGCTCAAGCTGACATTAATAAAGCTTTCTCTCAAGAATAAAGAGCTCTCAAACATAATCGGATAGTACACTGGGGAAGCCTACTGAGCCATTTTAACCCATTTTTGGACAAGGGTGACCTAATAAAAATACGCGAATATATAAGAAACTCACCGTTCATAGTCATTCTCTGGTGTTGGCCAGCAAGTATCATGTGAAAATGCCTATATCACCAGAAAATCCCAATCAATGTATGAATGCTGTGCAAAGTTAAGGGTTTGCTTAATGAAATGTCACTTACGGAGAAACATATTTGTCTGATTTGACTTGTGGACAACAGTACACTACTAACTCAAATTGAAGCATTTGTTAACTCCAAGTCACAGACACATTTATCATCACATCCATCTGACTTAAATTAATAACTCCAGTCTGTTTACTGACAAGTAATGTCCATACAGCCGTTCCTTAGATAAATATGAAATTTCTTCCTGAAATACTCTCTCAGTCTAGTAATGTGCGCAGCAAATAATGAAACACATCTGGGTAAGATGGATGACTGAGTAGCTAACATTACATCAGCATGACAAATGGTGTAACCATGGTCTGAACGTGATGCTGGATTTCCTGGGCTTTTATAATGAACATGTGTTTGCCTTATTTTCTTAAAAACTTGCTTGAGTGACACAGCGATACTCAAAGAAGGAAGGAGTTGTGTACGTAGCTACCCTTCGGATGGATGGGGAGAGCTGAATGAAGCAACCTTTCCAAAAGGGGCCAGGGGGGGGGGGGGTGCAAATATTCGCGTCAAGCAGCTAGAGCATGCTGTGTGTCGTAAGAACAGAAGCTATTCAACATCCAGCAGCGGAGGATGTGAAAGCGGTCACAGAAAGTGTGGTCGAACAAGTGTGTGGCCTAAGGGCGAAAACAGGTAAGGAAAACCAGTAGTGTTGAGACTGGCAGTGTGAGTTGGAGTGCTATTCACGGTGTATGCGAGGAGCACACTGGTAAATATTGTAAATATAAATTACATTACTAAATATTGTAAATATAAATTACATTACTCCATTATGAAACAGTATAAACAGTTTGAGGGAAACGAATATTTAATTTACACGATTTTATCAAATAGCCTTGATTTCTCAATATCTCTCCGATTCCGCATTTTTTCAATTAAATTCTACTGCCGCAAAATTGGCTTAATCCATCTTCAATCTCGGCCAGTGAGAAAAGCATTTTCCATCGCATGTTTGGATCCAATAATTCAAAAGTCGGATATTATATATTGTAGAATAATGAAAGATGCCAACCACGGGCATGGCCATGGGGTGGTCCAGGTATGCAAAAGACCACTCATTAGGAAAGTGTTAAAACACCAATGTTCTCCCTTGTGGTTTACAAACTCACAATTTTTTTCATGGCATTTATTAGCTTATTTATTAGCTATAGGAAGATGGGCTTCAGTGCCCCTCAAAGAAACATCGCAGAAACATCTGTGCTAGCATTGGCCAGTTGAATTAAGGTGTTAGCACCTCTTTGGAATGGGACAACCCATTACCAGAACACTGGCCAACTCTAGCTATACCTATGATGTCAACATGTCACATCTATATGTTCCGGAAATGCAGACTAGATTCACGACTTATGAGGAATTTTTCCTTTTAGTTTGACGAAAAGTGTTCCGACATCGACAACTAAATATTTTCTCAGTCATAGAGTTTCAATGAGGCTTATCAAATGCGCTCTACCTGACCAGATCCAAACAGATAAAACCACATTTAATACCAGTAAAGAGCAAAAAAAAACCCATTATTGGAGTAGAGTTTGAGCAACATAACATTTAGTAAGGTCGATAATATTACCTACATTAACTTTCTTCAAATTAAATGCAAAACATCATCGTTGAATCTTTTTAGTGCATAATTACATTTATTACCATTAGTCGGTTAAACAACTTCAATTGTGCAATTTACACTTTCAAATTAATTTTTAAACATTATTTACATTTACTAATGCAATTGCCACATTAAAAAGTATCTAGCATTCATCGCACTTAGAACAATAGCAATTATTAACTTAGTTTTGATTATTTGCTAATTTAGCCAAGTTGTACCTTATAAATATAAACATATCAATAAATTTAAATTCAATTACAGTATGCAGTATTTCACCTTCATTTTTAATTCCCATAAATGAATATTGCAGATTGATAATTATACATTAATTAGAATGATTTCTTCTTAATTTAGATTTTTACAAATTGCATGTTTGTTTATACTCATGAATAATAATCTTCGAGAGACTACGTTTTAATTTTTGTATTCAGTATAACAGTTATGTCAAAATTTACTTTTTTCGTATAAAATCCACTATAAAATAACTTACAAACATGGCTTGAAATATTACATAATACAGGTTTAAGTTAAAGTAATTTAGAGTTTGCCATAATGTCATGCCGAACCTCGAAACTTCCCTATTATGAGGCCATGACCACTTACTTTAATAAATTTCTCACTAAATACTTTACCACATAACGACACTCGAAACTTCCCTATTATGAGGCCGTGATCACTTACTTTAGTAAATTTATCACTAAATACTTTACCACATAACGACAATGTTTCTTCTGTTTTATTTATATTTCTTTATCTTAATTTCCACTTCATTATTAAAACAATATTTTTCATTTCTTTATATTATTTTTTAAGTGTTTCGTTATATTATTTATATCTTCACTTCGTAATATTTCAATTCCATTAATCAATTTATCACTAAAATTAATTTGACTATGTTGATGCATATATCTTATTATGTGTGATATTTTTCTTAATTTTAGAAAATGTATATTCAGAAACGAAAGTAATATCAAATGTATGAAATTGTTCAGTACCGCTTGATGTGTACTGTTTTCTTACCTTTAAGTCATCTCTATAATGCTTTACCCCCCATATTAATTTAATATTCTTTATTTAAAATTTAAAATGACATTTCACACAAATACAAATATCTTGGATCCTTTGTTGTAGTAAAGAATGTATAATTTTTAATCCAACAATATGAGTCCCATAAAATCTTACGAAATTAGCATTTTATTTTTAAATTTATCATTCGAATAAAATAGATAACTCAAAAGTTTATGTACACGTATATACTGTCTCCGCACGTCATATTCTTCAGCCGGCAAGACAGATAAACGACAATTGGAGCATTTCAAGGGGAACGAACTCGGCATACTGGTGAAGGGCGATACCTAGCGCGACCCGTCAATGTTATGTGAGTGTGGGGGGGGGGGGGGGGAGCACGGCATCTCAAGGCGTGGTTAGGTGTGGCGATTCCACTCTGAGCGATGTACAAGTTGTAACGGCATGCACGGCTACCCTCACGTCGAAACAACGCCATTGCCTAGCGTAAATAAGTGTAGACGACACATAGCTACACATTATTAACTGTTTCATTCACTTAGTGTACTCGCATAACTTAGGCCACATGGCATTACGTAATCACATGAAGACTTAAAAAAACGTCTGGCCGTTAAGTTGAAAACACTAGTCTCGTGTCACAGAACAAAAATAAGAAGTCTTTAAGCAGAAACTACGTTGCATGCAAAGAGCATGTGGAAACACAACTTGAAGTGATGGCCGCACGGCGAGCAAACATCATCCAGGGAACGGAGTCGGCCACTAAATCCGTAAGTTTAAAATTGTAACTTTTTTATGCCGAATGAATAAGAAAAGAACTGAGGAAGGCCCGATAGAGAAATTTAAAATGTTCTAGAGAACATTTTCGAGGTATAGGCTGTTACGGTAAAATTTGCACTTTTGAAAGCCCTGCTCAAAATCTACTTGTACATACGTTGTGGATTCCTCCGCCTTATGTAAAATTAACATTGCCATGGACCTCACCACTTTATTCAAGCGTCTGTCAATGAAATTGCGGAATTATTAGAAAAGTAAATATGTCACAAATCTGCTAATTCTTATACTACGACGCAATAAAAAAACAGAGAGGAAAATAAATAATTTCAGTTAGCACAAATGGTTACCTAACACCATTGATGTGACGTTAAGATATGGAACTATTACTCCTCCATCTACCAAGTTTACTGGGCGCATGTCACTAAGTGCACCCGTTAAAATATATGCAGGTAGGGGCTGTGATTTTTCCTTAAGTTGATTTCAAAAGTGCTCACTTTATCGTGAACTACTTTTGCAGAATGACTGGATCAGTTGGCACTGAAAAGATGGCCAGCATTAGATGTGTGTCATAGATTATCAACCTGTTACTTTGTCTCTGATAACCGCTAGTGTCGGGTACAATAAACGAGTGCATTGCCATACTATCATAAACATTTAGTATCAGTTTAACATTTGCGTGTGTATTGAATCTGATTTTCTATCTACATAGTTAATTTTGAAAGTAGGTCTCTAAATCGATACACAAAAATTACTAGGTTGCTGACAAAACATTAAAAAAATACTTGTTTTCGCAGTTAGAAATGTTAATTATTACTGCTTGTTACAGCTACTTGCCACCATATGTATAAATTCCATTGTCATTATTTAAGAAAATTATAAATTAAAAGCAAAATTTCCTATACAAAATACTTTAATAATGCATTCGCGTACTCTCAAGTTGAACCTATACATGGATAATTCGAGTACTTTTACACTGCATTGGTTTACAAAACTATGCTAAAACCGGGTCAGCCTGTATTGTTATTCCTGGAGAAAATAAACAGCCTATACGACTATCTATAAGGAGATAATATAAAACGTATAATATGCATAGCAAGCTATTCGCAATACTCCGTCCAGCTGTGCGTAACACTGTATATTCTGGGGAAATGAGCAATGCCAAATACAAAAAAGTGTGAGAGGCTGATAAAAAAGTTCAGTCTTTCTTCAAATCACCAGAACCGTTTCCAGATTTTTACAGATATCACTAACTTTTCGACTAGTCGCAAAAATGTAACATTGGTACATTTATAATTATACACTATATAGTAATATAATGTGCGGTTAAGTTACAATCCAATTTCATTATTTATATTTGAAGACTGCACAGTTGAGATTTATCGTGTGTGTGTGTATATATATATATATATATATATATATATATATATATATATATACACACACACACACACACACATATATAACCTAGTTTAAAAACTTACATATAGCAAGTTAATTATCCTATCCGAAATATTTCCCCGCCAATGATGTAATTTTTCTGCTGTTGTCCTTACTCATACTTCCATACATCACTGCAGCAGATACTACACAGTATATCAACCAAAAATTCGTACTTTATAAAGCCCGTACTTGACAACACGCGTACCTGATGACGTGAACCTGACAAGCAAGGATTCACAAGACTGGCGGAGAAGCGAGAAGCTACGTAGTCGGGAATTCCTGTATCTGTATCAGTTTGGAACAGGTACAGAAAATAGCTGTTACAACATTGAACTACTCCAATCATACACAACTGTCGAAGTCACATTGTCAACAGTTATGATCGTGTTTATTTATCGTAAATTTTAAATTACAAGCACAATTCTATTAATAAAATACTTTTAACAATTTGAATTTAGTCAAACTGAATTACAAATTGGCTAGATGTATAAAAACATCCCTAAGCACTTGTTTACAAATCAGTTTTCTAATCTCAAATCCAATGCATGCAGTTTTCGCTAGATGTGTTGGCAGAAAATCAGTTCAATGTTGGGACTGGGAGACTGGTTGTGCGCAGCCAGCGAGATCTGTCTACCTCACCTTTAGTCTATACCCAGCCTCCTCTCTACCGCGCGAGCCAGTAACAGTCAAGCATACAAATTTTAAAACTAAAACAAAAAATCTGGCAAAATGCACAAATAATATTTAACGTACAGACAACTTAAACACTGACAATAATTGCGCTGGCTACGAGACGTTTCTCTCGTGCGTTAAGCTCAGTTGGTAGTGCGACTTCCCAGCATGCCTTAGGATGAAGCCACCAATGTTCGAGAGCAGAATGGGAATAGTGGGCAGTTGAAGCTACGGCCATAATGTCTTCGCTGCACCCCACGTCATTAGTCACTCTGGAAGCCGTATGCTTGCAGTTTCTTCCGGGATGATCCTCGTAATCAATCTTGAGGACGATTGCTGGTAACACACTAAAACTTGGTAATGCGGTGTTAAATGTTTTAACCGAATTTTAGGGCTTTTGCATTTTCGTAACCGGGCACTAGTAACATGGACGTCTTAGTGTAAACAACTTCTAGCACACTAACGTCTCGTTGAATTCTTATATGTCCGTGATTAATAAACTTTTCCATTACCACCATATCTGAGCTTAAATTATTGTTGTGGTCATTTGAAAACTCACTGTAATATTGTGAAGTTGCTCGACCTAAGTTCGTATAGGTTGTATCTCACTATAGTCAATTTGATATAACGCACAGCTGGTAATTTAGGCAGTGTAGTATTCTGTTTTCAGCAAATTGTCCTAAATACAACCACCTATAAATTAGCATTTCGGAAGAACCTAACACCTTCTAAGGGATTTGAGTTGTAATAGGAAAAACATTTTCCAATGCCCTGAACGACTCTAATATCCCAGCAATGTGCTAACTTCTAACAATGCATCTCAATTTGTGCAACTTCAATTTTATTTTCAGATCTTGTAGAATCGTAATAATTTATGATTAACTTCAAATAAGCAATTATTTACAAGTAACAAGACAATAAACATTAACTTACATACAAGCACGGCCGTATTTAGGCATGGGCCTTATGGGCCCAGGACCAGGGCGGCAAATTTATGGGGGCGGCAAAAAATGTGATATATTGCAATATAATAGATTGTACACTAGATCAACTGTTGTAAAAAGAATGGGAAAAAATATTTAGTGGGAAATTATAAATGTTTAACGCAATTTTTTTTACACAAATATTGATGTCAATGCATGAAAAACTTCTACTGAGTCTTTAAAACTTTACGAGAAACAGTTCTTAGTAGTTCAAGTACTGTTTGTACTCCAATACGAGAAATAAAAATTTTATGTGATGTAAACAATAACAAAAGATGTATGCAAACATTACTCGTGAATTCGTATTTGCTTTACTGCGAAACAATAACACTTGGCAATATGCTGGCGCAACATGTCAATGCCACTAAACTCTGTTCAGTTTATGAAATTAAATTAAATTTCTAAACGATAACATTTCCGACTAATAATTGTGACTATAACATACCTTACAACTCGAAACATTACTTTGTTTCATCGTGCTTATTTAAAATGGCAGCATTAGACAATGCACATAAATAAAAATGAACTAACAGATAAAAGTAAAGAACTGCTCTTTAATTTGGTCATAAAGGGATATTTAACAATGACACATTGCAGACCAGGGAAGTCTCGTTTTGGTTTGTAGGTGGTAGTTGGTCATACTGTTTACGGTTTGTAAGGAAGGTTATTTTGGCAGTTCATACAATGGTTGACTTTTCGTCATTTAGTTATGAATGAGTACGTGTTTTAATAGTAATTTGTTTCCACATCACGACGGTTTTAAAAAATGGATTACCGTAAACGTTTTAGTGGAGCGAAATATCGCAAATTAGCAAAAGAGAAGAAGAGGAAAGAAGATGAAGCGTTGTCTCAAACACCAAAACTATACACGTTATTCTGCAACAACACGACTAAAACTGAAGCAAACTCATCGCTCTCTACAACTGAAAATGGTGTAAATGAACATAACAGCAAAGAAAAACTCTGTGAGTGTACGCCTTGTTTAAGTAGTGATTCCAGTTTACCTGATATAACCAGCGGTAATGAAAGTCTTGTAGATGTAGTCAATGTAGAACTTAAAGAAAACAAAGAGTTAAAACCTGATGATGACCTTATCATTGGGAAATAAATTATACAACATTAGACTTTTTGGCGAAAAATGGCGCGAATCAAAACATAAATGAAAATTTTTCTAATTCAAAGCGGGTTTAGTCAGACAAAAAAAGATTTTTAACAAAATTACTGTTTGAACGAAAACTTTTGAATTGTGAAATAATAAAGCGTGACTATCTTGTGTATTCTTACAGCCAGGGATCTATTTTTTGTGTTCCATGTAAACTTTTTGTGGAGACATCATCACAATTTGGAACAAGTGGTTTAAATTATTGGAAGCATGCCAGTCAGCGGATGACCGAACATGACAATTCAATTTGTACATCGAAATTGTATGATAAAGTTTAAAAGATTGGAGATTTGTTCTTCAGAGAGTGGTCGCTGTTGTAAATAAACTGTCCTCTCGTGGGTTAGCATTTCGTGGTGAAGACGAAGTGTTTGACTCTGCGAATAATGGAAATTTTATGATGTGCATGGAGCTCATTGCAGAATTTGATCCGTTTTTAAAGACCACATTGCCAAATATGGAAATCAGGGTTAAGGTAAGCCATCGTACTTATAATTTGGTAGCTATGAAGAGCTTCTACAAATTATGGCCAAAACAGTAATCAGCACAATAGTGAAGCAAATAAAAGAATCCAATATTTTGCTATTGTTGTGGATTCTACACCTGACATCACACACAGTGACCAGTTGAACTTTATCATTAGATATGTACACAAAGAACGTTGCCATGAAGAACATTTTTTAGAGTTCCTAAAAAAATCAGGACATACTGGTAAAGAAATAACTGATGCTGTATTTACCTTTCTTTCAGACCACGGCATAGACATAAATAACTGTTGGGGTCAAACATATGACAATGCTGCAAATATGTCAGGAGTATATTCTCAGCTGCAAGCAATAATAAAAGAATCCAATCCATTGGCATTCTTCATGCCCTGTTCAGCTCACTCGCTTAATTTAGTTGGGTCAAGCTCTGCAACTTCTTGTACGCTAGCCATGAACTTTTTTGATTTTCTACAAAATTCATATAATTTTTTTTCTGCATCAACCTATCGCTGGAAAATTTTAGTCTTTTTTTCAACAAGGATACCTTTCACTATAAACACTCTGTTGAACAAGATGGTCTGCACGATAAGGAGCATGCAAAAGTCTCGACACTGATTTTGAAGCAAATTAACAAAGCACTGAAATTCATAAAAGAAGCCGGAAAATGAAAAGTCGGTCACTAGGCAAGAGGCAAAGGGAATTTTGATAAAGTTGGTAACTTCTGAAATGACTTTCATTGTCGCAGTGTGGGGAGCTACTCTGGAAAGATTTAATGATGTAAGCTAAAAATTTACAGTCAGAAGAAATGGATGTTGGTACAGTTTTTAACTTGTATAATTCTCTCATTACATTTGTGAATGGAATGAAAGCATCATTTGATGTTTATGAAAGTATTGGGAACAGAAAAATCCAAAGCAGGCAAAAATATGAAGAAATGAAAGAATTTAAGCCTAAAAGAATTCAGAACCCTAAGAGATTTTTTGATGAGTCAGGATCTGAAAGTGAATGCGATCCACAAAAGGAAAATCATGTAAGTTCTGTCCTGCAGCTCAGTTATGTGACAATATTAGATACATTGACAACAGAATTGACTACTCGAATGTCTGTTTACAAAGAATTTTCAGAAAGATTCTCATTTTTATCTCATCTCACAGACACTGATCCTGATCAGATTTACAAATCAACTGACATATTGCAACAGATGTATCCTTCTGACATAGAAGAAACATTTGGAACAGAGTGTATACATTTCAAGGGGTATCTCTTAGAGGAGGGAACAATTAGCATTTATTTACAAAACTTAAACAAACTTATGTTTAAAAATCTTTACGACTTGTATCCAAATGTTCAAATTGCTTTGAAGATTTATTTATGTATTCCTGCTTCAAACTGTTCAGCCGAAAGGTCTCTTTCAGCACTTGCAAGAGATAAAAATCATTTGCATTCATCACAAACTTAACAATGCTTGACACAACTCTATGTGCTTGCAAATGAAAATGATTTGATTGTGAAACTGGACTATGACGATGTTAAAAACAGATTTACAAATGAAAAAACAAAACGTAACCCACATACCTGTTAGTAAAAGTGTTTTGTTTGACAAACTGTGAATAAATATGTATTATGTCAGTTATATGATATGTTTGTTACATAAGAGATTTTGTACTCATAGCAGAAAAAATGGAGGGGGTAGGGGGTAAAATATTTCCTTGGGCCTAAAGGTGTGCCAGTAGTTAAATTCGGCCCTGCATATATGGCAAAAATACAACAATACACTATAGAAAATTATACAATAATTAGAAACTTGTCGTGTGTACCAAGTGCAAATAAGGAAAAGAATAGATAAGAAGACACATCACCTCAACAATTCCCAAATAAATAAATAAAACCCTTAAACCCTGTTCCAGTTGGGATATATGCATACAACTGTAAGTACCTCAACGACTGACACAAACATGGTTACGGTACTAGGAGCGTACATGTATGTGTATGTTTTCAACTTTGTGCAGCTGTTAGGCATCGTGTGACTTGCTTATGACTGTGTGGTCTAAAGTGCGACGTGACATATATTTCCATGTTGTAGGCATACCACAATCCACAGCATATTCCGGCCTTATCCACTTCTTTCTTCACACCATTTTTGCAGTCCAATTTCAGTGCAACAACAATTAAACCACATCGTCGGGTTGTAAAGCTTCTGTAACTTATTTCTGGCGACTGGGGGATATCAGAAGCAGTGTAGCATGTAGGTTCCACAAGACTCAGGTGTAGGCGTGCAATTTATTCGTACGGCATAAAATTACATATCACATGACCCTTAAATATATATAACACAAAAACACTTGACAAATACACAATATAGCACTAGCTGTGTACAAAAATACTCGAGGCTCCAAAGTGACTACTTCCTGGCCAGATCATTTACTGCATCAACATCACAGCATCTAAGATGCTAGTTAGCATACTACCAGTCGAGCCGTCGACAAGCACATTGCCGCCATCCCAGACTTGTAATATTGCTGCTGCTAGTATTTAACTGGAGATACGAATTTTTGGAACGATAGGACTTCAACTGTGTTATGTTGAACATGCCTACGGATTTTCCTGTAATGTCAGCCAACTCATAGCAATTATTCCGAGTAATATTAATCACTCGATAAGGGCCTTCAAAAGTTAGAAACAGCTTGCGTGTTACAAATTCCCAGTAAGAACTAGCACGACACATTCTACGTAACACTAAGTCATTAATCTGGAACTGATTTCTTTTGCTCAATTTGTAATGTCGCTTCCGACATTAAGCAGACAAATACAGACGTCTTCGTATGAGCTCGAGTAACTCTTATTTTAGCTTCTCTGTGTCTTCTCCAAAGGTACAAGTGTCTAGTTTAGGTAGGGTGTTTAACTCCTTAACAATATAACCCATGCACTGACTTGTGAGGACTTCTAAATGTGCTATGCAAGTAGTAACATGCACAGTGTGGTTTAGAACACATTCTGCCAAACCAATTTTGTCACCCTAACTCTGCTGGCAAATTGTAGCAATGTATATGTAGTATGGTCCCAATTGTCTTCATGCTGTGTTCCATGGGGTTAGTTTGTGGATTCCGAACCGAAATAGTTTTGGGAACAATACCTAGCTGCTTTAGTCCATCTTGCCACAGGTCGCTAGTAAACCGGCTTCCTTTGTCCGAAAGGACACAAAAGGGTTCACAGATTTTAGCAAATAAATAACTTCAGCTTTTGCAGGAGCATCTAGGTGTTAGCTTGTACAAGAGGGTATAGTTTAGTATAGAACTACAAATACATTATACACCCCTGCTTTAGACCTGGATAAAGGTCCAAAAATATCCACAGAAGCTAAGGCTAATTGTTCTTGTGGTAAAATAGCCTGCATCTCTCCTTGAAAATTTTCATTAGGCAGTTTTGCCTTTTGATAGAGATCACATGTATTAGATGCTTTCCTGATGGTTCGTAGTATACCTGGCCATTACACAAATCTTTTGAGGCTTGCATACAATTTATTTGCACTGATGTGTCTGCGCAGGTTGCACAGTATAGAGTGCACTCTGTATATTGAAGACTCTGGCCTCCGCAGTGCCTCCTTGTTGCCTTGGGTGTTCCCTCCCTTCTATGCATGCGCAATTATGTTTAAATTATATTTGCTGAAGTATGATTCCGAGCTTTGGGCCTTCTGTTGAACTCTCAGCTCGGCCCCTTCTGCTCTGACCAGCTTGCAATTACGACTTATTTCTGAATCTATTCCTGCCCCACTAAGGGGCTTCATTTGGAAGCTATGTGCTGCGACTTTCAACATAGTAGCTGAAACTCAGCTTGATATCGGCAAAGGTCGATGGGCGAGGCACAGGTGGGCTCGCCGTTTATTGTGATTACATTTGAATGGTAAAGTAGATAGTTATTGAGTTGCTTAATACGTATTTTTGCCTAGCATTCTAAATTCTGATTTCGTAGTATTTACTGAGAGAAATTTGGTTTGGTTCTAACTTGCTATGTGAGGGTGCAGATCCTGGTAAATTCAAGTGTCTTAAATGTTGTTTGTTCACGTAATTTCAAGCTTAACATCTGAAGCTTTGAACCACCTGAAAATGCGATGGTGCATTTGATTGGGACCACATCAGGCTCGGTTAAGTTTTGCTACGTTAATTAGTAACCCACCTGCACACATTCTATGCTTATGTTGAATGTTTGTAAAGGTTCAGGTTATAAAGAAATATATTTTTAATGTCTTGTGAAGTTATTCATTTTATCAATCTATCTAGGCTTCGATGGTCCTTCTGGCACACTAGAGAGAACTGGGTTTTAATGTGTTTGTTCAATGCTCCAGCAGAGATGGAGCTGTTACTAAGCATTGGAGATTTTAATATTGTTCTTTGTTTTGATTTACATTGGCTATAAGAAAGCTGTAAATGATTGGCCAAAATGGGTAATGTTTTATTTCATTTTAATATTGCTTTATGGGTAGCACAGCTTTGCTTGATTCTGACACATATGTACGCCCGTGTCGCTGTTTTTTGTAATTTTACTATTGAATTTTAAAATGTTAAATGATGTTTCAAAGCTTGTAAAGGGAAAAGAAAGTGTGGCAATGAGAACATCATCAACGTAGGCTCTTGCAAATGTTTGGCACTCTTCACCCAATGTAGTATCTAGGCCTCTTGTGAATCTTGATACCACATTGTACAAGCTAAAAAGGCACTACGGTAAAAACATACTGTTGATTATTAAATAAGAAGGCTGTGTACTACTTGGAATCCTGTTCTAATGGCACTGGCCAATATGTGCAAGTTATATCGAGTGTAGTTAGGTATCTTAACCCCTGATATAACTTCAACACATCTGTGCTTTGAATTTGACATTCTCTGTCCTTCATAGTTAACTTATATATATTGCATGCATCCAAACACAATCTTACCGTGCCATCTTTCTTGCGCACACACAGCATTAGGCTGGCAAAGGGACTAGCCTCCCTATTTACCACATTCCAATCGAGCATCAATTTCAAACATTCCTCGGCCTCAGGCAAATATTAGCCGGGATGGGATAAGACTTTTTATGGAAAACACTGTCGTCCATGACCTTAATTTTTTTTCATAGAGAAAATTTCTTCCAAGAACTTCTGACATACAATCACATTGTTGGATCAGTATATTAAACAACTGTTGTTTCTGGGATCAGTGATAGCATTCACCATTGCAATATAATTTGAAATCTCTTCCATTTGTGTAGGAGTGACTAGTAGCATGTTCTGCAGACAGTCGGACGACTTGGATATGTTTTCTTATAAAAATCAGCATGCTATCTGATGTCGGCCACTTCTCAGGAATCGGTAGAGTAGCTTGAGCCTCTGTGGAAGTGATCAGCCAACAACCAAAATTTAATACAAACCCATACTGAGACATGAAAACTGTTCCAAAAATTAGGGGTTTCACAAGCCCTTTTACATGAGCACATTAGCTAGTTTCTCCATTCCCAGACCTTCTATGGTCAACACAGTCTGTCGACTCACCACCAGACTTGACCTCGAAGTTACTCCGATTATCTTAATGTTAGGTACAGGAAGAATAGGGAGCTTAAAACTCAGACTTTCAATCTCTCTGACCCAATCTTCGTTCATGCAGCTCACTTCGACCCCACTATCCAAGAGAGTAGGCACTAAAAAATTGCATACCTTCAAGTTGGTCTCAGGACATAAATATACCCTATAACTAGGCAAACTGTTCTCATTTTCCTGGAGTAAAAAATTACTTTCGGTTTCATCGATTAATAAAGTCAGCAATGTAGGATAGTTGCATTTAACTTTCACTAAGGCAAAAACTTCATCTTCAATTACTGGCAAATTATGTGCATTATCAACAGTTATATCTAGTTGGGTCAGCGCTGGGAGGCGATCTACTCTAACCCTTGCTAGTTTACCAGAGGTCTCGAACTTGAGGCCTCACCTATCACTTCAGATATCACAATGCCATTCACAGGTGGTGGCAGAAGTGAAGGAACTAAGGAGTAGAGTCATTCGTTTCTTTGGAAATAACCTTCATGTTGAATATAATTAATTCAAGATGTGAAGAAAGGATAGACCAGAGGCTGCGGTGGTAGGTTTACCCTTGATGTGACTTGCCAAAGTGGTCCTGTTCACGGATTTCCGGGATCCGGTGTGCCAGTACCCTGATTTACCACGAACCTAGGTTGTAATTTTCTGACAGGATTAACAGACCAAGCTAATCTGGAGTTGTAGGCAACCCCACTACTGGAACATGAATTAGGTCTACTGCGAGATCCTTTTCCCTCACTTAATAGTAAAACATAAATCATACCGTCTGTATGCACGTAGGTGTTAGGCTGTGGTGGTGAGTCGGTGGCATCTTCTCTCTTTCTGCTCCCTTGATTCCTTTTCTGGTACCCAGGATAATATCTCTTACCACACCTTCTTCCCATTGGACTGAACTGTTTTATCATCAAGTTCCGGATACTGCTTGTACAAATAGGTGTGATCATTACGGCAGTCGAAACTAAGAAAACTCACTCTGGCTCCCTATATGGTGCGAAGGATTACCCTGGTTCTGCCTGTTTGGATCTTGATACAACGGTGGCAGTCGAGGTTGGACCTATCTGTCGAAATCTTGTAACATCGTACGTACCTTCTGTCTTTCATTTTCATCTAACTTTAAAATTTGGTGTCGGAATTCTGATAGGTTCGTAAATGGTCGATCAGCCCATCGATCCTGATATCGCTGTGGCAATTGTGACAAGATAACATCGGCAAATTTATCGCCCATGGGAGCATTAAAATGCGTCATTCTCTCGAACATTTCGCTAAAATGTTGTTCCAGCGACTTACTCCATTTTGTATAATGCTTTTCCAAGGCCAACTGGGCATTCTAATAGTGTTCAATGAATACTTGGCAGAAATATTCAAAGTTGCACACATTATCTTTTTGTAGCTCCCACTAGAAAGAGGCAGTGGGCTTTAAACTCAAGCCCAAGAACAGCAACAACTCTTGCTCACCTAACCCAAACAATATGGAATATATATATATATATATATATATATATATATATATATATATATATATATATATATATATACTTTTATGAGGTAGATCACTGCATTTTAATGGCTATACCCAAAGAATGCAGGTAAAACCTCCAACCACTGCTTTGCCGGGTGATGTAGCATAGAAGCAATGAGGTTTAGTACCGTGGAAACATCCGACGAAGAATTTTCCTGTACCCTACTAGGTAAACTGTTACTAGTAGGAACTTGAGATGTTTCACTATGCTGGTTGGAAATAGATATCCTTGGCTCTACTGTCTGAAACGTCCTCAACCTCTCATTCAATTCCCATATATTTTTTTTTTTTTTTTTTGTAATTCTTGACTTTTTGATTAAACATTCTTTTCGCAGCTTAACACTTCGTTGTGGCCGTATTTGGCTTACCATCGATATTTCGTTCGAACGTCGTCAACTGATGGTATACATTCGCGAATAAGTTTGGACCAGGAGTAGATGATGCTAAGGCAGGCCTGTTTTCTACCTCCGTAATCATAGTCTTTAAACTGCATATCTGCCCCTCCAGACAGTTGCGAGTTTGTTCGAAATCACTAGCCAGCTTCTTTTCGAACGACTGTACTTAATTATGTACTTTCACAACAGTGGTATGAAAGGAATTTAAATATTTTTCCATACAGTCCTCTGCATGCGAAATTCGCTCATTGATTCGAATTTCTAGCCTTTTGAACTTCTCTTGCAAATTGTCTACCTTTGTGGATTGTGTTGTTTAGCTTGACACCAGACCACTAACTGTAGCTTGCAACACTGACAGTGACTGTTTTGTCTCCACAACATGGTTGTGTAGTGTGTGAACATTTTGTACAAATTGGGCCCTTAACTCTGATATGCTATATCACAGAGCCTCAATTTTCGCATTTTGTGCATCCAATTTACTATCAAATTTCTCATTAAACTGAGTATTTTGAGCCTCAAATTTCGTATTGATAAACTGCAATAATGTAGACAATATACCATCCATAGGTGTTTGACCATAAGAATTACCCTGGTTAGTAATAGCATTTACTATAGGGACACTAGCGGGAATATTTGCCATTATATTGTGGCAATAATCTCTTGCACAACGTTTGCTTTATTGTATACATTTTCCTCCCTATCAAAACTTGTATTAGCACTGAACGTTGATGTACCTTCCAAACTTACAGTGTTAAAATTCATCTCAGCCATTTCCCAGTCACGACTTATTGTGTGGCAGTGCAATGAACTTCTTAAAAAATATGGCTATCTAACATTCAAGTTGTTCATCCCTAGTTATCTCTATTGGCCCACACGTAGGAGCGCCATATTATTTATGCAGGGGTTATTTCTTCTGGTTGCGACATACATGTACAGACTGCAAAATAACAGCCTCACAGTTGGGCTAGCCAGAATATTTTATGTAGGGGGTGTTTTAGTGTTGTTGGTGTAGTGAACGACTGAACTATGCATGTAGACAGTATGTGTTCCGAAAGCTGATGTGGGCGAAAATCAGCGTAATAAGAAATGCAAACATTTCCTTACTGTGTGTGTGCCTATATATATATATATATATATATATATATATATATATATATATATATATATATATATATAAACATTTCCTTACTGTGTGTGTGCCTATATATATATATATATATATATATATATATATATAATGTATGTGTGTATGTATTCCAACACCACTACTTATTATTAGACGTGAAAATGTGATTTTCAGAGTAGAAATGCTTTGTTGGTAAGTCGGGCAATGTGATAATGAATGCAACAATTCTTGCACGTAATTCCTCGGTACATTAAGTGCCTGGTAAAGACGTCAGTAATGCCTTGCACTTCGGTTATACCTTAGTGCAGTATAGTGTGAGAAAACTAGCTTATACTGCAATGTAGGATGAAGGTTGCTCAGAGACATTACACTAAGTAACAGACAACACAATTATAGGAAACATGAAGGTATTTTACACCACAATAACCATTTACCTGTGGTGACACAGCAGCAGATTAGCAGTCGGCTAGAAAAATCATACCAATTCACACAAGGTCTCATCCGATTTGTATAAGGAACTATTGGAATAACCCTACCAAATCATGTCACACCAGGCACCAATTAATTTTCTAGTTACTACGACATACTTAAGATAGCAAAGTAGAAATTCATGTTGTAGAAAAATTATTTTATTTAGCAATAGTAATTGACTGGTGCTAAGCATTTCAAGGAATCACTAAAAAATTCATTACGTAGATTCCTATTGCAATATATGAGAAAAGCATGTGAAAACACAAGAAAAATCTTCTGCTGTCAGACTTTAAATTAGATTTCAAGTAGAAGAGACACTCTGAGAATATTAAATTACCTCTCTGCTAAATTTATGCCAAAAAGACTATTATGTGAGTTTGATTGATCTGGCTCATAGAATCAAACTTCATTCTCAAAGTCTTTATAGTGAAATAAATAAGTAGCTAAGCTCAGATTAAAGTACTGCGAAGTTCTTTAAAGCCGGCTTCAGGTATCGTCCGGAGATAAGTTTGCCATATTAATACTTAACCAATTCAAAATCATCTTCATTATTCCACTTTATTAAATTTACCAATGTTCAATTCCTCCATCAAATAATAAATAACCAGCCGAAGAGGTACATAGTTCACTACAACTCACAATTAAAATTGGCAATCAATCCTACCATCATGGATAGTTCTTACATTAGTCAGGAGGAGTTGGCATACTTCTGTCTTCCAGCACTAAAATCTATATATATCACCGGGGTATCTTCACAAAATACACCCATGATATAACCTGGTACAGGGGGTGCCTCTCTAACACTACTAATCCTACCCTTATGATGGCCGACTTGCAAAATCATCTGCAAATCTTGCAGTGGAAATTTAGGTAGGTCCGGTCATGTTGAATTCCCACGAGAGTTCCTGATTCACTGGGTCTACACGACCACACTCATTCGTTCAGGAAGTCAGTTCCCGTCATGTCCCCTGACATTACACACCAATACATAGGCCACATTGAATAAAGTGACGAGGCCAATGGCAATGTAAATTTTGCATAAGGCGGAAGAATACACAATGTCCATACAAGTAGATCTTTAGCAGGGCTTTCAAAAGTGCTAATTTTACCGTGAACAGCCTATACCAATAATACTACTTTAAATTTTGAAAAGGAAGATTAATAACATTTCAAATTTTTACAAAATTCACAAAAATAACCATTACAAAAATATAAACCGAAAACATATTTAATGTGTGTTAACTTAATAGATAAATAATCAAATGTATTAATTTTTAAAACAATTCTGATATGAACAATAGTACAATATTATGTTTCACCTCTATAATCCTATAATAGAAAAGTCAAATTTCTTGATGTTTAGTATTTGTATCCATTTAATATGAAAAAATTATACAAAATTTAAATAAAATAATTTTTTCTTCATCTGTAAGATTATTAAGATAAAAGCATTACTAAATTCTATTAAATTATTATCATATCTTATATTAAAAACTATTTAATGAAATCTTTCATTATTGATTTTACAAAATGATGATTAGATGATTCATATACAATTGAACCTTTTTGCCTCGAAACTTTTGGTATTTGTTTCTAAGTAATTTAATTCATCATATTTAATAACATACCATTAGTTAAATTGCAATGAGTATTATCAATTGTTTTAAAAGAGTTGAAATTAGGTAATATATTACCAATTTCATTTTCAATGATTTTAATATTTTCAAATTCCAAAATAGCTGATAGTATATCAATTAATTATATACTGAATTGACGTTAACATATACTCTATTAATTATGTTATTTATTTTTAAAACAATATTATCTGTTTTGAATGGCTCGTATAAATTTTGAGTATTTTCTAATGATTCAATATTATAATAGCCTTTCGGAATAATAATTTATTTATTTTATTGATCAACAACTGTGATAATATTATTTATATTTGTTGTAATTATGTTCTATGGAATCTAATTAAAGCAATAGAATATTCATCACAAAGAATATAATTTTGAAGTTTTTCTTTAATATAGAATCATAACTTGCTGACATAACAATTTTATTTATATAAAAAAACCTTATTTAGTAGATAAAGATTGATTGGTGTGTTGGTGTTTTAATAAGTAATGAAAAAGAAGAAATTAAAAAACAGTGAACTATTGCCAGAAAATATTACAGGTATAATAAGTTGGTCCTAGTAATTGTGCATGAAATAATTTGATGATTAATTTTGTGTGTGTGTGTATATGTATGTATATAAATGTGTGTGTGTGTGTTATATATATATATATATATATATATATATATATATATATATATATATATATATATATATATATATATATATATATATATATATATATATATATATACATACATACATATACATGATTGTCTGAAGTTCAGTAAGTTATATGTTCGTTCCAAGAGTTTAAATCAAGAAGAATATGTTCTACTAATAGGGGATTTTAAAATTCTAAAAAAAAAATAAAAAAATAAAAAAAATTAAAAAAAAATTAAAAATTGAAAGTTTTTTTATAAACTCGATGAGATGATTTTTTTTAGATAAATGCAAAAATAAGTAATTTTATTATATTCGACAATGTTTTATTAGATTATTAAGAAATAATTCGTGGATATTTTACTAGTGGAAGAAATAAAAATATTGATTGTTTTTATTTAACTCTTACTGTACCTCTCTAAAGTACCCACTAATTAGTAACATATAATAATTATTTTTTGTGTTTCATTGGAAAGGATGATAATAATTAAAAAACACACACACGTTATATATATATAGTAATTTTTTGTGGAGATACGTTATATGATAAATTTAACAAACTTTGTTTAAAATGTTGGAATTAAGTTTATTGTTTTATTAGTATAGATATGAGCAGAAAAATTATAATGATGGAATATACAGGTTGTACAGCACATGTATCACCCCTTTTTCTCGGCAACAACATGACTCTGGGGCTTCGCTAAAAACAAGTGATAACACTATCCTATATGAATCATCGATTGGTAATAATCCCATTCCACCGAACATACCAGAGAGAGGGGTATAGGGGATGAGGTTTGAAATTGCAAATGGGAACAGGGGTCGAATATGGTATCGTTTGAATTGATCGTCTAAAAGGGAACACTATTTACTAAGACAGTTGTACGTTGCATAGTTTACGCACAATAAAATAACTCATGTAATCATCTGATTTTGCATGTGTTGTTTCCGCACAATGAAAATGAACAAAAACTATTGTTATTTTTACTACAATCAAAAGGAAATTAACGAAACTTGTTTTTCTGTCGTGCATTCCTAGTTTACATACAATTAAAAGGATATCAGGTGTAATGTAAATGACGGTATGGTGTGAGAGCAGCATTGTGAAATGGGAACTAGGAACACTCATTCGCACACATCACTTTTCATAAGTGTTCGAAACATCGACTATCTTGTATCAGACACGACGCAGCTCTCCTTCTTATGTTTGCAGTTACTCGGTGGACCTCAGCACAGCTGAGAGATCCACATGTTGCTCTGGTTCTGTCCTTCACGTCTTCCCTCGTAGTTGGACGCACACAGTAGACGATATCTTTAATTTTCCCCCACAAAAATAAGTAATTTGGGGACAAGTCTGACGAATGTAGTGGACAAGCTACAAGACTCATTCGTCCAATCCACCGTCTCGGGAATAACATTTCAACAACTAGCGGAGCTCTGTGTGAAAATTGAGCAAAACAATTATCCTGTTGAAGCCACAGTGTTAATCGCAAAGCGAGAGGAACACATTCGATTAGATGCTACAAAATATTGTCTAGGAAGTCTGCATAAGTTGCACCATTCAATTGCCCAACAAAAAAGAATTTTCCTATGTCACAATGTCCGAGACGACCACAACAAGTATTAAGGCTCCACACATGCTGGTTATCCACTTGACACAGTCAATGTGGGCTGACTGCAGACCAGTAATGGGCATTATGTAAGTTAACATCACCATTACTATTAAATGTGGCCTCATCAGTCCACAAAATGCTGCGATGGCTTGCTCAGGTACCAGTTGCAAAAATCAATGCACTTAGGAAAAGTCATTATTCCCATGTTCTTGGTACAACTGTACATGATACAGATGTAAACGATTATAAGCGAGGATTCTTCACACTGCAATTTGAGACAATCCTGAGTCGTGGGCAATCCTCCATATATAATCATGAGGATTAACTACCATGGCAGCAAGTACATCAACAGCTCTCTCATCTCTCACAGGTCGTCTAATGCGACGATGTTTCTTGCATGTCGGCTGCACTAGTCCAGTTGTGCGCACGCGACATGCAAGAAGCTGGAAGACATTGTACGAGTGATGGATGCGCCGTAGGTATATCTCTGCATACAAACGGGCAGCAGATCTGCAGTTCTGACGACATTCCCCTAGTATCATCAGCATGTCAGATGCTTCTTCATTTGTAAACGGCATTCCATTCCGAAAGCAAAACCACAGACAGACAATGTCTTACACTGAAACAACACACACGATTAATGGTTGCAATGTAAAGCGAATGACTGTCTTAATGAACGACCTTTCGATTGTCAGTTAAATTGGATACAAAACCTGCGACTCCTGTACATGGTAGACGGCTTTTCTGCTTGCTGCTTTGTGCTGCATTATTCTCCGCATTTGTTCGGAGACAGTCTCTTACCTACTGCAGGAATCTATGCAGTAAGGCACACATCGAGTCTCATACTCCAACCGGCAATACCATAATAGCACACATTGTGTATCTGACATGCATAGTTTACACACAACTAATGATAACTCGATAAACTTAACTATCATTGTAAGACTTTCCGAACAAATGCGTAGAATAAGGCAGCACTAAGCAGCAAGCAGATAATCTATCCAACACATACAGGAACTGCAGGTTTTTCATGCACGTTAACTGACAATCGAACGTTTGTTCATTCAGACAGTCACGTCTTTTACATTGCATGAATGGCAGAATCAGAGCAGCACGTAGATCTCTCATCAGCGCTGAGGTCCGCCGAGCACCCGCAAATGTAAGATGGAGAGCAGAGTCGTTCCTGATACAGGATGGTCGACATTTAGTACACTTATGGAGAGTGATGTGTGTGAATGAGTGGTCCCCGTTCATGGTCGTTCTCTCACACCATACCGATATTCACAGTACACCCGACGTCCTTTTGATTGTGTGTCCACTAGGTATGCACGCCAGAAAAACCGCATGTTTCGTTGATTTCCTTTTGATTCTTGTACGAAAATCACATTTGCGATCAAGTCTCATTGTGCATAAACTATGCACATCACAAACCGTATACTTAGATGATTGAATTTATTGCCTTTAAACTAGTCACGCCAGAAAACAACTGTCTTAGTAAATCAAGTTTCCTTTTAGACGAAATATCCAACAATAACTTATATGACCCACATTCCCATTTGGAATTGCAAAGCTCACTCCACATACCCCTACCTCCGGTATGTTCGGAGGAATGGGATTACTACCAATCGATACATTTTATAGAGTATAGTTATCAAAAATTTGTCGGGAACTTCCTGTGTCATGTTGTATCCTAGAAAAAGGGGGTGATATGGGTGCTGTGAATCATCTTGTTTAGGTATATGATTAAAGATTTTGTAATAATATAAGTAATTCTTATTACTGAAATTGCCATTATATTTTTATTTTGCAAGAAAACAATTTTTTATGCAAATTAAATATTTAATATTCGCTCTAGCAGTTTTAAAAATAAATTCGTGATCATTCAAAATCAAACTTTGTGTTATATATATATATATATTGGTTTCTCATTATTGACAGTGACAAAAAATTATCACAATTAGTTGTAACACGATATACCAAAGCCTACAAACAAATGGTTTATTAGATGTACTTTCAATACAAAAATAAACCATGATATGGGTTTAAATGATGAACTATCAAATATGTATTAGTTTTCAACAAAATTGAATATGACTAATATTATATGGCATTTTGTTTTAGGCAATAGTATAATTATTAAATTAACATAATAAGCTTTCAAAGTTTGGGAAAATATATATTAATTTCAAATTTATTCATGATAGGAATAATTCAGATATTGTTTTGTCATTTAAATAAAGTGTCCATTGATAGAAAAATAGATGTCAAGATATTTTTAACACATAATGTTAGGCCATGTTAATTTGTTACCAAACAAAACCAAATAATTTAATATAAATTCAAATAAATAAAAACAAATAATGGCATATTAAAGATGAACAGCCACCAGATGATGAAATAAGCATGATAGCTGTTTTATTCTATAGCTGTTTTATTCACGAATTGGACATATATGATTTGAATTATGTCATGTAACCATGATAAATTATTGTAAATTTTGAAGCAAGTAAAAATGGTAAAAATAAACGAAATGTATATGGAAAACCATTAAAAACTTTCTTATCATCAATTTTCTATTTTTATTTTTCTGGATTTGTCTTGTGTGATTCTTGTGTAGACATTTGTGTGATGATTTCAAAAATTTTTTTTGGAATTTTGATATCAGGCATAGTTTTCAAGATATGGACATTTTACATTTTTGCAATTTACTTAATGTCATGGTGACATAATTTACAGCTGTACTATCGAGTTTACACAATGGGTATATAAACATATTTATTACAGTTGTCACTAAAGTAACATCTAAACATGGTGCCCATTTCATGTAGAGCTTACAGAAATAAAAAGTTTTGCATAACAATGATGTGAATATGTCTATTTTATTTACTACTTTATGTTCGGTTTCTTTGCAGTCTCGACTAAGATTCCAGCAGTAATAAGCGAGCATGTTATGAATCCATTTTCCTGCATACCACTTCTCTATAGTCATTATGTCCTTATGGAACCTTTCACCATGTTCATCAGACACGTCACTGCAATTATCAGGGAAGAAATCCAGGTGTGAGTGCAGGAAATGCACCTACAAGGACATTTTGCACTCTGAATTCCTATATGCAGCAATAATCTCATTCACCAATTATCTGTAGTTTGAAGCTCTTTGTTTCTCCAGAAAGTTTTTTCGTGATATTTGCGAAACACATCCAAGCTTGTTTTTATTTCGGCAAGAGACATACTTCGAAATTTGGGTCTTTCTGAAGTTCCCTAATCTGTGGGCCAACAAACACACCTTCCTTTATCTTTGCTGGTGAAATATGAGAAAATTTGTTTGAAAGATACACAAATCCTCTTCCAGATTTGTCCATTGCCTTTACAAATTGTTTAATGGACCCCAACTTGATGTGGAGTGGAGAAAGCAGCACATCTTCACTAGCTACCAGTTTCTCTCATTTGATATTTTTCTCTCCTACTTGCCATTTTCGTCGAGACCATTCTTGTTTTATGTCATGAGAATGTTTGTCAAGACTATCCCACTCACAAAGGAAACATCCATACTTTGTGTATCCTTGTTGCATTCTCAAAATCATTGCTATAATTTTCAAATCGCCACATACCTTCCATTTGTGTTCATTGTATTGAATACATTTGAGCATTTTTTCCAAAATTTCATAGGACCCTTTGGCCATACTAGCATAGGCAACAGGTACAGAAGGCAGGATGTTCCCATTGTGGAGTAGAACTACCTTCAAACTAGTTTTGGAGGCATCTATAAAAAGTCTCCAGTCCTGTGGATCATACTTAAAGTCCAGAACCCTCATTAACACACATACATCGTTGCAAAATGTCAGTGAGTTGACAACTGTATAATATGGAAGAAAAGTGCTTTCTCTATGCATGTAAAATGTAACATTTGTATCAGGGTGAAGATTACATTCTTGCAGCCTGGATCCTAGTAGTTCTGACTTTTGTTTACTTAGACTTAATTCACGAACTAAATAATTTAGATATGTCTTGAGTTAAGAAATATGGAGATGAAGTACCTTTGACCTGATATGTGGGATCATTTTCTTCAGAAGATGGAAATTCTTCTACAACACTGTCTTCACTATCGGTTTCAATTTCTTCCTGTGCTGATCTTGAAGGCACTGGATGATTGACAGAGTGTTGCACTGTTCTGATTGCAGAAGGCAAGTTTGGGTAGACTATATGTTTCTTTGATTTCCTGTTTGTAAATCCTTAACATTTGTCATACAAAAATAACAATCTGTTACATGATCTTTTGGTTCCCTCCAAGACATCGGTGCTGCAAACAACATGGTGTTACCTTTACCATTCCACCAGTTTATATGTTTAATGTAACATGTGGCACAACAAATTTGTGGGGCCCAGTTCTTGTTCTGGGATTCTAGCTCCATTCCAAAGTAATGTTTGTAGGCCTCTTTTACGATTGGTGAATTTTTTTTCCTATGTCTTGCAAATGTGAACTCTCCGCAGATGTAGCAGAAACTATCAGGTGTATTTCGACATGTCCGGCGGCGGAGCATTTTCTTTTTAAAAAGAAAGGGAGGGTTTATTAAAACTATGTAACAACACATAGACTACACAAAGAAATATATTAACTTAAAATACAAAACACATTTAAGTCTTCAATGTGACATTCAAATTTCCTTAAGACTTACAAAATGGCTTGCTTGTAACCTGTAACTAAGGCCGTGTCCCAATTCGCCGAGAGAGTACTCTCTCGCTAACTCTTTGCGTCACAGAGCGTCCTCTCTGCTGTCCCAACTCCAAGGAGAGAGCGCGAGAGTGAGAGTGAACGACGATGTACACTCGGTGTTCACTCTCTCACCCTCTATGCAGACATGTTGTTTTCATAGAAGAGAGAGGTTGTTTGCAAGTCTAATCTCAAATATCCAGATATACTTTGTTGTATCTAAAGCACTGTTAAAAATATTTTATCGACTTAACTATTCATTGCGATTGTGAAATGTGTAATAACAGCAATATTCTGTTTGGTATGGAGCATAACAAATTATGGTGTTATTCTGTTCATTTTTCATTTACATTAATTGTGTGCATTTGATTAAATAATGTTATTTGCGCATAAAATTATGGCTGTAATCATGCAAAAATGTAAGAAATTAAAATAAGTTACTATTTTATAAAATACTGTACATTTATTCGAGGAAAGTGAAAGGCCAGCAATATTTTATTTTTCACTATTTATTACTTTTTCTGTCAGAGAAATAATGCCGAAGGCCTACAGAGGGCACAAGTCTCAATTCGCTAAAGTGTGCCAGAGTTGAAGTGGCGAGTAAGAGTGAGAGTGAGCACACTTCTATTCTAGTTAAATATATATATTTATAAACATATCTAAAAAACTGTGCCTGACAAAACATTTCTGATTTCAAATATGAATTTCCCATACAAAATTCTTTTAGAAAAACACTGCTCCATGAAAGAAAATTTTCCCGTGTATAAAAGGTGTCCGCGGCAGTAAACACATAAACACCTTTCTAATTAATTATAATTAATAAGAAAGGTGTTTGTATGTCTACTGTCGAGGGTAAATTTTATATGTTCTATAATAATTGTGCAGGATATAAAAATAAAAAATGGTACAGTCAAAAGTAATCCATTTTATAACAAATTGTTTGCCGTATTAGCCTCGAGAGTTTTATAGTTTTATATATATCAGACACTCCAGAGAAGTGTTATAATAATGGAGTATAGAATTTATATGGTTGATTATGCATTTTTGAATATTATTCAAGGCTATCCAATGACATTATATTTTATATAAATAAATTATAACAGCGAAATAAAGCTGTCATTAATTATTATAATGGTAAAACATTTAGATTATTTGATAAAATGTATTATGTTCAATAAGATGAATGTAGCTTTCGAAGAAAACAGACAGGTATGTGAAATGATGAATTCCCACAGTTGCCAGACAATTTAGATTGTTTTAAAAATAAAAATGGATTATTATATCTATTCCAGAATGATCCATTTTATGAATATAATCAATTTAGGACTCAATTACTTAGAGCTGGTAAAAACAATATTTCTTTAAGTGGTATAAAATGTAATAAATTTAATAAAATTGATATTAAAGTGTAAGATATAGTTAATATTGTAGAAACTATGAATAAATAAATTATAGCTTGTATTAGAAAAAAACATTTTAACTTTTTACCTGAAAGTTTTTAGTAGTAAAAGAAGGATGACAAATGAACCATTTTTGTATAGAAAATAATTTAATTAAAAAGTTTCAAAAAGGAAAAAAATTCTCGCTAATAATTTATTTTAAAAATTTACAAATATGTATATTTTTTATTGATGGCTTTAAAGTTTATGCTTACAATCCAAACATAAAAATTAAAACATTTAATTAGTTTATACTATAACAGAAAAAAAAATCTTTAAATTAAAGAATTTTAAAATTAAATGTTTTTGTTAATCATTTTTTTTTATTTAAAACTTTATAATTAAGTTATTTACAATACAAAAATGGTTTATTTCTCTCACTTACTATAATACTTAAGTAGGTGAAAACAATTACGAGTAATATTATTAATTGTCTCCTTACCTTTTTGTATTTAATGAATGTGGTAAATAAGGTTTTTGTTCATTTCAGCAATCTTAAAATATATTTGATTATTGAGTCCAACTTGTCCCGTATTTATTTACGATATAACTCATTGCGGTAAATATTTTCTATATTTTGATTTAATGGTTTATTATTGCTTGTATAATGTGTTATTTAAATATTTCGGATTATTTAAATTTCGGTTGTCACTATTTGTCACTGCTTGCTGAATGTTTGCCATTGAACTGGTTGGGCCACTCCGCTCATGTCAGACAATCTGTCAGTTCTCTCTCGGTGTGTTTTCGTGACTGTCTCCTTGACCCTGCATGCCATATATGCATGCCTTCCTCTATCCGCTGGAACCAGCGGCATGCTATGGTAATATCCAGTATGGCACACAATATGACGAAATGATCATCCAGCTTGCTGCAGCCCTACGATGTGACCCCCATAAAACACGTTCACTGTTAGAAGTGCTCTCGAAATCGTATCCAAGGTATACAACACTTTTAAGGGGCACTACCAACCCAATAGCAACAATCAGAATGCAAATCATGCAGACCAGTACGGTTTTACATAGTCAGGCAGGTACAGCGATAAGGCCTGCCCTTGTTAAAGTCACTTGTGTGGCCGATCATTAAATGTGAATCATCTGCATTTCTCACATTGTCAAACCTACCCAGCACATTTTGTTCATGTAGGCTGCTTTATTGTGGGTACAACTAGTTTTGTTCCGATGAGTGTATGAATTCCACTTGTAGTATTGTTACCTATTGACCTCTGTATTAAAAACTACGAACATTGTATAATCAATTTTTTTAATTTTTCCAATTTAAAAATTAGGTCGAATTTTCAACTCAAATACCATTACAGCTGCCAGCAGAAAGGCCATACAATAAAAACCCAACCAATAAAAATGTTACTATAGTATTTCTACGACGACAGGAATAATATATTAATTACATTGATGTTTTATTTTTTAATATATCTTTTTTTATTGGATACTTTGAAAAAAATCACAATTTCCTGTTATGTACTGATCGAGCGGCACATTTTTTATTTATTGTTATAGTAATACGTACATTAATGAGGACCATTAATGCAACATTTTAAATATAAATATAGGACCTTTACATAATTGCTAATCAAAGACTTATACGAAGGGGCTAGGGGGTGCTACGTCCAGTATAACTCAAATTTCGAATATTTCTTTAGCATACCAGCAGTTTAAATGTCTTGGAAAGGGCTGTCACATATTTTAGGGCAAGGTTTTATAATTGTAACATTATATAAAACAACACACACTGGTGAGCATCTGAATTAGAGATACCTGCCTAGTAGTATGTAGTATGCACTGTGATACAGTGTGGCATGGACGCAACAAGGTACCAGAAATGGTCAGGAGCCATACTCTCGCATGATTGCTACACAGCCCATCAAAATACACAGAGATCGATCGGAGCAGGATCCACTGCGCGCATATCCGTCTCGACAGCACCCCAGATGTGACAGATAGGATTGAAGTCGGGTGACCTCGGTGGTCAGGAAATCAACCTCAAGCCATTAAGAGTGTTCATCCAAGAACTCCACCTCATGTGCTTGGCGATGCACTCGTACCCTGCTGTCTGTCCAGGCGACATTTTCCCATGCATCGTTGGTCCAATGGTAGTGTCCCTGTGGCCATGTTAATCGCTGATGCAGGGAGCAGAGTTACCTACTCGGACGGTGGCTTCCGTACCTCATAGCAAGAAAATTGTTCTGGGCTCACAGGTCACTGTGTTCCAGCATTGAATTGGCGAGTTATCTGCTGCACTGTCGCGGTATATTCACTGCTACTAACTGAGCTAGCCTACGATGACCCCTGTCATCGAAAACTGTATGTCACATCAGTTGTCCCTGGAAGTAGTGGTTTTACCCTAACCCATATTCTCACGATACACTCTTGACGTGATCTGTGGAAATCCCAGTGCATGCAAGATTTAAAAAATGGACTGCCCCATACATCTGGCTCCGACTATCTTACCTAAATCAAATATGCTGATATCTTGTTTTTTTCCCCAGTTTTCATCGACTGGTACTCAGATGGTCAGTATATGGTTTAATGACATCCCAATCATGCATGTCTGCACACTAATCCATCCGATAGGGGAACCACGTCGCAATTTATCCAACACTGCAAGTGGTTATAATTCGACTGCTTACGAGTGTACTGGTGATAATTATGAAAGTCAAATAGCATATTTCACAAGTCCACTATATCATTAAGAGATGAAAGTAAATTTGTGGCCTGCCAGAACAGTATTTTAATAGTTCGTATGATCCTCCACTTAGCGAGTAATACAAGTATTTGCTTTCTAAGTCAATTAAAAGCTGGTGAAAAATCCGATTAGGTATCACGGATTCTAAAAACAAATAAAATAAGAGTCAACTGATGGCCGTCAACAATTGGAGTACAATTAATTGTTTTGTACTGGAAGTTCTTAACGAAAGATACACTTGTTTATCCTTATAAAAAATAATTACAAAAAGAATGGACTCTGTTATTTAATTATTTAGTAGGAAAATAAAATGTGTAATATTTTTAAGCAATTCTAATTAGTTTAAAACTTTGTAAATGTGTGTTAAAATACTTATTATTAAATGTGATGTATAATTGTAACTGCCACTGGCAAAATTAATGACGAAATGTGAATAACTCATGTAAATAACTGTGACTGAATTTTGTGCAGGTATGAAAACCAGAAGCAACACGTGATGACAGGCCGATGGCTTGGTGAAGGAAAACAGTCCCAAATATGAGCAGAGGCCATGGCTTCCCCAGCATCAGCACTGGTGGCTTTAACGGCCACTCCAAGCGTAGTACTCGGCGTCATCCCTCTGCTGGCCATTGGTCTCACCTATCTTCGTTATGTGTCTGTGGACCCAGAATCCAGGCCCATAGATGTTCGCAATGTTCTTCCAGAATACGATTTCATCATTGTGGGTGGTGGTTCTGCAGGTGCAGTCCTCGCCAATAGACTGTCCGAGGTGTCCGAATGGAATGTTCTTTTACTGGAAGCTGGTGGAGAAGAGACAGAAATTTCCGATGTACCGACCTTGGCAGCATACTTGCAATTATCTGACATGGACTGGAAATATAAGACAGAACCTCCAAAGGATGCATCTTACTGTCTTGCAATGATTGGTGACAGTTGCAACTGGCCTCGCGGTAAAGTTCTCGGTGGTTCCAGTGTTCTCAATGCCATGATATATGTACGTGGAAACCGGTACGATTATGACGAATGGGCGAAACTAGGAAATTCTGGTTGGAGCTACGACGATATTCTGCAATATTTCAAGAAGTCTGAAGACAATAGGAATCCTTACCTCGCCAAGACTCCCTACCATTCAAAGGGTGGTTATCTTACTGTGCAAGAAGCACCATGGCGAACCCCTCTATCACTGGCATTTATTGAAGGAGGTACACAAATGGGCTACGAAAATCGCGACTGTAATGGGAAGTTTCAAACTGGTTTCATGGTCGCACAAGGAACTATTCGGCGTGGTTCTCGATGCAGCACTGCGAAAGCATTTTTGAGACCCGTGCGACTACGAAAAAATCTTCATGTTGCTATGAATGCCCATGTAACACAAATATATATCACACAAGAGAAAAATAAAAAACAAGCATCTGGTGTACAGTTTATAAGGTATGGAAAATCTTACACCATTAAAGCAAGGAAAGAGATCATTTTATCAGCAGGAGCTATAGGATCTCCTCACATCCTAATGTTATCTGGCATTGGTCCACGTAACGATCTTGAAACGTTAAATATTCCTATTATACAGGACCTGAAAGTTGGTTATAATCTTCAAGACCATGTCGGACTTGGAGGGCTAACATTTGTGATCGATGAGCCAGTGACTTTTAAAAAGTCCCGCTTTCAAACTATGACTACAGCACTAGAATATGTTGTCAATGAACGTGGTCCACTTACTTCGCTCGGAGGAATTGAAGGAGTAGCATTTCTTAACACAAAATACGCAAACAAGTCAGGACTATGGCCTGACATTCAGTTCCACTTCGCACCTAGTTCTGTGAACTCTGATGGAGGGGAACAAATTCGTAAAATACTCGGATTACGTGACCGAATATACAATACCATGTACAAGCCACTAGTAAATTCTGAAACTTGGACAATTTTGCCACTACTTCTTCGCCCTAAAAGTAGGGGTAGAATTTTTCTTCGTAGTAGGAACTCATCTCATTATCCATTAATTGAGCCCAATTATTTTGCTCACAAACAGGACATTCAAACACTAATTGAAGGTGTGAAAATAGCAGTAAACCTCTCGATGACACCAGCATTTCAAAATTTTGGATCACGAATGCATAAAATTCCAATGCCAGGATGTGAGAAATATCAATTTTCAAGTGACGATTATTGGGAATGTTACCTTAGGCACTTCACTTTCACTATATATCACCCAGCCGGTACATGCAAGATGGGGCCACCTTCTGACCCAGAGGCTGTTGTAAATCCACGACTTAAAGTGTATGGAGTGGAAGGAATAAGGGTCGTTGACGCCTCTATCATGCCAAATATCGTCAGTGGTAATCCCAATGCACCGACTATAATGATAGCAGAAAAAGCCTCAGAGATGATTAAAGAAGACTGGAAAATTCTGCGATAGTCTTCACGGGTTTAATAATATTAAAATGCTATCAATTACATCAGACATTCCGAAAACATGTGCAATTGAGTAATAGTTATGTGTTTATGTAATGTATTTATCACGTCTTTAGGAAAATGTGTAGTTAGTTTCAAAATTCAAAATATTTTACAAAGGTAAGTAATGAAAACTTTTAATATGTGCTCAGCCATATTTCAAAGACAATTTTTCTTTGAAAAACTAAGCATACACTGTACAGTTGGTTCATTAATTTGTATATATTGCCATTTGTATATTTTCCACTTTTGTAGAAAGATAAAAAAAAAGTTCTAACTGAAAATGCTGTAAGGATTTTTGCATATGAGATTTGGGGTAAGCCCAATTCGCCATCGCCTCGTACCATCGCTACTCCATGCTTAGAGTCATCTGGGACAACCCTGAACCAGCCAGGGTACCTTTGTACCACCTGAATTATTTAATTTCAAATGAAAACTCTACGATTTCTTCATATTATGTCGTTCCTTAAAATTAAAAAAATTACCAATGAAGTACACATCAAGGTGAGGGGCTGTAAAGACTTCATTTTAAATTAAAATATGTGGTACAAAATTAACCGAAATGACTGTACCTAATTTTCAACAAATGCATGCTTCAAGCTGGTTAATATTTCACATAGAGAAGTCAAATCAATCCACTGCTATAGAAGCTTGTCAGGTGAAGTCAAGTGCCACATTACCAAAATTCCCAGGAAAAAATATTTGCGAGTTTGGTTGTTTAAAAAAATTCATTACTGCATTTGAAAATCCTCATTAGTATTATTATTAATTAACTAAAGTATAGCCAATCCACATACAGTGACTCGCAGACAGCGAAAGTGGTACACATAGTACGATATTAGATTGTCAATGAATATTCCCTATAAATGAGAATTATCAATAACTTTGTTTATTTCATGCATTACATACCCAGCTTTTAGGGTCTATAAAGATACGCAACATTTCTATTATCGTATCTGCATAAATGGAAAACACTAAAACTGCAGAGTGAACATCACAGTGAAAGTTGTACGCTGCCCAATACATGCCCCCAAATGGACTACCAGGCATGCCATGTCGGGATCACACATTCTGAACACGTACCTTTGTTCTGTGCATGAAGGCAAGTAATTCATTTATGTAAGCTTTCGTAGACAAAAGTGGAACATGAAAGAGGTCAGACATATGTAGTGGTGAGAAATCTGGTAATTTCGCATTACCAAAGGGGTAGATCTCTGCCCGAGATCAGCAAAATAGTGAATCGCAATCATTCTACTGTGCAAAATATCGTTCGTCAGTTTCGTCAGTACATTAGAATGGAGAACAAAGAGAAGTGTAGTTCCAGAAAGATATGATCTTTGAATGAATAGTGCCATGGTGGTGAATGACTGCATGGAGATTTTTGGACATTCGCCATTGATGCAGTTGTCTGTCGGGAAAACAGTCCTGTTTTCCCATGACAGACATCTGTATTGCAATGGTGAATGTCCGAAAATCTTCATCCAGTCCAGAACGATATTCAATGCATCAGATGAGCTATGGATTCGGCGTCAAATAAATATGAATCTCATGTTAAGTGCACCAAGACTTGTCAAGAAAGCAGAAGTCGTCTTGGGGAAAAATGCCTGCTCAGAAACGGTGAGGACAGTCCTTCGTAGAGAGGGCTTCAATGATCGAGTGGTACGCATTAAACCATACATCAGCAAGAAGAACAAACATCTTAGGTTCCAGTTTACCACAGATGACACTGGCCAATTTTTTAGCTAATGTAAAACAGTAATATTTACCGATGAAGGTAAATTCATTGTGTTTGTATAGGATGGAAAGGTCAGTATCTGCCATAAGTCGAACACTGAGCTAGCAGAAAGACATCTTCGGCCGATGGTGAAACAAGAGTGTGGGTCCCTGATGGTATGGGGTGGTATGGCGGCTTCGAGTGGTGGCAAACTCCATTTCATGGATAGTACTATGGATCAAGATGTGTATTTGGACATATTAAGGAAAATTGCAACCGAGCACACAGAAATCAGGCTTGCGGGATTGTTTCATGTTCTACCAGGACAATGACCCGAAATATAAGGCCCATAAGGTAGCATGTGGTTGCTCTATAATTGCCCCCATATACTCGATACCCCTCCACAGTTTCCAGACATCAATGTCATTGAAAATTTGTGGAGTGTGTTTAAAGAAAACATCTGCAAACATCCCATATCTAACAGGAATGACTACAAATTGCCCTTCAAACCGGAATGGGATAAGATTGAGCCCTCTTATTGTGAAAGGTTGGTTCGATCTATGCCAGATAGGTTTAATGAGATGTAAATTAACTGTGGTCGTCACACTAGGTACTAACTGTCCACATATGCCCTTCAACGACAGGAAATATAAAGACTGTGCCATTTTCATTGTAGTAAATATCTTGACCTAAGAATGTATAGTTTGTTGCTATAAATTTATACATTATTTTGTGAAGATATTTGCTTTTTGTATCTGTTGTAAGATGATTGTAAATACATGTATTCACCAAAACACTCAATTTTCATATCCAAACTACTCGTATGTGTTATTTATTAGTATCTCCAAAAGCTATTCTGAACACTACACTAAAAATACATTCACTTTCCTGTCTAAAAGACTTTGAAAAGTAGGAGCACTGACAGCAGAAGAACAGGATGGAAGGAAGAGGACTTCTGATGGACATTGGCCAAGTCGCCTAATGGTATGTATCAATATGCGGTCGTATCTATCGCATGAGTATGGTTTAAAATACTAGTGACAATTCATAAAGGGCGAGATGATTAAGCATGAATCTTAACTTGCTAAGTGACATATCGACTATGAACAAAACTTCTCTGTGTAGCTACTACCTACAAGTTCGTGGGTATAAATACCCAGATATTAAACTTAACCTTCGAAAAATACAGGCCACGAAACAGTTTCACGAAATCACCTCATCCTATTCAGACATTTATAAAGAACAGAAGTCATTTGTAGTTATCATTTTTAAAACACCACAAAACTGGTGATAGTTGGTGACCCCCAAGCCCAAACTCATACACATCCATTCTTTCTTTAATCCCTCTTGTCATTTAGGAATGCATCTTAAAACAATATCAAGTATAATACATGGTTTTGGAGGGGTACTTTCGGAACGTACAGCTGTAACTGTAACACGATTTCCAACCAGTCTGATAATTTTGAAAGTTGGTAATATTGCGCCACTTTCCCACCCTTATATGTATACCACCCCACTTCTTAATATGTTCCTATTTGCTGTTTCAGAGCAATATATACAGATTTATTGTTTGGCGCTCACAAAATATTTCATATAATTCCAGTCATAGCTCTTATTTCAAACTTGCAGTCCCCTGCTGTTATACCCATCATCTCACCATAAAAATTCAAATTCACTTATCTCGAGCACATTAACAGCAATAGCAACGAGACCTGGCCAAGTTGTTCCACTCGGAAACTCAATTTCTATGACTTAACTATAAACCATTTGTAGTTAAGGTGTCAAATTTAGTACAACAGTTTAGCTTCCAAAAGTATCGAAATATTTTTGAGACGAAATTCCTTGAAAAGATAGGCTAATAATATCCAAGGGATTACTTTCTGTATGTATATCTGTATATCACCCCTAATAGCTTGTCAATCGCCGATAATATTGTAATATTATCTTGAAAGTATATAATGCCACTAACAATAGTCACAATGCGACCATTCACAAAAGCACATTTTTAATGTTTGTATAAATCTGGAAGTCCAAAATTCTCAATACATGAGCCGAAATGTATAAGTCCACATGTTTTGAACAATTCTCTGCAAAGTAACATGGTGTAGCTACAAAAAGCAATTATAATAACTCACCTCAGTTCTCACAATGTTACAACAATGCACTCGAATAGCATGCACTTTTAGTGGTACTATTTCTAATATACAGGGTGGATATGAACTCAACCGGAAAACTTCGACAGGAGATTCCTCATCAAAAAATATGTCGTATAAACATACATATATACACACTTACCAGGTTTCTGGAAAATGCCTTATAAGAATACTAAGACATGAAAAGGGCAATATTTTAAGGCCATTTATAATGGTTAAAAATGTGCTACGTGTTGTGTTACGCCAGAATCGGCAGTTGAATTTCAGTGTTTGGCTCTATCATGTAGAAGTCGTGCTATGCTGTTCACAATGGGGGGACAACAGTAGGTGTTTTGTTAAGAACCATAAGTACAGTTTCAACAAATGGATATTTACATAAACTTTCTGACTATTTTTATTCTAAGTAAACTTAAATTTCTATCGTTTTACAGATATTGGTTTTAATTATGTAGGTACACCTTTATTTTCATGTTCCCTTAAAAAATTAAATTAAAACAGATACAATTATTCTAATGAGTGCAGATACTTTGAGTAATGTGCAGATATGAACTGAACATTCACATTGCACAAAATCCGCAGTACAGAAACAATTGTAAACGAATGATCGTGATACACAGTTGGGATATTTGAACCGTAAACAATACACTCATTTAACAAACAAAAACGTACAATGTGCTTTCCCATTGAGCTATTACAGCAGCACACCTACTGCTGTACTATGGCAACAAGTGTAGCACGACTCCATTGTGATGTTGCGATATGCTTAACTTCAACTGCCCAATCAGGTGCAACGCAACACATGGCACAACTTTCACATTTATAAATGGCTTTAGAAGACTTGTTGTTTTCTCATCCTGGTACGGCAGTTACAGGACACTTTGTGCATATATATTATATACACACATACCCTACATATAACCTAAGTATACTCTGGAAGGTTGTAACCACCCTTGAAAGTGTCTTACGATGATAGATATTTCTAGTACCACAGCCAGAATGAAAGACAAATCTATGAGTTTCTGGATAATGCATTATTGAATGATGATGTGCCAAGCCACAAAAAAAAACCTTGTCTCTTAAAAATGGATGGGTTGGAATCCCATTTGTGCTTTTCAAAAATGTAACCATTTAATATTTTACATTTTTTCCTGCAGCTTAACCGTGGTATGTTTTAGTATGTTCAGGGGCATTGGGTGTTGGCTGAGGAGCTGAGAAGCTGTCTGCCATCGTGGTTGATGTCACAGCTACGGTCGTGCTGGGTGCCCACTAAAGTATTGGAAGATCATATTTGTTTATGTTACTGACCTAAGACCACAATGTTGTATGTGGAGGACCATGACCTCTAAGAACTTGAACACAAAAAATCACGAAAAACAAAAAATGTATATATAACAATACCATGTTGTATGTGAAGGATGTTAAACCCAGTACCTTTAAACTCGAAAAAAAAATAGAAAAAAAATAGAAAAAAATAATCTAGGAATAAATTACATTACTAACCCCAACCACCATGTTGGATGTGGGCGACTTTGACATTATCATTAATAATATTGAATCCGAACAACTAATTAAAAAATCGTAAAAATCAGATACTAATAAAAATCGAAGATACCTATCAAAATCTGAGAGCAAATCTCACTAGCAACACAGTCTACCTTGTTAGATGTGGACGAACCTGACGCCAGTGATCTTGCGCCCTAATGAAAGAACCATCATTTGGATTTAATATGTACGCCCCCTCCCCTCCACAACACCCATGAACCACGCTACAACCACCACCCAGTCCCATCACCCCAACTTACCATCATCCCCTCTTCCCTCAAACACTACCACCAGAAACATGCGAATTGGTATTTTTTTAAGACTCGTTCGGTTTGTACAATGAGCGAACTACGAAAGACTCACGAAACAAAGAACAAATGGTCAATTCAAAGAGTAGTTCGCTGCGACCGATTCCCGGTCTCTACCGGATGTTCAACTCGCAACGGACTCGTGGCAATGGGCCGATCCACACGTCACTCCCAATGAGTCGATACGAACAAGCAGGAATCTACGAGTCACTGGTTGTGTGGACCGAATGATTCTGATGGACTGAACATAAAGAAAAATTTAACGAACTGCTGCCACTAACTGCTCCTCGCTACAATAGAGTTATGGTTCTAAAAATATACTAAATTACTTAATGATTGGTTTGACAAGTTGGGACATTATAATTTACTTTGACATTAATAGTTGGGACATTAATAGATATTATAATTTACTTTGTGTTAGATAATGTAAAATGTTAATTTTGTGTACTTCAGAATACAGCAGAATAAAATATGACAGAAACCAACAAAATACAACAGAAACCAATGGAAACAACTAGAAATACAACAGAAAACCTCAAAACACAACAGAAACCAATATAAATTACTAAGACGATGTGAGTATAAAAAAGAATGGAATGTGACAGAAACCACCAAAATTCAGCAGAAAACCACGGTAATCACTTAAAAAAAAAAAAAAACAGAAAGTGACAAAACACAACAGAATACAATAAACATTACTGGGAATACATAATCATACAATATAATGAGAAGCAACACAAATCAACAAAATATGTACAAGAGAAACCACTATAATTACAACATAAAACCAGAAAACACAACATAAACCAATAGGTATTACTGGGACATAAGAATACAACTGAATGAAATCTGACAGACACAAAAAAAATGTACAAGAGAAACGAATATAAACCACTAGAAATACAAAAGAATAACACAAAACATAACAGAAAGCATATGAATTACTGGGACTACTTCAGAATACAACGTAATGAAATGTGACCGAAACAAATAAAATACAACTTATATGATGGAGATCACTATAAATCCAACAGAAAACCACAAACATAACAGAAATCAATAGAAATTACAAAGACTTTGTGTATAAAATATAATAAAATGCGACAGAAAAAAAAAAAACAAAATACAATAGCAACCAATAAAAACAACTATAAATAAAACAGAAAACCACAAAACACAACAGAAACAATGGAAACCACTATAAATAAATCAGGAAGCCACAAAACACAACAGAAACCAATATAAATTACTGCGAATACATGAGCATATAACAGAATGAAATTTAACAGAAATCAATAAAATACAAAATAAAACCATGGAAACCACTATAATTACGGCAGAAAACCACGAAACACACCAGAAACCAGAAGAAATTACAGTGACTACATCAGAAAGGAACAGAAAGAAATGTGACAGAAACCAACAATATACAACAGAAACCTATAGAAACCATTATAAATACAACAGAAAACCACAATACACACTAGAAACCAATAGAAATTACTGGGACTACATCAAAATACAACAGAATGAAATGCGACACACACCAACAAAATACAACAGAAACCACTATAAAATCGCAAAACACAACAGAAAACAAAATAAAATAATTAAAACTATGTGAGAATAAAACAGCATGAAATGCGACAGAAACCAACAAATTGCAAACAGAATACCACAAAATACAACAACAGAAACCAATAGAAATTACTGGCACTACATCAGAATACAACAGAAATAAATGCAAGAAAAACCAACAAAATACAACAGAAACAAATTGAAACCATTATAATTACAACAGACACCCACAAAAACAACAGAAATAAAAGTAGTACAATATGATTTTTTCAGGAACTAACATGGTTAAATACAATACAACCAACAGAACAAAACAGAAACAAATGCAAAACGCTGGGATACCAGAATACAACAGAATTAAATGTGTACCACTGGTTAGAAAACTCTCCAATGGAGTTCACTCTAACTTATTTATTTTAATGTGGTATACAAATGTATAACTTATGTTCAGTCAAATATAAATAACTAACAATTAGGCCCCTAATTGTTTCTTATAGTTATTCACAGAATTCAATTGCAGTATTTGAATAATTTGATATTCTTACATATATTATTTTCTGCACCCAATTGGAAATGAAAATGCCACTACATTACAAAATTAACTTTCAAACTAATTACCGAAGCTTATATCACAACACAACAGAAACCTACACATAGAATCATAAACTAATGAAAACCACTAGTACTACAAGAGAAACCAAGAGGTTCTAATAGGAACAGAAACCCACAAAGCACACAATAAACCAATGGAAACCACAGGAATACAACAGAAACCAAGACTATGGCACAACAGAAGACAACCAAACACAACAGAAACTAATGGGAACCACTATAATACAACAGAAACAATCTGGCTATGACACATTAGAAATCACCTAATCACAACAGAAACCAATGGAAACCAGTAGAATACAATAAAATCCAACAGACTATAGTGTAATAGGAAGAAACCATCATAACACAATAAAAACCAATGGCAACCAATAGGTATGAATATAAAACCACAGACAGCAACCGATCAATACCCAACAGAAAGAGGTCAAATCCCGTATTAAACACAACAGAATTTACAACAGAAACCAACAGCCTAGAAATACAAACCAAAAAAATATTTCTGTTGTATTTTCTGTTGCTTTCTGTTGTCAATTTTTCGTGTGGCCAACCAATTCAGATCAAAGCTAATAATCCCGACCCATGCTACTCGATAAGATATGTTAAGACCAAAACCTTTTAGAAGTATAGCTGCTCACCATTTCCCAACCAATGGAAATTTAGCCATTATTCCAGAAGGTAGGTAATTATAACGACCACGAACAAGACAATCTGCCGTTACAAGACCTAAGCCCTGTATATTTAGCTACAATTTCAAAGCTAGCGAAGCTAGAACCATCAAATACCGAGGTTAGGTATGCATTTGTCCCCGGATATGTCAGTGTAATTTATTATAACACGAGCCAGTAGTAGTATTTGGTTCCTTCTAGGCAAAGGTCCAGGCTCTAGGACTCCAGCCGCCATCTCGGTTTCCACCATTTTGAAATTTTTCTTTCAAAATTGCGCGTTTTTACCCAAAAAAAATCACATCATAAATCGATTATTATACCCAAAATTCGATCATTGTCCCTAAAAATTAATTTTTTACTTAAAAAATTCCATATTTTGCCCAGCTGCAAAAAAAAACTTACCCCCAAAAAATCCTTTAGAGGGTTCTGCCCACCATTTTGAAATCCCTTCCTTTCCCTCAAAATTGACTAAATTTTCCTAAAAATTTCCCTTACATTTCCCTTAAAATCTGTCATTTTCGCCTTGAAATCAGTCTTTTTTTCCCTAAAAAGGCACTATTTTCCCTAAACATATCACTAGAATTTATTATTCAAAAATTATTTTAAAAATTACATAAAGATTGTAAAAAAATTCACAAAAAGGTAAAAAAAAAAAAAAACTAAAATCTGTAAGAACATATCACGTTAACGACATACTCATCTCGGCACCCCAAACACCAATCCCTACCCTTACCTAGCCACCTTACAATACTAAAAAAAAACAAAGAAAAATCCCAAAAACTTCAGAAAAATACATAAAAGTCAACCAGCACAATACAAAACACACTACTACCACCATATTAGATGCAGACTCCCTCAACCTTGACCTCATGACCTTGAATGAACACTCGGCAAAAATACATAAAATTCAGCAAGCTTAACACATTATTGACTATCACCACCATAGTATATGCAGACTACCTTGACCTTGACCTCATGACCTTGGAAACCAAAACTCGAGGAAAATGAATAGAAGTCAGGAAGCATAATACATTACAGACTACTACCAACATGTTAGATGCAGACTACCTCGGCCTTGATCCCATGACCTCAAATGACCTTGAAAAATACATGAGTTAGCAAGCATAATACATTACAGACTACAACTAACATATTTGATGCAATCTACCAAGGCCTTGACCCCATGACCTTGATTGACCTTCAAAACAAAAACTCGGGGGAAATACATAAAAGTCAGTAAGCATAATATATTAGAAGTCTACCACCGCCATATTGGATGCAGACTAACTCGACTTTGACCCCATCACCTTGAATAACCTTGAAAGAAAAAAGTCGAGAAAAAATCCATGTGAAGAGGCAAAAGCTAGCCAAGACGATCCACCTTCCACGCACCTGCTGTCGGACTAAACCTCTCAGCTCACCTCTCTACTGCTTATAATATACGAGTGTGCAAGCCTTATTGTGTCACATTGACTTTGAACCACTCGTACTGCACCATTAATACATTGTACAGACACCGACCAGCCAATCACCGAACCGGCACGTGATTGCAGGTGGCCAATCACATGCAGGATTTGAAACATCGCACGAGGAAGTCAGATTCTGATTCCAAATGGCTTATATTGTCTCCAAAATGACCCCCTCACCACCACAACTGTGATGCTAACTGCAGTGCTAATTGTTGTGCTGTGGTGCTAATTGTGGTGCTAATTACAGTGCTGATTGTGATTGTGGTGCTAATTGCAGTGTTGATTGTGATTGTAGTGCTAATTGTAGTGCTGATTGTGATGCTAAGTGTGGTGGTAAGTGTGGTGTGTGTCGCAAGTAAACAAAATTCCATGTATTTTAAAATAAAATTATATAGTCCTAGCTCCAAAAGCTGAAATGCAAAAATTTTATTTAATAATCTACTTTAAAGAAATGTATATATCTAGGTCCCTCTATATTTTTAATCGCTTCCTGGGTAAACTGTATTTATACTTTTTAATAAAAGTGCCCAGAACCACGACAGGCAACCACCACACTTCGCAATTGATCGTCGTCGCGTGAAAATAACTCGTCGTTCGGGCCACCCTCTCATGTTGACATGCATTTTTTGAACATAGGCGAAAACTCGATCACAGAATTATCACTGGCGACATCCAGTTTGCAATAATGCAGGTTCACGGATCCATGATCGTCGATGTCAAAAAGGCAAGCCTTCGTATTCAAAATTCGTCTTCGCGGAATGGGAGCACTCTGAGAAAATCCACATAATCGTTCGCTCGGATGAAAACATGCAGGGCGTATTAAATGTGTGTGTATATATATATATATAATAGGACTATACATAGGCATGTATCTATTTATATAAGATAAACATATAAAACATTCTGTATAGTTATATAAATATGTATAATTATATAAACATGTAAATATTAAATTATTTCAATTTAATTTATATGTATAGGTATAGAAGTATGTAATATAAAATTATTAAAATTTTTTATATGTATATGTTTAGGTGTGTGTGTGTGTATATATATATATATATATATATATATATATATATATATATATATATATATATATATATATATATATATATATATATATATATGAAATCAATTTTAATGACTATATATAAGTATGTACGAATAAATATGTGAGTATCAAATTTGTTTTAAAGTATATATAAGCATGTATATACACACACAAATACTATAACATAAAATTAATTTAAAATGCATATATATAAGTATGTACATATAAATATGTGAATATAAAATTAGTATTAATGTTTATATATAAGTATATGCATATAAATATGAGACTATACCATTAATTTCAATGTTTATATATAATTATGTACATATAAATATGGGAAGATAAAATTATTTTAAAATTTATACATTTAGATATATACGTATACCTACAAGCATATTTAAATAACATAATGTTAAGTAAGTACGTACATGTTTTCATCAGGGGCGAACGATTATGTGTGTTTTCTCAGAGTGCTCCCATTCCACGAAGATGAATTTCGAATACAAAAGCCTGCCTTTTGGACATCGACGATCAAGGCGCCATGAGCCTACATAAACTCTAACTGGTTGTCACCAGTGACGATTATGCGATCAAGTTTTTGTCTATGTTCAAAAAATGGATGTCGGTATGAGAGGGCGGTCTGAACAAAGAGTCCTTTTCACGCGACGACGTTCAATTGGGAAGAGTGATGGTGGCCTGTCGTGGTACTGGGCACTTTTATTGCAAAGTGCAAATACAGTTTACCCATGAAGCGATGAAATATACAGAGGGACCTGGATATATAATTTTTATTAAAGGGAGAGTATTAAATAAAATTTTCACATTTCGGGTTTTGGAGATAAGACAATATAATTTTATTTTAAAATACATGGAGTTTTTTTTCACTTGCGACACATACACACCGCACTTACCACTGCACTTAGCACCACAATCACAATCAGCACTGCACTTAGCACCCCACTCGCTATCAGTACCACAGCTAGCACCGCAATCACACTCAGCACTGCAATTAGCACTACAATGAGCACCAGAATTTGTCACAGCACTGCAATCAGCACTGCCATTAGCACCACAGTTAGCACCACAGCACAGCAATCAGCACCACAATCAGTACTGCAGCACCACTACCACCACCACAATTAGCATGCACCATAATCAGCACTGCCATTAGCACCACAATTAGCACTGCAGTTAGCACAGCAGTGGTGGTGAGGGTGTCATTTTGAGACAATATGAGTTATTTTGGAGTCAGACACTGACTCCTCATGCGATGTTTCAATACCTGCATAATATTGGCGACCTGCAATCACGAGGCAACTAGATGATTGGCTGGTCCGTGTCTGCACAATGTATTATTGGTGCAGTATGATTGGTTCTAAGTCAATATGATGCTATAGGGCTTGCACACTCATTTATTATACGCAGTAGAGAGGTAAGCTGAGAGGTTTAGTCCGACAGCAGGTGCGTGGAAGGTGGATCGTCTTGGCTAGCTTCTGCCTCTTCACATGGATTTTTTCTCGACTTTTTTCTTTCAAGGTTATTCAAAGTGATGGGGTCAAAGTCGAGTTAGTCTGCATCCAATATGGCGGTGGTAGACACTAATGTATTATGCCTGCAACTTTTATGTATTTTTCTAGAGTTTTTATTTTCAAGGTCATTCACGATCATAAGGTCAAAGTCGAGGTAGTCTGCATCTAATATGGTGGTGGTAGACTCTAATGTATTATGCTTGCTGAATTTTATGTATTTTTTCTCGAGTTTTGGTATTCTGGGTCATTCAATGTCATGAGGTCAAGGTCTGAGGTATCTGCATCTAGTATGGTGGTGGTAGTCAGTAATGTTTTATGCCTGCTGACTTTTAAATATTTTTTCTCAAGTTTTAGTTTTCTGGAACATTCAAGGTCATGATGTCAATGTCGAGGTAGTCTGCATTTAATATGGCAGTGGTAGTCTGTAATGTATTATGATTGCTGACATTGATGTATTTTTCTAGAGTTTTTGTTTTCAAAGTCATTCAAGGTCACGAGATCAAGGTCGAGGTATTTTGCATCTAATATGGCAGAATTAGGCTAATACATGATTCCTGCTAACTTTAATGTATTTTTCCCGAGTTTTTATTTTCAATGTCATTGGGTCAAAGTCGAGGTAGTCGGCATCTAATATGGCGGTAAAAGTTTGTTGTTTTTTATGCTGGTTGACATTTATGTATTTTTCTGGAGTTTTTGTGATTATTCTTTTTGTTTTTTAGTATTAAAAAGTGGGTAGTTAAGGGCAGAGGTTTATGTTAAGGGTGCTGGAATGAGTATGAGGCTAACATGATATGTTCTTAGAGGGATTTTATAAAAAATTTTTGCTATTTTTATATTTTTATGGATTTTTTTATAATTTTTAAATAATTTATTAAATACATTTTAAATAACAAATTTTGGGTTTTTTTTTTAAGGAAAATAGTGAATTCTTAGGGGAAAACTGAGTTAAAAGTGAAAATAACTGATTTTTAGGGAATAAGGAAATTTTTAAAGAAAAGGGAAATTGTTAGGAAAATTTAGTCAATTTTGAAGGGGAAAATGGACATTCAAAATGGCGGGCAGAATCCCCTGAAAGATTTTGGGGGGGATCCCTCTTTTTTGCAGTTGGGCAATATAGGGCATTTTTTAAGGGGTAAAAATGAATTGTTAGCGATAACGTCGATTTTTGGGTAAAATAATTGATTTCTGATATAATTTTTGTGTAAAAACACGCTATTTTGAAAGAAAAATTCCAAAATTGCGGAAACAGAGATGGCGGAGAGAGCCCCAAAGCCAGGACCCTTGTCTAGAAGGAACCATATCATACTACTCAAACCCTGTTATATTTCTAGTTGATCACTATCATCAAAACAATGCAAATATGGTTATCAAAATCATATGGTGTATAAAACTCCCAACATCGATCAAAATGATGATGTCATGTAAGGCGCTGGACCGTTTTATCAGCACAGTTGAAAATTTCCCACACCTTGGAGTCATAACCAACAAATCCAGTGTAGTCATTACAACTGACATAAGCCCTGTGATCTTTGAACGAATAGTGCAATGGGGAGAATTACTAGATAGAGATTTTTGGACATTCACCATTCCGATGCACATGTCTGTCATGGAAAAACAAGACTAATCACGAAAAAATATTTTAAAAAGACAAGCAACCTGTGAACGAGAAAATAAATATGTATACAACACTGGAAAATTCCAAGAGGAAATGGAGTCAGAGAACAGGACAGTAACTAAATATGAAAAATATATACATATAAGCTACCAACAGATAACATATAGAAAATAACACAGGCTAGAAGCTTGCTTGAAAAATAGGACAACTGACAAAATATTTAGGAACAAAATGGGACAACACAACAAAGAAACGCACTCAAACACATAAATTTTATCAGACACGACCGAATGCAAGCCAGGTATGCTGTAGTCAAGCCCTGTCATATGCATAGGTGGCTGCCATTTCCACAATCACTCGAGGTATCCACCAAATTCAGATTGTAAGAAATACTCGAATCCTCGAAATGGATATTGTGGAGCGTTTTGCCTGACCTTCTTTTATGTGCCTAGTTAAACATCGCTTCCCAACCACTGGAGATAGAACCACCAAATTCAGATTACTGGAACTACAACCGATCCCGAAGAGGCTGATATAAAGCATTATTACTTAAATTTTTTTATATAAATCCAGTTAAACACCATTTTATAACAACTGTATGCATATACGCCTGAGTCAGATTAAGGTAAAATACACCACATCTAACAACACTATACATGATGTTAGACCCTTGGCCAATTTGCAAGCAGTCAGTCATGGTTTCACGACAATTGTAGATACAGCCAACAAACACAGATCACATGAAGTGTCCACGAACTCGCACAACATGATCCGACTCCCCAAGTAGTAAAAGTCATTTGGCCCACTTGGACAAATCTGCTTGTACATGAGCAGCAAACAAAGTTTCCATATTCAGGAAAACCCTGGAATGCCCTTGCAGATGAATGTTGCCTACATGATGCCTCTGACCATGGTGTGTTTTTGGCCACATCTGGGCACTTTTCATAAAACTTAATGTTACAAAATACTATCTGCCCATAAGCAGCCCGATTCTTTGCAGCCAAATCTAGCTCTTAATATTACAGTGTCATCAGGGGGCCATCAGTGGCAGCAGAGGCTCAATGGCTTACTACGTCCAGCCTACCATAAGTTAACCAACTGTAGTCAGCCAACTTTTGGCGAGCCCAGCTATTTTCCAATTACAACCCAGTCATTAGCCATTTGTGGAAAAATTAAAACAAGCTTGCCATGCATTTTCAAAACCAAAATATAATTATATTTTGCCCAAATAAGAATTTATTGATTTTCCAATGTATACATGATTAACTTGATATTAAATTTTGCAGTATTAAATATGCCACAGACACAATTAATTTTAGTATCATGAGTCAATACTGGGACATATGTGTTTTGTTTAAAATAGTAGTATTTTAGTTTCGGATTGCATTTAGCATGTATTAAAATGTAATTTTTTTTTTATTTTATGCTTAGCAATTTTCCAGTTCAAAAACTATTTTTTCCTATTACTAGTAATGTCACATGAACTTACACACAGAATAAAAAATAAGTCGATTCACACACACTATTTGCTATTTCACAGCGACACATAGTTGGTATGCCATTTATGGCCAGTAAAATTGTTGATAATATGTCTCCAGTAGCAACAGTTGGCATGGCATACACGGCCCATAAGCCTGGTGTTAATGTATCGTCCGTAATAAGCAACAGTTTACAGGCAATATATGGCATGCCATAAGTGGCCCCTTAGCAAGCTAATAATACATCTAAAGCAGTAAGTAACAATTGGCCTGCCATAAGAGCCCACAAGTTTGCTGCTAATATGTTCCCAGCAGTAAGAAACATTTGGTATGCCATACATGGCTTATTACTTTGTTGCTAATATTTTCGCAGCAGAAAGGTTGGCATGACATTATAAAACCCATTTGATGTAGGATTATGAGTTGGGGGCTATCGGGATCTGGGATAGGAGTGCAGGAGCGAAGCCAGCCAGCATGTTGTTACATCATGGTTAGTTATATTTGAAGACAGCAACCATTGGCCATTCACCTCTGTCCCTTGACCCCTGACTCATATCCTTTGTTCACGAAAATCCCCCCAAAAATCCACAAAATTTATAAAAAATGTATTAATAAAAAATTGTTTAAAATTGTTAAAAAATTAAGAATTATTTAAAAAATATTAAAATGTCATTTAAAAATAATTTAAAAATTCTAGGCCCCTGACAGCAATTTTTCCCTACCAATTTCTCTTTTTTCCTTCAAATGTCCCCTTTTTCCTTCAAATTTCCCTTTTTGACCTAAAAAATTCTACAAAATCCAGAAAAAAATAATAAAAACTTATATAAAATTAAAAAAGAAAAACTTACATTTCCTGAGGTCACCCAGCACCACATATTACTCACTTCGTTCGACTCACAGCAGACGACTTTCCCTCCCTCCTATACTCATTCTATAGTATGCTGCCATGCTGTATTGTTCGTTCATCAATTGTTTCGAAGGCCACTATTCTGGTAAGCGACCGCCATCTTGGTAGGTGCAGTCCCCCACGTTGTTTTTTTTAGGGTCATTTGATTTAGCATTGGTCTCTCAAATTCGTTCGATTGCCATATTGGATTTCATATGTTTCATCACCTAGGTTGTGCTAGTGTATTAATTCGCCCACTAGGAGGCAGCCATATTTGTTTTTGTTTTTAAGTATAGGTGATGCTGTCGGATCCCTCCATGTTGGTTTATGTATTTTCTACACATGGGTAGTCTCGATTATGCCTCCTGATATCGGCCTGTGCCTAATGGTGATGTTTACCATTCCAGCAAAAAACTTAAATTATAATACTTCATATTTTTGTTTTGTCAACATAAGTATTTTTATTTCAAATCATTTTTATATAAAGTGGAGGGGTTTTTATAAAATAAAAGACAGCAAATTTTTACACACAATTTATTGTACACAAAATATACAGGTTTATTAACCTTCTTCGGTGTTCACAGCTCGATATCTGCCTCGGCGACCCAGGGATTGAAACGGGTAGGGAAACCCTAACTCTTGACTCACCTCCTTCCATTATGTCGTTTCAGCACCTTCTCGACCAAATAAACATCTGGAAACTCTGTAGCTGGATCTCCTCTGCATAGAAACCACCGTGGATGGCAACATTATTTATATCCTCGAGAAAATAGGACCTCGGGGCATAGTTGCATACGTCATACATGAAAGAGTTCGGGACGCCAATTCGCAGTGAACCCTTTCTCAAAGACGTCTTTCTGTTTGTAGATGTGCACCAGGTCGCCAACCTTGGTATTAGGCTTGTGTGGGTCCTTCCTTTTCAGATTACCGTACACTGTCTGAATGAGGGAGACATTCTTCATGTCTATGGGCTTCATGCAAGTGGTAGAATGAACGGTAGAGTTATATTCACATATAAGTTTCGGGAGTAGTGTCAGCCACTTGTAGTTTCCATTCGCACACAATGAAATGCCTACACATTTTCCTTTCAGAGTCCTGTTGAACCTCTCGACGATATATCATATGTTTCTTCATCAAGGCCATGAACTTTGCATTGTAGAATTCCTTGCCCTGGTCGGTTTGTTGATTAGTCGGGATGCATCCTACCTGCAATACATCTGCCATAGCCTTGGTGACATCATGCAAATTTACTATATGCAATGATGACTGTCAAAATGTATTTGTAGCCCTCATTGATCCGACCATATGGTATCATCTCGATGTGGTCGTCTTGAAACAGGGAATTCATCCCACAAATCTCGACCTTGCGGCGACTGTAGTTAAACCTGATGGCCGCATGCAGTGTGGGCGATACCCAATTGATTAATTGTATGTAGCCCACCTCCTTAAGTTCTTAGATTATTAAAACTACCTCATTGGTGTGGGAGTTATTTCCAACACTTTGCAAAGCAAGCAGTAGCTGCAGCCTATCGACCAGCTCGTTCGGATCATCCCATAATACATAGCCAATGTTCTTGCAGTCATCTATCTTCTTTAGATTGTCGCTGCTTTTCAGTGCTAGGCAGTTGAAGAGGTCTGCAAGAATCTCGATTTTTTCACGACCTTCATCCTTATAAGCACCTAACTCGGGATTGTTATTTTGGTAAATTCTAGCAAAGTCTTGTATTCCAGCAGATCGAAATCTGTAAACTTCCTTGACTCCTTGCAAAATAGAAGTTTGTATAGCCTGGGGGTTCACGTGTTGTGCAATCACCAACTTGGATGCTCCCACCTGATAGAAACTATTTCATCAGGCCTGAGGAACCATTGATCATTGCCTGTATACACAGTACATCGAATCATGTGTTTGACAGTAGGTCCCCACAAGCCAGAGCATTAGATTTTCAGGCTCTCTTCTGTACTTTCTTCTTGTGAGGCAATTCCGCATCCGATCCATTGTCCTGATCTGAGTTTACATTGTCATGTTTTACTTCTTTAAAGACTGCAGTATCGTCAATTTCAGTCATCATGGCGACAGTTACTCCAATGCTCTCACTTAGTACACCGAGATGACAAGTAATGGGCTTAAAAATTTCTTCAGTTATAAGGTCGCATGCAATTTTGGCTCTCTTAGCGAGCACATACTTCGAGCAGACAGACTGAATTGTCTGATGTAGTTCATTTGCAATGTCAAACATCGTACTGAATAAAAATTCTTACTTTTGCTCTCTTTTATAGGTTTAGTTGAGTCCACCAAAATACTTTCGATCTTGCCCAGACGTTCGCTGCAAACACCCAATATGCCCCTGATGTAATTTTGAATATCAGTTTTTGTGGCGAGGTGAAACATCGAGGCAGTAAATATCCATGTCATATATCCTTCCACGTTTTTCAGATTCTCTTCATTTTGTGCAGAAGCCACATTAAATCTGTCTATAATTTGCCTTTGAACACTTGTCATGTGCTCGTCTATGGCCATCACATTATGGACGATCTCCATCTTCACACACTCCATCTCGCCCCAAGCTTGGACAGTTAGTTTCGAAAGAACGTGTTTTGTTTGGACAACATACTGTGCAGTTCCGATATGATGTCATTACCAGTTTTGAGAACGAAATGTTTAGTAGTAGCTTCTTTGGATCATTCAGGTTAACCAATGTTTCGAATTATTCTTCTATCAGCATCACAAGTTACATTATTTCCTGGTACACAACAACCTCCATCGCCATCTTTGTGAAGATGCAGCTTGAGGCTAACGTTACCCGAATTGCGATACACTCTAACTCATTCTCGATGCCCGGCGATGAACTGATCGAACCTGTAACTGTACCTCACAATATATAGGGGCCAGTCCTTAACAATCACCAAAAATCTGTATTTCCCTTTCCAGTACAAGGCACACATATATTTGAAATATGATAGTGTCATGTCCGTATTGACGCGATCGTTGTAAACATGCCATAAATTTGTATAGTCCATGCTAAACAGCACCAACAAATTAGCATTATCTCAAAGCATCTGTTTGGGTATGCGCGAATAAGACTGGCTAAGGGATATACAGTCCACGTACATGTGTCGTCCCATACTAAAGAGTAATTGAATGCAAGTTTGTTTCTCGCAGGCAATGTCATCGAAGACAAATATTGAGTTTGGCAGTTCTTTGTTTGGAGGTACAATGGCTTTGTTTTCGCTGCAGGGGAAATAACCCATGCCTTACACTGCCTACAGTACATGTGCCAATTTCTGGTATTTTGGTTGCTGGAGCGATTTAGAATATAGGTACACATTTTCAAACCAGAGACCATGCTCTTCTTCCAGCAAGGATGTTGGTCCTGCGATGCATTCGGAAATAGGCTTCCATGTCGCAATTCGTAGGAGATATCTTCATCTTCAGCGTGAATGCAGATGGGTAGAATAACATCTTGCTTGACGATGTGTATGCTGTTTTCTTATGCTTGGTTTATATCATACATTAAAGGAGGAGGAAGACGAGGTAGCATATACAACCCTCATGATGACATTTAACAAGTTTTGTTGGTCATATCATGTCTCTTCTAATTATCCCTCCGAGAATGTTTCTGGCAAAATTCGCACTGAAATGTCATATTTGAACATATGATATGTCCATGCTGTTCCAAGTCTAGACTGATACTGAAACGAAAATGTATAAAAGGGGCGTATTTATACTTTTCTTGCTCAGTCCACCACAATGCATTGAAGAGGTAAGGCCATAGCTGGAAGCAGTATCGTCGATATGCTGATCAGCAATCTGCCATTCGAGTTCCACATTCCAGGATACATGCTCTGCTGGCCAGGGACCAAACTGGCTAAAATGCTGACAGACAAGACAGGCACAAACGCCCGGAATGAGGTGTGCAAGCAGCACGACATTGCATACTCCCAGCACACAGATCTGCAAGCCAGACACCAGGCAGACAAAATACTTGCACAGATGGCCGACGAGATAAGAAAATCATCAGATGCTGGACTTGGAGAAAAAATAGCAGTGGGGTGTTTTCAATGTGATGAAGGCCAAATGAAGATGGGTGTGAGTGATAAGAGCAAGAGAAAGGCACATGTTAAAATGGGAACAGGTAGAGAGAGCAAGTGGAAGGCACAAATGAAACGAAAAGTAGTGACAAAAGAATGAAAAGCATGCAAGGCTAAAAAAATATCTACTGGCAGATTTTTCCCATTACTTTTGCCTGCACTTGGGGCTCTCGGAGGCCTAATCGGAGCCACGAGCAGTACTGCCCGAACCATAAACACAGCATCGAACGAACGGAAGCAGTTGTCACAAGTCCAAAGACACAATGCAAATATGGAAGGTACAGCCATGGGTAAAAAAAAAACCTGTACCTAAGGCCATACCCAGTAGGAGGCGGAAGTGTGCTACAGCGACGCACAGGAAGAGGCAATTATGAAATCTCTACCAAAACGAGTGCTCACGATTGTGGATTTGGAACATTTTGCACTCAAATTGAAAATACCTAATTTTATATGAGTGTTTATGAGAGATGATTTTCCCGCTAAACCCAATAGAGAAGAATGTGCTGTAATTAATCTGCACATGACAGCCAGGCCTGGTATGCACTGGATAGCTTACGTAAAAAAGGGTAAACACACAGACTATAACAACAGTTTTGGGAATTTACGTGCTCCACCCGAATTGCATGAGTATTTGAAATATACCAAGCTAACAAACAATTACGAGACAGAGTAGCTACCTAACACATGAAACTGTGGACATTTGTGTCTTTGCTTCCTGGTTCACTCGCACAAGTAACTGTATAAAATGATTAAAAATTGTGAGGAAACCATCAGTCATGTCGATAATGCTTGCATTGACAGGTCCTAGCTCCGAGCTGCATGTACATTTTCTGCCACTCAACCTGAAGGGGGAATGGTGCATAGGTTTGGTCACTTTCCAAACATACAATCGATGAAAAAACTGCAAGCTGTACTTCTTAAGAAGTGGTAATGTTTCCCATGAGGTGTCGCTGCCCATAGGCTCTTATGAAATAGATAACATTGCATGGTACAATGAAGATTCGTTGTCCTCCTGCACAGAATTCAAACTGAAAGGGAATGCTAATAATCTCAAGAGTGTTTTCAGATGCAGCGGAGATGTCGACTTAACTAAACCGGATACTATCGAGCCGATGCTGGAGTTCGAGCCATGCACCTTCGAAGCTGGAAAAACACATGTGTCGTCACGGCCTGTAAACATCTTGCCGGACAACATGATATACTGCAATTTGGCGAGCGGTACGCACCTCACTGGCAGGCCGAGCAACACACAGCACAAATTATCGCCTATGGTACCTCAAAGTTATAAACTGGTTGTGGCATCGCATGAAGAGAGTACACGAGGTGGTTGTTACAGTCCTCGACCAGCATGGAGATTTGGTGAACTCTCGAAACGAAGAAATCACCCTACGCATGCATTTGAAAAGATGTGAATAAGATTTACACCGACCAGAAGCTATAAAAGGATTTAACTTGCAAAACCTGTAATCAATACATCACAGGTTTCCAAGGAGTTAACATGGGCTAAATAGATTTTCCTTCGCTGTCGTGGATTCGAGGTCGATCGCCATGGAAGATTTCCTAAACCTCCAAGAGCCAGCCATTTTCAAATACAGCATAACGAAGGTGCAACTTCATGTATATAAGCCTTTCCTGATCGGGCCGTACACACTACCACCGCAAGTTCAGACAGTGGTCCAACATCAAGATATCTGCACTCGTCCTTGCCAGTCTTTCCTGCGAATCAGGAGGATTCTAACGAAAGAAGATGGGACCAATCCAGCATCCATGAAAATAATGAGCTATGGAATTATTCATCTGATCGATCGTATCGCATACTTTCTCAATGGTTTCGAGGTGAACCAGTCGCGAGATGACGGCATAACCACAATGATCAAAAATGGCCTTTCGCTCATGCTGAATGTGCTGCCTGCAGACAAGATAGCAGGTGGGGAATCGAAAATGACAACAGTGTTCCTATTTATACCGAAGGTAGGTTCGAAGTATGCATTCCGCTCTCCACACTACTGGGATTTGCCACAGACTACAAACGAATTATCTTTAATCTGAAGCAGGAGCTGGTGCTGCTCCTAGCCAATATGCATGTGGACACTATCGTGGGTATGGGAAAAAACCTGGAGGCAGTGGAACTGAAACTACATTCTATCACTGCAGAATGCATAAAAATGTTGCAGAATGAGGAAGATGGCAAAAATAGCGATGTGGCTTTCCAGTCGTGGAGTCTTGATACATACCCCAGATTGCCAGCCAGCCAGCATGTCAACTGGATGATTAAGTCCAGCTTTGCTTCTGAGAAACCAAGGTATGTCACCATTGGGCTACAGAACAGAAGGAAGCATAGTGTAAGAGTGAACTATTTGCAGTTCTATACATGTCAAATAGAAAATGTCAAAATATATTTGAATAGCGAAAGCTACTCGTACATTGGCATTAACACGAACTTTGAAAATGGACAACATCTACTGGCATATCAGATGTACGCTCAATCCCAAAATGCATATTAAGGATGCACCCAATCTACGATATTGAGCCTTGATAGTTTCAAGAGTTTGGCCATGCTCATTGTATTAGATGTGAGTAAACAGGACGAACGTATTACCGCCAACATGATCGACTGCAGGATCGAAAACCCCTCCCCTTTATATAAAAATGATTTTAAATAAAAATAACTATGTTTACAAATAAAACAAATATATGAAGTACGACAATTTAAGTTTTTTTGCTGGAATGGTCAATGTCACTATTAGATACAGCCCGATATCAGGCGGCATAATCGAGACAACCTATGTGTAGAAAATATATAAACCAACATGGAGGGCGCTGGCAGCATAACCTATACTTTAAAAAAAATTAACAAACATGGCTGCCTCCTGATGGGTGAATTAATACACTAGTGCAACCTAGGCGATAAAAACATATTAAATCCAATATGGCAGTCGAAAGAATGTGAGAGAGAAACTCTAAAACAAATGACAAGCAAAAAAATTGTGGACTGCACCCACCAAGATGACGGACACATACCAAGATGGCAGTCGCCCGCTTAGATGTCGGTAGCCTATCAAGAAGGTGGTCTTCGAAACAATTGACGAACGAAAAATACAGCAAGGCAGCATACGAAAAAAAAAGGGGGGGTAGGTGAGGGAGTCAGTCGTCTGCTGGGAGTCAAACGAAGTTAAGTAATTAGTGGTGCTGGAGGACTTTAAGAAATGTAAGTGTTTTCAAAATAAATTCTTACGTAAGTTTTCATAAATTTTTCTGGATTTTTTAAAAAAAATTTTAAGGGAAAAAGAAAATTTAGGTAAAAAGGAAAATTTTAAGAGTAAGAGGGAAATTGTTAGGGGAAAATGGATGCCACACAATATAAATTTTAAATATTTTTAAATGATTTTTAAAATAATTTAAAATAATTCTAATGATGCTTTTAATAATACATTTTATTACCATTTTTTATTTATTTTTTTTAATTTTTGGATTTTTTTTGAGTTTTTAGGGTCATGAGTCAGGGTTCAATGGTCCAATGTCAATTGTCACTAGCTTCCAAGATGGCGGATGGTGACATAACAACATGGCGGCCGGCCTGGGTCTTGCGCTCCTATCCCAGATCCTAATGGCCCCAACTCATAATACTCTTACTACTCCCATTAGCTTACTGTTAATATTTTCCACCAGTAGCTAACAGTTGCATACCATAAATGGCCCACAAACTTGATGCTAATATTTTTTCAGCAGTAAATACAGTAAGAATTTTTTTATTGTCGGTTTGTGGTACTTCTGTTGAATTCCACAATCATTATGAGAGCTTTGGCCTACATTGTTATTAAAATAATAGGTAAAGTCACTTTTATTGATATTACCTGGCGGCCAGCATATAACAAATGTTGACAATCGTAAGTGCGAATGTTTGCCATCACTGCCAACAGTTGGCCAACTTTCAACTGTGTGTTGTATACTATTCTAGTCTCATCCCTGTTAAGTCCCTGTCACACTGTCGAATTTTCCAATGAAACCGCTTCCAATAAGTTTGGTCAAATAAAGTTGGAGAGATATGACGTCATCGAAACTTCATAGACGCTGCTATATTTGCCTGAGAAAGTTGGAAGGCTTCAGTTTCAATCAAACATTAGAAGTGACGTGGACCATGTACCCCTTCCCTAACCCGTTCACCACTCTGCCAGCAAAGCCGCCACACGTCACTTCTACGTCACGTATGGGAAGTAGTTAGCCGAAGCCAGTGGCCCAAGTGTATGCACGAGAATGCACTAGTGCAGTGCAGTCGAATCGAAATGTGTATTTATTTCTTTTTACGTTTGTTTACATGGCTCTTTTCAGTTATTATTATTTTGAGTGTTAGTTGTTTATTTTAAATGTTAGTTAGTGTATTTAGTACATTGGTTAGAGTCCCCTTTAAAATCATGTGTGAAGTGATATGTAGCACACCAAGTGCATTAGTGCAAGGTTTCGATTAGTATATGGTTTTCATGAATATGTGTGTATCGCCCTGCGATGAAGTGCAATAATGTCATGCTAGTTTAACGAGGGTTTTTATAGTGTTAATTATGTCATGTTTTGTTTCGTTTGTAATTATTGTTTGCCATGCACAATGTCAGTTCTAAAAGAGACACCGTGCCACCACATGTTGAGGTGCGCCATGTAGAGTGAAGTTGTGTATGTTTTTAGCCCCCGTTTATTCACGTGCACCAACATGATATATAAAATAATTAATATTTTGAAACTCCAACCAGTATTAGGTCCAGTAAAACACTGACTGTTGCCAGTGTTTACATACGGCGTTCATGAACCAAGTGTATACCTGACGTAACGTATCGCCCATGTACTGAAAATGTCCCAAATAATCATAACTAGTTTTAAAGAGTTTTATTTCAAGGGTTATTTATGATTGTCATGTAGTACATTGAAAATTATGATTCTGTAAATAAATACAACGCAATCCCTTCATGTGCAGAGCCGTGCACAGCATGTAGCATAACCCCAAACAGGAGATTATATTGCCATCATAAGTGGCAAAAGTTATGTTACATTTTTAGGTTTTTATATTTTTACTAGTGATCTTTGAGTGTTGATTATTATATGTTTTCTGCTTCATTTTTCACCAGGGTCATGGCTGTCCATTTCATTTCCATTTAATATTGAATATTTTATATATAAGTGGTCATGTGACGTGTGGGAACTAACATGTAGTCTTCAATAGCTTTAACGTAATATTTCTGGAACCTTGTTTGTTATTGCAGCCCGGAGAGTGAGCTGTCTCACATCCCGGTCATTTTGTACATGACCGGGACATAATGCACACTATTTTTCACTTAGGCCTAGTGCCATTTTTTCTGTATCAGTTGTTCCCGCTTAAAAGGAACGAGTTTGTGCAAGTGCTTCTTCGTGAAGTATCAGCGAAATAAATGTGTCACGTGATACCTCGCCGTCGTATTTCGCCGACCACTTCTTGGCCGTTTTACCCCATATATATATATATATATATATATTATATATATATATATATATATATATATATATATATATATATATATATACTGATATACATATATCATACTGATATACATATATCAGTATGATTTTATTTAATTAATGGTGTCGGAAGAGACAAAAAAAAGCCTCCACAGGAGTGAGTAAGCGTTTGGGGGAGGCTTGCAGCCCCTACTAGCACAGGAAGCCTTATGGAGTTTTATTCTACGTAATCTTACAACTTGGAAAATGGCATGAATGAGTGGCCAACACCTCGTGTTAGCCGAGGCAATTACTCTATCAGTTGGAACAGCAGCATCAATCTACTATCTGCAGCATCCAGAATGGCGGACCGCCAGGGATGCCACGCATGGGCTGTCAGCATCGCGACCCCATCTGTACCTCATACTCACTGAGCTGGCGCCCTTATCCGAACTTTCCTTCCTAACCTATGCTATATTTTCATCCCCCTGGAGTCCAGAAAGCCAACCCCGTCAATATTGGACCGGTTATAAAATTTATTAGCTGTTTGACACGCTTGAATAATCATAATCATGCACGACGAAAATGGATGTCAAAGAAACTTTAAAATAACGAACAATTGCTAGAAATTAAGTACGTTATTAAGATAATTAATTTATGTAAAAGCTGTCTGGGAATGAATGCCATTTTAAGTGAATATTGCACATAATATTACGAACTCTGTGGCATTCTATTTCGTGGTGCAAGAAACATCTCTGATAAATAAAATTTGCATGTAGGAAACAAGCGAAAATAAATTACAACATTCCTTACATTTCTTCCTGTAATGAACTGCATGGAAAAACAAAAGCAATCTCTCACAATGAAAATGGTTTTTAAATAATAATTCAAATTATAATCTCCCAGTAAAAAAAATTTGATAGTGTGATACATTTTTTTAATACATTCAAGATTATTTTATAAAATTTGTTTGAAGGAAAAATTTTATGGCAGTATTTTGTCTTCAAATTTTACTGTCAAATATATATGAACGCGAAAATTTTATAGTGTGGCAGGGGTTTTATAGGCATAATTTATTGCAGTTCCACAGCCACTAGACGTAAGAGCCCACACTTTCAGATAATACATAATATGCCGACCCCGAACATGTTAATGTAATCCATTTAGTCCTGAGGTTTTCTATAAACATAGTTTGTCTCAATTTTACAACCACTTGAGATAGAAATGCCTAATTCGGATTGCAGGTAATACTTCCTGTCCCATACATAACATGCTAGCATACTGTAACTATATATAATTTTGAAACCACTGGATATAGAACCACCAAATTCAAATTGTATGTAATACCAAGCCTGAAAGAGAAGGTATTCCATAATAGATCCGAAGTAGTTTTTATAGCATCGCTGGCTTTACACACCATCAGTACATTTACTTGAATTTTATAATAAATCTAGCTTACCATTGCCAGTTACGTTAAGTGAGAAAGCTTCAACAACGTTGCTTCTAATGACAGTCGCCATGGTCACTGTTACAGGTTTCGAAAACACACAGACCTCAAACAAACCTGAAACAAAAATTCAAAATTGACTCAATATTGTCACATGCCACGACTTCAAACATACCTCAATAATACCCAATCGAGGTACACTTAAAGCATACCTCAAATATATCCCAAATATTATAGACACCTCAATTAGAGCTCACAATTACCTATGACAATTTCATATTATTCATTCATGAATAAGTATAATACTGTATTATTATTCATATTTTCAGTATGAACTACTGTCTAGTCAGCAGCAAGGGAAAGTGAATATGCAATGTGTTAAGAGAATGATCCCAGGATTCGCCTGGTATGTTTCTGGAAAATAATGGAAAACTAAACCCATTTCATAAATATCGTGCTAATTTCTTGCAAGGCTTGAACGTGTTTTACTTTAATTGCCATAGCATGAAAATTTGTTCAGTGCTAACTTTACATTTACTACTGAGGAGTATTTATCTGCTGCAAATTAAAACACATATGTATAATACTAGCTTTTCATTTCCATTGTAGCAAATATTCTGTTTTTTCGTAAGTGCTATAAAATTTGCATACTGAGTATGCATAAATTTTAATTTGTATTTATATAACCCATAAACAACCTTTCGCTGCAATAAACTCTATGTAAATTATGCTGTTGGGATAACGAAATTCTACGAATTATTTGCATGATATGGTTATTATTTATAATTAATTTTTTTTTCATTCCCTAATAAATTGTACACTGGAATTAGTGTATATTTTAACCTTCAGCTGACATGTTTCTATACACCTTATTCCAAAAACATTTAGGGTAAAATTTAAACAAAACTATTTCATAAGGTTGTTTTTATCTAATCTCTCATTTTACAAGTTTTTTCCGTACATGGTACATCCAGACAATATAATATCTTTGCTTGAGTATATATATATATATATCATAATTTAATAATAATGTCCATTTCTTCATTTGACAACTGTAAAACATACATGTATGCAATTTTTTTTGGAAAATATTTGTAAAGGGTACTAGTCATACACTATTTCCTTCATAAATTTCCTTGATTGTCGCCATAGTAAGTATTGCATTTGCATGCACTATCTTGGAAAAGTGAATGTACGAGTTCAGATTATTATTTTATTAGATTAAATCTGCTTCTGGATACTGTGTAAAGGTTCTTGCAGAATAACATTTCAAATAGTCCCAGACTAATATGTGTTAAGGCCATACTTCAAGATTACTTTTATCTGATTATTTGAAAGAGATTAATATAAGGACCGCGTAAATGTAAAATTTTTTAGTCAAATTATCCAAGTTTTCAAAATATAGCACTACAAAGTTGAAAATTACGGAATATGGAAGCCCAAGTTTCTATAATGTAGTTAACTTTGCTAAATAATTCACATGTCATGTGATTTATATCACACAGCATGTTTATTAAGTATCAAGGATATTTAACAACTGGTACTCGGGTACAGGTATCCTGTATCTCTTTTAAAATAGGTACTGATGTTTTTGCTAACACAGTTTTATTCGTCCGAAAGAAATCAATAAATATTAATATTAATTTCTCTAGGACGAATAAAAATGTGTTTGCGAAAACATCAATGCCTATTAAAAAATATATTCAGAATGGCAGTACCCGAGTACCAATTGTTAAATATATATGATACTTAATTAATATGTTGTGGATATGATATAGATCACGTGTCACATGATTAAGTGGGAAAAGTTAATTACGAGCATAGAAACTTGGGCTCCCATATTCCGAAATATTCGACTTTGTAGTGCTATATTTTGAAAACTATGATCATTTGACTACAAATATCTACATTTACGTGGTTATATATATTATATATATATATATATATATATATATATATATATATATATATATATATATATATATATATATATATATATATATATATATATATATATATATATATATATATATATATATATATTTCAGATAGTGTAATAAAAATTTATCTTGAAATATGGCCTTAAGTATCTCCCAATTGGTATAATTAAACCAGGTAAAATCACAATTTACACAGAATCGAGAAACCATCTACAACTGGAATAGTACCTACATACTGGTGACCCTATTGTTCTTACATGAAGAATAGGATGTGAGGTAATGCTGGACCAAGTTACTGGGTTCGAGTGTTTTGCTTTAAAAATTTACTTTCACTCTAACTTCAAATGTCTGTCGAATTTATTTCCAATGTCATGATGACGCCTTTTCTTTGTTAAAGTCTCGTCTTTATCAGTAGAAAGAACATTAACTATTTCTTTTACTACCTAGTATATGCTGCACTATCACATTCCGTATTCACAGTTATGTGCACATTATTCCATTTAGGTTCATCAAGACTAGTTATAACAATTTTACGATTCCCCTCGACCATTAATTCAAATATACATTGTGTTTATTTGCCAGGTAATGGTTTAACACAAACACGTGTAGTTTTTTTTTTTTTGCGTAGATTGCCTGCATCATATATCGTGCTTCCAATATAAAAATCTATTTATTAATAGGATTATAGCACAGAAAAAAAAGCAGTCTCATAGAATGCAATAAGTGACTGACACAGTTAGTTCATTTCAATTATCAGGAGGAAGGCCAACTACGCTTTGCAGTGACGTCGTAATTGCATGTCGTTTTGCAGCGAGTGAAGTAAAACTAACGTCATAAGAAACTTGCAATGTGTTTTCAGTTTATAGCGTCTAGTAAAATTAATCACCACAATTCTATAAATAGCTACAAGAGGAAAATTTATATCGAGCCCTCATATTTAATAATATAGAATTAAACAGGACAGACCAAGGCCGCGTCAAAACTACTAACACAATATTGCTCATCCTTGCCTACACCACAATTTTGGTTTTAGCACACAAAATCGAACATCTATAAATGATGACACACAAATGTATGTTTGCTATTTCTGGAGAACATGTTTTCATATACAATTACCAAACCAACAAATATGCTCATCGCTTAAATTTTATAATCTTCGCCCACAAATTAATTTACATTAACATTATCGAATACAATACCATACTTCCTCAATCATTATACAAGCTTTCAATAATATGTACACATTGGCGTCAACACAACAATAATTTCAGTCAAACCCACACCTAAAGACAACAATCTCGTTAACTTCATAATCATATGACTGTCACAACCCCCGCCCCAACAACATGGATTACATATAAACTTTTCATTGGTTATATGTACTACCTAATATGTTCGTATCGTTAATGGTTATGCCCCTGTCAAAAAAATACATACATGAGTCGAGAAATCATTTTTACTCCTACGATCAGTAATAACCAAACCATTTGCACACTAGAAGTACATGATTTGATCAAAAATATCCGGACACCTCTTTGTAAACATAAACTCACGCCTAGATGCTACTATGTCCGCCGTTACCATTACAAAAAGAGACAGAGGTCTCAATGTTGGTAAGTGCTACGCGATACTGGCAAAATAGGTGGAGCAAGGAAACTCAGTGACGTCGAACATTGTGTAGTAATTGGATCACACATCATTAAGCATACCATCAGGGCCATTTCTGTCCTTCTCAAGTTGCCCAATTCGAACTTCGGTGATGTGATTGCGAAGTGGAAACGGAAAGGTCCAACAACAACAATAACAAAACCGTGGCCGGATAAGCCACATGTGTTTATCGACAAGGACAGTCGAGCATTGAAGAAAGATGTATGGAACACCTCACGTCACGAAGCAATTCCATTATCCATGGATTCCGCAGTACCACTAATTGTGCAGCTAGCACAATGATTGTGTCCGGGGAGTTATGGGAGCAGCGGTCCGAAGCTCATACACCTGCCCATAAACTGCATATTTCGTCTGTGCACGCAAAGTCTCGTATTCTGTGGTGTAAAGAGCGCTCCACTGGAAATGCGTGATTCAGTTATGACTCATACTTTACCATGTGGCAGTCCGATGGGAGGGGTTACGTGTGGGGAATTCCAGGTGAACGCTATATGCCGACATGTATCGTGCCCACTATAGGCAGAGGCAGGGTAACAGTGTGGGGGTGTTTTTCATGGAAGGGACTTGGTCCTCTCGCAATACCTTGGAGCATATTAAAGACAGAAGACTATAAGGGCATTCTGAATGTCTGCATGTTGTCCAAGGTAGAAGACCAGTTCGGAGATGATAAATGTCTGTTTCAGCATGACAATGCTCTCTGCTATAAAGCACTGTCTGTTTGCGAATTACTTGTGAACAATAGGGTTCCAGAAATAGACTGGCTAGTACAGAGCTCTGACATCAAAATCATCGAACACCTATGGGATGAATTGGGACTGTGAATGCTGTGGCGTTTTAATTTTTTGGCTCACATTGTTTGGTAATAATTATGGTTTTTCTTATCAATTGGTTAGTTTTATTCCTTTTTTTGGTTAATCATTTTCCTGGTTTCCACTGCCATATGTGGTGCATTGTTGAAAGATTATTGTAGAATATTTTGTCATTCCAAAATAGCAGTCACTAATGAATAATTTAAACACAAAAATGAAAAGGATATGTTTTTTTCTCAAGCTGAATGTGTGACAAAACATTCTGTAATTTAATTTGTATAACTTCGCCGTTGGTCAGTTTTAATTTGGTAAACAAAAATTATGACTTTTTTGTTAGTACTTCAACTCTCTGCATTGAAAAACAAGGCTGCAGTGTCATAACTTACTGTGAGAAAGATTTTTGTAGTATTATTTGGATCCAAGTTTTTTAATTAACGAAAGTTTTATTTATAGATAATATTGGTAAATCGTATTTTTGTTTCCTGCACAAGGATCGTTCTTGAGATCGCTATGTATCTATAAGTGGCAAACATATGCATGTGTAGCATCACCTTTGGGATAATCAAAAGAGCTGAACCAATATTGGAATGTGCTGATTTTATCCCTTTCGCTATGGTAACGAAATTTTAGCCATGTTACTACTCAGAACTTGGGTCTCCAAATATTTACTCAACTTTTACAATATAACGTGGTATTTTTTTCTGACTACCACTGTTGGTGTGTATTAAGGGAATGTTTGTTTTCATTATTGTGTTATTTTTGTTTCACAATTTCTATAAAAGTAAAATTGTGTTCTTAAAGAGCGGTTCACAGAAGATCGTGGATTTCGGGTTGCTGTCACTAGGCTTTCTGGCAATGGAAGCCTGAAGTAATGGGGTCGAATCGAGTGAACTCCGTTAACCGAGACACCAAGCTCCTCTCATAATTACCTTCTGCATGGGGATGTTTTCAGATTCACCTGTAGACAAGTAAATTTGACAGATATGGTTCAATATTCTGAAATTATTATTCATCATGCCTGTGCATGCCACATATGGGACTCTTTTTAAATCAAAATATGTATTTTGGTTGTTGTGTTAGGAAAAAATAAGAATACTGATGAACTTTTAATTCAAGTATACTCTAGGGACCAACTAATTAAAAATATATTGTTAGAATTTAGTCTACAAGGTGATTATAAAAATCTCCGACAAACTCCAGAAGGTGATTCCTTGTGGAAAAATAAGTAAAAAATATACAGGAGACTTTGTACCTAACTACAATATTAAGGGAGAAATGAGCCTTTGAAAATCAAATATGGAAACTGTGATTTCCCAAAATACCATAAACTAAATGACATTAAATGACAATACTCCGAACATTGTTTTCTCTTATCGGGATACTCAACCTACAGCAAACACTTGTTTATAACTTCCACGGTAATGTAAATAACAAGGGTGGTCACCCTCATATTGTATACAATTTTTGTAGTGTCTTGATATTGGAATGTTTGATGCTGTCCTATTAAGCAGTATCACTTAAGTAACAAAAATGGTCCTTTTGTTGCAAGTGCGCAGGACCCACCGTTTTCATACAAAACACACATGAATCTTCGGCCCAGTATTACTGTCTCTAAAACATAGACCATACTGCATACACGAGTCTATGGTTGGTTGCTGAGTCTATGGTTGGTTGCTGTGTCCACTGCACAAGCGATGGTGGACGACATTTTACCTTTTACTATACACATGTACCAGACATTTAAAAGCTTACAGTACATGAGTAGTTTGGTTAATTTAACAACAAAAGCTCACCTGTTTCAATATGCTACACCACATGGTTCTCGATAAATGGATGTTTAATTTTCGAAATAGATCATGTGTTATGCCTGCGACATAGACAACACTCACACACATGACACGGTGCAGAGGTAGCATTGGAAGAACATTTGACAGACGATACACTTCTACAGAACAGATATCGCTAGCTGTCCATATGGCATGAAATCACATATATGCTTAATATGTGCGTAAGTACGTTTCATACTGTCATACGTTTGGTTACGGAGCGGTACACACTGGCAGAATTGAATGGCATGCTGTTAGAGTATGGGCGATGTACAAGTAATGGACGAGCGGCCCAGCATCTGCGCGTGGAACAATAATATTGTGACAAAAAAGGTACATGACTCAGTTAATATTAAAACATCCTCCTATGCTACAATTAGCATTTACCATGTTACTGTATTTTAACCGTGCCACAGTGTGCAAAAAGCTTAAATAGTTTGGTTACAATGTTAATATATGATAACACCAAAAATAGCAATGTAACTCTAAAAAGTTTAATGAAGGAAAACTATTGATATCAAATGTATGAATATTAATTCAAATATCTTTATTATTTGGCCAATTTGAATAACTAGAATAACTAATGACGCCACTAAGATGTTAGGTACAAGGCTTCTTTTTAATTTTTAACACTTTCTTTTAGTGTGAACCATGTATCACAGCCTTAATTTGTTATACCAGCAAATAATGAAAAACTTAATAGCTGGAAGTATGCATCATTACCAAAAACATTGGAATATGTATAAAGATTGTTCAATTGGTGTTATTAAAATATGCTCCTAAAATACATGACTAGAAGATTCAGTGCAATAACACAAAACACTCAATATTATGTAAGCAAAATAATACGTCTCATTAAAATAGAAAGCTCCAAGGCGTTCAATTTGAACAGTTTCCCAAAATATTCCACGTGCCCAAAGACAGTATTTACTATTTCACGTTCCAAACAATAATTCTGTTCATATTTCATGTTCAACACAATTTAATTCAAATAACACTTCGTACTAAAACTCTAGAAGGCATCAGCCTTGACAAGAAATTCATTACAGGGCTGACGTGTAAAACTGACCTGTATATCCTCTTAAAAATTTAACATTAAAAAACCATTTCAATACTGACTATGGGGGCGCTTACATTCATTCCTAAAGCCCTTTAAAGCTCCTAATCATAAAATATTTCCACACTCCATACATACCCTTTACTCAAATTGGTGGACAACCCGCGACAAAATCAACTGGACCGAATCAAAGCAGAACTGGTGCGCCAGTAACACTAAACTGTACAACGATTGAGCAAAATACACTCATGATTTATGATTCAAACACAAGCCCGTATGAATTTCAATCAAGCAACCTAAATGTAATTCCAAAACACTTACATGACTCCACGCCTACATTTACTATTAGCACTCAAGAAAACGATTCAAAATTCAAAGAATTGCTTAATAGCCCGATACTCCGGAGAAATAAGCTACGAGCCCCATTCGTCGGCTGACAAAAAAATAAGTCACTAATAAACCTATACATTATAACCGTTGAAGCCGACGAGAAATTCACACAGAGAATGCGTGGTGCCTATAAGATAAAAATTAAATTGGTGTCCATGACGGCCACGAAGCCCGACATCGTCAGCGCAGGCAGAGCTCGAAGGTTGATGTTATTAGAAGGCAGGCCAAGCAGCAAGTATGAATAAAAAATTCGACACCCGTGATGGTAGAGGGGAGCGGGGGAGACGAAGGAAAAGGGAGGAGGTTGCCCAAACGGCCAGCGAAGGTTCAATGAGGCGCGTCGCACTGCAGTGAAAAAATAAATAAATAAAACACGCACCGGTGCAGCAGCACCGTGCAAATACATTATTTTAAACTCTTCTCCCAGTGTAATTGTTAATGTTCATCTAATTAACAAAAAATTTAGTCTTTTTGAACGCAACTGTGTTTTCACATTTACATTTGTGGTTCCAAATCTCAATAGATATTTATTATTGTCCCTGAGTGAATACTTAATTGTCAGTTTAGACAAAAATTATTTTGCACCTGTTACTGCTAATTCTTTGTCTGCTTGTAGAACGCATGGAATCACCTTACGTCCCACAGTTCTCCCATTTTATTTTATGTATGTGTTGATAATTGTGTATTTAACTTGTTTCGTGGCAATTATTCTCTTGACATATGTGATAAATAATTTGTGAGTTTGAGTCTCCCTTTCTTACACAGGACAAATTCAGTTTGGCTGTTTGCCACAAATGTTTCTAATGATGTGACATCACTTTGCAGGTCTACAACAGAAGCATTTCAGCCTGTTACCTTAACGCTAAATGGTACCAATTTTGTTTTCAATACCACTCATTGTGACACAGTTAGCCAGTCATTCAAAACTTTTGATCCAGTAAACTCTTCTACTCATTTTCAGTAATCCTTGCCCATCACTCACGTTCCTAAGATCAACTCTAACCTGACCTGTCTAAATTTTTCAAAATAACCTTATATTTCGGTTAATGACTACTGCTACAGAACTTGATACCCTAATTGTTTCCCAACCCCATAGCATTGACTTCCACGATATTCTCCACCTACTACATCCTCACCAATACTTAAAACTGCCAATGTTCTTAGTATTACCTCTGTGGCCATTTCTGTGTTTGTGATTCTTGGTGTTATTATTGTCATTGCTGTTTTACTAAGTTAAACTGTATTATTTTATTAAGTCCCTTGCTCAGTATTCTCATCTTTCTACGTGGCCTGAGCATTCTGTTGTGGTTACCTTGCCCACACCCACTGCTGATGTGGTAGGTTAAATTTGTGTATTTGTTTGGGTAATGTGGTTTAGTATAAGGTATATTTGAATAGTGTATTTGAATTTATACACATACGCTGCCACCACTGCCTGGTTTTCAGACGTAGTCTGCTTTGGGGAGAGGTGTGTGTGCCATTTTAATTTTTTGGCACACATTGTTGGTAGTTCTATTCCTTTTTTTGGTAAAAAAAAAATTGTTCTTGGTTTCCACTTCCATCTGTTGTGCAATGTTGGCAACTATTGTAAAATATTTTGCCATTCCAAAATGGCAGTCACTAATGAATAATTTAAATGTAAAAATTAAAAGAACAAGTTATTTTCTCAAGTAAAATATGTGACAGAAGATTCTGTAAATTAATTTGTAACACTTCTTCCTTGGTCAGTTTTAACATGGTAAACAAAAATTATGAAAATTTTGCTGGCAGTAAAACTCTTTACATTGAAAAACAAGGCTGCATTGTTATGATAAACTGTAATAATGTATTTAGTAGTATTATTTGGATCCAAGTTTTTTAATTCAAATGAAACATTTCTTTATTAATAATATTGATACGTTATGTGTTTGTTTCACTGCACAATAATTGTTCTTGCGATCGCTATGTATCTGTAAGTGGCAAGCATATGCACGTGTAGCATCATCTTTGGGATATTAAAAATTGCTGACCCAATAATGGAATGTGCTGATTTTATCCCTTTCGTTTTAGTAACGAAATTTTAGCCATGTAACTACTTAGAACTTCGGTCTCCAAATATTTACACAATTTTAATATACAATGTTGTGATACTTTTCTGACTACAGCTGTTGGTGAGCATTAAGGGAGTGTCTAATGTATGTTTTCATTCTTGTGTTATTTTAGTTTCACAATTTCTATAAAAGTAAAATTGTGTTCTTAGAGAGTGGTTCACAGAAGACTGTGGATTTCGGGTTACTGTCCGAAGGCCTTCTGGCAACGAAAGCCTGAAATAATTGGGTCGAATCGAGTGTAACCCTGTAAACCGAAGCACCATGCCCCTCTCATAACTACCTTCTGCTTGGGGATTACTCCAGATTCACCAGTGGACTAACAAATCTGACAGATATGGTTCTGCATTCTGATATTATAATGCATCATGCATGTACATGCCACATTTGGGACTATTTTTTTAACTATTAAAAAAAATGTATTTTGGCTGTTGTGTTAGGAAACAAGAGGAATTTTCTATAACATTTAATTTAAGTATACCCTGGGTCGCCACTAATTACATATATATTGTTGAAAATTTATATATATATATCATGTTACAATTTTTTTTTAAAAGGAAAAATGTACATATTTAATTATTATTCATATTTATTTTTTTACTTAAGTTTTTTTTACATCTCCTTAACTGAAGTTTGTTACATGAGTTGTTGTCGTTTTAAAGTAGGTAACTTGAATAAAATCACCACAACTGAAGATAAATACCATTTTTATTGCACCTTTATTTATAAACTTTTGGTGATCTTTGTTTTTATTACATACTGTAAGGAACCCAGGAATTTTCGTGGCTCGTCTAATGTTTTTAATTTTAACCAGCACATCTACATAAACATGGATTCATGCCTAAGGTCTCACCCTGTCTGTGGTAGTTGTTTTGTTCAGCAGTACAGCTGCCTGAGTGGGGAGGTGCATTGTACACAAAACACCAACAACCCACAACACATATTACACTTGCTTCAGTGCTGCAGGAAGAATGGTCGGCCATTCCCCCGAAGAAATTCCAACACCTGGTTCACTGCCCCCCCTCTTCCCTCCCTCCGAAGGTGGTTAGAGATATAATAAAGGCCAAGAGTGGGACACAACGTATTAATGTATTCAGCTGAGAAATGTATCCGGGGGGACACTAATAAGGCAGTTTCACATAGGTGTCCAGAAACTTTTATCATATAGAGTATATGTGTTGCCGTTACTGGAGATATGCCAGGCTGTAGAACCTATTATCAAATATACACTGCCCGAAAAATGTTTGCATGAACTTGTATCCACAGTTAACATAAACACCCGATGGTCAAAATATATCAGGAACATACTCCATTCACCAACAGTGTAGTACCCGACATTGTTATTGTACAAAGCCGATCACGACAGACGTGTTGCACTGTGACACTGCAAGCTTGCTAGTGTCAAACTGCCGATGCCTTACAGTGCTACCAGAGCATCTGAAGCAGTCAGATATGGGTAGCACACCACTGACAACGTTCCAACGACAGCAGATGTTAACCCTGGCAGAGGTGGGGAATTAACAATGGGAGGTAACTGTCCTGCTCGGAGTCAATCAAAGTGATGTCAGTCTAGTGTACAAAAAGTACCGGGAAATGCATTCTGCTACATATGAACCTCTACAGAACCACATGACAGATTGGTAGTGGTCGGTCCCAGGAGACGAACATTTTCCACAGCAGCTGATTGCGATGGGATCGTCATCGAGCGACTGGAGTGCAGGTATCGATGCACACTATCCAAAACAAGCTTTACCGGGACCACAAACCAGCCTACAAAACCACGGAGCGCCTATCTCTACCACACCATCACAGAACTGAGCGATTAACCTGAGGGTGTACGCACATCGACTGGGAGCTTGCCTCGTAGAAGCATGTCATGTTCACAGAAGTGACCCGTGTGTCTGCATCTTGATTCACAGTCTGTGAGGTTGTGGCATAATTATAGACTTACAGCGAGGCAGCAGTATATCCGCGACGTCTATCCATATGTTGGCGGCAGTGAGATGTTCTAGGCAGGCATAATACTTGTTGGAAATATGACCCTCGTGCACATCAACAACCCCCTAACGAGCCAGCGATATGTGGAATAGGTTCTTCCACCTGTTGTGTGTGCTTTTCGCTACGACATTGGTGACCAGTTCATCTTCATGGCCGATAATTGTCGGTCGACATAGAACACGAATAGTGCAAACTTCTTGCAGGATGCACCCATCACACAAAGGCCTTGGTCAGTCAGGTCACCTGACATTAACTACCTGGAACATGATGGGGGGATGTTAAAATGAGCGATTGCCGATGTCCGAACCCACGTGAAACAGTCAGAGGGTTAATTCAGACTGCTGTTGAGTGGAACCTCACCACTCAAGAAATACTGGGCAGCCTCATTCGCATCCTGCCACGACGTGTCCGCGACCTTATCACAGCACTGGGAGTCCATACCCGGTACTAATGTTATGGAAGGACTGTTTCATAAATGTGCCACTGACATGCCGAAGCGATTTCGGGTGCTGTGAGCTGTATGTGTCCACAAAGTGCATTAAAATCTTATTTTCCAGTGACATGTGTGTTCAACTATTTATTCAGTGCAATTTGCATTGGATAAGACCTCTAATACAACCAACACAAGTGATGTTTTGCATTGTTTATCACTCACATCACAACAATTCTAGATATTTTTGCTTAATTATATTATTTTAAATCATATGTTTCATCATGGCCTGTCACTTACATCATGCTTACAGCATTCAGCGAGAAAATATACCACTAAAGCAGATTCTTTAAGAATATATCAATTTGTATTTAGTAAGACCGAAATGTTTGTGATATCACAAGCCAGTATCTTACAGGTGCTGATATGGTTGTGATATGTATCATGAGGTACTTTTTTCTGATCGCAATATACTTCCCACTGAATTTTGTCCAGAATGATATGACTCTATTTAAGACAACTCAGTCTTCTGCCCTTTTTTTACATTTCTTATGCCTCCATGACGAGCATATGCAGACCTTATTTGTCACAATACCTCAGGCGTAATGACAAATCATACTTACATACGATACGAGCACTACTGCCAGGGCCAGGAATAAATCCCATGGCATATTCTGACCATACTGACATTACATCTCTACCAAACTGGTATACCACACCAGCCAAATATACTATAATCCACACAGCTCAACATACCAACCAACTACATCCACTGCCAAACAAGCCAACTATATGTACCACCAAAATGAACATCCATTGTGACCAAATATACTAGTCACCATACATACCATACTGACCATTGTAGTAGGTGGAAAATGTGTGCTGGGTTTCTTTAGGTGTTTTGGTAATTGCTTAGTTGTTGTAAGTTGTGTGTCACAGTACAGACAACTATGCAAAGTGTACCACAGTATTTTAAAAGAGAGAATTGTAGATGGTGTGGAAAGTGTTTTAACTTTCAATAGCATAAGTGTGAGACAAACCCTTGACCCTGGTGTTCTTTGAAGCACGACAATTACATCTGTTAAATGTAAAGCACTCAAAACAAATAATTTCTAAATTGAAAAATTACTTGTAATGTGGCTAATAAATTTCTTAACTACACATAAAACCCGTCGACATGTAAATTTGTTGCATTTTAAAAGAAAACTTTATCACATGAAGGAAATTCAATTACTAGAAGTTGACATGCTGAGTTGGTGTTTGACAAAATAAAATTACAGATGTGAAAATCTAAAATTAATTCAGTATAATGTAGGAGTTTCATGACTTCTGAAGACCACCATTCTTACAATGTTTATTTACAGATGTAGAAATAAAAGAAAGAAAAACATTAAATTTAAGTGTTGCTAATTATGTACCGAAAAATTACACTTATTGCTCCAAAATTAAGATTATTAGATTCCACAAAATATTTAGTTGAAAAATCATTCTGATAACTCAAAGTAATTGATAGGTCCAAACCAATTAAACTTTACTTTTAAAAGTTCGGATGATTTTAGATTATTCCGAAGCTAGTCTCAGTAAGTAGGGCGTACAGGCCACTGGATTGTGATGTCATGTTACAGTAAATCTGTCTCCAAGACATTATTATAATTTAATAGCCCAACTAGAAATAATTCAAAACTAACAAATAATGATCACCTATTGGCCCCTCTGGCTGTGAAGACTTAAAAGTTACGGTAGTAAAAAGTCTATGCCGTACCACAGAAAAACCTGCCCCAGGTGCACAGCATTGCCTCGTCCAGGCGATGAAATCTATCACTCCGAAATTATCAGAATAAATGCTCATGCCTTCTTCTCATAAGTGGTGCTGCTTCCTGATGTACTGAACTTACTTCTGGTAACTTGCTAATTGAGCTAAATTATGGTGGCGCCGGGGATATTGTGATCAAGATCCTTACACAAAAAAGTATTAATTTCATTATAAAAACTATTCAAAAATGTTAACATCATTAAAATGTCATAAAATCTATATCTCAATATTTAGGGTAGAAATATCTGCTAATCATATAACTATTAAAAAATGGATGGGTAGTGCAAAATCATAATTAAATCTACATTTACACATGTGAAACATGATTACTTGAAGCTAAAATAACATTATGTTAAACTGTAAGTACTGCATGAAAATTAAGATAAAAAGGAAACATTATCACTATCTGCAGTAAACATTAATTTTACAGAATCTATACTGAAACTGGTATATCATACAACCATCTATATCAACATAAGCAGCCACTGTACCAACCATCAACCCAACTGATTCTACCAACCAATGAAAGTGACTTGCTAAACCAACTAGCCATAACATCCAGTAATAAAAAATGACCACACCAGCAAACATACTCTTCGTAATGCAAACCACCACACATCAGGCATTTCGGCCAAATATACCAACCAATCATTTAAGCCATATTAAACATTATACCAACCATACCATCCACCATAATGCAAGCACACATCAGTCATGCAGATTATACATACCGAGCATCAATAATCCCACCATACCAACAAACAATACTAGCTGACCAACCATACCTTCCAATTTATCGACGAATGACCACAAAAAGTGACTATACTAACTACTATAACGAATGGCCATACCGTCCACCATAGAAAACAATCATACCAACGAAAAATACCATCTGACCATACCAACTAATCATACTCAGAAAAATTTCTGTCAACATACCAACCATTCAAACTGCCATTCCGACTAAATATACCAGCCAACCATACATGCCTACCATCTCAGTAACACATAGCGATCAACCATGTCATTATATCATAACGACCAACAATAACAATCATATCAATAACAATCATGTATTAATGATCAAACATACTGTTACACACCGACTTAAGCACGAGGCCGTAGCTCCATGCATGGTCCGGCTATGTGGGGGATGACCCACCTCGAACCTCCCCAACCCCAGGCAAACCTAGACAGCAGCGACCTGGTTGGTATCACAGCCCCTCCTCCCCCTACTGGAGAAGCCGACGAGTTTAGAGGATGCGCAAGAATATTCTGGAAACTAGGACAATCGGTGCAATGCAGCATTTAGAGAAATTCCTGGGCGATGGCCTACAACCATATAAATATTGCAGCTGTCCAATGGTCGGCAGTCTTGGTAGAAACCTCCTGGCTGAGTACGCTAACAGGTGCAACAGTGAAGCCTACAACCATATAAATATTGCAGCTGTCCAATGGTCGGCAGTCTTGGTAGAAACCTCCTGGCTGAGTACGCTAACAGGTGCAACAGTGAAGAGGATGGAGGACGGCGGGAGATTGCGAGATGACGGCACACGAAGTGTTTGAGGTGTGAACGGACGAGGGGGCATGAAACCCGACGAATGAAGGTTACTGAGATAAGAGTGCTCCGAGGAATCTAGAACATTGTGGACTTGTGGGACCTGGACTAAACTGAGGTGGGAGTGAATGAACATGAAATACGTATTTTATTGGAAATATTGGAAAAGTCAAATACGGACATATAACTTATAATATAATTGAATAGCTGTATAGGAACTGATTTTAAATCATTTAAATAGATTAATTTCTTTTAGGTTATTTGTAAATTGTTTGAATTGAATTAATTATTCGTGAACAACAAGTAATATCAATTGTGGAGAATTTGGGCCAACAGAATTTTGTTTATAGTTATTATAAATAAAATAAGGAAATTCTTAACTCTTTCATTTAATAAATACCTCCATCCCTTAATAAACCTTGTTTAGTCTACTGACTTTGATAAAATTGTGACAATGCTATCTATCATAACTCAAGTACACCTAAGCTATACCTATCGTCTATGCTTTATAAACTGACACAGAAATAAATCGACCATACATTAGGATTATTGGCCATCAATATCGATCAAATTACATCAGCTAACCATACGATTCATAACACAAGAATATTTAGCAATACCGACCAACCATACTATCCACTGTAACCATGAACAACTCAACCAAATCGAACATACACATAGTATCGTCAATCATAAAATAAACCTAACTTAGACATACATATCAGTAACACTGAATACCATAAATCAGACATACAGTCAAACATACTAGCTACCATTCAAGCCAATCGTTTCAGCCATACTTCAAGCATATTTGCCATAGATATCGCATGACATATTTTGATTAATAACTGAGGACTTTATTCACAATCAGCTCTTAGTCCAAGGATGATCCAAAGATCACATTCCTCGAAGTTCGTCTGAGGTTAGTCCAGACTAAGGCTGGACTAACTATATCGTATTCATAAACCCCGACAAGAGTGGGCCTAACTTTAGTCGAGGGATCATCGAAGTACACTGTTGCCAGTTACCAGATGTATTGCACATGCATACTGCAGATTCTTGTCCCAAATAAAAGCATTACTACGCATGGAAAGTCACATTTCAGACAACACACTCCTTAAAAGTAGTTTGAATCAATTCAAGTAGAGAATTTTTCTTTGCAATTACAAAATTTTCTGTAAATTTCATTCAATATTTCATCCATGATGTAATGGTCGGTATATCACAATTTGTTAACTCACACGATTGTATGACTGTGTTAATCAGTGGATAAGGTTCTTGTTTTGCAAATGTGAAATGCGGGTTCGAATCTCAATTGTTCATTCGAATGTATTTTATTACGACTATTATTTTAGAGGGAAAGTACATGTTAACGAAATTAATTATTTGCTTTAATATTTTTTTCCCATAATTGTAAAAAAAAAATATTTTCTTTGAAATTATTTTATATATCTGACACTCGAGCCTGTATTGTGACACCACAGGATGGAGGACGAAGAAAGTATACATGGCAGCACCAAAATTAAATGAATTAACATGAAATACACAAATTACAATGGAATTCCAAAAAACATTTCATGGGAAAAAGACGTGTTGAGATTCTCATACAATTCAAGTTTAAAACTGACTAGCTTAAAAACTTAACGAAGTATAATGGTTGTTCAATATCTTTAAACAATTCAAAATCATAAATGACTCGGTTGTTTTACTTAACAAGGCTTGATACATGCATGATACATTTCAAACAATTCAAATAGTAAATGACTCGGTGCCAAGCATAATATATTAATCACAACCACACAAAACATTAAGTTTTATATTTTTGAATAAAATTATTATTGCTCCATAAAAGATGGAAACCAGACAAATTTAAAGTAATTCACATCCATCTGAAATAACTCCTCCAAACTAACAATGCCATAGCACAGTTGGCATACAAAATTATTTTAGCAACATTACAATACACTAAATTGAATTGCGGAGAACGACACATTAAAAGGTTACCAAAAAGTATTAACTGGATGACTAGAATTAACATGTACACTATGGAGCCATACAAATAAAGGAGCGCGGTAAAACTTGCTCTACCAAAGTCTCCTTTATATAAAATACAGTTTAAAAGAATAATAAAAGTTACAATAAATATATGTGTGTCGACAGAGGTGGTTGTTAGCGAACTCGAACAAAGCTCTGCAAGACACAAAAATATTTAAATCACGACGACATTTAAAAGCAAGCACCATATGCCCAACGTGTGAGTCATAGCCGCAACATAAGTGCTATTTGACACTAGCAAAAAATTGGCAGCAGACAACTGACACTACACAATAAAATAAGAACAATACAGCAAGCAAGTGTTTAGTTAAATACAAACAACAATTCCGAATGACATACAAACTAGAATATAGGAAAACACCACAAACTGCAAGGCCCCAGAAAAAACACAAACTATGCCACAAAATTTAATAAAAACTGACCCTAAATTCCAAAATGAGGTACCCAAGACTCTCAGTTTGTTTCACTACTTCATGTTTCACTGCACGGCTACACTGACTCTAACAGCAGCGACTCAAAGCAAGACAAGTATACATCACAGACAATTTAGGTCATACTGCCAAATTCAATTTCTTCTTCTCAGCAGGCATCGATGGACATTTTCAAGTGTGGCGATAATAATCAAGCAGGGTTGAGGAGTATAAAGACAGGGAAAGAGGGTGTGCTACACAATAAATAAAATTGCCCTAGGTGAATAATGGGTAGTTGCGGGAGGGATATGAGGGGGGAAGCAAGGGAAGGGAGCCTAGCTTGCCTAGGAGCATGCCGCCAGCCAGAAGCGCAACCAGCGACGAAGTGCGCGATGGTGCCACTTTTGCAAACCCCCCCCCCTCCCCACCTATTTCGGAGCCCTGGTGACCACAATCTGTCAGTCTCATAACACACTTTACACAACACAAGAAGAAAGTACAAAGTCACATGGAGTAGAGCGAAGAGTAGTAGAATTATAGTTCGCAGGAAAGAGTTCCCTCAGAAACAATGACATTTACAAGAAACAGACTTGATTTGAACATTGTGTGAATAGCTCCTCAAAACAGTTCCACGACTTGATGTTAACACTGAAGTCCAAGTCCAGTCCCCAGGGATGGTGGGCAACCAAGAGGAGTCCACTCAGCACCAACTGATATGGTCTCTTCTCGGGTCTCAGAAAAACTGTCCGCAATGGCAGCTGGGGTGGTTGCAGGTGGAGAAGGGGGGCGACGATCAACAGTTCCGGTAGTATCTCCATTCAGAAATCGACTTATGAAATCGGCAACTCACCTCGGCCAATCCATCGTGCTGGGTACCGCACATCCACGTACTGCCTTGCTGTGCAAAAAAAGTGTGGTTGAGTACCATCGTGCATGTACCACATGTATCGTAGACTTAGTGATATATCTTCAAGTATATGTGGCAGATCATTGTCCAAGAAGTACCAATAGCAAGCTCCAGATATCTGTTCGGGAAGGATGTCTGGCCCAATCAGCATCCCATCTATAATCCCATCCAAATGTTCAGAGAAAACAGACCTTGGAAGAGGGATTCCAGAACTGAATGTGAGTTGATGTGTGCCCACACATGATCGTTGTGGGAGTTGAAGACACCTTGCCTCATGAATGATGGTTCGTCGGTGAATAATACAGTGCGTATAAACCTGGGGCTCGCCTAATTTGACCATAGAAAGAACCACTCACGATACTGTCAACGGATAGGCCGGTCAAGGGAAAGAAGTGCTGCACTGGCTGGTAGTGATATGCAGGCAATCTGTCTCGCTGTAAAATGCGACATGCTATAGACTGTGATGCATTCAGTACATTAGCGATTCCTTGAGTACTGGCATTTGGGTTAGAATCAACATAGTCTCAATATATCGTGCTCGATGTCTAATCGTGGTCAGCCAACATCGTGGTAACTTGCGCATACAGTTCCTGTTTCACACAAATACCGATGAATTAAAGTGAATGCACTCGCATCTGGTAAGTGCCGAGCTGGAGACTTTTCGGCATATCGATTACGCGCAGCTGATACATTACACGTCATTTCACCATATGTGAGATGTCTGTCCGTCAATTCCTCATTACTCTACTCCATCACACAATTTGTGAAGAATTGTCTACCGTGTAAACTACCAACGCAATATAGCACGCACGCAACCTCGTCGCCACTTCCTACGATAACAGGAAGCAATGCAATGGGATAATTGCCCGCAATAACTTCACAGCCGTCCACAATCTTATAAACCTGTTGTCTTAGAACAGGGACACTAGCCATGGTATCAGTTTTAATGGCTTTCACGACAGTGTACAGGCTGCCTACTTCCCAGGCAACCACTTATCTACTTTCCAACTAACATGAGATTTCTCAGGAAACTATTGGAATTAGCAGACACTCCCAAGGACACCTTTTTAAAATGATTTTTGCATGTTGATTACTAAAATGTCATGTCGAAATGCTTTAAGCATAGGGTTACAAAGTTCTAAGTAATTGGAGGGTGCTGACCCCTATTTAATGTATGGAGGGGCACACTCTCCATAATGCCTTTTGTGTAGTAACCTGGCTTGTAAACTTTGCCTGTGTGTGTGTGTGTGTGTGTGTGTATATATATATATATATATATATATATATATATATATATATATATATATATTATATGACACACACACAATATGTTGGTAAGCACTCACCGAGTGTGGCCATTTTTGTCTGCTTCCAGGGTACTGCCATATTTTACCCATTTTTTCCCCCTTATTTATAATTCTTGCCTGGGCATATGCCCCCGAATTCAGTCGTATGTTTGATCTGTGTGTAAAGTTGTTCACCATGTACCCGCAAAAGAGGCTGGATGGCCAAAAAAAAACAGTGTTGAAAATGCAGTCATAGTCTGCCTCAGCAACAGTCACATAAAAATATGTATACGAGTCATGTTTAGTTTTCAGCTTATCAACTATTAAGACTAGTTACCTTTACCTCACTATGTATAGGCCTATAAGTAACGATATAATTTGCCTCGACTTCTGGCACAAAATGGTACACGACTGGTAAACCCTCATTTCATTCTTTAAGGTATCTAACTTGGTTAACTAACAAGTTCCCGCACTGGTAGTTATCAACTAGCATACTCGTTCCAGTGTTCAGTACACAGTGTATATGTATACAATTGGCCCAGCGACCAGCATAATGTATAACTTTTTGTTTGCCTTAAATGTCTTTTGTATGTAGCTGTCCCAAGGTATTGAAAAATTATTAATAGACATTTCAGCTTTTATACAAAAAAATTTATATCTGTGAGTTAATCGCCATTTACACCGAGAGTAATAATAACAATCTCATCCAGTACAATCAAGGCATGGAATAACTTACAATATTGTTCTGTGATCTGTAATTCGAACACTGCTCGGATTATAACCGACTGGAAAATATTCTAATAAAATTATACAAAACATTTTAAAATAAATTTTCGCATAAAGATTTAAAATTCGAAAACTGTTTTTTGTGTTCGTTGTATCTATTGTGTGTTTATGTAGAATTTTTTATGTAGGTAACGTGTTTTTTTATTTGTATTGTATGTACGTGCCACCCTGTTTTAATGGTCTCTAGCTGTAGGGTGGTGCAAAAAAAACTGTAAATAAAAACTAAAATGAGTAAATATTTATTTTGTGTATATATATGGTGGTGCAAAAAAAACTGTAAATAAAAACTAAAATGAGTAAATATTTATTTTGTGTATATATATATATATATACACAAAATAAATATTTACTCATTTTAGTTTTTATTTACAGTTTTTTTTGCACCACCCTACAGCTAGAGACCATTAAAACAGGGTGGCACGTACATACAATACAAATAAAAAAACACGTTACCTACATAAAAAATTCTACATAAACACACAATATATATATATATATATATATATATATATATATATATATATATATATATATATATATATATATATATATATATATATATATATATATCACATCACGAATTGAATTAAAACATCTTTAAAGAATGCATAACATTTTCTCATGTGTTAAGGACAGTAAAGTAAAAAAAAAAGTCTAACTTTATATTCTTTAACATATTCTAAACTAAATCTCTTGAAGTGTTCAAGTGACATTCTTTCGCAGTTTAAATAAACACCTTGTATGCATTCTCTCGCAAGGTTACCAATGTAAACATCGGAAAATTATAAAGGGAATAATGCGGATGGGGAGAATAAAAAGGAATCTTTCACTAAATTATATCGAATTTTTTTAACATTAAGAATAATTTAAGATTCATACCAACTGATGTGCCACCTCCTGAACGGCGCTATTTTCATTTCAAATGAACAAAGCGACATACAACGTATATGATATTGAAATACTGCTAACTATATAAAACAACTGGGGCTCTAAAACTCAACAATCATTAATTTGTTTCGGGACAATAAAAGTGTAGCTTTTATCGGCTACATATAAATAAGCAAAAAATGTATGAGTACAAAAGTGTACTCAGACCGAAGTTACACTTGAACATGTGTTACCGGATCTTAAAAAAAAAAAAAAATGACCAAGCGAGTTTCAGATGAGTCGAACCTGTTTGGATATAGTAGCTAACTTGACTTGCGATAAAATGGTCGTGAGTTGGATCACTACTATCTGCACTGAGGATATATTCTCTCACGTCATATTCCATCCCATTTTCAGAGACGTATTTACGCCCACGAAGACCAGGCAGATGCCTAGTGTGGAAGAATTTTGGGGAAAAACCTTCTGTGAAAATCTTAAAGGGAAAAAAGAGGAGGGGGGGGGGCAAATATAACTGGGATCTTTCACTATATTCAATTTTATTAACAGTAAGAAATAAAGATTTTTACCAACTTCACATTTCAGTATTTTGTTGTCTTACACGAGACGCACGACATCTCCGAACTAACAGTTAATAACAGGATACTTAATAATCGCTCAATTCCATTCCACTGTAATGGTAACAAGAGACTTTAATCTGTTAACGAGAAAGCAAATTGTAAATTATTCGATACCTCCATAGTGCTGAATGAGACTGTTGTTATTACTTTCGGTTGTAGTTGTCTCTTAACGGTGGTATACTAAACGTCGGTAGGCTAATCCAGGAGTGGCTTGCGCTATTTATTACACACAACCTTGTCTTACATGTGATTCGAGTTAAGCTAGAGTCCCAATAAACTGCGCTTTGAAAGTAGTCCGCTGTGCAAAAAAAAAAATACAAAAGGAAACCACAACGGAACCTTTTATTATTGAAAATACCACTAAAATATGTTACGATCTTCAAGACTTGGAAATAATATGCATACGCACGAAATATTTGCGAAATAAGGAAATGGTTTTCAAGAGTGTGCGTTGTTCCAAGCTAGATTGCGGGGTAGACGGGGGGTGAGTAGAGTGCAGTTGGAATGCGGCAGTGTGTGGCAAGGTGAAGGCCGAGACGTGCGGTGCACGGTGTTCGTGTGCAGCAGTAGACTTAGTGGAGAAAGTCGACACGGTTTTGGCCGCGGTGGGGACTCGAGTAGCAGCAGCAGCAGCAACTTTGGGAGAGTTCTGGTTAGTCCAGTGACGAGTGGAGAGGCGCAGGTATGGGAGGTCAGCTGCAGCGAACAGTACAGTGAACCGAGGACAGCTGCGGCAAGCGGGGCGTCTCCAGAGATACACCGCACGCAGGTACTGTGATGCAGCACCCACTGCCGCCGCGCTATAACATCCTCCGTTCTCTTCCCCTTGGCCGGTATTTAGACGAGAGAATTGGTGCGGTTGAAAACTGGTTTCCATCCGTGGAGGGGGGAGGGTGAAGAGATTTGGACGGATTCGAGAGCCGATGATGGTGATTGAGGTGAGTATGAAACAGCACCGGAATGAAAGGGCGGGGAGAACGGGAGATCCCGAGAAAATACGCCGACCAACGGCATCGTCCGACACGATTCCCAAAATTGGCCGGGGATTGAACCCGGATCGCCTTGGTGAGAGGCGAGCAGGCTAACTGCTCAGCCACCGTGGCCGAAGGAGAGAGGAAAACCGAAAATATTTTATTTTAACTACTGAACATTTTCATTCGTAGTGTAACCTACGCAAATTTTATTTTCCTGTATCCCAAAGCTGAATTGCGTATGCATTGGTTGTTCACAATTACTTTGTACACACCGTATAAACTATTTCAAGAAATTATAGGCAGAATTTTGAATCTCGTTTCCTAATTAAAGTTGACATATAACAAAAATTGGTCTCAAAGCGAAAACATTAACATCTAATTTAGAAAAAAAAAATTACGAGAAAGTATTCGCTACAAATACTCAAAAAGTTTTTCCCAGAAGTAGACAAAATCTTCCTGAATATTTATTTGAAATCTGACGAGATGCAAACCCCAAACTGAACAGGAATATATTATGACAATGATAAAACATGTACTACAGTATCATTCAAAAAACATTTTTCAAAAATTTAAAACACAGAAACCTTAATCAATTCTGACTATTTTAAAGGTTTCTGATTCGGCATTCATAATGTTCAGTATATTAGACTAGGTGACAATTAAACAAAGTGATAGAAGTTTAAATATGGAACGAAAGTCAAAATATTTTTAAAAAAATCCTTAGTTACAAATCCTTACACTTTGTAAAAAAAAAAAAAAAAGACACGAATTTAGTAAGTCAACATTTACTTAAAAACACTACCTGCGTGTTATTTCGGTGGCGATATACAGCCCATTTCTGACACAATGGCTTGTAATTTAAAGACGTGATCGGCATAGCGTTCTGCGCACTCTTCTAGTGTTGTTTGTAGTCGCACGCTTGCGGTCGTAGCTCCGTGTAAAGCCCTCTAACAATAGCGCGATGCGACGCGATGAAGCGAAAGAAAGCGATGCGACAAAGTATCGCCGGTAGTAGTGCCTTTCACAATAGCGCGCGAAGCGATACAGCTGGCGGAAAAAAAAAAAAAAAAAGACATAGTCTGCCACCTACCGAGTAATATTTGGCAATACACAAATAAACACTGTTTGGTAATATTTTTTAGGAACTGTACTGTACCGTAAACCAAACCTCAGACGCCGAAACTGCTAGATACCTGCAGCCAGGTCTAAAGTTTCGCATCGTACAAATACCGGCTATTCTCTATCTCTTGAAACAGAAGTTCTTCAAGACTCTTCTTAAAGTAAACACTATTTCACTACTTTAAAAAAAAAAAAAACAATGTTTACAAATGGAAGACGCGCGCGCACTCACACACACTTTACTATCTGGCATTTCGAATCTTTCCCTTTGTTTATTTTTGCTCTTTTCCACATTCTTTATCCTGATTGGCTGTTTTCTCTAACGTCATCCGCGGCAAGACAGGCTCGTCGCAAAGCGACAGAATTATGATTGGCTGGTTCGGTCTGACGTCGCTATTGTGAAGAGAGCTTAAAACAACTCCCGCGTCTGAAAACTTAATCCCAGTGTCCATGGCGGACGAAAATGGATCTGCTATTCATTCTGTATTTTAGCATATGATAACTACATCATTACAAACGGCTTATTGATTTCAGATTTGTTTGCTGTAATACTAAATAGGTAACGCACGGAATTCACAATTCACTGCCGGTTGCAAACGACTTACTTCTAATTCTTAACTAATACTTTCATACGTCACATGAATTTATGTGTGTGCATATATATATATATCGTGTGTATATGTCAGATTACTTAAATTACGTTCACACGCGTAACTATAAAATAATTATTTCACTGTTATCAAATTTAATTCCTTGCTGCCGAAACCTGACAAATTGACGCTCAGAGATAGGTCACAGAAACACGTGCTTGTGAAAGTGTTCATAAAGTAACTAGGGGCTTGAAAGTGCTCACTTTACCGCGAACAGCCTTTATCAACCTGACCAACCTTTTAAAAAATTACAAGACTATGTTTTTTTTTTTAAGTTTTTTTGTTATGAAGAAATGCGAAGACATGTTCAATTTTTTATATATATATATATAATGCATGTGTAAATATTTATACAGGCTCCGGCTGCAGAGATACAGAGCAAATAATAATACGCACTGCAAACAATGCTTACCATACATTAATTAAGTTACATAACAAAAAATGCCTGTAGGTTTCTGACGACAGTAGGTGAGTGATTCCCTGTAGACAGTTTTGGTATTGCCTTCGTGCATTGAACTGTATCCTGCAGCCGTAACTTAGTGTGCGTTTTACACAAAAACAATGGATTCTGGGCAGCTGCAACAAGTGGGTCATTTTTGTTTATTCGACGAAACCAGCATCAATCGTTAAAAAATTCTGACAGTAAAAAAAAAGTAGCCTATGCAAAAACAGAGTTGCCACCCCTGTTATTTTCTGTACGGTGGGAAGTTTTAATGAATGAGAGTTTGCTCTTAGGTTGAAGATCCATATAACGTATAACAATTTTTGGACGATCGCAGTTAAATTTCACTTCGTTTCAGAGATTTTGCAAAAATGCAAATATAAAATCTCGATTTTCAAGGGCTCATATCTCCCTTAAGGTTCGTTTTATGTAGAAAGTGTCCCATATAGTTTCCTATTGGTTTCGCATAAGGAATCTTCTCGCGACATTTGTCCGTCGAACTGCGCCCCACCTTGTGTGTATATAAATATATATAATATACATTAATGTAAATGTACTCTGGGTTATCCTAACATACGAAATCTGGTGGTGAACGCCAAACTCTTCCTTAGATGTAAATTCCTTGTCTTATTTTCTACTCTCTGCATGTTGGGGGACTAAAAGATCTTTTCATTGCAAATGTTTTATTTTTCACTAGAAAATGCATGTACGTACAGTTGAGAGAGTATCGCCGAAGGTCATGGTTATGGAATCCTCCTAAAAGTTTGGCAGGCAACTAGTTTACAAAAAATTATGTCTGAAAAGTATAAAATCTTCGATACACAATACCTGTACGGAGTTAAGTTTAGTGTAATTCCGTTGAAGGTGAAATGTTGCAAGATAGTAGAAAGGGAGTGGGAGTATATGTGCTTGCATAAACATACTCATGTATACAAAAATACACGAAAACACACTTCAGGTACGACTGGTCTATATAATACGTCTAATTTTCCATGCAGATAGAGCTAAACGAGGCGAAAAATTGGGCCGCCTAGACGTTGAAGTTCGTCCACGTTTCTCCTACCCTTCACGAAATTGCTCATCAGATGGAAACAACCATCGATATAGGCCGCATGAATTTAGAACAATAGCGCAATAGCTAACTGTCTCCGAGCGGTTACCGTTACCATTTTCCCCGAGTTGGTATCTGGGGCGGAAACATCTGTGCAACAGCACGCAGAGTGAAACTGTGTCAGCGTTAACTTGCCACCATGTGCTCACGCTAACTGGTAGCAAATAACGAGAAACAAGTAATGTTTCGTGCTTCCGAGAGCCACACTCTTCTGCGCGTAGGACTGCCGCAAGTTCACTCGATTTCGGTTCTTTATTTTACATACACGCTGGGAGCTGATCCATGCAAATATTTAAAGCGAGAGAATTTCGCAACTTCGGTTAGGCCTATAAGTTAGCTATCGAAACGGGCGTGAAATAACTGCGAAGATTAGCGTCAATATCTGCTGTCACTTACATGTTTACTCTTACTACTCCAACATGATTTTAAAAAAATTATTTGTATAAAAGCTTAAAGTCGCTATAAATTTCGATACGCGCGGAATAATATAGAATATTTAAAAAAAAAATCATTCGTAACGAAGCCAGTACCCTACCTGATGTGAAATGGAGAAAGTAGTGAAGTGAAGGGATTTGGAGCCGATGAGGTCGATTCAAGTGAACATGAAGCGGCGCCGGAATGAAGGGGCGGGGGAAACGGGAGATACCCAAGAATACCCGCCGACCAACGGCATCGCCCGGCAAGATTCCCAATTGCGAAAATCCGGTGGCCCGGCCGGGGATTGAACCCGGTTCGTCTTGGTGGGAGGCGAGCGTGTTAATCGCTCAGCCACCGTGGCCGCGAAGAAAGAAGTCTTTGCAGATTTACTAAATGCGTAATGTTGCACTAAATTTGAAACTGTGCCGTTTACTTATTATTTTAATTGGCGAAGTAAGGGTTTCCCGTCTCTTCTGACACTTAACCTAACGCGGACTATCATGCGCCCTTCATGAGAAGGGATGGAGTCTCGGAACACCTGGTGGCCCAAATATAATACATGTCACTTAGCTCTCAACACAGAAGTGACTATGATTCACCCTACTGAATTCTTAAAGAGTCGGAGGCACCAGCCCGAAATGCATGATTTTCTCGCCAGATAGATACGCGCTACATTGTGGTTATGTCCATCTTGCACGTCGGCTGTTGATTCGTGTAGCACGAACGAGGGGAATGGGAGGGAAGATGTCATCATGTCACAAACAGCAGCTTGTCTCGCTTGCTGTTCGTGTTAACCTGAACATGCTAAAATGACTTGCCCAATCCCGCTTTCAGGTTGGCAGTTTCACATTACGAATTAGCGGGAATAGTGAAATAGTACCAAATGGAGCTTTTCCATCACAATGCTTTTCAAAAAATGTTTTCTAATGTACAATATAAAACTGTATGCAATAGTTAAGAGAAATTATATTTTTCAATTTTTAAATATATATATATATATATATATATATATATATATATATATATATATATATATATATATATATATAAATTTTTAGAATGATCGAAAAACATTTTAAGGGCTTATTTATACGCTTGGGATAGTATGTATAACTTTTCCGTGTTGCTAGGACGTTTGGGAGAAGGACGGAGGGTTCTTGAAGAAAATGAAGGTAATATAGCAATGTTGACTACTGCCTTTTTTTTACCAAGTGAAGCAAAACTTGAATATTTCTGGAGGTTTGTAATTACCATATTTTTAATATACCCATTTTTGTAACACAGAATGTATTCGTAATCTGATTATAAATATTCCCGAACAGAGCTACAATCACGTTATTAATATTTTCACTTTATGATACAGTAGTAGTAATAAATAGCCGATTTGGGAGCAGATATCAAGGTATCTGAGGTCAGAGGAATTGCTCGCCGTAATGTTACAGGCGGTCGCGGCCAGCGGCCGGCCACGCCCATGTTATCGACAAAATTGCCTGTTCCGCCCCAGAAGTCACTTGCAGAAATTATTGTAACAAAAAATCACTTTTTCCGCCAAAACATTTTCTAACAAATGAAAAAAAAATTGAAAAAGCGGATTCGAAGCACTTAGGTGTGAGAGCCGAAAAGTAGAATAGAATGGTACCTCTGATAGTTATGTATAGCCTCTTGTAGAAGCTAAAAAAAATTACAGTTAAACAGAGTACCACATAATTTTCAATGAATGAGCAAGTTCATTTTCAGCTGCTTGTATGGTAAAATTGGAGGGTTTATAACAAAAATATCAATTAATTGTAATATTCAGATGTCTTTAGATCAAAACGATACATCTTATGGTTTGTACGTCTACTCAATGATGCCAAAAATTTCAGACTGAACAGAGGTACGAGTAACATTCAGCAACTGTGCAAGTATATTTCCAATTGCTTCCCACGGGTAAACAGAGGGTTTAATAAATATATATTAATTTCTTTCAATATTCAAATATATTTACAAATAAAATGATACCCCAGAATTTTATGTATGACCACTCGATGACCAAAGTTAATATTAAACAGAGTGCTGAAAATTTTTTAGCAAGCATAAATTCCATTTTTCAGTTGCTTCTCACTACAAAATTTACATTTTCATTTGAAATATGTAGATATCTTTCAATATCTATATGTTTAGAATAAAATGGTAACCCATATGGATATGTACTACCTCTGGTTTTGATAATATTATCTGTGGCCAAGAGAGTGTTCAACTATACGAGGAATATTAGAAATTAGTATGCAAAACTACCACCACTTATTGGATAGCATGTCATCATTATTACTACCACCTCCACGCCATCCAAAATGACATGTCTTTAACTGGCAAAATACACTGCACATCAAAAACGCTGGTCCAAAGAATGCCAATATTTGTAACACTTCCTTCAGAATGTATGACATCATACACAGATTTCTGTGCAATGCGTGAGGCTTCTCTTAGGTTATCTTCTAGACTTTTTATTTACAGAAAAATGTCTCTCAGTGGTAGCAGTACCATGAAACAGCACAAAAACATTTTGGAGAAACTTGAGCAAGCCTCATTGCCCATTTTTGCCTACAAAAAAGATCAAATTTGTTAAGTCTTTCAGTCAATTTTTTTCGCTGCTTTCTTGACAGTAGCCTTTTCACATAACAACAAATATTCTTGTTTGAAACAAGCCGCTTCAATTGGTGATACATGTCCATTTGACAAAATTTTTTCCAAAGCAGTAAGGATATGCGAATTTCTCAACACACTACAGGAATGTGGGCTTACAAAGTAAAGGAGTTTCAAAAGGAAAAGTCTATTGTCTGTGATAATTGGTAAAAAGCAGTTTTTTGTAGAGTCCAGAAGGTGCTAACATACACTGCCTGCTACTAAATATGCCTGCTTCAGACTGACAATGGTGTTGCTTGCTCACTCTCACAAGAGTGGTAGAAGCATAATCTTCATAGAACAAATGGAACAAAGTTTTCCTACACTGGGATAAAATCCCTTAACTAAGATTGTGTTTACATGCTCCCTGAATTATAGTACACCAAGGCTTAATGACATAATATAATTTAAATAAAAATTACACAATTTTATGTTGTGAAGATTACAGTGCTCAAAAATGCCACTGATGGTCTTTCCCAGTCTGAGAACAATGTACACAGAAATACCTTACATGATAAACAAGCATATAAACTCTAAATAAAGACAAACACTGAATTGAGAAGATGCTCCTAGACACACTTCATTGTGGTCTATGATTAAGTCGTCACAGGTGAAGTACGACCCCAAGCCAGAAGTCATTGCACAATTACATTGCAGAAGCACTGGGTGATAGAGGTATTCAGTGAGTGGAAAAGTGTTAAAATTTAGATGCTGTTTTTGGGGCTCATTAACACACACTACATCAAGGTATCACAAATGGTGTCGGCAATTCGTAAACAGCCTTATCAGGGGTGCTATGATGCCTGGGGATGCATTAATTCGTGGCACACCCTGATGGCATATTGTTGCATTTGAGCACACGTACCCATATGTTGGTATACGAACCACCAGGCTGTCTTGGTTTCTCGACATGGTAAGATCAAAGTGGGACCATCAACTAACAGTAGGTGGTGTTGGGCGAAGCAGATGCCTTCCCAAACACCAACTAGGTGCTGCTGATGGCACTCCTGATGATCTTGTTGTCGTCACAGTGTTCGACCAGGGCTTATGCTGCCGAGATGGCACAATGGACAGTCACGAGGCTACATAAGTTTTGGGCTCATGTCAAATGCCCCCCCCCCCCCATGACTAGGGAGACCATCCTTGCACCACGATATCATCCACTGGTATACAATGCCATCAGGCAGAGCACTCTGAAGTCGACAGCCAGACAATGCGAGGTCACATGTGTTAGTGCCACTACTGAGTGTACTATGTTGGTGCAGTGGTGTGGTGTGCAGTGGGGGCTATTGTAAATGTTGTGCTCTGGGAAATACAATCCTTTTAAACACTGCTTGGAATGCCATGGAGACATGTCGCTCATGATCCCACTCTTTCTGCTGCTAATGGTGGTATGGGGCACAAGTTTTGATGGCGATGTCGAGGGGAGTTGCAGATGTCACTATTGTGATGTTCCTCTTGGATGTTGACTGGCCACCCATAGTGTACCTGCTGTAGTGCTCTCGGAGTTCTCTGCTGTCAACATTATAGCCGCAGAGAGATCCACCTGGCTGGACATACAACCCCCAGGTGTCTCCTCGCCTGTACATTGTGTGCCAGAATCTTCCGTAGTGGATATCTTAGCCCAGGCACCATGAGGCATGCAGGTGTTGGTGCTGTGTCATGCACTTGTGATTGTTCGGCCTCTGTGGTTGCTGATCCAGGGTCCTGTTCACCACTCACTATCCCTGGGGGCATATTGATTCTAGGCATCATGAAGCAGAACAAATCCCCATTGTGCGGCTATCGAATGATTTTGCTGCAGGTGTTGCCATATAATCTTGTGGTGGTTGTTGCTCAGTACAGGTTCGAGCACCTTGTGTCTCCTGGCATGAAGCTTGCCGAATATCATCCCTGGGAATTTGCATGGTATGCCAGGTAGTGACCTTCATTACATAGGTTGTCGCCCTCACAGCTTTGGTGATGACATGAGGGTCACTCCACTTCACACCCAGTCACACGCAAAAGTTCTTGTATGCCGAAGACAGATACTCTCTGGAAAACACTTTTTGTCCTCGTCTGAGCTGCTTTGGTGGATATGTAATGAGGGGTACCCACCTGGTGATACATGCAGTTTGGTGTACATAGGCAGCTTCAAGCTCCCATTGGTTGATTACTCTGCTGATGCAAAGTGCTGCTCTCAAGCTTGCTTGCTTCCTTTACTGGCAGATAGTTGTATTCGCCATGAATTTCAACTCATTCATCAGTGAAATGGTAGCAGCTGAGATGCCTGTTGCTTCATTAGTACAGTAGCAGTGAGTGAAGAAAGCAATGGGCACCTGTTCTACCCAGGACAGGTTATCCTCACCCACAAGGAAGCACAGTTGGGTCTTGAGATCCTAGTTTCTGCATTCCATGGGATTGATGCATGGATGGTAGTTTGCAGTCGTGCTTTGCACGACTCCCCACAAGATGCATAAATTGCACCACTTCTGGCCAACAAACTGATTGCTGTTGCCATAAGTTGTACCCCATCATGAGAAAAACTAATTCCCTAGGACACAAACTACATTTATTCTGCATGTAATTGACACTGTGTATGACTCTGTCCACATACAGAAGTCAGAGATGACCACCACAAAACATTTCCCCTTTGATGTCTTAGGGTAGGAGCCCTAGAAGTCGAGGGCTACCATCTCGATCAGCTCCCTAGGTGTTCTGGGTTTTGTTGTTGCGATCTGTCGGCACGTCGTGCCTTGAAGTGGTTGCATGGCAAGCACTCTCTCAAATACTGATGTAAGTCGTGCGATATGCCAGGCCAGTGAAAGTGGCATAACAGGTTATGTGTTGTCTGTTTGATGTTGAGATGACCTGCTAACTGCATGATGTGCACATAGTGGATGTCTGCCTACTTTACAGCTGGCACATAGACTTTCACAGAATTTGTTTTCCATGTGGCTTTGTCTTCATCTGGTTTTGATTTCTTACCACCTGTTTGTGGTCTGATCGCTGCAGAGAATTAATTAGGCTTATGCATCTGGTGCTGAGTTTTCTGAGGTCACTATAGAATGGCAAAGTTTGTCGAGCATGATTTCAGATGTGACAACAATGTTGGAACAGGTTGGTGTGTTGTGTACTATGTCACCGGCATCCTCAGTAGTGGTGGGGGATAAACACTTCCCACTCCTCACCATGCAGTGTTGGCCTCGCCTGGCCATCTGGGCAGTAGGTCTGCCAGTTGGTTTTCTGTACCTGGCTCATGTTCTACACTTAAGCCATAAGTGTGCAGTAGCATTAACTAGCGGGCCAGTTAGCTCTGCACTTCACATGAACTGTGCAACCTTACTAGGCAGTTTTATCAATACGCAGCATGAAGTGCTGGTACTTCAAATATAGATGGTACCATTTGAACAGCCATACTACTTCAATGCACCCCTATAATAGACATAACTCTCGATTGGTCCCTACTTTGCACTACTGTAATCGATTATTCTGCATTCGCCATTATCACCAAGCCGGAAAAGGAGCACTCCTAGGTTTTGTAATTGGCATCCATTGGACATAGATATTGAATGTCGTTGTCATGTGATGAGATTTTGCACTCTGTTAAATGACCCTTGATGACCAGGAAACTGTTCTTGGCATCTGCATTCCATTCGAACATACAGTTTGGTGACATGAGTAAGAAGTGTAGTTATTATTGCAAAGTTTTTCATATACTCACACAGCCAGTTCAGTGGACCGAAAAGTTTGTGGACCTGTTTCCTGGTGCACAGTCTCTTATTCCTCGATCACTCGCAACTGTTCTTGGTTTGGTCTGTTGCCGATCTCATCCACAATGTGGCCTACAAAGTCGAGATGCACTTTGCCAAGTTTGCACTTGTGATTTGCACTGTAGTGCCAAAGGCCTGCCAGGGCAGCTAGCTAACATTTTCATGAGTTATTTTTCATTAATTACCACACTCTGTGTTTCCCACAACGGAAACTGTATACACTCCGATATTGCCTGCAGTGATATCTACACCATGCCAGTGTAATTTAAACCACTTTCTGATGGTAAATTACAGTCTGCTATCCTCGATATTCCCGTCACATTATTTCTGCATTAAACACTGTATCATGCGACTATTTTCCCATCACACGACTTCTGTATCACGAGTTTAGTGCCATGTGCACATTCTCACTTGACGACAAATGCCCTAACCTCACATTGGTGGGAGACTTTCCCCCACTCCAGTCATTCTACAATATTATACAGTGCCAAGCCTGGAGATGCCCTACTTTTCCCAGTGATGACAGAGTTAACTTCGCCTGCCTGGGACGATTCTGCAGGACAATGCCTGAAAGACCATCTCCTCCATCACTGCAACATCAATCATAATGAAACTGTTTCATTGCATATTAGTATAATTTATTTCAAATGCCACATCAGCTATATCTCAGACTTGCACAGTAAGTAATTGTATTATTATAAGTGCATCGCTTGTCTTACTTATAATTCATTAAATTTGAGTAGATATATAATGCGGGTACGAGCTCATCTCATTTTTTTCCACCAAAAATCAAGCTTTTTAACCCAAAATTCAAGCAATTTTAGCATTTTCTAGTCACCTTTTCAAGTTTCTAGAAACCCCTTTTCACTCGAATTTTCGATTCTCAAAAACACGCAAATTTAAGCTAAAAACAAGCAAAACCAATCAAAAATAAGCAAATTTTACAAAATTTCCAAAATAGCCATGCTGGATTTGTGCTGAATTAAAAACAAGCAATTTTACCCCAAAATCTAGCAAATTTTGACATTTACTAGAAATGCCAATTTTGCAAGCGAGTAATCTAAAACAAGCAAACGTAAGCTAAAATTAAATCAAATATTAAAAAGATTCAAATTAATAGAATTTATATAGTTTTAAGAGAACTCTAAAGCATGTATAAATTTTTAATTTTTCCTTTCTTTTAAGCCTCTATATTCTATAAAAACTTCTTTCTCATTTAGTGTCAAGGCACTTTTATCTAATATTTTCACACAGCGCTCTGGCAATAAAATTTTATACTTACCATCTAGAATACAATTAATTTTTTTGCCAAAATTAGGTTCATAAATTTCAAAATCTGTGGCAGTAACCATTATTTCATTTCTAGATCTTGTAGTTTGGTGAATTCAAACGAATTGTTCAATGTAGAGTATGTAGAGCCTCCATTTTTGTGTTATTTACAAAGAAACAAATTATAAAAGAAAATAATTATTCTCTTAAATGAATTTTCTAAATAAATAAAATGGAAACTATCCTCGAAATGGAAAATAATACCATATCTAAGCAATGTAAAAAATGTAGCGAAGTATTAAACATAGAAAGTATTGCATCAGATAAACACACAAAACCAAGCATATTAATACATGTAAAACATGTAATGCTGAATATGTCAGAAATCACTATGATTTAAATATAGAAAGTACTATGCGAATGTGGAAAATATGTTTCTTAACTATATCTCAAAAAACATAAAAATAGTAAATCGCATAATACAAATGAAATTCGACATGATTATTCAACTAAGATGTGCATAGTATGTAATGATAATAAATCTATCGATTCATTTTATCCTCATAAGGCAACTTTAGACAAGCTTACAACAAAATATAAAAATTGATTTAGTGAATATGGTAAAAATCACTATGACTTAAAAAAAGAGAAAATACTATGCGAATGAGGAAAATATCTTTATAATACTCAACTCGAAAGGCATAAAAACAGTAAATCGCACAATACAGTAGTAATTATTCTAGATGAAATTCAACACAATAATTACCCAACTGACACGTAGAGTATGTAACGAGAATAAATATATAAAATTATTTTCTTATAATAAAACTTGCAAGGACAAACTAACAACTATAGGTAAAAAAAAATTTTGTGAATATCTTAAGGACTATTGTCTTAACAAGAAATTACCTAGTTAAAAACGACATCGTTATTATTAATATTTTAATCGCATGTTCTATTTTATCCCATTATTTTTATTATTCTCATATTTTTCATTTTTCATTCCATAATTTTTTTTTCTTACTAAACAGGGTTAAAATGTCAACGAACAATCTTGCAGTTGAGTTGGGTGAATAGAGAGTGGGAGAGTTTAGTGCTATAGCTAAAAGTTTACAAATAAAAAATATACACAATTTAAGGAAAGATGATTTAATTAGCAGTATTATTATACAACAGCTTCAAGGACAAGAATATCTATTTAAAAATTCTATCGAGAAGGTAAATAATTTAAAAGTTGTGGAATTAAGAGCTAAAGCAAGAAGTTTTAAAATAGAAAATATAGGGAGACTATAAAAATGATTTAATTAGAACTCTTATACCATTTACTTTAAATGAAGAAACAAAGAACAACTTTGCAAATTTGCCATATTCATATGTCAATATGAAACAACTATATTCAAAAGATCAAAATAAATTAAATAAAATATTTCCATTCTCTAATAATTTATTTGTTAATCCTAGAAATAAAAGTAACAGCATATCCGAATGGATAACAAAGAAAAAATTTACAAATTTACCTATATCAGATGCCAATATCGATGAATAAAGCAAGATAAAAAGAATTAGAAAAAACATTTCCTTTCTCTACTAATGTATTCACAAGCAAAATAAATAGAAGAAGCAATAAAAATTACAGAGTTAATAAAGTTTTTAAAGGTATAATATCAACATATAACATTAGGAATTACACTGATTTAGTACAGCCCGTTCAATTTTCAACTTATATAAAAAAAAAAAAGTTTTTGAGGTAATATGTGATCATATTAGAACATTTAGAGGGTTCAAAACTAGCATTAAATTATAATTATTTACATTTCAGTCATTTAATCATAGCATACTAAATGAAGGAGAATTTATACAGATTTATAAAATTATAAAACAAGAAATAATTACACAATTATCTGAATTTAAAAAGAGGTTCAGGATAGACTTCAGATAGAGTAATTGGAATACAATTAGCTATAAATAAGTACAATCCTTTAAATGGGGTGTCATACATTGATCTGCCAGAATTTATTATGAAGAAAAGAGCATGTATTAATGTAAAAAATATTGATCAAAAATGTTTTCCTTTGCTCAATAAAATCAGCATTGTTTCCAGCAGACAAAAATTCAAATAGAGTAACTAAATATAAAATAGAAAATCAAATTGATACATCTAAAAATGTGTACGCTATTTAAGATAAGTCTATGGTATATCCACTAAAAGTCACAACGAATAAAAAGGATAAGCAAATAAATTTACTTTATTTTAAAAAAATGATACAAATTCACATTGTTGGATAAAAGATTTATCTAGATTAGTTTTAGCACACAAAAATCATAAAAGTACAACTTAGTATGTGATATGCACCTCCGATTTTTTTACTCTCAAGAGAAATTAAATAGAAATACAGAAGACTGCTCTAAAAATGCATTAGTACGAATCACTTTACCTTCCAAAGGAGAGCAAATATCTCTCAAAAATTATAAACATAGAATGAAGGTTCCTTTCGCAAATATATGCAGATTTTGAATCAATTCTAAAGAAAATATCAACCACCAAACCACACCAAAAAGAGTAAAATAAATTTAACTTAATAAAAATATTCAGTTTTAACATAGGACGATATTGATAAGGAGAAACTTAAAGAAAGATATAATCTTACTAATGATCAAATAAACACTATTGATTTATAGTTGAATGAAGAAACATATACTATGAAATATCAATTACACGAAGCATCTGGTTTTTGCTAATATATTGTATCTGGTTATGGTGATTATAAGCCTCCAGTAGTAGTATAGCGAGGCCCAAATGCACATAAGATGTTTATAAAATCAATAAAAAGGGAAGTAGAAGAAATTGGGGGAATACATTCACGAATTGAACCAATGCATCCACTAACAAAAGAAAAAAAAGTAGTATATAGTAAATCAAAATAATGTACTGAATGTGAATACACGGAGGAGAATAAAAAAAATTACGTCATCATGATCACATAAGTGGAAAATTCATTAGTCCTGTATGTAAAAATTGTAATCTACAATTAAAATAACCAAATTTTGTTCCAATTGATTTCCGTAACTTAACTGGTTATGATGTTCATTTATTTATTAAAGAGTTAGGGTAAGATGAAAAAAAATAAATATTAATTTCGAATAATGAAGAAAAGTTTATTACTTTTGGGAAACAAACAAAAAATTTGAAGATGAAATTAATAGACACATTTAAATTTATGGCCAGCAGTTTAGGCCAATTATTATCTATTTTAACTAAGGAACAAATTAAACACGCCCAAAAGCATTTTCCAAAAGATTAAGTTGATTTAGTTATAAGAAAGTGTGCTTATCCATATGATTGTATGGATAGTTGGAAGATATTCGAAGAAACTGAACTTCCACCCAAGTGTGAATTTTACAGTAAATTGAATGAATCTGGCAAAAATGACACCGATTTTAAGCATGCAAAACTTGTATGGAACCAATTTAATATTAAAAATCTTGGCGAATATCACAATTTATTTTTAAAAAGCGATGTTAGCAGATATATTCGAAAATTTTAGAAATACGTATATAAATGCATATGACTTAGACCCTGCATGGTATTTTACAGCACCAGGATTATTGTGGGAAGCAATGTTAAAAATGACTAAACAACCACTAGATTTATTACATAACTATGATATGATTTTAATGATTGAAAAAGGAATTAGAGGTGGAGTATCGCCATGTTGTAGGTGATAGGTTAAAGCTAAAAAATATTTAGAAGGGTTCTAATTCTAATCAAGAGTTTAACTATTTAGCTTATCTCGATGATAATAATTTATATGGATGGTCAATACCTCAATATTTACCATATGGTGGTTTCGAATGGGTTTATTATACATTATCTGATTTTAATTACTGGAGTGAAAAATACTGGAGTTGGAGGGTGATTATTATTATGGTCGTTATATAATATAAGATGATTTAGAATATCCACAAGAACTGCATAAACTACATAAAGATCATTCATTTTGCTCAGAAGATGATAGTTCCAGGAACACATCAATCCAAATTGTTAACAACTTTATATAATAAACAAAAGTATCTACAATGCTATCGTAATTTGAAAGTGTTTAAATAATGGTTTAAAACTTACTAAAATACATAAAATATTAATGTTTGATCAGTCCGATTGGCTGAAAAAGTATATAGAATTAAATACAGAGATGAGCACTAATGCTAAAAACTATTTCGAACCAGATTTTTATAAGCTGATGAATAATTCAATAATAAAACAATGGAAAATATAAGAAACAGAGTAGATATAAGAATAATATCAGATGCAGAAAAATGTGAAAAATTAGTAGCAAAAGCATATTTCAAGAAAAGTACCATATTTAATTAGAATCTTGCTGCCATACATATGAATAAAACAAGTATAAAATTTAATAAGCCTATTTATGTGAGTACGTTAATTTTGGACATATCAAAAGAGTAAATGTATGATTTTCATCATAATGTGATGAAACCAAAATATGGAGATAACATTGAATTATGGTATCAAGACACCAATTCGTACATTTATAACATAAAAACAGAAGATTTTTATGAAGACATGACAACAATGATATAAAACTTTGATACAAGTGATTATTCAAATGACAATATCTATAACATTCCAAATATAGATAAAGTTATAGGTAAGATGAAAGACAAATGTAATGGGGAAAATAATGAAAGCATTTGTTGGTTTAAGAGCAAAAATTTGTGTGCATATAGAGTTGGCGATAAAGAAAATAAAAGATCAAAAGGAGTAAGGATGTGTGTGGTTAATAATATAATTACATTTGAGGACTATAAGAATTGTTTGTTTAAAGAGAAGATAGAATACAGAACAATGAAATTAATTAGTGAAAAGCATGAAATATATACAGTAGAAGTTAATACAATTGAATTAAGTCATTATGATGAAAGGATTATACTAGAAAATAAAATAAATACTTTGCCATATCGATATCAAAATTTATAATTTTCTAATAAAATAGAATAATATTTTAAACATCTTTAATTTCCAAAACGATGTCAATATCAGCACCATCAGAATCAATCAGTATACAATTTTCATCCCTAATTTCTAGAACAATGTTATTAAACTGTTCATTATTGATTCTATAAAATATTGGAAATGCAGGCTCATAATATAATCTCTAAAGCAAAACATAATTTTTGGAGATAAACTAGCAATTATATATGTTTGTAAATTATTAGATTAATCATACTTTATGAACATTCCATATGCCAAATTACAATAAACACTTGTTTTATAATTTAATAAAAATCAGGTGAAATAATACCTTAAAAAATCTTGTCTCTTTCAATAGACAAGATTTTTTTTAGACAAGAAATTTGAACGATCGGTCATCAAATTTAATATCAAACTTAGATTTATAGATATTCTGTTTTCCACATTGTCTGCTGTCAATTCAATGTTATTTGTTGAAAATGACTCGATTAAATTTATAGCTTCTTTTAAAGATTCAACATCATATTGGCCTCTAGGAATAGTGATAACTTGGTTTTTATAAACCACAACACTCACTTTCTCAATTATCATTATAGTATTATTGTCTATACCATATGTTAAAAATTTCGCACGAAAACTATTGCAATCGATTTATCTTTATGAGTGATGCCATACTGTTCAGTATAGAACTGTTGATTGTTAACTTAAATACTTTACTCTCCATTTATTACAAAAATTATCTAATTAAATGAAAAAAGTAAATTGGGGTGTTGGTGTTTCAATGTCCGAAGAAAGTTCTAAAAATATAAAGAATGGAGAACTATTGCCTAATGATATTAGAGCAATACTACATGGGCCTAGCAATTGTGTGAAACCAACGTGATGATTAATTTTATTTATAAGACAGGATGGCTAAATTTTAATAAATTATATGTTTTCTCAGAAAGACAAACAGATACATGTTAAGAACCTTCAAATGTTCACATCAGTGTTAATTGTTACTATATTGGATCTTCAAATGTATAATAATAGTAGGCACCGTACCAAATTCACTTTTTTTTGGTACTTCAATTATTTCTCTTTGACCTTTCTCATCATAATAATCATATAGCCTAATTAAAACATTATTAATACTTTAAACCCTTTCTTAACTATCTTCAACAGCCATTTATGTTTATTACTTTAAGAAGGGGTAAACCAAAACCTCAAGTTAAAGATTTCATGTAACTTACTGCCATTCCCCAAGTCAATTCCAAGTCTGTCACTATCTTCTTAGTATATGCTCTAGTACTCTTAAGACCTTCACTAATGTTCTAAGTGAAATCAATATATCATGTATCCTTCACGCATATGGATGCTTTAAGGCAGAATCAACTCATTACATCGGTCATTAATGAGTTTTTATTTACATTAATTCAAATAACTTACGCAACTTCAATTCTATAATTTTCCAAGCTTATTGTGTCCCAGGTGGAAAAGTTTTGCCGGCATTTTCCCTGAGACTTAGCAACGTCATGTGTGTGCACATAAACACTCTTAATTTAACTGTAATGCTTTCTTTTACTTACATATATTTTTATTCTCTCCACATAGGAAATATTGATGATCAAGGAAAAGGCGGCGAGAATAATACAGGAAAAAGTGGACTTGGACAACTGGAATTTCGCAGAAGTCCTGTTGTGTCCACACGTGCAGAGATTAAAATTGCTGCCTGAAGAAGAAAAGGAAGACATCACATTGTCATAACCAAGTTGCTAGCAGATATTCCTGAAGGTAAGCTTCAACTCAATGTCTTTGATGGAGTACACAGATTTTTGTACCTGTCAGAATGTTAAGATTTAAAAAAACACCATAACATTTTAATCATAATAATTGCTATAGATAGCATAATTTAAATCTGATTATGGATTTATTCCAAAAAAATTTTGCAGACCTAAAACATATTCCCAGAAATAAATGCATCATGATATCAGGACTGCAAATCCCTCAATGAAAATAGTATGTTGCGCTCTCTTCGATCATGCTAATATTTTCTTATTTTTATAAATAACTCTTATAAAAATGTGTTAAATAGATTAAATAAGGCCTTCAGGTGACATATTTAAATTAAATTTACAATAGTACAAACATCAGGATAGTGGTTTCTGCTTTTACTTTGAAAGAACGCCAGTACAGGTACAAACGCAAAGGTTGTTTCAAGGTCTTGAAGATTTTATTAAATACTCTGAATAACACACTACAGGCCCCACAGAATAATGTTACAGGGTTACCAAAATGGTTCGAGTACAGTGATTCTAAAACAAATGTCCTAGATAAAAACACAATTTTTATCATTTTCACACTAAAATATTTTCTTTGGTCTAAGCCGATGCTGTTTTTTTTTCTTCCAAAAATATATTTACAGATTCTGGGTGTCTGTCTAAGATGTAATTTGATATAAATTATCATAAAGTAATTGTGCTAACTATCGAGAAAAAAAAACTACACGCAATACCTAAACTGAGTTAACACATTTCTTGCCAAATCAGAGATAAATAGAGGATGTAAGTCACAATATATAATCAGTTCGTATTCCTTATATAACGACAATTGGTGAGTTTATTTTATTATATAATGCAGCTTTAACCTTTCAAGATAGGAATTATTAGAGCTGTTAATCTATTTTGGGAATCGCTGCTCACATTACTGAAGCAGTTACTGTATCTCAAGCTCATTGCATATCGAAAAATATTATTTTTTTCTCTCGATATTTCAACTTTTCCAGCACTCCTATTCCGGGCAACGCGTAGTCGCTTCGGCAATTGGTGTGACAGAGAAAATATACCAGATTTACCATGTAATAAAGAACTGTTGCTGTGCATGAAATTTGGGTAGCCAGATTCAGAGGATACTGGCAAACTTCTCCCTTTGTGGAAGAGGAAGTCGACGATGTTCTGTCGGCTGGCCAAGCTTACCCACCACATATTAGCTACCTCAGCAACAAGTGCCTCAAGTGAGAGGAACTTTAGGAGATTAAAGTTAGTAATCACGGAAAAGAGGAGCAGCCTCAGCCCGGGAAAAAATCAATGACATTCTGATCATCCATAATTATTACTTGCTAACATACCTTGTATTTTGTCTTTAATTTTTGCGCTTTCAGTAGTAATATATTTTTGGATCCCCTTAATGTACAATTAGCCTCTGCATTTGCGGTTCTATATCACCAAATCTTAGGGCCTATGTGCAATGTCTAGCATAATATTTTTTCGAGACATGTTTGTCTCATGCTACATTTTTCGCCCCCATTTTTAACCGTCTGTAGACATGTGTCGTCCGCTTATCATGTCCGACATCACTTTTTATTTTAAGTTTGGGACACATACAATATGAAGCCGCTGTCTCTTTACCTTGTGACGGCATTCATCATGCTGGAAATCTACATAGCAGATGGGCTGTTTGCTACGGCGAACGCTGCCGACAATGGAGACGACGAGGTATCATACTCCCCAATTAAATGCGGAAAACTAGCCCACATACATTTGCACTCAACCTGATGTTCATCAATAACTGACTTCCGTTTCAGCTCGCTAGCGTGGCCGTAATTCCTAAGAGTGCTACTGTGCTCATGACATCACAAGATATTTCTGTTTCCCGACGACGATGCTGCACAGCACTGTGGAACTTCCTGAAAAAGAACTTTTGCACATGGGCGCACTCTATACTATGACGAGAATATGTTTCATTGGCCAGCGTGACTGGAAATGTAAAATAAATTAATTCTGTTACTATTTCATTATATTGCTAGGGTTCATGTTGTAGATTTTCATGCCTGGGTTTAGGGAGAAAGATGTGTGCCTCTCCCAGGGATCGTCAGCTTCAGTTGTGGTTGCTGAAAATAAGCATGTTATCAAAATGACACATTTGGTAGTTGCCTTCTGCCTTAAATTGTAAAGACATAGCATTTCAAATGTAACAATGCATGAAGATTTTGATCACAGTTGTAAAGGTTGTAGTAAAGATATGTGTATTTTTAAAGCGAAAGAAAACTATTGCATTACTAATGATTTAATCATGATATGCTTGAGCCAGTGTACAGATTAATGGGTTACTTAAAGGCCGAAAACGGGTTATCGCAGAGGCTATAACATAGATGGGTAAATATATTCATACAGTCATTGTATTTAATAGGTTTCAGCCATCACAGCATAGTACAAACGTAAATTTTAGTGTTAATAAGCGTAAAGAGCGATGACAATATTTTTGATACTTTTATAAAAAAATTTTTTTGGAATTTTCCCTTATTGCAAATCCTGTAAAGAAAAGATTTACAATATATGATAATTTCTTTCATCAATCGTATTTTTGAAAGAGTTTGATCCTTATAAGTTGCCATAACAATACACGTAGCAGCTATATTTATTTTTGCTGCGCATTGAGGTATTGTTTATAGGAAATTATTGGCCAACTGTAAATTGTTGGGATTGGCAATGGTGTCGTGGCTTTTTGTAAATGCTCTACGTGACAACGTAATCTGCGGCATCCGCCTGAAGGCGCCAACAATGCATCAATGTGTCAAAATTCAAATCCCACTATTTGATTTGTTACAGGAAGCATAGAATGCAAGAAAAAGAGGGCAAAGAATATTTTTAGTGTAACAAAAGAGAATGCGAAGGCGAATGAAGCACACTAATCTTACGTGTTTCCCTTTGTCAAATAATTACTAATTCTGCTAACAATGTTTACAAGTGAAGCTTGATTAAGAGAATAAAACCAGTTTTGGTCTTAAGATTATGTTCCTTTATATGTTACTATAGCGAAATGGATACGACTCAGGATTTTTCCCCTGCTAGGAGCACAATTTGTTTTTAATTATATTATTTAAAAATATGCTTTTAGTTCAATAAAAAAATATACAAATTGTTTTAATTACATTGACAAAGTGCAATATGTTTTTAGTTCAATAAAAAAAGCAGAATTTTTGTTTATTTGAAATACATCTAACTTACTCTTCATAATATTACCTTAGCAAATCTTTTGGTCATAATTGCGATCTGCACATTCGCTAAGTACTTATTATGATTACAATGACTGTTGCAAACAATGTAACATAATCCCAAAAGCTATATGCTAGTAGTGTAAAGTAGTGATGGGCTGGCGATGAAATTGAGTAGAGTCGAGTATTATGCCCAGGGAACCGATAATCTCAATATCAGAATCGATTCCGTGGGAACCTCTGCTGCTATCTATGAGCTGTTAATTGAATTATGTTTAATAATGGAACACACGGGAAGTGATCGCAAATCCCTTTTTCTTTCGATGATACTGGTACAGGATGTACGTGTAAAACAGCGTATAAAATTGAAAACGATTATACTATGTACACCAAATACATGCATACACATCAAAAAACAAATAATTTTATTTGAACCATAATATTGTGCTGGATGTAGCCACCGGGATACCATTAATACTCCAAATGCTTGTTTATCAGAATCATTTGTATCTGAAAAACGAGTGTTATAATATCATCTTTACAATGCAGAAACCAACGTTTGTAAGTTATATACTGTAGATGATCAATATTAATAACACACAGAAGAGATTCAGTCTAATGAAACACATAATACATAAGGTAATTGGCATACAATACCACATGAATAATTTATTTCGGAGTATCCCCCTTTGTGTCTCGAAAGGGAGCAAACTTTTTACATGCACATTATTGATGTGTTAATGTGCAGTCAAATCGACTTTACACAATACTGCTAGGAAAGGTGGGTGGTAATAACAATGACAAAATTTGTGCAACATAGATTTATTGTAACTATATTAACATGTGTTAATTTCTTTCTCGGGGTGTATGGTAGTCGCACAATAATACAGAAGAAACAAAATAATAACAGAAAATAAAAACACTGTAAAAGGAATGAATATAAGTTGTCAAATGTTAATCACAATCCATACTATAATTTGCATTAACCCATTCCGCCCCATCCGTTTATTATGAACTCAAAACAAAGGTTCTTTTCAGATAACGAGGCCATTAGAATGCTCTATTACCACTTTTCTGACAATTGTAATCTTAATGGCTCCTGGGGGTGCGAAGATCGTGACATCCACTAAGAATCTGACACAAATCTAGAATATGCAACGACGACTATAGATGCCCATTATAAACATACGTGATTATAGGCCACATTTAAAAGACAGGCATGTTATCTTCGTACTGTCATTCTGTAACCAATTAGATGTTAGTTATCATGTTTATTATTAGTATTTCAATGACTTAAATCGCAGGATTTAAAGTGTAGGACGTGAGAAACCCATGACTGAGTTGATTTTGATTTGATTGATTTTATTTTTATAGCTACGTGTAGAACTATGAAGCTCCTTTCAGGGTACAGATTGTTGTATTCTGCAATATTTACTATTAAACTGTGGTTCTCAATAACCGCACACTGTTTGGGTCAATTTGTTTTATTACTTTTATTCAATTCCACTAGTATTTGTAACTTCCCGCGTTACCACCATCAACAGAGCGACAGGTGGTGCATGTATCTATTTGTAACATCATGCGGGAACAAGTCGTCTCATGAGAACCGAGCCCTAACCTGTGATGGAAAGTATCTAGAACCACGATTCCGGGCATCACTCGTGCACATCACAAATGTAAAGTCAAAAAGCGTGTTCCACCGGCATATACCCAGTCACAAATATTACGTTTCGAATTGCATTTCTCAATTCTATATTTAATCCGATAATAAAATGTGTGAACAGCAACTATGATTACAGCACCAAGAATTTCGTACATAATTTCATAAATAATGCAGCCTCTGCTCTCATGCATGCACAATATCCTGGGAAAGCTGATAATTTTCCCAGAATTTCACTTTGGATGACCGCCGTGGTGCACAAAACTATAAATTAGGAAGTTAGTTAACTTATCTGATAATTCACTCATTAAAATTTTTGAAGAGCTGCAGGCATTTTGTAATGACACTGAATTTTAGTAATAAAAGCAAGAAATAATTGCAGGTAATTAAATACTTTTGAAAATTTTGATTACTATATGTTTCAAGTCCTAGACTTTCCTTTCCTCCATTATGATGTGAATTTCATGCTTGAAACTCAATGTTCACATTACACCTTTGAAAACATAATCTATATATTTTGTTAGGCCTTATTTAGCATCTTGTAGCTATGATTAAAGCAGGGACATGTATGACTTCTAATGGCACATCCATGCAAGCAAACTGCATTAAACGTAAATGGCACACATATCAGGTTATGACGATATTGTGTAACCTTTGTTGTACTCGCGTGATTCGTACATGGTGATAAATTATTTTGGCAAATACGTGACTTGTGGTTCATGTTGTCATTTTACATACAATTAATACGAAAATGTGTAGCCAATCTTGGTGTGGAAGGTAGAGTAAAAGATATTTATAACAGAAGTTGGGCGAACATTTTAAATCACGTTTAAAATATTTACCTATGTATCACAACAACCTAATACACTTTACTGCATTGAATAATGGCAATGGGATACATATGCTTCAATTAATTAGCATATCAGTCGTCTGCCGGACGAAAAAAATGCTACTATACAACCGTGACGATGTACGTGTACAAACAACATTCTTTGCGAAAACGTCTGCACACACTGCAGTATACAACTAGGCCAGGAGTGGGTGGCCAGGCTCAAGCTAAGGTGTGAAGGCAGGCATTTCTACACTACCTTTTCCCTGCCGCCCTCCTCCTTCACAGTAGGGGGCTCAGAAGATAGCATTTTATTATTATCTATGTTCCTTTAGCTATGAGTAAATCCTCAAAGAAGTTCTTGTTTGTATTACATTTTCTCAGAAACTGATCAATATTTGATAAAATACGTATTTTTACAGGTAATGTAAAAATGCATATCCATATTTGTATGCTTTAGACTTTTCAATTATAAGTCAATTAATTTAAAAAATAACGAATTCAGAAAAAAATCAACAATTTCTTACTATTTTTGTATACATTTCATGAGAGATAATTGGGAAAATATAAAGTTAAACTCATAGCTATATATGTTTGCTACCATTTGCTGTAATAATATAATGGTGTCTCCACTTTTTTGTGTAATCAGAACACAGTGAAATGCACTATAAGTGTTTTTGCTGGCAAATTGGCTGGCAAAATTGTGGTGCTACCTGCACACAGTATCATAACTCTCATTCGGCTGAAGGGATGAAAAGGTAAGCTTGTACGGTCGCCACTGCATGAGTGGGGGGGGGGGGGGGGGGGGTGGGGATTCTGCAGAGGAGTCAAGGGGAAATCCCGACATACCAGTCCTTGCAAGCAGTTGCTGACACATTCTTTTCCTATCCCGGATTCTGTTCTCTCATTACTGAAGGCAGAAACATTTATCAATGCTAAATCATGACTATGAACCGACATAAAATTATAGAAGAACAGATAAAAGTCTTGATTAAGGTACTGATGTTTCAGCAGTCAGAATAATAAAATAAGCTGGAATGGTAAAGTTTAGTCAGGGTTCATTATACAACATTACAGAATTTAAACAAGTTAGGTACAGTTTATAGAAAGTTACAATGGATAAATTGAATAATTTGTAGGTCTAAGTTATTGGTAAAAATATGGCACTAAATTAAATTTTCTTTGCGTTCGTAATCATAGTGTCATTGTATATAGTAATTTAAACAATGCTTTTGGTCTGTAAATATTTGTGATCAATCACTAAAATGTGAAAATTTGCTTGCTTCGAGACAAAGTTTTGGTGGGCAGCACCACTTTCAGGCTACAATTCCAGAATGTTAACAGCTTTCATAGGAGATGTCTCATAAATGAATGTCGCAGTATTGCATATGGTAAATGTTCAAGGTTTCACTTCAATTTTTGAACCGATACTCACTTTTGTACATATGAATCGATTATATTTCTCAGCTGCTAATTTGACATACCTAATTATTAGTGGGACAAAAAAAACCTGCCCAGTCATTCCCCAGTGTCTCTGAAGCAGTGGCGATGCTAGGAGGGGGAAGGGGGTGCTGGGCTAACCCCCCAAAATAAAAACACTCAAACATAACATTTAAAATATAAAAAGTCGATAAAGAGTACAGCTACATGTTTAGTTCATCCCCCACTTTTTTTTTTTTGGCTGTGCCACTGCAGATGTTTCTATTTAAAATATATTTCTCAATTATAAAAATATTGCACTTTTAGTCCTACACATATCCAATGGTGGAGTAAGGCAAAAAAATTATGTCTCCTGTATCCCGAGTTTTTCCCACCGACTGAGTCTATACATAATTACATAATATGAACATAGTAAATATTAAGTGTTAAAATATTATAGCAATTGCTGAACTTTTCCTCATACAGTATAATTATATGGACCAAGAATGTGATACAACACAAAGGAAATGAATTACGACAGAGATATAAGTTTATTTTAATCTGTATGTTTTCCCCAATAAATACAGTGCGTCAGCCTGTACTACCACCATAACTTAAACTGTAGATAATGTGAATACACAGAAGGAACACAAGTAAGTAGCTTATCATTTGAGAAAAATTCAACATATGTTGAATTATTTGTTGTGGCTTCATGTGATGACGAAATGTCTGAGAATTTATAATACTGTAGATTTAGAAATAAGTTGTGGCAAACATTCACATTGCTTAACAAAAATGTAACGAACCATGCTGCCATAGTTTACTCCAGAAAAAAAAATGTGGCATGTGTCTTCGGAACTTTGTTGCTGCCAATTGGGTATTTAGTCACTCCAGTATCAGTAAAAGGAAAACATGTAATATGTAGGGGCGAAAATAACATTCCACACCAATATTATATTTAAATTTCTGCATTTATAAGGTGAATAATATTCCAAATTTACGCCTAGTACAGCAAGTTCACCTTTTTCAAGTACATACATCTTGTTCACCTTTACAACTGACAAGGGAGTCCAAATGCAACCACTGTAAAAAAAAACAATCTACACAAACATATGAAAGCAGTTATATGGAACAGACAATTGTAGGTATTTCAAATTGTCATATGATAGCATGGAAACTATTTGCACAAGAATCCTGCAAAAAACACCCTTGGCATTCTAATTTCCTCTAGTTTTATTTTCTTGATGTGAATAGGCATTGTTCTGTCAAAAAAAAAAAGCAACTTTGTTCAAGAAATACACATTATAATAATTATAATAATAGGTTATTTTTTTCAACCTCCGCTGGGCCGTAAAATAAAACGGGAATGAATTGGAAAATGGTTTTACTTACAAATGTGATATACATCTACAATGTTGCCGCCTGCCAGTTGAGCCATGTCGTCACAGTGTCCTGCAGTTCGTCATTGGTGTTGAAGCGCCGTCCTCCCAGCCACTTTTTTAACGCCGGGTAAAGGTGGAAGTCACTCGGTGCCAGGTCTGGGTTGTAAGGCATGTGATCAAACACTTCCCATCAAAAACTTGCCAGAAGTTGTTGGGTTACCGCAGCACTATATGGTCAGGCATTGTCATGAAGCAAGACTGGGAATGGGTGTGCATCCACTGTTGTGACTGCCAGTTTCATTTCTTCATTGTCAAAATGAATCCATGTTTCATCACCTGTGACAATTTTATTCAAAAACTGTCCTCCAGTGTCCGCATAACGCAACAGAAAAGTTAAGGTCGATGCCATTCGCCGCTCCTTGTTGATGTTTGTCAACATCTTGGGTACCCATCAAGCACAAAGTTTGCTGTATCTGAGCTTGTCTGTAACAATTGTGTACAGGGCTGACCGTGAAATGTCTGGAAATTCTTCCAACAATTCCGAAATTGTGAAACGACATATCTCACGGACAACCATATCCACATGCTACATGAGTTCATCAGTTGCCACTGACTTCTGTTCCTGACCACATTCGTCATGAACATCAGTTGCCACTGACTTCTGTTCCTGACCACATTCGTCATGAACATCCGTTCGCCCTTCACAGAATTCTCGGCACTACTCTCACACCATGCCCTCACTCATAAAGTTTTCACAGTACACAATGCTCATTCTGCAATGGATTTCCACTGCATTTAGCCTCTCTGTCTGTAAAAATTGAATAACTCCGCGCAGCTCACACTTGGCGGCAGAGTTTATTGTCACATACATGTTGACATGCCCATACCCATCAACTGATGCATTGGCTTGGCCACGGAATGTGGTGGTGGGAGGGGGGTTGACAACAGTGCTGCGTCACTGACCGCCATCAATGCCGCTGCATACTGTGCAACATTACGAAGGCTACGACAATTGATTCACAACAGAGAGGAATGCTGACTTCGGGTGTTGTCTTACTTCATGACAATGCCCAACCGCATAGTGCTGCGATAACCCAACAACTTCTGGCAAGTTTTCTATGGGAATTGTTTGATCACCTGCCTTACAGCCCAGACCTGGCACCGAGTGACTTCCACCCTTTCCCGGCATTAAAAAAGTGGCTGAGAGGATGGCGCTTCAACACCAATGATGAACTGCAGGACACTGTGACGACATGGCTTAACAGGCAGGCTGCAACATTCTTTGCAGAGGGTATTGTGAAGCTAGTGCACCGGTATGACAAGTGTCTTAATTGGCGTGGTGATTATGTTGAAAATTAACTTGTAGATGTATATCACATTTGTTAGTAAAACCATTTTCCAATTCATTCCCGTTTTCATTTTACGCCCCATCGGAGGTTGAAAAAAATAACACTCGTATCTGTATCTGGACTGATATTATGAGCCCCTGTACTTCTATGAAATGAACACATCAATAGCACATTCCATATAAGAAATATTTGCTGTGAAAGTTTTAGGTAATTCACCTGGTATACTTCAAAACATAGTACGTGAATATAAGTGATTTTTAAACATTGGAATTTTATAACATTTAAATTAAACACTTTTCTTATAAGAAATATATCTAAAAGATTCAGAATATTATATTTAATGGGCGTGCGCAGCAGCTAATCTTTGGGGGGGGGGGGGGGGGACAAGTTGTATATCAGACTAGCTTTAAAGCCACCATGTTAATACATTACCAAAAGCTACTTACAAAGTATACTCTAGGCCACATATTTTTGTTTGTGTTTTTGAATTGTGTGTGGATATTTTATAAGTATTAGGAGCTATTTAAGGCAAATGCCGTAAAAATAAAATACTAATAAAACCAAAGCCCCTGTATTACATTAAATTTTGATACTTTTAACAGAACATTTATACTTGACAGCGGCTCAGGTGTGGGTGAGATTTTAGGGGCGGTGTAGTTTGGTGATGTGGTGGTTTACCCAACTAGGCACCAGACATCGCTCCAGGACAGCGTCAATGATGATTGATGTAAAGTGATAAGACTCTTGGTGCTCTCAGGGTGCTGCGGGCCATTCGCCCTGACCGCATTCCTCCGCAATTAACATTTGCTGCCCCTATCGTATATACCTTGTGTTCTGAATTACTGATTTTATTACGGTTCCTAACTGGTGAACTATCGGCTGAACACACACCTTTGCATTTCGGCACAATTGCTCGGAGCACACATACATATTAACCACACTTGCAAAAAGACAATGAATAAAAACACATTGCACAAAAAGGGTATTTTAAGGGCTCTTGCCCTGAAGAATTGTGGGGGTGAACACAACTAAATAAAACACCAGCATTCTTTCACTGGTATATTTAGCATGTTGAATTACATTCCACTACGAAAAAACTTACAAGTTTTGCCAGGCACAGCCTGTCGGTATAGGTGAAACAATTGAAAAATGGCATGGAGCCAAATTAATGATTTATTGGCTAATTAAACCCCCTAAGCGATGCAAAATGTAGGGGAGGAGGGCAGGCGTCTCAAGGGGTGATATCAAGTAAAAATGTTCCAGTAATTTTAATAACTATTGTAATGAACATGGTTGGTGCGAAAACATGCAAGCCCCACGAGCGCGATGCAGTCGCAGCCTAGCCCTCGTACGTACGGTTCAGACACTACTAAGGTGCCGGCTAGGTGCCCGAACCTGCCACGGTGGGGGTTGGCACGCCAAGTCAGGACTACTTTCTTGCACCCTTGCTACTTTACAGAAAACACAATGGAATTCCCTGCTATGGTGCTTGTAAACATAATAAACTCTCACATAACTAATAATAAGACAATTAGGACTGGTGAGTCACGTGAAGGTGATAAACATGAAAATGAAAAATACTGAACAGGAACACAACAACTCTCTCCATGCTTAAAGCTATTACTGAGTGGTTTCCTAAGGCATCTCTGATATCCTCATCTCCCCATGTGGCACTACCCTTGCTTTAAAGCCCTTTTTAGGAAATAACTATGCTTTGGCACTATTTCTAACATTAATGCATGTGGGCGCACGTGGCTGCCTGGCCACACTTTGCAGTTGTTGCACTGCCTTGCTACACACGGGTAATCGGGTGCTCGGGCGTTTGATTCGTTGCATTTATACACTGTGGTCTCGTCGCACTATGTCACACACACTCACGTAGAGTGTGGATGCGTAATGCTCTGTCTGCTGTGTGGCCGGGAGAACTGTCTTGGGAGGCGAGGGACGCGAGCACACGTCATACTATGTTTACATACTATATTTTTTGCAAAATTTTTTGTGTTCTATCTGAACATGCCTTCATTTTTTCAAATAAACCCAAAACCTTAACTCGTCTATCATTTGAGAGTACAAATTTTTTTAACTATATTTCCCTCAAAGGCAAATTTTCTAAAAATGCCTTTGTGAATGTTACACACAGCTATATGATTGAGTCTTTTTTTAGTCATGCTGTTGCGGAGGTAAGTCTTCATTCAGACTTCGAAAAGCACTGAAAGACCTTTCTGCTTCACAAGAGGAACTAGGCATCACCAGCAGTATTCTCATTAAAACCTCAATATATTTGAATGTAGACATGAAAAATTAAGATATTTCATAAAAAAAAAAAAAGTTTTAAATATTAGTAAAATTATGATACTTGTGTTTCTAATTATTTAGTATATATATCTTTTTATGCCAGTTTTGTTTGCAGCATAGCCTACTAGCAAATGTAGGTTAAAAAAAAAAGATGGGCACTTTCATGTTTTACAAGCAGGAGATAAAACTTTTTCCGTAATTTAACTCATTATTTTCTTTCTGCAAGAGAACATACCAAATTAAGAAATAATGCCATAAACTCGACCTGTCAAGCATCAGAGGTTATATTTTAGCAATGAATTTGAAAATAATTTTACGGTGAACAAATTATAAAATCAAGATGATGGCAGACTGACAGATCTTACTCCTTGCTTACAAAAAAAAAAAAAAAAAAAAAAACCACATTTTTTTGTCAGTACATCGTTTTAAAAAAAAAAAGATCTCACAAACCTGACATCTGGTGACAACTCTCTGAAGACATCCAATGCTCCTTTGATGTTTGCAGTAGAACTCGGGTACGTTTTGAACATCCTAAGTTCTATAAGGAGAAACTCTGTGTCTATTTCAAGATATTTTCTCAAATCACTAACTACACTTTCAGTATTTTCAATTTCACCAGCACTAACTGTCACTAAATAGAACCATGGCTCCACCTTCTTCATTTCCTCTTGATCGAACCTAGTCATCAAACTAACGAGTGCACAATCGATAATAGGAACGTACTCCATCCTATGGTGTGTAGTCTTTAGCAGGGCCTGATAGTCTTTTTGGTATATGTTTCTGTCTCTGCAGTGTTACAGGAAGAAGACTCAACCCTTGTGATTTCCTGGTAGCTTATTCAAATATTTTCTTGAAGTCATCTTCATTTCTATGTTAATTAAATTTTAAAAAAATCAAGTTCACAGTAGCAATCAGTCATAAAGTTGGTTGTTTAGTTCGCTGAAATGATCTGTTATGTAAATCTAGTTATAGAATTACATCTTTGGTCATGACAAGACCAAGAAATGTTGAACCAGCTTCGAACACTCTTAACAAACCAGCTGCTTTAACCTAACATTTCAAATCTTCTAAAGAAGCTAAAATTTCTTCACAGTGCTCAATTATTTCATTCATAGATTTCCTCTATAAATCCATCTCATTGGACATAATGGCTTGGTTTTTGCAATGTTCCCCACTGGACCACCAGCTCGCAGCTCTAAAAATATGAACAAAACTAATTTTGGCATGTAATGACAATACTCCTAACTCATGAGCCTAATCCAAGCTAGTCTTAACAGTGATAAAGGAATTGCAAGCATCTTGTATCACTAGATTTACACAGTGAGCACCACAATGAACATAAAAGTGGTAATGACTGGTAGTTTGACAGCATTGCTTGAACTCCATTACTTTTTCCACTCATGTTTGGGATTCCATCATATGTTTGATCTCATAAATATGAAATTGTTAACTGAAGCCTTATCACTTCATCTAAAAGAAAGATGCCATATGCTCGCCTGTTGTTTTCCCAACACTGTACAGACCAACAAAACTTTCATCCAGACATAAATATTGGTAGACCTATCTGAAACACACACTCAGCTGTTCTTCTCCACTGATATCTGGTACCATCACAAATAACAGAAAATATAGGTGGGTTCTGCGAACATCGCTCTGTGTATATTTCATTAACTATCTCATTTGACAATAAACCAAGAATTTTGTTTTGAATCTTACCATCCAAAACAGTTTCTTTGTTTCTAACCACATCTGCTTTAGTTTGCAATCTGTCTTTGGAAGAAAGACTAATCAATTTTTAAAAAAGTTGCCGCTTCAGAGTCATGGCCTCTAAAAGCAAGGCCTTGCTTCTTAAGGAAACCAATGCTGGTACCGATTTACTCTAGACAAATCCTTGGTTTAAATATTCTCTGGATGTTTGAGAAAGTATCTGTTTCTCAATAGTATTGTCCTGCTTGTAGCTTAATACAGATAATTTATGACTTTCAGAGTGTTCATGTGAGCAAAATTTTTCCCTTGCTTTCTTCCAGTTACTCAAGCCGGTAACAGAAACTGCATCTTCCATTTATTTTTACTTTGAAAAATGTATACAATAAAAGCATAAAGTGCCTGGCTTACCTGGTTCAACATGCAGACAGTGAACAACTTATACCAGGCAGAAAGAAATTTCAAAATCCGTCCTTTCAAAACCTGCTCATGAAAACTGTCCAACAGTATAGCAGGTTCGTTGGGCGACGGGGTACACTGTTTGTATAAAATACCCTCACACAGCAACAAACACTTCACAGATATGGACTCATTGCTCCCCTATTCTTTCTTGTATCTGGCTTATTTTTGTTCTCAGCATTATGATCAGAACCTGGTTCCTTGTTCTGTGTTTTCTTGTCACAAACTTATCCATTGTGACCAAGAAATGTGCAAATAGCTGTACAATCTACACTAAACAAATACTACAGGCACAGCATTGAGGTTCATCACTGCAACCCAAACACAAACACAAGCTGATGAACAGTACATTACACAAGAACATTCTTTAAACCCTTTATTAGACTAATAATTCATATCTGTGCATTGCTTCTATATGCTCGAAATTTTGTTTATATTATGTTGTTTGGACGTGGACAGCCATTTGTTTCACTAATTGATGAAGCGTGATGATTGGTGTTTAATAAGTGGACAACTATATATTTTCAGTAGATGAGAAACAGAGATATTAATAATGTGACATAATATCAAATGCATTACACACCTAGTGTATTTGATGTTGTTATATGTGGAAAACAGTTGTGTATTTCTGTTAGCAAAGGGCCTCATACATTATAAATGTTAATACTGTTAGTGACTGTGTTCAAAGTGTAATGTAACTTTTTTATTTATTTTAGAATACATAATGTTATATTCCATGGTGTTTTATTTTTTCTCCCTACATTGCAAATTTCCGCGTAGTCTATATTTTTCCGCAGTGTAATGCAATTGGTGTAGTGTTCAAGTTGAATATTTAGGTTTCTTTGAGGTGTTTTTAGTTTTATGTTATGTTCACAGACTACTAACAATACAAAAGTTGCATTCTGTGGGTGTTTTTTGTTATAATCACCAATTTTCATGTCACCTTAGTGAAACAAGATTCTCTTTGTGTGACATAACAAATTGTCCCCCTGCTTATTTCATTATGCATAGGGGCCACGTAGCATAATACTTTGGCCAGCAGGCCTGCCGATGTAGTGCAAATTAGAGGGACGCTTTACACTGCTGCGCAGGCAGCTCACTTGTTCCCTCCAATTGCTGTTGCACCTGGCGGTCGTGGCATTGTGGGGACACCATACCAGACCACCAACTAATTTCCTCTTGGAAGAAAATGGTTAAAACGACCTTCGTGAGTTACACAATCTAGGTCCCTGAGAAAAAGTGACATGCTTGTTCTCTGTGACCTACACCAGCATACCCGATGCTGTTCTCGTCGCCCCGGCATGCTCTAAACAAACGTCTCGCTACGTTAGAAGAAATGGCCACAGCTGGTAAAAAAACAAAAGAAGACCGGGAAAATTTTATTTTGAAAACTACGGAAGCCTTTGTTTCTGCAAATATACCTATGGAAAACTGGACAATAGCAAGTTGTGTGCATGTATGAATGAAAATATGAAAGGAGGGGGTAAATTCCTTCACCAAGTTCCCTTTGGAAAATTATGTCCCAAAATTAGGGGAAAATACTGAAAATTACATCGAGAAAGAATATGAGAGTAAAGATATTTGCATCATTTGTGATTAAACGACTGACAGAGCTAGAAGATGCGTGTTCAATATACTTTTCAGAAAACTGGAACCAGCAGGTAACCAGACAACTAAATTAGTTTCTTCAATTATCCTAGATGCAGCAAACTATGAAACATGTTGAAAGGCAATTTAGGATACTTTGAACAAGTATGCAATAGATTTCAATTCAGTGAAGACCTTAGCAAGTGATTCTGCAGCATATATGAAAAAGTATTTTAGTAATCTTGCTGGTCTGTTAGAAAATGCTGTCAATCTGCAATGCTAGGCCCATAAATTACATTTAATGGATAACACACTGCAGAATTCACTGGTGCCTTTAAACAAAGCAGTGTCCAGTGTCAAAAAGGCATTGAAGAGTAGGAGGTGGGAAAAACACTTACTTTTCATATTTATCAGACAAGTATGGACTGTCCAGTGGAAAAGTTAAAGTTTTCCCAGAGCCAGTGTTAATTAGATGGAATTCATGGTTTGACTCAGTATTTTATGTAAACAACTACTTTGATGATGATATGAAGTTTTTCATGAATTCAGATGGTTCATATGACCACAGTAATGCTGACGTAAGCTAGCTCAAGAACAGGAGCTTTGCAGGAATCGCTCAAATAAAAATTAAAGCACACTTTGTTTCAAATCACTGCAAACCAGTTGAAGAGAAGATAACACTTCTTGGAGGTTCAACCTACCCAACTGCACACATTCTCAGCTGCAAATTAGAAGACTTGGAAACAAAGTTGCAGTTGCTAAGTGTTGGAGAGGTGGGGTGGTTTAGTCCTAGCATTGCCAGCTTACTGGGGGAACTGTCAGCAGCGAAGAAGGCTGAAGACGTGGCTTCATTGAAGGCAGTCACACTGAAGGCTAGTTAAACTACAAGATATCAAGAAGAATGATCCTGCAGCAAAACTGTTTTTCAGCATAGGTATTTCACTAAACCCCAGGAATATCACTAAGCAGATTCCAGCAACCAAACAGCTGCAAAATCATACCAGCAATATACCTTTCATTAAGCAGTTGGAATTGAAACAGTGTGTTGAGGAACACACTTTTGGAACAGCTAGGTAGACCAGATTGCTCTGAAGTAGATATGGTTACACTTCTACGCTCACTCAAGACTGACCACACCAGAGTTTTCTTCAAAATGTTTGCAGGCATTGTGACTACCTACAAGCAATGTAGACAGTGAGAGATCATTTTGTCAGTATTCACTTGTAGTGAATGATAGATGCTGTAGACTTCTGCCAAAAAATGAAGAAATTTTACCCATGGTCAAATTCAACATAGACTAACGTTTGGTTGAACGAAATGATATGATCACAACTTATATTTTAGTCATATACTTTTGGTACTCATTCATTAGGTGATATAATTAATCTTTTAACTGTATTGCTGTGCAATATCAAAATGGTAGAGAATTGTTTTCAATATTGTACATTTCGTGTGAGAGGGAGAGAGAGAGGGAGGGAGAGGGAGGGAGAGAGAGGGGAGAGAGAGGGGGGAGGGAGGGAGGGAGGGAGGGAGGGAGGGAGGGGGAGGGAGAGAGAGAGAGAGAGAGAGAGAGAGAGAGAGAGAGAGAGAGAGAGAGAGAGATAATAAGCCTTCTTTCTCAAACATACGCGGTGCTTCAATATCAATGTTTTCCATGTTCACCAAATTCATTAATGGATTGGAACACACATTCTTGTCTACAGACAAGCTAGACAGTCATTCCAAAAGGCCACACTCCTAATTTGCTAAGACAAAACACTTGCACAGCCAGTATTTCACATAATTTCATGTAAATGCCTCAGAATTTGAATGAAGAGTTCAACTGTAATAAATCTGGACTATATAAACATACAAGTGGTGACACTGGTGTACAACAAGAGAAACATGCATATCCTGGCCGCCTTCCATTACTGCTGATGAACACTGAAATCACTGATGGTTTATCAGTGCTTGTCAGCAGTAAGGGAGGATGCAGTAAACAGTAAATATTTTGTCCGTCAGCAGCTTCCTAGAATCATAACACTCATATGGTATTCAATAAAATAAAATTAATTAAATTATTATTTTAAGTATTCTTATTTTTCTCTTTAATTAAAGTTTTCTAAAAAACAATTATTCATAATTGTTTGACTAAAGAAAATAAATTTTTCTAACAACATAAAGTCTGTTTTTAGTAAATTTTTTCCCTGCTTTTGTTCAAATTTCAGTAAGGGCTATTTTGTATTTAATGATCTTGCCATATGCACATTTTAAACATCTCGGATGCACATTTTAAACATCTCGGAAAACCTACGACAACTTGAATTGCCTGCCAATATCTTCTTTCACTGACACTGTACAACCTCTGCAGCATTAGTAAACTCAGTGCTATCAGTAATTAATAGAGCCTCACGTATGGTGCCACCCAGAAATGAGTGCCAGTGACTATCAGTGCACGTCATTAGTATCGGAACATAGCTGACAATACTGAAACTACTGGCCAGTGAAACCAGTGAGTAACTGAAGACGGCCCTTGTCAATAAGCAATTAGAAGAATTTTTCTCTTTGTTTACTTAACAATTACCTCCCCCACCAAAAATGTTAAACAGTATTAAAACCTGTCCCTCTCAGCCTAATCAATTATTTCTGTTAACAAAACAAACTTCTCGAAAACAACCTTTCCACACCCTCCTCAAAATTTATAATGATGCATTTTTTATCATAGACCACCCCCCTCATGGGCATCTACTTATAGACTCAAGAGAAAAAACTGTAGGAGAAAAATTAAGTGCCCTGCCAAAAAACCCCCTAAACTTAATATTAATCTGTTAAACTACTGAACATGAAAAAAGAGCTGAACATTTTCGATTTTCAGAACCCTATAATAAAAATTTACGCCCAAAGAATGGCAGTTCTCATTCTCAATTTTTAAAAATCATTTTGTGTACATGTCATTTTTCTTTCCTTTACGGTTCTCACTTTGATATTTCCTTTGAAGAATATAAGATATTGTCACTGTCACTACAATATTTTCCAAGAAACAAATACATAAACTAATATTGAAAATAATTAATATTACTATTTAGTCAGTGTATAGAACAAGATATTAAATATAGCTTTTAATTTATATACTACAGAAAGAGTGATCATACAGACAGTTTTTAATAACATTAAAAAATTGATAACTGCATGCATGTTTTAAAACAGTATCGACTGAAGTATGAGTTTCCTTAACAACTATGAATACAAGAGTGACACACTGGTCGTGGTATCAAACTGTTTTAAGGCATCTGCCTACCTGGAAATATTTTCCACTTCTGAGGCACAGAATCACAGGAGCGTTGAGAGAAATGCTGGTATGTGCATCAAGTATCCCATCATCGCTGTGTGCAATATTATAAACTGGCATCCACTGTGCAGCATTAACTGTAATGCTATAAATGGTGATGGGTACCCATCCCTGTACTGGTGGAGAGCTTGTAGCAAAGTTCAGTGCAATGCCTATCAACTGGATATGCATATATTAATGCTGAATAGGCGATAAAACAGTGTGAAAACAACATTTTTGGCAATATTGACAGATTTTTAATTAATGTATATGATATCCATGAGGTGTTTTATCTTGTAATATGGAGTAGTGTCTTGAGACTAATTGTAAATAAATATATTTTTTTAAATGTGTATTTTAAATACACTGTAATGCAGTTAATGTGCCAGACAGGCAGGTGCTTTAAAAGAAAACTGGGTATTATTCCCAATAAGCAAGTTTTACCATTTACATAAGTTATGGTATGATAAACTGTCATCTAAATTTTATTGTGAGGTATTAAATAGAGAGCATAAAAATGTCATATTTACTTAATTTTGATAATTAATTCAGAGAATGTTATATATATTTGTATTTTCCAACAGGAAAAAGAGGCCAGTTAACTTTGCTGGATGACTTCAGTGGAATATACATAGGATGCAGAGCTCAACAACTATTCCTAGGATCTGTGATAATCACAGGATGAAGAAATTTATGACTTGCCTAGGAGTCACGGACTGTCGACCACCTGAATTTTCATCACCATCTTTGCAACAGGAAATGGTACCAGTGACTTAAGTTAATTTTCCCATAACTTAAAACTCAACACTGTAATATTAACACAATATTCAAAATCTCACCACATATGTTACCAAAGTGTAAGGGTGCGCATAATTTGTAACTCATACAAACAGTCTGCAAAAACTGAAAAATACAAAGAGCTTGAGAAGAAAGTATACAGCACATATCATGGTGGTAGGACTGATAGTAACAGCAGCAGCTTTAAAAGCTGCCCTTGGTGTTATAGGATCCAGTTTGTGGTTAACACCACTTCTAATCACTGGTCTTGCTTATTATCGATATGATACTATTGATCCAGAATCACGGCCTATTGATAAGTATCCGCTGTATAAGGAATACGACTTTGTGGTAGTTGGTGGTGGTTCTGCTGGTGCTGTAGTTTCTAGCCGCCTTTCAGAGATACCATACTGGACTATACTGCTTCTGGAGTCAGGCGATGATGAGACTGAAATATCAGATGTGCCATCACTAGCAGCATATTTACAACTCAGCAACCTAGACTGGCAGTATAAAACAGAACCCACAGGAAAGGCATGCCTTGGCATGAAAGGTGGAAGGTGCAACTGGCCACGGGGAAAGGTTCTAGGGGGTTCTAGTGTATTAAATTACATGCTGTATGTCCGTGGTAACAAACGAGATTACGATAATTGGGAATTGTCAGGAAATCCAGGTTGGGGATACCAAAACGTGCTTCAGTACTTCAAAAAATCAGAAGACAACAGAAACCCTTACCTTGCAAAAACAAACTACCACAAAGTGGGAGGTTACCTTACAGTACAAGAATCTCCATGGAGAACTCCACTAATGATTGCATTTCTGGAAGCTGGAATGGAACTGGGATATGAAAACAGAGACATCAATGGTGAAAAACAGACTGGTTTTATGATAGCTCAAGGAACAATACGAAGAGGCTCCAGATGCAGTACAGCTAAAGCATTTCTTAGACCAGTACGTCTGAGGTCAAATTTACATATTGCAATGAAATCACATGCCACTCGTATCTTTATTGAGCCTCATTCCCGGAGGGCTTATGGCGTGGAATTTGTGAGAAATGGAGTACGACAAATTGTGATAGCAAGAAAAGAGGTTATTATCTCAGCTGGTGCAATAAATTCACCTCAATTATTGATGTTGTCTGGAATTGGGCCAAAAGAACATCTGGATAAGATTGGAATTCATACAATAAAGAATTTGCGTGTTGGAGATAATCTTCAAGACCATGTAGGAATGGGAGGTATGACTTTTATTGTTGATAAGCCTGTATCCATAGTGCAAGACCGTTTTCAAACAATTCCCATTGCAATGGATTATATATTTCATCAAAGAGGTCCAATGACCACTCTGGGTGGTGTGGAGGGTCTGGCTTTTGTTAATACTCGCTATGCTAATAAATCAGGTCTGTATCCAGATATCCAATTTCATTTTGCACCAGCATCTGTGAATTCTGATGCTGGTGTACGAGTGCGGAAAGTGCTTGGTCTTACAGAGAGACTTTATAACAAAGTATATAGACCCATTTCAAATCTTGACTCTTGGACAATCCTTCCTCTTCTATTAAGACCTCGATCTCGAGGAGTGATTCGATTACGGACTGCAAATCCTTTCCACTATCCTCTTATTTATCCGAATTATTTCAGTGATCCATTTGACATAGCAACTTTAATAGAAGGTGTAAAAATAGCTTTACGTGTCAATGATGCAAGAGCATTTAGGCCTTACAACTCACGACTGCACAGAATCCCACTACCTGGATGTGAAAAATATCATTTTGGAACAGACAGTTACTGGGAATGTGCTATAAGGAGTATAACAATGACAATATACCACCCAGTAGGTACATGTAAAATGGGACCTTCCTGGGATAAAGATGCAGTTGTTGATCCTGAACTACATGTATATGGCATCAAAAGTTTAAGAGTGATTGACGCATCAGTGATGCCTACTATTGTAAGTGGTAATACAAATGCTCCTGTTATAATGATAGCTGAGAAGGGTGCAGATTTAATAAAAAAAGAATGGCTATGGCTGAAAAACAGAAAAAGACAAATTATATAAAGAAGTTTCTAATGTATTTTTAATTTGTTTAGTGAATGTGAATGTTACTTATTTATTTATATAAAAAATATGCTTATCACTTAGTAACACAGATGAGGTATGAAATGAAGTTTAAATATTTTGGACAAAACTTTGTAACAAAAAAAAATAGTTAGCCAAAAGTTTTTCATGAAAAATAAATACATACACACTTTTATATAATAAATAAAAACCAAAATACTTTGACATATTTGCAAAACATTGTAACTTTGAAGTAACAAAAAAAGTTAAATTAAGAAAAAGTTTTTGAAGGCTTTATAATGTATTTAGTTTTATAGTTATAGTTACATATTTCTTTGATGCAAATGATAATAACCTACGCCTGTTATGGAAAGGCTAACTCAGTGAAAAACTGTTTGGCACGTTAAATATGAAAATATTCTAAAAATATAATTTACTATTATATTCTGCATGTAAAATTACTTGTAATACACATGTTTCTGCATTCTTCTGATGCTAGCTTAGCATGTCAACATATGATCACACTTCACAAGATGTCAGCTACAGAAAATCATTAACACAGCCGACTGTGTGTATAAACAATTAGCTTGCTATGTTCACGTAACAGGTCCACAAAATCTTTGTTACAGAATAAAATTTACAAATCTCTGTCAACTCTGTTTCATTATCACTAGAAGTAAATAACTTTCAACATACCTGATGAGCATAATTTAAAGTTTTTTTTTAAACAATTTTCCTGGAAAATTGTTTTTATAAAAACAAAATTTACTACCTAGAAATAATTTTTATACATAAATGCATATTGTTAAGAGATCGAAAGTTGTAATATCCAAAATGAAAAAATTCTGCTTCACTAAAACAGTAACATAAAGCACATTATGCCCACAAGGTACAAACAATGGAACTGGAAGAAAAATTTATTAGCAACTTAACCAAATACAAGTGTTTACACTGCTAACTACATAGCACAACTAAGTGTGTGTGGGACACATTAGATTACAACCAGGAGAACAATTTAACACCTATAGTTAATATTATAGTCCTAGTCAAGATACACAAACACATTATAGAACCTCTCTCAAAACTAACATGTGAACATAGTACATTTGCTTGGGACCTGGAACAGTTTTCACCAATAATACATCTGCAATCATTCTATCAGTAGACCAATACTAAAAAAACTATTTGTTTTCTACTGCTTATCTAATGATACAGTTTATGTTATGTATGTTGTTTAGAATGTCAACAGAATCACCTCAGCTATCACAGTACTACGGCACAAAAGGTCAGAACAAATAAACGGAACACAACACTACCGATTTTAACAACACTTCTGTTAAACTGTCCTAGGTTATCTCCATAGCCTACAGATGACAAAGTTTCATTGTTTGTTAAAGTGATTTGATATTGTTAGTATTGACCTTGCAGTTACTTAACCAGTAAAAACTTCTCATGATATGCATAGTTTTAACAGTCAAATTGTAAACATCTTAACAAACATGCATTTTTTTGTTTGCTTTGTGATGCTTTGGACATTAAGATATCTTGTGATCAATATTGTTGCAGCCATAAGAACTAAACATGTATTCCTCCTTCTGATATACTGTTTTCAATCACATGCACCTCATACTGATAACTAAATACCTCATAACATTCAAACCCACATTTTGTCAGTTGCCATTTATGTCCTGGAGAAACTTGTTCCTCACAACGCCCGATACAATTGTTGCATCAGAATTCTCCAATGCCATGACCAAGTGATAACAATGATGGAAGTTATAATTCCCACAAATTCATTATATACGAGAGCCTGATACTGTGAAAGTTTTTGCATTAGTGATACGAGCTATATATTCAATGTTCCTAGAGTTGTTTAACTTCTCAAAATTCCTAACCTCTGCGATACCCCTTTATACTTGTAAGCTTTCCTGACTTTCTCCCACACTTCCTTTGCTGTTGTTCAGCACTGACTGTTGAAGAACGAAACATTTTTGCTTTCCATTTTGCTAGTAACTTCTAGTGCTTCTTGAGACGTTGTTTCTATACAGTCTGATAAATTTTTGTGCATGAAATGAATCTGCACAATAATCTTCCAATTATGTAGTTATTCGGTGCAGTCTAGTTTTTCAACAATCTGCAACAAGCTTGTACTAGCTAAATCTTTTTTACATATCTTTGTGTGAACCAATATTCACTAAAAGTCACCTCTTAAAACACTCAGTACATTAATATTCAGTAGGTATACTGACCTAGAGAATATTTTTACTGGTTGCTATAGTAATGTACAGCACACATGTGTTTATATGGTGTTTACAAAATGCTGAACAACCAACCTTATTTAACAAATATAATAATTTCACTGACAGGTTGCACTGTTTCCTAGCCATATCACCTGTTTGACATTTAAAAAAAAGTCTTCTGCCAGAAAAAACCACTGACCTTACCAAATGTAAGTGTTCACATCACCCACAGCATGGCACATATACCAACCTAATCAAGTGTAAGTGTTCACATTACCAACAATGATTACAAACCTAAACATATTTGTGACACAGGTACATGAAAATTGCACGTATCCATGAACACATATACACGAAAAAGAGACAAGTGTATATTTCACCTGATAAAACATTTGCCAGAATGTCTAAGTGTTAATGCTTTTACAAGTAAAGGTGTGAAGGCCTCTGTGAAAAATGACAATCATCAATGCATTGTGGAGATGCAGGATTTATACGTCTAAAACCTATAATTATGCATACCTTCTGCTCCACATGCAGTATGGAATATAGCAGTTTGGTATCTGTTAACAATGAGGTCTTGAGAGCTGGTCAGGATGACATGAAGTGGATATGGAATAATGCCAGAATGCAAGGGCTGAGAAAACTCAAAAAAAACCTGCTGACCAATGAAATTGCCTGGCACAATTCCCACATGCAAAAATTATTGAGTAACCTACCAGGAATTGGACCTTGTTCCCTACACCAAACACTGTCCCCTACTCCATGTATAATTAATTTTTCAATCCACACATGCCCCATGTTGGTACACCATGTAAATGTGATGAGTTTGACTCACCTGCTCGACACTGCAATATTTTCTTTCAAACGTTATGCATGAATGCTTAAAAAGGAGTGAAATGTAGAACAATGAAACATGTCTATCTTTTCTTGACAAGTTTAACATGCAAATTAACAGATTACTGGAAAACTATTCGAGCTTCCACAGTATGAAAGCATGAGCCTTAAATATTACAAAAAAAATAATTTTATTAAAACAACACCTTTCAAGGTGTTTATGTAACTTGCACATAATGTGCACAAATAATGTTCTATCTTTAACACTTGCAATAAAATTGTGATTCACATTCAAGAGCACATCTAACTCGCAGGATAACTTTACATCATATATAGGGAATAGATTTTTTTCAACAGATATTTAAGACAAATATACATCTGGTTATAAAAAAAAAAACATGAGAGTATGAATTTTTTGTCAGCTACAGTTTGTAACATTGATTGGGAAAACTCACCAACATTTCAATACAAAAATTTTGAAGGGCCAGTTTTACCAATTATTTTATTTAACTGGGTTCAACTGAACAAAGTTAACATTTTAACTCTTCATGTATGACATTTGAGGTTCGCACATTTCAGCACACACTTCTACAGGTGCTCTGGGTAATAAATCAAAGTTTAGAGCCTAACATCTGCAGAAAATGGTGCATCAAGAAGGTGAAGGTGATGGTAAGGGACTGCCCACTAATCCACGGAGTATTGAGTTTGCTTATCTTTAGAACCCAGGATGGGAAAGAAAAAAAAAGTGTAGAGACGAAAAGTTACCCAAAATTAAAAAAAAAATGTATCAAAATGAACAAGTGACTGAAATAACATGCAAATACTATGATGTAGAAAATAACCAGACTGATAAGTTATCAGCGAATGATAAATCATAAGTGATGCAAGGAGCGAATGATAAATCATAAGTGATGCAAGTGATGCAATCATAATTGCAGCAGGATTTCATTCACCCAACAATGTATATAATTTCTTCAAGAACACTTATTATAAACCTTCCTGTGAAGCAAAAATGTGTAACAAAATCTGCATCATTATGTAACACGAGCCATGTTCCCCTACCTCAGCCTCCCATTCGTCGCACCGTCACTGTGCAACTGTCACACAGCCTCTAATGGGGATTGTCACACCCTGAACACATGGATGGCTACTTCAGCAATTCCACAGTCAGTGCTCCATGTAGGAATACACTCTGCTGGCCTGACATTCCATACTCCAGTGAAGTGGCCATCCCGCCTTCATGTCCCCAAGAGGTAACTTTTGGGGGCGTGACAGGTCAGGCCGGCTGAGTTCAGCTGAAATTTTCCTCAGACCAGGAAGTGCAGAGGAAATGAAGGCCACAACAGGGATACAGCAATTCTGCAGGCCAATGACCCCTTGTGTGCCCACTTCATTCAACATTTGTGACCCGTGTGTGTGTGTTGTCTAGTAAAACTATTATTGTGTTGTGTGCTTCACATAATTTTTGAAATAGTTTGTCATGTGTAAATTCATATTATAGAAAGGGATATAGTAACCAATTCTTTGTTTTTCATACATTCAAGCATGAAGGCCCACACCTCCTTTTATAACATGGACTTCCCCGATGACGAAGACTCGTCAAACCAAACCATTAATGAAATTTGATTTTGTTTCTTTTCTGTTTAAATTTCAGAAGAGGTAGTAATGTTTTCATAACTATGTAGCAAAAGACTCAAGATGTTCAACCTCTAAATGTATAAATGTTACTTCTTTAAATTTAATCAGTGCACTACTGTACATTTTTCCTGAACTAATTGTGTAATGTAATTATACTTAAAAGTCTCTCCTGTGACTATTGTATCCATTTGTTGTGTCTTGTGAATTTGTTTTCTTTGTTTTGTATGCAATTTCATTTTTTGCAACTTTTGGCACCAACCCGCCCTAAGCCTCGCACAAGCCAACATCATAATTTTTAACCTGAAAATGGGTGTACAAGAGGGCAGTCATGCTGCCAATCACTTCCTGGCCTCACCATCTGCACCAGTCATTCAGCTTGCAATAGATGTAATAGTACTGGAACCTTTTTTTTTTTTCGGCCAGGGTTAGTACCCTATCAGCTGCTATGGGAAATAAACCATGAGTGTGCCAACAATGCATTTGCGTGTCATTTCTAATTATGTCACATCATAACTGCCCTTGGACGTTGAGATTCTATCGCCTCACCCTAAGATTAACATAACATGTTCAGGCCAGTGTACTTCTCAGTAATTACCACTTTTTTTTGGAGCATGAGGTGGCTGACATCCTTACTAGACATGCATGGAAATTCACCATAATACCAGTTGTTAGGTGTTTCACTCTGACATGCTGCGGGAGACTCCAGGACAAATCATATGGACGAATGGCACATGACTCAACTCTACAGATCATGTTCCAGGGCTATTCAGTGCCTGAACATCATAAAAACTCATCAATGCTTCCCGTCTACCTTTCCAGCGAAAAAATGCCACCTCTGTAAAACCACCTTGTCTGAATCCTGGAGCCCAGCTCCCTGGACATAATTATCAGATGATCTTTCATGAATCCATTAAGGGTGCCTTATAATATTTTCATTATTTTCATATATTAAATTTTATGTTCTAATGGCCATTCCAGTGCAGATAAATCAGGAAATTGCTGCAATAAAACTGGGCTTCAATGTGAAACTCACAAATACTACATTATACTATATTTTAATGTGCCAACAAAATGCAAACAGAATTTAAAGGTAACAATTTTACATAACAAACAGAATATTCTGAATTAATTTAAATTAAAAACTAGGTACATACCTGATAAATGTTGGTTTCTCATTGCCAGTACAACTTACATTTTTTTGTAATTTTGTATAAGGCTAAAAACATTGCACTAAATAATATAGTGATCGAAACATGGTCATCAACCATTACTTTTTCTTTCAACCTCCTAAATATCACATGTTTGGACAGCCATATACTCAAGAACTATTTATTCCTCTTTTATTTCACCCATAAATTGGCCTACAGGATGATTATTATTATTAATAATAATAATAATAATAATGTAGGATCGGCACTCACAGAAGGTGGATGTGTCTCATTACTGCTTCTGCTTGACCACCATTTTTAAGAGTTTTTTTAACTTCCAGGCTTTTGAATATTAGGGGTCTTTTATATGCCCCCCAAGTGCGGATTTATGTTCAGTATGTGGTAAGCTATTTTACGGAAAACAAAAGTACGTAAAGTATTCGGGAACTTGTGGCACCCGTTTACATACTCGGTGTATAAATAGGTCAAGTGAAAATGAGAACTATGTATGTATAAACTGTAGTGATGATTTAATTATATTCAGTTTTACGTCACCTAAATGTAGTAATAAGAAAAACAACTCTGTTGAGAAAACTAATTGAAACGTTGGTCAAAATAATTATGCCCTGAAATTATGCTCATGGATAGCGAAGTTGAAGGACAAGAAGACATCTCCACTAAGTTAACTGATAATATGGTTTCCCATGTTAAGAGTATGTTTGAGGCTCTCTGCTGCAAAATTGATGAATTACCTAAACAGGTAAGAGCTCTAAAAGAGCACAATTCTCTGCTTGGGGCCATGTTTGAGAATCTTCAATTAACTAAAGGAAAAAAAATTGTGCGCTTCTGTTTCGATGCCAGGGTTTCACACTCTCCACAGAAAAAATCCTAGAGTGAAATTACTTTAAATGGTCAAGAATCTGCTTCTAGTTCTGATTTTAATAACCTTAAAACTCAATCTAAGGTACCATATGGTAAAACCATGCTGCTGCCGGCAGGAAATAGCTACACAACCGGCCACTGACGAAGATGATTTTGTTGAGGTCTGCAAACAAGGGAAAAAATCCTCCACCGTAAGTGGGTCACAGACATCCAAGCCAACTGCGACACATAAGCAAGTGTAACAAGGTGTTAGAAACAATGTGAATATTAAAATAGCCCCCAAAACTGTGATGCCCCATATGAAGGCCATCTTTGTTTCCGGTTTGCTCCGGATGTACAGGATAATGATATAGTGATATATATACATCAAGAACTTAAAGTTTCAAACTTGAAAGATGTAAAATTGAAAACCAGATATGACTCATTCTTTTTCTACAAGTCAGTGGCAGAATCAGATTATGCAAGTACTTTTAATACAGTGTTTTGGCCAGCTGCTTGCTTAATTAGCCCCTTCTACGGCAGACAGGCTTCAAATGATCAGCTGTTTGGTGCAACAAGTGCATTAAAGTCTCCTAATTTAATTGCACAGAATGAGGAACAGCCTTGTGTCATTAATAATAATAGTAGTGAGACGGCTCGAGGAGTCGAAACCGAATCTACCTGGGTTGTATTGATGCAAACGGAGGTGCTACTTTTAATTATGTATGACTCCAAAGAAGGGTGATTTTTACCATTACTATCAAAATGTTAGAGGTCCCCAAACTAAATCTTTGTTTTCTCAAAATATCAATAGCGTTGATTACTCTATCATTTGTTAAACATAAACTTGATTCAATAGTAACTGTCTTGATTACCATTATTTTTCAGATAATTACCACATATTTTAAAGATTCCTAATTACAAGCATAGAACTTTGAACACAATCTGGTCACAAGATGTGTTTCAAATTATAATACATGTTTTTTTTATTATTTTAATACAGTTAAGGCAAAGAAAATAATTTATCTTGAGCTATTAAGGCATTATAATAGATAATGGGCTTTTTCATTTTTTTTCAAACTTTTATCAACATTAATTCATGTTTCACTCTTTTAGTTTTAAGTAAATTCTTTATTTTATTTATCACAGTTGTGTAACTCTTGTGTATTGTCCATGTGTGTGTTTTTGTGCCTTTTTGTGCTGTTTAATTAATGTGTATATGTCCGGTTGTATGTATTTTTTATTTATTTGTCTTTATTTCTGATTTGTTTTGTGTTTTGTTGTCTTTGTTAATGTTTGTATGTGTGTGTCACCCAGTTAATGGTTAAAATTATTGGGTGGTAAATTAAACTTCAAATAAATAAATAAATTATAAATTAATAAATTTATAATTATTATAGGTTACTTAGATATGGTTTTAAAACTGGCATATACTAAAATTTGCCTTTTATTTTAAATAACTAAATACAAACAAATTAATACCATCCTGACTATCTAAGCTGTGAAAAATCTGCAATTATGGGAACTGAAGAACATGTGAGGCTTTCTTGCTTCAGTAATACAAGTCAACTACATTAGTATTCCTTTAAAAGAGCAAGTCTAGAAATGTATAATCCCTTACTCTACCTCTATCTGGAATGAATCAGTCTGCTACCAGTGTTTGACTGGGCTAGAAAAGTGTGTTCGGACAGAGTACAAATTGCTATGCACATGATATGAGTGGACTTGTATAATTTGTGCCAGTAGAAACTTATGCTTCCCACACAAATGATGGAGAATTATCTGTGGCATGGCATTGCAACTATCACAGACATGTTGCAGAAGAGTTGAGAACTTTTCCAGAGGATAATGGGAAAAAAAAGGAGGAACATGTGGACCTGAGATTGGATTCTTGGACATGAGCAATTCTGTGCATCATCCAACTTTCTAAGAGATGTCAACAAGATAGAAGATGAAGATTCAAAAACCATCCAAGACTAACAACAGGTCAGTCTACCTACTGAGACATGTAAAGTTAAAAACAGAAAAAGGAAAACACAACAATTAGACCAGCCTTACCAGGCTGACTGAAATTGCAGATAGTCTTATGCTTCCTAGCCACTGGAGATAGATACCTATCACTTGAAATCTAATACATTATCTGAAATGAACATGATCAAAATTTGTGCTATAAGTATTGAATGAAATTTATGAGGCCCTTAAAGAATGCATATAGGTACTTGAAATATTTTTAGTATAGCGTGAGTGAGTGAGTGAAAGAGAGAGATATTTAAGCGGCTCTTAACAGCGAGGTCTTGAGAAACCGATTTTGTAGTGTAACTTTGCTGAAATGGTTCTATATATTACAAACATAATCAAATTAATATTACTTTAGATGATTCAAGTGTCTAGTATTAAACATAACTGAATTAAACTTAAATTAGGCAGCGTTTTATGAAATTTGTAACTGTAAATGTTACCAAACAAAAAAGAATAGACACTAAGTATTTCATACAGAAATGAAATTTTGTTAGCCACTGATATATCAAGGACTAGCACTAGAGCATCACCCTCATCATGTTCAATGCTGTATGAGCCTGAAAGCAGACTGGTTTGATGTTTATGATAGTCATGAACAACCCTATCTGGTGGAATTGGACTTTGCACATAAGATGTGCCTGCCAAAATAGAATTAGATGAACTGGAAAGAATGGGAGAAACTTGGCTTCTGACAATAAGCTGCTTCCTTATTTGTTGAAATATGTTCATAATATTGGTCTGAATATCCAGAGCATCAAACAGTGAGAGCTGCCCATGTTGTGCAGCTATGTCCTTCGCAAAGTTGGAGAACTCCTATTTAAAAGATTTTTCCCTCAATCAAATTTTCTTTACCAGTTTGCAAACATGTCATGGTCCATACACTATGTTCTGGTATCTGTGAGAGTTGTTGGTGGTTTGCATGTAAACTGGCCTTAAGCCAGGATTATGATGATTTAATTTTACACGTAACAAGAATCACACTACACTTTCATGTGTATGTAAAACATAGTCTTTTAGGTGGTCTATTATGATACTTCGCATAAGCATGTAAACTTTGTGTATTGAATAAAAATGTTATAAATAAGTAGTGTTGCCTGCTATATTGAAAATGTGAAATTTACAGTTATAGGGCATATTTGTGTCTTTACATTAATGTGGCTAGAACAGGTAGTGAAAATATGGCATTTTGTGATTCATGCAAATTTAAAAACAACTAGGAGATTGCCATAACCTCCAGAATGAAATGTTTCTAGGAGATTTAGACACGTTTTTCATTTAATCGGAATAAATTGTATGTAATAAACTTTGATCTGCTGAAAAAGCGAAATTGTGTTTTATGAAGTAGGCCCGCTAAAAATTGCTAGCTTAATTTAAACATTCTGAATTTTTCACTCCTGAGAAACATAATCAATAAACTGTGGCAATGTAAAGCTACATAAATATTTAGAAATTAAAAAACAAACAATAATCTTAGCCCAACTTCTATTACTCTTCCATTCTCATTTCTGGCAGAAAATTACATATATATTATATATAGCACGTTAAATAAAAACATGAGCAGATGAGATTGAAAAAAGAAAAGCAAACCCATTAAATCAAAGATAACATGTCTTCCCTATTGTGATTGGCCAGCAAGATCATGTGGTGCAAAGTCACTATCATGCAAAACCTAGACAATAACCAGTGGCATACAGTGAGTTTGTTTTACAGGGTAAGCAATTTCTACTAACAAATGCAACTTCCATCTTTGCTTACCCTCCACGTGTATTTACCATTTTATAATACCTAACATTAGTTATAAAAACAGAAACGAAATGAATGTAATAATAATTAAACTGACTGTTATTTAGAGAGTATACTACAAATTATAAGAAAACTTTCATCCACTTTCTAAGGAAAATGTAGGACCGGAGGATGCAAACAGAGCGACTGCTTACCCCCCTGCCGAAGGAACGTAGGGGAGCTCAAGCGTGTGGCATGTTGTTTCTTGCCAGTTCGATTCATTGCTAGTCACTCTTGTTTGTGGAAATAAACACTAGATAGCACTATGTGTGTACAGTACAGGAGTTACGAAAACCCCGTTTCTCGAATAGGAAATGGGAAACTAAGAATTTAATGTGTTTAAAGTTAAGGCAGAGAACTATAAAGGGTCGAACATTTCCAATATGCATAGGGTAAGCACTACTTACCTTACATTTATGAAATAAGCGCCACTGACAACAACAAGGTTTTCCATACTATGAAAATTACGTGAAATGTTTGTGATAGGTCTCCTTGAAACACATTAGTCAAGGTGTAGCTGTCTTACATGAACGTGTTACATGAAATTGTCACAATCATGGCCTTAGGGTTTCAGTTATTTTTTTAAAGAAGCTTACGAGTACCTGGTGACTGTTCATAGACAGAGTGCTGGTACATGTTTGGATGGATTATTGAAATTGGTTGTTTAAGTTGTTGAAGGGTCATTCCATGTCAATTCCCCTTAGGCCATGACACCCACCAACTCAGATTTTCATGTAACTTCTTTTACTTATTATCACCAAGTTATTGATATATGTAAAATGTTTTCTCTCTGGAATACTTACATAGTTTCTGAAATATCAAACATCTAAATTATGGGAAACAAAATTTTACCACATATGAATCAAAGTACTTACATCTCAGAAAAAAAATGTTTGCCTAAATCTTGCCTACCCCTCAGACACACTAAAGATTTATGAATTTTTTTATCAAGAAATCATTAAATATTTTTGCATCTAACATAGAAGCTACTAAGTCACTTCTTTTGAGCTGAACATCAAATAATGGTCTAAAAGGCAATGAAAGAAAAAGGTGACGATTTAATTGCTATTATAGTAATAAATTATAACTTATAATTTACCATATTCTATGAAGACACCACTTATACATGATAATAGATAATCACCTATGTGATCATTTTTGTCTAATAGAAAATAAAGGTAGGTAGACTAGCAAATTAATTGAAAATATTGTATTGATCCATGTTAAGTTTACTCACTTGGCATACATTGATCATTCAAATAGGAAACAATACTAGATTGAATTAGTAACAACTCAAATGTAAATTAATTTTCAATGAATTAGAATTTCTTAACTGGATGGAACGCTTGGGGTGGAATGGGTCCTTAAAATAGCTGTAGGGACCAGCAATCTGAAAGAATCAAGTGATACAGCATGTATTGGTCCTCCAAAAGCTGCGAGGAGAAGGCATATGGCACTATGGTACGGCCAATGTTAGAATATGCTGCAGCAGTATGGGACCAGTATGTGGAGATGGAGGTGCGAGAACTCGAAAAGGTGCAGAGAAGGGCAGCAAGATGGGTGAAGGGTAGGTGGAGAAGGCAGGGGCAGGATGATGAGGAAGAAGGGAACTATAGGCCATCAGTGATGATGAAAGAAATGGGGTGGAGCTCATTGAAGGACAGGAGGAAAGTTGAACGGTTAGTCAGGATGTACAGGGTGGTGAATGAAGAGGGAGGATGGGGAGGGTTACACTGCAAGCTAAGTAAGGGGGTGTTTAGAGGAAGAGAAACAACAGTGAGAAGTTTCAGAGGATGTTGAGGGGAATGGAGCAGGGTAGGCAGTCCATCTTGGTGAGGTCTGTGAGTGAGTGGAATGTGTTGAGGGAGGAATTGGTATCTGTGAGAGGGGTTAGTAAGTTCAGGAAGGGAGTGGAAAAGGAGTTGGTTGGGTGAAGGAGGGGTGAGAGAGCTCACCACCAGGCGGTAGCCTAACTGCAAGTGTATGTATGTATATGTATATAAAAGCACAAGATGCTAGTATGAATCAGCATGCAACCAGCAATCTAAAATAATGAGCTTACTGATTACAAGTTATCCTGCTGGGTAATTGAGTCAACTCGATCTTCACCACTAGTCAGTCTCAGTCATCCACCATGTATTGTTGAGTTAAAGTGTTGCATGTTGCTCATGTTCAAATATTTTCGGAAGAAGCATATTCATGTTAGTTATGGTGAAAGATCACATTACTGTTCTAAAATGTACAAAGAAAGTGCTTTTATTATCTCATTGAAATAGTAGGTTTAAAAATGTCCCAAACTGAACAGCTTGTTCAGCAATATAGTAAAGGAAAAGAAAGTGGAACTGAGAGCCATAAGAAGAGTTATACACAGGTGGTGAATCTCATAAACATTGATACAATAAGTGCTAGAAAAATTAATTTCAACTAAGAGGAAGGGTAAATTGTGAACTTCTAATTTATGTTTGTGAGAATCATAAAACATGTGACCTGAAAAAATATGAGACTTATTAGACAAATTATTTTGATATATTGAAGTGTAAAGAGAAATATGAATTTAAAAAGTATTAAGGAATATAACTTGATTTTCAGAAAAATTTAATAAAATCCCAATGCTTGTAAAATCTATTCCTAGACAGAAAATATATGATACATATGGAGAAAGGGTATGGAAACACCCAACAATTTATAAATGAAAATGATGCCATTAAAGAGGTGGATATAAACAGTGACAGTAAACAGAATATTAGAAAATTAGACACAAATTTTCAAAGAAGAAACACTAAGAAATTTAATACATCACTGACAAAGATAGGAGTCTTCTTTTTAATTCCATGATATTGCATTATGCAGTAAATCTGTATGTGCAAAAAGATGCATGTTCTAATGTAAAAATTAATGTTAGTGGAGTTACAGAAAAAGAATTAAATGGATCTACCTGTATGTTTTCTTAAAGAAAAACTTGTGACTCTAATCACACTGCAATAAAAGATAAAACTTTTAATACTTGCTCCTGCTTCATGGAGCAACAAAAAAGTCATGGAACAGTTCCATGTATGCCAATATGCTTTCCAACAAGTAAGAAACCTTCTCAGAAACAAAGCACCCATAACTTTACAAAGTAAAACCACTCATGAAAACATAACTGAATTGGTGAAAATTTTTCAGCAAAATAATGGACACATTCGAATCATGCCAGGAAAAAAAAAAGTCAATATTTCTAAAACCTTACATTTACAAAAAATATTAACACCTATCCACTTAAGTGAATTGAATATTGCTTTAAATTTGATTATATCAACATTAAAATTGGTGTATTAAAATGTTCCATGCCACATCCAAAATTGTGTATATTAGCAGGATCATCTGGAATACATTTCATTTGTGTTTGCACAATCCATAAAAATACATGTAAGACTTCTGCTTCATGCATGTTGTAAAGAAATGAAGTACTAGGACTTTAAAATAGACTGTATGCTTTCAAAAGCAATACTTTCATACATGTGTTCCTAAAAATGTGTAAGAAAGTTAAATGTATGAGTTAAATTTTATATATTTGTTGTTACGTTCGCCGGTCGGAGCCACGCGGGCAGACGAGATAAGAGGAGGTCAGAGCAGTTAAGTGATATCGGCACAACTTGCAAACAGAATGTTTTGAAATGCAGCACGCATGATTACACCGTATCATTTTCAGAGCATGCCGATGCAATTATCTTTTTAACAGCATCAGGTGCTGACCCTTGCTGTATTGGTTTCAGCCAATATCTGAAGAATACTCTAGATTACTGACCTTGTTCTCTCAGCGCAACTTACAGTGTGTTGAACCTTTGATTTTGTCAGGGATACTTATAAATTTTGCGGAAACCGTCTATACCGGCAGTTTTTGAATTGGTGTGGCTGAATGGATGACTGATGGGTTTCTGAGCGATAGAAGATGAGCAGCGGGAGAAGACCACACCGGAAGGGGAGACTGCGAATGCAAGTAGCAAGCATTTGAGTAGGTGGCTGGCAGGCTGGACTATTGGACTAAATGAGTGAGTGAAACAAATTATAATTGATGGAAACAGACAGACTGAACACATGCTAATAACTAATAATGGGTAAGAGTTAATTGACTGTAATCAAGAAACACATTAAGAAGAACGTTAATTCAAGTTGAAATAAACATTAAATATTGCGTTCACTGTTAAATAGAAAGGGTAAAAGTGGAGACAGCTAATTGATGTATATAGTAGCTGAGTAAATAAATTATAAATCGAATTTAGTTTCTTTTTATTATTATTAAGACCTCCATCCCTTACAAACTTAGATGATTCACTTAAGTCTCCAGATTGATACGTTATGCAATCCCACCATGCTACAGCCCATGGCGCTAACACTGGATGCCAACATCGCAGCTAGCCCCCGCTTAAATTCCTAGCAGTGACAGTGGGTTTTCTTACAATCATTACTAGTGCTTTTCACAAATGACATGGTGAGGTGTATTAATGGATTTAATACAGAATAAGTAATAATAATGAATAAATAATAGTAGACATAATAAACTAAATAATACCTAATTACGTAATGATGACATGTTTGTAGTGCAAACTGCACAAAATTACGGCGGCCCTAAAGATCCCAATTAGGATGTGGTGATGTCAAGTTGACGAAACCACCAAAGTTGAGATAATATCAAGAGTAATTTACTATCAAACATGCCTGGCGTCCATGTGCAGGTTTGCTCGATAGCACTGTAACATTGGAAGATGAGAAATGAGACTGAACCCCTTATGAGTAATTAAATATTGGTCTACATAACGTTCAGCATATATTAATCAGTAATATTGATTTCTACAATCCCTTACATCAAGAGAAGAAGATGCATTAGTGCCATATCAGTAATATGGTAAACACATTTTTCAACACTAACACTCAATAAATATTTATGCCCTAATGAAGAAGTCATAGAAACAATGCAACAACAAACATTTATTAAACTTGGGCGGTGAACAAAGACAAACCTGACATATTAAAAAAGGATACACAGAAACACAACACCATAGTTAAGCCAAACCACGTAATTTGGAAGGGCAGTCAAAACCAGAATTTTGAAATGGAGTAGCACTACTGTACACCCAAGGTACAACACAACTATGTCACACAAATTACCAAAACATTTTTAAACCCTACCACAAATTTTAACGTTTTCAACGACTCACTGTTTTAAGTGCCCCATTGCTTTGTAGCATGACAGGAAGAATTGTCCGCTCAGCAACATGATAATGGCAATGACCTCTACAGGGTGAGTTGAGGTATGGCTAAACCATAATGTGCAAACGAAGATCTAGCAGGCGTAACATAGTGGCATGACGCAGCAGACGTTAAGGGCGTAAAGTAGGCAGAGCAGGGCCGTGCAAGGTCTTAAATAAACTACCACAGCCAATTAAAATATGATGCACGAACGGGAAAGGGGAAGGCAGGGAGGGAGAACAGGGATGAAGAAGGAGGGGAGCCGACCCACACAAAGAGTACACCTTCATGCAGAGATAGATGACAATATATAAACATAACGCCACAGCGCTAATGTCACAGTCTAAAAAAATTTAAGTAAAATAAGTGACCTTTTTAAATAAAAGTGACAAATAAGTGAATTCTATGAAATAAGTAATAATAAATGGGATAAGTGACTGTTTTTGACCACTGTCTTGTATTGTGTTTGGTTATAATTCTTACAGTCTATTGTTCTCGCTCCCAAAATTGTTGGAAATGTATTTATTGAAATATTTGTCTCATGAAAAAGCATAATTGTCATGTAAAGCCAAACTGTCACACTTATTTTTTTCCCTTCACAAAAAATATTTTACCATCACTTAAACACACTACCATACAATGAAACTAGTGCATCATGAATAAACCATGCAACAATCACAGAACAATGTAAATAGCGAGAGTGCGGGCCGGTATGGACATGATCACATGTTGATGCTTTTGCATTTTACCATACACACGGCAGTGCTGCTTCAAGCGCCAACCAGCAGTCAGTGACACTGGTGTGTAGTCAAAGGTACTTTAACGTGAGAAACACCAGAGGATACCAAGCAAGCATACAGAGTAAACTAGAATTCCGGGAAAATACCAAAATGTTGCTTTATACAATTGACAGACTTCGAGAAAGGACACATAATCAAGCTGAAAATCACTATGTGGATCATTCAGGCCGTACTGTCGGATGTTGTTGTGAGGAATGGACACATGAAGGCATCCACACATGGTGGACCGGCTCAGGACGGACGAGGTTGACTACCAGTCAAGAAGATCTATGAATTGTGCGCCAGAGGCTGTGGAAGCCTCTGGCAACCCAGTCCATGATACTCACCAGTGTTGGGGCTCCTGTGTGCCCACGACCCATTTCCCAATGCCTTACAGAGGCAAATTTGCATTCCCAGCATCCATTACATATACTGCTATTAACTATGCAACAGCAGTGGCTTCATTTACAGTGGTTCCAGGCTAGAGCTAATTGGAATGCCTAACTGGCAATGTGTGGTGTTTAGTGATGAGTACCACTTTTTTATGGGAACTAGTAACCACTATGCCTTGTGGGAACTAATGACCATTATGCCTGGGTGTGGAGGACCCCTGGTGAATGCCACAATCCCTATCTTGCTATCCAGAAGCACACTTCCCCCACAGTATGCATTATGATCTAGGGAGCCATAGCCTACGATAGCCGATCTGCTGTCTCTCATTTTTTTGCATGGAACATTGATGACCCAGTGGCATGTGTATGAGATCCTATGCCTCTATCTGCTACAATTTCTGACCTGGATTACATGTGTGTTATTCCAGCAGGATAATACCAGACTGAGCATAGTACATGTCATCCAAGACTCCCTCCATCGTGTCCAAACACTACCATGGCCTGCCTGCTCTTGTGACATATTTCCAATTAAGCACAGGTGGGTCCATTAAAGTGCCAGCTGCCACCATGCAACATTATCAGGAATTTGGAAATCATCAAGGGGCTGAAGCTGCACTATTTTAGATTTTCATAACAATTTGTTCCTGTGTTACCTTATCCCCAAGGTGAAAGAAAAATATTAATTTAAATTTTTAACTAAAAATAAGTGGATAATAGCAGCTATTTTTCATACACACTGCAAGCAAATTTCACAGACTTCTGAGGTTTACATAACTAGCCATAACTTTAATAAATCACCTATTTAAATCATCATAATCATTTAAAGGCTTAGTTAAAATACTTATAAAACTGTATATTTACATTATGAAATAAATTTTGTATTTTCAAAATGCGGCCATCTGTTTTCAGCATTCATATAACCAGATCCACATTACACCCCACACTGCTTCATCAAAGTTGCATTTAGAGATCTGATGTTTTGTGTGCTTAGTGTCTACATGTAGAACTGTGTGCAACATCAAATTTATCTAGGTTGAAGACTTAATTCCTAGAAATTATGAGTCTCCAACCTGGGGGAAAAAAAATTGCTGTTTCTGAAGCAAAAAAAAAAAATGATGTGGGGGACAAAATAAAAATTTGAGTTTTTATATAAAAGATACTCTTGATGAATACCTACAGGACACAAGCTAACCCATTAAGTTATTTTCACCCTTACGAACTCAGATACGCTCCTCAAGCGTCCTCTGCATATAACACTGGTGTCAGAAGCGGAATTGAGGCAAATATTGATTAATTAATTGTAAATCAAATTAGGCAATAGGTTAGCAATTAGTGATATTAGGACAAACTAGTTAACTGTAATAGCAGTAGGTGTAAATAATTGACTGTTTGGTACAACTGACGCAGTGAATGCTAACAAGAAAAATGTTGGCAGAATTGGAAGCACTGCGAGCACTGATTGAGGGTTTAGGTAGCCAAGTGAGAGCAAATGTCAAAAGCCCTGATAAAAAGATTAGTAGTGTGAAAGAAGCTGTAAATACCCAAATTAGTAGTGTGAATGAAACTGTAAATAGCCAAATTAGTTCAGTAAGAGTAAATGAGAATGTAATTAGCTCGATAAGTAACGTCAGCGATTTAGTAGACAAGAATTAGTGAACACGAGAATAGACTGTGTGGACAGGAAAATTGACAGTGTGAATAAAAGTATGGACAGTGTAAATCAAAATGTGGACAGTGTCAGAGGAAGGATGGACAGTGTCAGAGGAAGGATGGACAGCATCGAGAATGAACTGAAACAGAAGATCAGTGCTTTAGAGAATGAACTGCACGAATCTCTTCAACAACGGAGTTTCACCATCATCACACCAGCAGCCAACAAAAGTGAAGAGGCAGCACAAGACGAAACCAACACAGCAGCCACGGAGCAGATCACGAAGATGTGGCATTGGTGTAGCGTAGCCAGGAGTGGGGAAGGGGGTCTTAATTAAGCCCGCCCCTTACGATGGCCAGAATTCTTGTCGGGAGTACCAACATGAGTTGGAAATAGTCTCTACCCTTAACAACTGGACACCCAAACAGCGGGCTTATTACCTCACCCCTGTAATGAGAGGACCCAAACTGAGCATACTACAATCTCTGCCAGAGTGACATCAACTGGAATACCACACACTGGTGTCTGCCTTAGAGTTTCATTTCGGTGACCGGTACCTGCAACATGCCCACCATGCACAGCTGCGAAGCCACATGCAGCGACCAGGGGAGCCACTGCAGGAGCTGTGGCACGACATTGTGCGGCTTTCCCACCTATCTCTTGAAGGGTGCCCCGAGGAGGCACGCGACATAATAGCAGTTGGCTTCTTCATTAATACCAACGCAGACACAGAGGTTTGACAAGGAGTACGTCTGCCTGCAACCCACAATATGCAGGATGCCCTGGCCCAAGCACTGGCGGTGGAGTCAGACAGGAGTCCGCACCTCGACATCTTGTACATGCTGTGAAGCTGGACAAAGACAGGATAATGAATACACTGAAGGAGTTGCAGTTGGCTTTGGGGGACATCGCTTCCACGATTTGTGCTACATAGATTCGCCGCCACCAACCAAAATGGAGGGAGTGCTGGTCATGCGGACAGCTGGGGCACCTGAGAGCTTATTACCCACAACAAAAGCAGCAGCCAGTAAAGAGAAAGCATGGTGAAGAACAAACGGCCTCGGTGAGCACATGCACACACTTGCGTGAAGAAATTTGTGAGCTTCATGCATATGCGCAACAACTGAGAAACTGCATCGACAAGCTGATGCTGCAAGCTGCACACCTCACAAAGCAGTTGGAAAATGGCACATGATGATATGCGAGAGCTGTCCAGAAGTCCTGTGCACCTGTGCCATATAACCGTGAAAGGTACCTATGGCATGGAGTGAGTGATAGGATGGTCCCTCTCAGTAGTACCTCTGAGGATAGCAGTCCCATGGAGGAAGTTGCTCATGGGACAAATAACCAGTTGCGTGAACTTGAGAAAGGGAGTGAGGCAGTCGACAGAAGCTACCAGTGCTTTAGTGTATGTCGAACGAGGATCCAGCCACAAGTGCTAAAATTTTTCAGATTGGTAGACATGGTGTAAAGGAAGATGCAAGGGGTAATTCTGGAGTTGCTCCAGCTTTTCAAACTATTAATGAAAGGATAAGTCCTGTAAGGCACAAACGACCATAGAAAGACACGATGAAGACCATGTATGAGAGGAGAATGTCTGGTGAAGTATTTCAAGAAGGACAACTGGTTTGGCTGTACAACCCACAAAGACGAAAAGGATACCTGAATCTACAGAATGTTGGGAAGGCCCCTACAGGATTCTGAAGATCTATTATGTATCTTTTGGATTTGTCGTCAAGGTTCTCAGGCAGAGCCAAATATTGTCCACATCAATCGAGTGGCACTCTAAAAAGGTCCAGACGTTGGAGAGTCTGTTCGGGATGAACAGATAGGAGGCAGTGTTAAAAGTTGCAGGTCAGAGCCACATGGGTGGGCGAGATGAGAGGCAGGCAACCTAGTGGTAGCTACGTATCAGTTTCAAAGCAAGGCAGACAGGATAATCTTTTGTGGCACGATGTTGCATAACCCTGGTTTTAGTGATTTCTTTGTTTATCGAGAATGCTCTGGATTTCTGACCTTCTCTCTGAGCGCAACTCAGGGTGTGTTAAACCTTCAAGATGGTCAGGGCTAGACTATAAATTTCACAGCATGCCTCTGGACCGGCAGTTTTTGAGTTGAATTGGCTGAATGGATGACTGGCTGTTTTCCGAGCAATAAAAGACGAACAGCGAGAGAAGACCAGTGGAAAGGGAGACACTGACTGCAAGTAGCAAGCAGTAGAGTAGGCGGCTGGCAGGCTGGATTATTGGACTAAGTGTGTGAGTGAAAGAAATTATAACTGATGGAAACAGATAGACTGAACACATGCTAATAACTAATAATGGGTAAGAGTTAATTGACTGTAATCAAGAGAGACATTAAGAAGGATGTTAATTAAAGTTGAAATAAACATTAAATATTACGCTCACTGTTAAATAGAAAGAGTAAAAGTGGAGACCGCTAATTGATGTACATAGTAGCAGAATGAATAAATTAGAAATCAAGTTTAGTTTATTTTATTTATATTATTAAGGCTTCCATCCCTTACAAACTCAGATATGCCCCTCAGGCATCCTCTGCATGTAACAGAAGGTTATATTGTTTGTTAGTATTTACTACAGACATTTCAGTAACCATTTAAATTCATGCTTGGTAAAATCAAAATTTAATACGACACAGTCAAATAATACAGTGACGTGAAATGATGAGATTTGGACTGCTCTTAACAGCGAGTTCTTGAGAGCCGCTGAGGGTGAAGTGAATATGGAGCGGCACCGGAATAAAGGGACGGGGGATAGGGAGATCCCCGAGAAATCCTGCCAAATAATAATAATAATTTAATTCTTTTATTTTATTTACAGTTTTAAGTGCCAGCCAACAGCATACGTCAATAATTGTGCTAGGTTGTCGAAAATTACTAAAATCTTCAACTCTATCCTAATGCCTTCAGCAATCAGAAAAAGCCCTAGATATTTTACCTTTGTGACACCAAAGACACTTTTGCTGGCATTGAGAATAATTCCTTCCTCCTTCAATCTGCGCAAACTCCTCTGAATATTATATCATGTTATGTCATGGTTTCTACAAAAACTAATATATATATCCTACATGGAAAACTAAACCTGAGATGCCCTCTAAAACTTGTTCCATTTTTACAGATTAATATTCAGGTGAACAATCTGAAATGGTACCTCCCAAAGGATGTAATGAAAATGGTAACTAGCTGACTCTCTTTGTCCAGTACCATTTAATAAAAACTAGTGTGTGCATGTATTCTGGAAAATTATAGAACACCCTAAAGCTGAGAAAGTTTTGTTTCTAGACCTGTGATAGGAAAATGAAGGCTGTTGATATAGAGATTAAACTCAGTAGTAACCACAGATGCATACTGCATCACCATTAGGGACAACTACACCCTATCAGTTGGCTTGGTCATTTGTTTCATAATGACTAACTTATTAACCTGTCAAGTCCAGCTTTAAGCTTGCCAAACAGAGGTAATGGCACAATTCAAGGAACTGACTGAACAAAAGATTTTGCATTCTCCTCCTTCAACACTCCTTTCACCTGTCTTAATTTTTCCCAAACCATTGGTTAACCTAGAGAACTTTATTAGTACCTGAACTAGTGTATGTGATTCTGTATTATGACTGAAAACTCATGATAATGTACAGTGCTCTCCCCTAAAACTGACTATATCTTAACTCTTCAAACACTCTCTCTCTAATATGGATGTTTTCAGCCCTATTATCACATATCCTTCTGCTGTGTACATCTTACCCCTGGCCTAAAGATCAAGTTCAAAACCACCCTTAACTGACAAGTTACGCCCATATGGTCCTGAAACAATTTTTGTGCACCATTTCAATTGCTCATTAACTCACAAGGAACAATCTCTGGTGGTACACAGGTGATGTCTGCACCCATGCCTATCTGCGCTTTAAAATTAATAGCAATAATCAAGTTTGTACATTTAGGTTCTCACCGAACTAAACACTTAGCTGCCCAAGAAATACTCACAGTCACTTTCTTGTAATTGACCTCTCTATGAGACATGGTGCATTGGAATGCTATCCGGAATGCTGGCTTTATAAACTGATGCACAATGGCCTGGTTTATTACAATTAAAACATTACATTTCTAGCAAGATGCTTTGACTACTCATGCACTTTCAGACCACAAAACTGACACTGCACAATGGTGCTGACCTCACCAAGAGACACTGACTAGCACCTGGAGTAGTACCTACTCCAGGTGCTAGGAAGTGCTGGCTTCCCCATGAGACAGTGACTGATGCCTGTAGTAGGCAGACTGCTGGAATTGAATTTTGGATTGTACTCTGAAGACTTCCAAGCAACGATTCTGCTGTTCCTTCTGGTGCTGTGCAGAATGACTGCGTCGTAATTTCTGCTTGCTTAGCTATGAGAATTGCTTGTTCCAGGGTCAAATTATGTTTTAACTGAAGCTACTCACTGGTTTTGATATCTGTCATACCCACCACTATTCTATCACATATTATTTCTGGTTTTAGGTTTCCATAATTGCAATTGTCTGCTAATATGGAACACGGTGATGAGATTGAAAACATTTTCCCCTGGTTGTTCAGACCTTGAATTGAACCAAAAACATTCAAATATTATATTTTTCCTACGATTAAAATGGGAAGGGGTGTATGTTATGCATGGCCACACACTTTTCCAAAGAAGGAGCTTCATTCATGACAGACATGACTACCCCTCTTTTGCACCTTCACATGCGTTACACCCTCTACGTATGACATTTTACTACATACATAGCACTGCTGCCACCATATACTATTAAGGGAGCTGGAAAGAATGAATAAACCTTGAAATCAAGTCATTCACTTGGCACATCCACCATGTTATTCCATATCCTCCTTCACAACCATAACAACTGCCAAGTGTACACAACATGACACTTTTATTTGTTTATTTAACATTTACCGTATAAGTATTTTATAATCCTAACCTTAAAAGAATAGAAACAATGATTTAGATTGTATTTTAATGAAATTGTTATGTTACAGTTTTCTAACACAGGCCTGAAATATTTATTTTGTTGGTATTGCATTAACTTTGTGTTCTAAGGGAAAAAAAATGATAATGAAGTTTTTCACATTTACTTAATACTCATTTGAAACTAAAATACTAATTTATTGTTATCAACCACCTCACTAAAGATAAATAAGCTGCATAAAGTTTTTTTTCCATGGTATAATCAAACTGCAGAAGGAAAATCTTTGTGAAACTAATGCCATGTTCATATTTTTGGATAGTGCAGCATCTACATTCAAGAAAAAATTCACTATAAGTACACTGTACACTCCAATGGAAAACTTTTGTGTTGAAATCTACTGGTCATTTCTTGCAACATCTCATGGCAAAGCTGCTTGTATGAGATCGACAGAACTGTCAAAAAAGTGTAAACTTGTGTAAAAATCCATTCATAAAAATATTTTCAAATGCCACAAAAGTCTATGAGCATGCTAATTAAGAAATTAAAGGCATTACAATAATTTTTTTGCAAAATAAATAGTGCTGAAAAACAATCAAATGTTCTTGAAACGATGGGAAAACATCAGTGATGTCCCAGATGTTTTTAAGTCTAGTCACTTCTTCAGGGCATATAATAGAGACCCTGATATATTAAATGTGGAATTAGGAAAGATCTGAAGAAAAAGAGAAAGTGTGTAAGATAAACGTTAAGCATAAGACAAATGTAAAAGAAACAAAGAGTTTGACATCTAAAAAACACTTATGTTATATAGCTGAATTTTGTAGGGAAAGTGGAAAAACCAAAGCAAAATTTGTAGGAATCTGCCAGACCGGAGTTAGCACTGATGATGAATTTAAGTATAGGCCATTCATAGTAAACTGAGCACTTTTGAAAGCCCTGCTTGTTTGCACATTGTGTATTCTTTCACCATAGGCTTACATACAATTAACAATGTAATGGGCCTGATCACTTTGTTTGTGAGTTGCTGAAGGGGAACTGAGAAATTATTAGAAAAATAATCATTTTACAGATTTGCTAAATTTTACACTTACATGCATTAATTAGAAAACCAGAAAGCAAATAAAATTATTACTATACTTAAAAATATTTACCTAACACTTTCAATTCAATTCAGTGCTAAGCCACAGAACTAATTTCCCTCCGTTGTTACCAACTTTACCAGGCCCATATACCAGTCATCATGCCGTTAAACTATATACAGTCAGTGGCAGAAACCCTCTTCAAAATAGATTTTAAAAAGTGCTCATTTAAATGTAAACAGCATGTAATGTAAATCAGTTTGGTGAGGGGGGAGGAGGTGGTATCTATTTTCAGTGGAGATGAAAATTATATAACATAAACAAGATATTATCAAGATGTTAATATTTTGCCAAAAGCAAATTTTAAAATTGCACGAAATTATAATTTTTTTCAGGACATAGTTCAAGGATAGCATGGTGATACCTGGACTTCCCCATAAATTCATCATTATCTGTAAATGATTTGTTTGTATGAATATTGCTATGGCTTTCTACAGTAATGATCATATTTTAGATTGGATTTTAACAAAACTATTATTAAAGCCACGCAGAAATGTTGCATGTGTTATGTCTGTCACATTTGGTGTCATACCGGGTTTTCACGAACAAATGATAAACACCCGAGTGGGGTAGATAAGTACAAATGGAGCATATTTCATCAAGTAACCAATAGTCTAACATCCATAGTTAACTCACTAATGGCAGTGGCAATGTGCAGGGGTGGGTAGGCGATCACAAAAACTAGGCTAAAGGCAGTGCAATGAAAATACACTTCATTTACACATTTGGGCTGAAGGCATTGGGATAGAGTGTCTGTTTGACGTCTCTGTTCAAAGTGTCTGTTCACAATGTCCACCACCATTGGCCACACAGGCGATGCAGCGCTGAAGCATGTTGTGATGTACATGTGCAAAGGTTTCCAGCGTAATGAGCTCATCCCACGTGTCAAGTGGTATGGCATACACCATCAATTTTATGTGGCCCAACAGCCAGAAGTCAGGTTGTGTGATGTCAGGTGTGTGGTGGTTATACAATAGCAAATATTCCAGTAACACGTCCTACAGGAACTGTAGATATGTAGCATTTCCGAGACTGTGACAGTGCTGTATTGAGCAGTTTTATCAGGCATGCAGACCTGCGCACAGGCTCATTACAATGCCACATACACAAGGTTGCATACACACCCCTGCACATTGCCACTTTCATAAGAAGTTTAATTATTGACATACTTATCTATTTTGTACTTACCTATTCCACTCTGGAGTTTATTTTCATTTATTCATGAACACCATATATATTAATTATAACTAATTAATAAAATTCTAAACAAATTTGGTAAGTGCTTTTAATAATGTTTGTACAAGTTTTTAAATTACAGCAAAGCCTACATGAATACATTCACAGAGCTCATAGAAATTCACATTAATAAAATTTGTAATACTGTTACATGATGCCTAAGGGGCATATCTGAGTTCGTGAGGGATGGATGTCTTAATAAATATAAAAGAACTAAATTTATTTTAATTTATTCACACAGCTATTATTTACAGCATTAATCTATCTATCTCCACCATTACTCTCTATTTCTCAGTGAGCGCAATATTTGACGTCTGTTTTAACTCTAATTAATACCTTTTTAATGTCTCTGTTTAGCTATAGTCAAATTAACTCATACTTATCATAAACACACTTTCTGTCTGTCTGTTGCCATCATCTGTAATGTCTTTCACTCATGCATACAGTCCAATAGCCCAGCCTGCTACTCGCACTATTAGCTGCGCCGATGCTTGCAGTGTAAGGTATTCCTCTCGCTGGTCACTTCTCTCATTGCTTGCTCGTCATCTGTTGTTGAAACTACAGCCACCCATTCACTCATCAACTACTCATGGCTCTGAGGCCCGTCACATTTATATATCAGTCACCCTGACCATCTGGAAGATCCAACGCACCCCGAGTCATGCTGAGAGAAACAAGGACAGTAATCAAGAGCATTCTTCAGATGTATCAAGGGCACCCGATACCCAAGGACAGGAGCAGCATGCATCCTAATAGGCATAACAGGATTGCTTTGTAAACATTCTTTTGCAAAAAGTAGCTGCATCTCCAGTTAAAACTGAAGACGCGTGCATCAATACATCATCCATGCCTCGCACACTTGCAGTGCGGCCACCTCTAACTCTGCACCTTCTCAAGTCTGTTCATCCCTAACACTCTGTTATGACTGGTCCTTCGTAGAGTTCCAGTTAGTCGATGTTGACAACCTTTGGCTTCGCCCTAGAGCCTTTATGACAAATCTGAAATACTACATCATTTATCTTATTCAGAAACCTGTAGAGGATCTCCCAACATTTCTGTAGCTTCTGACAGTACCTTTTTCTCCTCTGTGGGTTGTACAGCCACACCAATTGTCCTGCTTGAAATACCTTGCTCAACATTCTCTTATCATACTGCATCTTCATATTGTCACTATTTATTATGAGGTGCTGTCGAGCAAAATCATTAATGCCAACAAGTCTGTTCGGTAGTTCACTGGCATAATAAGGTGCTGCAGCTTCCTCTTATGTTGGTTGGTCAAACGGCAGGTCACTAGGGAGCTCTCTCCCAAACAGCATCCTTGATGATGTTACCCTTGTGGACTCATGAACTGCTGTGCAATAAGCAAGAAGAAACAATGGCACCTTCAAATCCCAATTGTTTGGGTTGTTTACTACAAAGATTGACAGGTACCGCTGAAGAGTACGGTTAAGGTTCTCGACCATTTTATCTGACTGAAGGTGTAAGGCTGTTCCTAGTATTTTTCATCCCCAGAATCTGTATTACCTCCTGGTACATTGCAGCCTCAATGTTTCTTCCCTGATAGGAATGAAGTTCTAGTGGCAACCCAAACCTTGAGAAGACATGCTCTATGAGTACCCCAACCACAGTACGTGCTTCCTGGTATGGGAGAGGAATGACCTCAGGCCACTTAGTAAAATAATCTCGGGCCACCAGTAAGATACAGATTACCCCTCTCTATAACAGACAAGGGACCCAGAATACCTACTGCCATCCTCTCGAATGGGACTCCAACATTGTATTTCTGGATGTGGCCTTGTTCCCTGGTCCTTGGGCCCTTCCTTGCAGTGCAGGTGGCACACATTCTGCACCACTTCTCTACATCCTCCCAACAATGAAGCCAAAAGAATCACAGTCTAACTCTGTCGAGGTGGCCAAAGTGACCACTGGCTTCCGTGTTATGCAGTTCCTTAAAGACTTCAGGAGCCCTGCATTCTAGAAGGACCAAATGTAATCATGTGTGTTTTCCATTATTACTTTCCCAGTTTCTGTAAAATACACCATTCTTCAGTACGAGGGAATTCCATTGTGCCCAGTATGCTTTGATTGCTGCGTTCAGACTCAATATAGCTTCCCATTTTGGCAGACAGCAAGCTTCTTTCAACTTTAATAATGGCTGTGAAAAGGGGGTCATTCAGCTGATCTTTCCTAATACCCTCATCACTCCAGGTAGGTGACCCATCACAAGATAAAAGAACCTTGAATTCTTATCCTCCGTACCTTTAGCAATAAATTGCTCTTTTCTTACTGGCATTTGTAATGATGACAAAATGGCTCACGTGGCCTCCTAGACAGTGCATTTACAGTGCTGTGAATGTGAAGGCATGCAGATCTGTGCTGTATTTCAAAGTCATATTCTTGAAGATACTGTATCCCTATTTCTGTGCAGTAATTCAGGGGCAGCCTTCTCCTGTCGCCAGTTAAGATATTCTTTTATTCTTACCAAAAGTTCCCCCAGTACTTCTGGTAAATGATATTAAATTTGTTTTATCATAGCACCCTCCTCAAGACGAATTGCACTACTAGACCAATTTATCATTGCAACTGGAAAACTGTCAGAATTAGAAGAGACCAAAGTCCTTGCTAAAATGACTTTACCTGGCTGGAAGCTAATCCTCTCTGCTGGCTCAATTAGACCCAAACGTCTGACAAACATTCCTTGGCATCTGCCTGTAATGACAAACTCACTAGAAGCGGCAGCACAGTGGGTTGTGTCGCGCATCAATACAGCACCCCAGCCTACGTAGTACATCAAGCAACAAAAGACATTCATCCTTTATTTCTGCTAAGTAAACATCATGCTCTATGGTAAGGTAACCCAGCTTCAACATCACTTCCCTTTTTTCTATAATTAGTGTCGTCTCTCCTGTTACTGAAGCCCAAAAGGATCGTTCCATGCTGTCGCCCAGCAGTTGCGAGGGGTGGGAGAGAAGGCTCTAGGATGTCTGGTCATACTATTGTTATGGTAGCCCCAGTGTCGACGACCATCTGGCAAGGAACATCATTCAGACTCCCCTCCACCAGTATTGCATGCCAATCTTCTTTCACGGACAGTACATGTAAGAACATTGGGACCTTCCCTTCAACAGTCACCACCCCCCAAGAAAGGAGTGTACAAGTTTTCTAAATATGCTGTATTCTCACCTACCTCTTGTTGCCCCTTTTCATTCTGCTGCTGCTGCTGATGTAGGCAGTAGGCTCTCAGGTGCCCTGGCTGTCCACATGATCAACACTCAGGCCATTTAGGTGGGGGTGGTGAAGCTCTGAAGCATGGATTCTGGAAATGATGTTCCTGATGGCCGTCTGCATCTTCTTCAATGTCTTCTTGATGCCGTCGTCTTTGTTCAGCGTCACTGCCTGTACCAGACGTCAAGGTAAGGCCGTCTGTCTTGCTGACTCCACCTCAAGTAATTCGGCCAAAACATCCTGCATGGTGTGGGGTGCAGCCAAACATACAGCTTGCCATACCTCTGTGTTGGCGATGGCATAGATGAAAAATCCAACTGCAATGATGTTGCATGCTTCCTCGGGGCACCCTTCCAGAGATAGGTGTGAGAGTCGTACAATGTCTTGCCATAGCTCCTGCAGTGGCTCCCCTGTTTGTTGGGTGCAGCTTCGCATCTGGGCATGGTAGAGATGTTGCAGGTACCGGTCGCTGAAACATAACTCCAGGGCCGACACCAGTGTGGGGTACTCCAGTCGATGTCACTCTGGCAGGGAATTTAGTATGCTGAGTGCAGGGCCTCTCAGTACAGCCACGAGGTAGTAATCCTGCTGTTCGGCTGACCAGTCATTCAAGGTGGTGACTATTTCTAACTCGTGTTGGTACTCCTACCAAGAAGTGTGGCCATCCGGCAGACTTAGTTGAGACCCTCTTCCCCACTCCTCGCTGTGCGACATCTATGCTGCAGAGCTGCTGGCAATCCTCCGAGGTTGCTGCATTGGTTATGACTTGCAATGCTTCCTCACTTTTCTCAGCTGGCGATGTTGTGATGATAGAATTCCGCTGCTGCATAAATTCTTGCCATTCCTTATTCATCACACTTATTTGCTGTTTCATTTCATTCTCGACACTGTCCATCCTTTTATTTACACTATCCACTTTCTCATGAACACTGTCAATCTTCTTGTCTACATTGTCAACTCTTTCATTCACTAACTCGCTAACAAAAGTTATTACACCTTTGAACTTAAAAAGATGTGTTTCAAGAGATCTCAAGGCAAAGGGCAAGTAGCAGGTATATATCAGGCTTTTACAAATACAGTACATGGGTGCTCAAGCACAAACAGTACAGTTTATAGGAACACACTTGTTGAATAGTATATGTAAATCTGAACCTAAGAAAAAATTAAATTTTATTGTAAATTTCAGTAGCACTGGTACAAAATACTTGCTTACAAAGTTTAACACAAAAAAAAAAAAAAAGCAATCTGATCTAACTCATCATACGAGATAAGACCACCGAGTTCAAGTTAATTTGTGCACTACAATGCACAGAAAGGCAAACAACAGGACTCCCAAGGTTTAATTGGGCTTCAAATTTCTTAGAATCCAATTTGGTGCTCATATATTTCAGTAATGCAGAAGTTGAGCTGAAACTGTCTATGGTACAGCCCTCTCAAGATTGTCGACCAGGAAAAATAAAATTATGATAAATGTAGGAAAAACTAAGGTAGTAAGGTTTACAAGGAAGAAGTTGATAAGCAGGGACATGTACAGATGGGAGGGACAAGAGATAGAAGCAGCAGAATATAAGTATCTAGGGATTGTACTGCAGAGAGACCTCAGATTCAAAAAAAAAAAAAGAGAGGGTGGTTGCAAAGAGAAGAAGGGCTCTGGGTATGCTGGGAATGGTGCTAAAGAAAGTGAGCTGTGAGGTGAAGGTCATCAGTGATGATGAAAGAAATGGAGTGGAGCTCATTGAAGGACAGGAGGAAAGTTGAACGGCTAGTAAGGATGTACAGGGTGGAGAATGAAGAGGGAGGATGGGGACGGCTACACTGCAAGCTAAGTAAGGGGGTGTTTAGAGGAAGAGGAAACAACCGTGAGAAGCTTCAGAGGGTGTGGAGGAGAACAGAGCGGGGTAGGCAGTCCATGCTTGTGAGGTCTGTGAGGAAGTGGAATGTGTTGAGGGAGGAATTGGTATCTTGTGAGTGGGGTTTTAAGTTCAGGAAGGGAGGGGAAAAGGAGTTGGTTGGGTGAAGGAGAGGTGAGAGAGCTCGCCACCGGGCAGTAGCCTAATTGCGTGTGTATGTATGTATGAGGGGCAGACAGCTTATTACTTACACTAAACCAGCTCACAATCTCAGGATTTTAACCCAAATTCTCAGTAATACAAAACAATCCCTTAGCCAACTTTGGCTCGAAGATTTATTATATGTGTTATCCACCTAGGTGGCAGATCCCCATTGGAAGATGTGAGAGAATTTCAGAGCTTAAGAAACTATGAGAAAAAATTTTGGGGAAAAAAAAATTTACAATATTAATTCAATAGCTACCCCTACAGTACACATATTATATACATAAATACATATCGCACCTTCATGAGAAAAATGACAGATGTAGAAACATTCAGATAGTACAAAAAAGCCTACTTTTATGGGGGAAAATGTCATAAGTTGAATTGCAAAGGGGTCCAGTAGAGAGCAGTAGTGTAGTTTTTCCACTAAGCACACTATGAGAACCATCTATCAAGTACAGTGTCACTTCTCAGTTGTGCTATACCCACTGAGGAGTAAAGCACTACAAGTTCTCGAGAAGAATGACACACTCAGAGTTGTGGCTGTTTTTGTAATAAAATGATGTACATAGGTGTGCGGTAAATTTTCAGGAAAGGTGGCAATTTCGTGTTGCGACATTTATTATGAGAAAAAGCACTGCAATTTATTGTAATTTTACATCATGTTTGACATAATTTTGAGTTGTGTCACTTTTCCTAACAATGTGACATGATTTAAACTTGTGCACGTCAAAAAAGAATTGTTTTTGAAGTTGTGAAAATTGTCTTGATAGATGTAATACTTCATTTTGTCATTATGTAGTTTTCTCTGCGACATTATGGTATCATGTACTAATTTAATAATAAAATTGACCAAACAACTGATACCAAAACAAGCCAAAATAATTTAACTGCTGACAGTAGTGTTGTTGCAAATGATGAACAGAGTAGCTAATTGTGGGCTGTGGTACGACCCACCTGAAAAGTAGAAAACAATACTGTAACTGCTGTGTTATCATGCAGTTCCAGGACAAAAACATCAAACATTATTGATACATTAGGTGACCCTACAGTAGCACTGTCAACACAGACTGAAGAGAATCCATCAACATCAGGTGAGTTTGATAATGTCACTGATTTCTCGCATAAACATATTCTCACTGAACGGGATGGTGTATTTTGTTGAGACATTAGTGACTCAGTGAAGATGATGAGAATTCTGTTGTAGACTCGAACTACTCTGCTCAGAATGTGAAAGCAGCAGCAGTGATATAACATCTTCTGGTCCATAGGGTACAAAAGGAGCTGGTGATTCCTGGAAGGGGGATAATGTGATAGCAGTAAACAAAGTTGTGTTGTAGAAGATGTTGGAAATGCTGTTTGTATCCTTTGTAACACTGAAATACCAGAAAGCAACAAAAAACACCGAAAATGTTCCCCAGGGTACAAAAAGAGGCAAAATAATATTGGTAGCACCAGATAAATTCATAAAAAGTGAAGAAAAATCACTTCAAAACAAAGGGCAGGCCTACACTTCTTCGTCAAAAACCAACAAAAAGATTTTTAAAAAAAGAACTCAAACCACCCTGTGCTGAAAAATGCACGTTAAGGTGCCCCAAAAAATTAGTTTAGAGACAAGGCAAACCATTTTTACACAATACTGGGAAGTAGGTGATGTAGTGCAACAGCATGACTTCATTGCTTCAAATATGCAGTGCATACAATCTCACTATCACTATCCAACTGAGGAAAGTATGCGACATCTCAACCATGCTTTTTATTTTGAAGTTCAAGATGAGCATATTACTGTATGCAAGCAGTTTTTTTAAACCATCCCTTGATCAATGACAGTTCTATTAAAACTGATATTGAGAAGAAGGCAGACAAAAGAGGATTCATGGCAGAAGATCACAGTGGAAAACACAAAAATCACAAGACTGTCGACCAAAACATCAAGGAAGACATTTGTAGGCACATTGAAGCCATACCAAAAAGTAGACAGTTATTACTTGAGGGCCAAATCAACTTGTCAGTACACTGATAGGGGTAAATCTGTTGCAGACCTACACCGAGACCATGTAAAAGACTGTAAAAATCCAGCTGATGGACACGTGCACCCATATGGAAATTACATTATATATTACCGGGTATTTACAGAAGAATGAATTATTTCATTCTTCAACCCTAAGTAAGACCAGTGTGAGCTGTGCCAGGCATTTGAAGTTGTTGGAGGCCCAGAAAATAAGAAATACGAGAACAATATGATATGCATATTCTTGAAAAAGATTCATACCATGTTGAGAAAACTAAGTATAACAAGATGTCGAGTGACATTTTTATTGTTGCATGATATGACTTACAGGCAGTACTGCCATACCTAAAGGGTGTTGCATCTCTTTTCTACTACAAATCAAAATTGAATACATTTAACTTCACCATCTGTGAGCTAAGTTAAATAATGATAAAATCTCATGCTCTGTTTGGCATAAGGGAGAAGGTAATAGGGGTGCTTGTTAAATTTGGTCATGTGTTTTAAAATTTATTGAGGAGAAAACAGCAAACAAAGGCAGCAAATTTGAGTTTATATTTTACTCACAATTTCTGTGGGCAGCATAAAAAATGAGTATCTGTTGTTGGTTTATATCTATGCAGTTACCATGTATCCTGTCTAGGCTTATCACACACACACTTCACATTTAGGGTCACATTCAAAATCAGGGTACCATGTCCATTCAGACATAGAGAAGCATATAAATTGATCATTGAAAATCAGGACCTATAGTTCATCCTGATCATTACATTTCACCTATTTAAATTGCTAAGAAATGGGGGAATCTCTACAACGTATTAAAATTAAGTCATGCTGATTTTATGGTAGCATTTAAGCGGTCAAGTTGGAACTAATTTTATGGGTGATATGAAAATAATTCGTGAAGAGAAGGACAATCAATTTACACTGAGGTACAATCAACGTATCAAGAAAGTGAGCCATACAAGAAAATTGCTGTATTAAAATGGCAACAGTCAACAAGGAACATTCTATCACCCCTCGATGGCTGCCCAAACATCATCATCAGCAGGCCTCTTTACAAGCAACACTTCCAAATCCCCTAAAGTAAGAAGGCAGATCTGCAAGAATTGCTCGAGAAGTAGAATATCCCTAGCTACTATGCACAATTGTACAATTCTTTGTAATTAAATTTTATTCAAATTTCTCATGTGGTGTGCATTGCTTTTTAAGCCGACATCAAAAAAACTATCTAATATTTTTTTGTTATTTATTGCATTATTACTACGGTTATCACTACATTTTGCATTAGACAAAAACAGAATTAGTTTTTGTTTAACGCTATGGTGGTAAATCTATGAAGCTATGTAAGATAGGTAACCGAGATTGAGTTCTGCTGCTTGTTTGTACTAGTATACTTTATATTTTTATCAAGATTATATTATGATTTTCAACAATGCATAACTCATAATAAATAATAACATTTAAGAATATTTATCACTCCACTCTAAAGTTACCCTAAGTTGTATTTCCATTACAATCAATCTTTAATTTAAGAAAAGTGACAGATACAAATCATTATTGCTATAATTTTTTCTGCACATTCCTTGAAAACACAAAAAAATTAGTAATATTGCTGCTTACAGTTATCCAACAGAGGCAGCATCCGGGAAAAATTTCACATTCATAGTTAGATTTCTTATTGGTACTATAATATTTTATTTAAAAGTTTCTTTTCACACTCTCCTGTACAATTACACTTTTTTTGACTCATGTCATTTTTCTCATGAAGGTGCACTATAATATATTTCAAAGCATACATTGGAGGGGGTTTACATAACCTCAAAAGGTTGAGAACCCCTGATACGTTAGGCTGTTAGCAAACAAACTGATATTGATTGACATCACACTGGCCTTACCACAATCAAGGTGAAACCTACAGAATGTAGGTCTGCAAATGAAAAACCCCCATGGTGACCACAAAATATTGATGTAGTGAAAAGAGGAGAGAGGAGTGCCATAATGCAGTGATCCATATCTAACACATTTCTTGCATGCAGGGATGAGAGGCTGGTGCGTCATTTCACTAACCGCCCATATCGCTATTGTTTCGATGACTTTATGTTAAATGATAACTTACCTCACCACTGTCAGAAGAGAATCGATGGCCGCATAAATTTTTTGACCAAGCGCTGTCCATTATAGCTGTGATAAAAGGGTACCCTTCATCAACATCACCATTTTCAAGATTCAACGCTCCTATTCTACTACAGATGCTTGACATTTTTGTAACACTTTCTTTCCATATATGTAAAAAAAATAAGAAAGTTCACATTATGAGAAGAATTTTTTCCCCATTTGCTAGCCATGTTAGGCCCTATTGTATATATTACATACAAATAACTTTTTTTAATAATGCTTGGAATATTTAAATAGTGATTTAGTTTTATGAAGTCTTCTGTAGCTACGAAATAATGATTACTCCATGTACAGTATATTGAACTTTTCTAAAAAAAAGTACACGTCACGACATAGGGATTAAATGGCTATTTAGGTGTACTTTAAGTTATCTGATTTTTATTGCTGTACATGATAGTGTGCTAGAAAAAAATCTTTGCTTTTATGTGGCTATTCTGGTAGCCATAATGCTAAAGAACTTGGATAATCATAACGAGACTTGAAATTCCCTTAACAGAAATGTTATACCTGTGCACCAAAATTGGAACATCAAGCTTATTGATAGGTAAGAGACAAAACAAAGGTATTATTAGGCACATATGTTAGATAAGCAGAGAATGTAAACTAGGAAACATAACAAAAAACTATGTAACTTTATACAATGGATGCCTTAACACTAAAATAAAGGACTAACAAACTGATATGATTTGCTGGTGAGACACATTGCCCTGCACATACACGTAGCCTCATATTTAACAAACATTTGGAATACACTTGGGAACTCCTCACCTGCTCTACACTCTTCTCGTGCTGAATAAAAATTCTTTCTGTCAACGTCAACAATGGGATTTTCAACAGGGAGAACAACTCTTCTGCTTGATTATGCCCAATTTCTATAGAAACAGTTCCCCACCCACACAAAGGCTGTATTTATTGTACATTGACTCTCACGATTTTCTGTTGAAATTTTTTCTGTTTTACCACAAACATCACACTTGAAATGTAAAATGCTGAACCATCCCAACTGATGCTCACGCACACACATTCTCCTCCCGTACATAGTAACAGATGAAGTGCGAGTTTACTATACTGCTACACCAAAAACATGATATCAACACTACGACGACCGATGACATTTCTCATTCTTTCATTACTGTTGCTGGGTTCGATGATAAGTTCTGGGAAATCTGAGTCACTGAAAATAGAAACCATTGTAAGATAGAATTCCAAATCAAGCAATGTATGTAAATACAGTCAAACAAATCATAATCAACAGTATGCTGACAACCTTGCTTCTTGCATATCTGAATCATCCAAAGAGACACTGTTTGTTTTTTTTGCTATGCTTTCTAATTTAGAATATGTATTAACTTCACTTATATCAATTAAAGGAGTGTGTGTACAAACTACACCCACATGGTTCACATTTGTGTACAACTGTTTGGAATTCTTGTTAGGAACTTCTTTATGATGTACCAGTCCCACTTGATTATCATAACTCTGTTGAAAATTTGGCTGGTGCTTCTTCCCTTGAAAAAAAAATGCCAAAGGATAACCACGTGACCTTAAGGTATGAAGACAGTTTAATACAGTTTGAAACCAAGAGAGAATAACTGTGTCAACTGCATCAGCAATTCTTGTTAAGCATATAGGTGTTGTTGGTGTTGCTTTCCTGTATCTTTTCGCATGGCCGAATAGGAGTTTTAAAATTGGTATATGTTTTAGTGAGCAATTCATCTCCACTCTCATGAGATTTACTACCAGCATGTCGTCAAGATTTCCTGCAAAGCAAGACAGAAATAAGCCATGGTGTCAGTATTGTGTGGCAGCGTATGCAACTTAATTTTCTTTCCAAATATACCGGCACTCTAATTATTTAACTGGTCATTATCAACATAACAGCAATGATAATTTCTCTATACTCAAGAAGTGGGCTGATGTTTACACTGCAAATCACACACAAATTTTCAACTATGAATGATGCACACATCCACTGTATATCCACTCAAAACTTGAACATTGTGATTGCCAAAACTGTACAAAAAATTCAAATGAATTTACAATATCTTGAGTAGCTCCGCACCAGCCTCTGCAAATTAGTAAAGATTACCTCAGTTACCAACAATTTGAGAGCAAAAATACTTCAAAATAATGTACAACACACAGCTCATTTCATAACTTTATCTGTAAAATTTATGCTGATCATAAATGGGAATATTAATATTATCTATAAAACAACATATATATTTTTATTTATTTGGTGCAATTCACTCAATTTATTTTGATAGTCTAACTGACAATCAACACATTACACAGTAAGAACATTTTTTTATAAATAGCAGATATTCGCTGCACACAAACTGATTGGAAGGATACTGCATGAAACACTTGCTTTGCAAAATTAATATTTTTTTTCCCCAGCATCCACACTAATTAATACAATTAATTGCAAGTTTTTTTATACACAGTAGTAAGTACTTGGATATTAATAGAGTATAAAACTATATATTGTTTATCAAAATGTCTGCTTCCAGTTAATCGTAACTCTTTTTTGGGAATACAAATCCAACATCACTTAATTATGATTATTTAAGATCCCAGTTACTGCTTTCCGAACTAGTGCTGTCAATTACTTTACATGTAGAATTGAATAAGCTTCCAGGATTTCGGACATTAACAACAGCTATAGAGCTTATGACAATACAAAACTTGTTGCCAAGTTATTTTCATGTAATGTTTACGACACAAAATATTTTTACTAATGTTAGCTGCTGACTGAGAGCTGCAAGGTGGTAAGAATATACAGATGAATAAAATATAAAGCAAGTGTGTTTGCAATAATGGAAATTATTTAAATATTACTATTACAGATACAGACTGCTTTTCGCATGAGGTACAATCTGATTGCAGTGGGGCCCTTTTACTGAAACCATCAACTCTAATAATGTTGATATATCAATTGTTTGGATCCTATTAGATATTTAACAGGTGTAATTTCATTATACATGTACTCCAATGAAAGTAATAATTACTTTTTGAATTGTATACAACTATAGCTACTGTACTTATAAAAAAATGTATCATCCTGTAGCCAAAAACAATAATGCCATTTTCAGATAAGAGATAGGGCATGAAATATTTTGTATCCTTTAATGGAATTTGCTGTTTTGGAAACCTCACTTAGACATGTACATAAAATCATCTGTAGAAAAGAATCAGAGCTGTATGTCACATAAAAGAATTGGTGGTGGAAGGGGGGGGGGGACAGGGGGACACTGTCCCTCCCCTAGAACAGTGGGGAGGGACAATATAGGCATTTGTCCCCACCTTAAGTTTGATATCTACATTCAGTAATAAAGTAGTTAATTTTCTTTTAAACCAAGGGGATTAAGAATATTGAAATGACAGAGAAATGCATAACTGGATTTTACCATCATAGAGGAAGGAGAATAAATTTCAAATAATTCTCCCTCCCTCATTGTTCTGCAGAGTGAATTAGTGGATTGTGGTTTGGAAGCTGTGTTCTGTTCATTACCAATGGCTTTTTCCTTGTGAGAGTTTTCAGAATGGAGACGTGGCTTATTCGTTGTGCTGCTGAAAAGCCTTGTTTGGGCACAGGTACATTGCTACAGCTAAGCATTAAATTTGTTTTATTGAGTCACAGCAGTTTTCAGGTATTAGTTATAACTGTTCTAGAATGCACAGATGCGTAACAAAACAGACATGTAGCCTACACTAAGTTAAACGAACTGACGATTTAGGACACATTTCCATTTTAAAAGCAAAGCAATTTTGTATTATCGTGTATTCCAAGACATAGGCTACTTTCTTACATTTATCTTCACTTTATTTTTTATGGTCCACAACCATATCTTATCAATGTCCGACTGCAAATTTCCGTCCCCCTCTCCCACCTCAGCATATACAACACAATCGTCTGCAAACAATCTGATTTTTCCTCTAATCCCCAAACCCATGTCTTTTACCATTATGGTAAATAACAAAGGACCCAGCACGCTGGACTAGGTCTATAAAGATTTCTCTCATTATGCCTGCTACAAATGCCAATTAAGTGAATAGAGTATTTAAAAGTTAAAAAAAAAAATTATATTCTAGAGATCTTGAACGTTGCACACACATAAAGTTTTGCAGAGTAGATTTAATTCAGCTAAAAAAAAAACACACACACAGCGCATAAAGTATTTCCTTGTAGCGACAGCAAACTCTCGCCTATTTCAGTGTCAAAATGCTTAATAATGCAACGTGTTTTGTAAGTATGCTCGGGTGAGACGGACACACTGAGTCACACAGTGTGGTGAATGGGAAACATCACTGGTGCCCACCTACCGTAATTAAATTATGTCACTGTCTGTCTCATGTCTCACCCGACAGCATCAATGTAAACAAAACATTGGACATTTAAGCACATGGAAGTTGCATGGCCATGTAATATGGTGGAGGGTGGGATATGAAGCAAGCAACCAGAAAGTAGAACTTAGGTAAGCACAGGGCTTTATGAAGTGTGAGGTATTAATGTATTGTATTTTATTGCATTAATGGACTAGGACTAAGAGTCTGTATTCAGTAATGTTACACATATTTATAACATTACAAACTGTGTACAAACTATTCACACAAGGTAATATCTTAAATTGTGACACTGTTACGCAGGTGCAAACCAATTACCTAATTATATGCTTTACAAGAGGTTTATTTTAAAGATGAAAAAAAATACAAGATTACGATATGTTCCACATCAAAAATTACTATTTTTTTTGTTAAATAATAGAATGTATGTTGGTTATCTCTGACCCCATAGGCACTACATTTTCATTGTCAGATATTTTTTCGACTTTATAAATTTCGATTTTGGGAAGTGAATTGCTTCATTAAAGTATTTAAAAAACTACGCACATGTTAAAAGCATTTCAACTGTAACACGGCTTTTATTCAAGAGGTTTTCGTATTCCTGTAGTTCTTACCTGATACAATGAGAGCTTCATTTGGTCCCACGGTGTAAATATTTCCCATAGCGAGTATTTTAAAACGAAATTTTACCGAACACTAATTTATGACTTGAGAGTGTAGTGACGGAATTTGTACGAAAACGAGTTTGAAACTACACACAACTTAATTTGTTTGTTTACATGAGAAACTGTCTGTCGAAGCGGACTTTACACGCGACAGCGTTTTTAAAGTTAGAATGTAAACAAAATAGGGATGAGCGATACATTTCAGTCGATTATAAAATCGATTTATTTTTCCGATTATCCATAATTTTACTTCTATTTATTTAAAAACCGAAAATTCTATTATACATTTTTTTCTTTTCAAATATTTAAATCGATATTCGATATCTGAAAGAAAAATTGGCACTGAAATAAATTTCAGTTTCGGTATACACACCAGCAAGAAAATTTGGCCCTTTATTGTCGCCGATAGTTTTCGCTACAAAATATTGTAGCGTAATTCGCATCTGTAGATGCGTTACTATCTTGTGTTTTCCTCTAATCCCCAAACCCATGTCATTTACCATTATGGTAAATAACAAAGGACCCAGCACGCTGGACTAGGTCTATAAAGATTTCTCTCATTATGCCTGCTACAAATGCCAATTAAGTGAATAGAGTATTTAAAAGTAAAAAAAAAATTTTCCTTGAAAAGGATGTAAGAATTGAAATGGGTCTATAATTGTTTACTTTGGTATTGTCTCCTTTGTTGAACAATGGTGTTACCATAGCCCATTTGAGTCTGTCTGCAAACAATCCTGTATTGAAGATGTCATTAAAATATGGCTTAATGGAACACTGAATTCAAAAGTGCATATCTAAGAAGTTATCCGAGAATTCGATAATTCACAGGTAAATCCACCGATGTATGACGGTCGTTCAAAAACCAGACGTTTGGTTCCATTCTGTTTGGAGCAGACATCCACAACATTGCCAGGGCCAACAGTCACACCAATGTGTTGGTCTGTGAGGCACTCCAACAGCATGATAAAACTTTCTTACAAAGAAAGGTACAGACAGCTAAAACTGCCGTTCAGCGCTGTGCAAGATCTGACAGACTGAGCCATGTTGGTGTGATTGGTCTAGAGGAAATTACCAGTGCTAACCACACGAGACATGGTCTGCATCTGAGTCGAGCTGGCAAGGGGAAATTTGCTGACCTCATTGCTAGTAGGATTCTTACAGACCATGGTTCGATTCAAAATATCCAGGTAATCGATGGAAACCATGGACAATTTTTAGGCTAAAGAAACCCATGCCCATAAGGCCTAATTCATCTAACAAAGAAATTTCACTTTCACACTCAATACCAGAAATATTCAATAATTGTGCAAATATTAAAAAATCTACGATAATTAATTAAAATAATTTGTACTTATTCCATCAGAATGTTAGGGGTTTAATAAGCAAAATTGATGAGCTTTCTGTGTGCTTGGACAAATTATCTGCAGAACGCAATTTGGATGTACAAATATTATGTCTAACAGAAACACATTTAACTGAATCCTCTGCTAAAAAAATAAAAATTCCTGGTTATTCCCTCTGTTTCACGTATTGTAGAAATAGCATGACTAAGTGTGGTACCTGTATTTGCATCAAAATAACTTAATGTATAAATTACTCACATTTGTTATGCGAAGACCAAGTGTTTGAGTGCAGTTATGTGGAAGCAATAACTGACAAGTTTAAAGAAGTGGGGGTCCTCACTATATATAGAGCCCCTTCTGCCAACTTTAGAAACTTATTTAAATTTCTTGAAGCAACTCTTAAATCCATTTATAGAGCCAATCTAGAAATTGTTCTCTGTGGAGAGTTTAAGGTTGATTATTTAAAAGAAAGCAACCAATAACTGAACTCGATAGTCTACTCACTACCTTCAACCTTAAATCCATACTACACTTTGCTACCAGAAGGAACTAGTCAGACAGCAATTGTTAAAATTTCCATTGATAGTAACGCAATTGCAGAGTGCCACTGTCTCCCAATAATAAATTGCTTACCAGATCATGATGCACAAATATTAGTTACGCCTTTCATAAAAATGCCCTCCAAAAGAATTTATTATAAGAAAATGCGAAATTGTTGCTGGAAAATGTCTTACAATTCGAAAGTGACCTAAGCAGGGAGCAATGGTCTACATTGTATACTTGTACCAAAGCAAATGAAAAATTTTACTATTTTCTTAACAAAGTTCTCCATTGGTTTTGAAAAATGTTTCCCATCCCGCAGTAATACGAATCAAGAGAAAAATGTATGACTCAACAAAGGAATAAATATTTCCTGCGAAAACAAAAAAAAATATGTATATATATTCAAGGCTGCCAGAACCAGCAGCAACCCTGACACAATGATTCACTACAGGAAATGCTGCAAAATTTTGAGTAAGGCCATAAAATCTGCAAAAAAAGGAGGTTTTTTCTGTAACCTCATTAATAATTCTCAAAAAAATAAAATAAAAACTACATGGAATATTGTAAAAAACACAATAGGAAAAACAACACAGCAATGTCCAGTTGTAAAGCTAAAAGTAAATGACTGCATATCCTCAGACCATAAATTAATCGCAGATATTTTTAATTCATACTACTTAAATGTCGTAGAAAACATGATTTAAAAAGACATTAAACAATATAAAAACCATATTCCTACACTACACGGTTCAGAATAACCTACTATATCTTTTATAAACACCGCTCCAAAAGAAGTGGGGAAAGCAATAAATTCTTTGCAACCAAAATTATCTAGTGGCTATGATGGAATTAGCTATAGGTTATTAAAGATATGCACTTTTGAATTCAGTGTTCCATTAAGCCATATTTTAATGACATCTTCAATACAGGATTGTTTGCAGACAGACTCAAATGGGCTATGGTAACACCATTGTTTAACAAAGGAGACAATACCAAAGTAAACAATTATAGACCCATTTCAATTCTTACATCCTTTTCAAAAGAAACTGAAAAACTAATTTACAGGAGGTTGCTGCAACATTTTGAGAATCACAAAATCTTATTAAATTTTCTGTTTGGATTTCGGATAAACATGTCAACAAATGATGCAATTTTCAAACTAATAAATAGCATTCTTAATGCACTTGATAAAAATATGCCAGCTAATGGATTATTTTGTGACCTCACTAAAGCATTTAACTGTGTAAATCACAACATACTTATGGAAAAATTAAAGTTTTACGGAGTCTCAGGAACACCAAATAAACTAATAAGCTCATACCTTCCAAACAGACAACAACATGTGCGGATCAATGGAAAAACTACTTCATTCTACTCTGAACCAGGAAAAATCAAGCATGGGGTCCCACAAGGATCAATATTCTGGTCCGTACTCTTCCTAGTTTATATAAATGACCTTACATATGCCTTAACCACAGAAACTACTCCAATCTTACTTGCAGATGATACTAGCATCTTAGTCTGCGGAGACTCAGTAAATGATCTTATACAAAACACCGACACAACATTTACAGATCTAAATGCATTGTTTACTGCAAACAAATTAAATCTCAACCTAGATATAAAAAATATCTTACGAATTTCCTCACAAAGAACAGAAAAAACATTAATTGATATGTTAACCGTAACAGAGACAAAATTAATGAAACTGCAGTAATTAAGTTTCTCGGCTTAAAAGTAGACAATTTACTTAACTGGAAATCTCACATTGCGTATATTTTACCTAAACTAAGTTCAGCATGTTTCGCCCTCCAGAATGTTACAGAGGTCTTGAACAAAAATACAGCAAAAATGGCATAGTTTGCATATTTTCATTCTATCTTGTGTTATGCTATAAATTTTTTGGGTAATTCCACCGACAGCAAAAAGCAAATTCACATGCAAAAGAGATCTGTAAGAATAATCATTGGCAAAAGAAAGTCAGACCCATATAGACTTATTTTCAAGAGTGCAGATATTTTAACATTTGCATGTGAGTACATGTTTTCAGTACTATTATTCATGTCCAAAAACAGCCATTTATTTCAGAAAAATGAGTCCTTTCATAAGCATGACACTAGAATGAGAAAACACTTACACGTGGCGTCAGTTAACTTAAAACTTGTCCAGAAAGGACCATCCTACCTTGGTAGCCATCTTTTCAATAAGTTACCACATACCTTCAAGAAATTTGCTTCTCTAATAAAAAAAAAAAAAAAAAAGCTGAAAGAATTTTTTTCTAAACTAACATATTATAGTGTAGATGAATATCTAAACTTCAAAAAATAAGAAATTATTCCATAACATGTCTTTGTATGCATTCCTTGTTCCAGTTTTTCTCGTTTCCATTTCCTTCTGTTTCAGCAGAACGATGACGTCCCACAGCATGTTGTAGGAGGTTTGGCCAAATTATGAAGGAAAGATTTAATGCGCGTGGGTGTAGTCTTACATGTATATGTGTCTGCATACTATGTCCAGTATATAAATTTTGTATACTGTATTTTAACTTGTCCAATATCTTTGTACAGGTATGTATTAAAAAAGATCTTACGGATGCAATAAAACAATCAAACAAAAACAATACAAAGCTTAGCACATGCCCGCCACCTCCGTTGGATGCTTCGCGCCGACTACTTTATGAAATGAATTGCACTGTTGACCCTTGTCATATATAAATGAGCAAATAAACATTTTAAACACAATACAAATATTTCTGCTACATGTACACTGAAGAAATGAGATAGACCAAACTCTCTGCAGAAGATGAAAAATAAATAATAACACATTCCCCTGAAAACACAACAAATAAAACAATACCTGCAAAACAAACCATAAACATTTTAATTAGCAAACAAAATAAATTCTTTAATTAGGTGTTAACTTGCAAATTCAGAATACTCTTTTTTTCTATCTCCTTCCGCCGCGTCTCTCGTTTCCATAGCAATCACTGGCTGCACTTAAGCATGCATGCCCTGCTCTAGCTGTGTACCTGGTCGCTCTGGCATCCGGGCGCACACTCGACCTGTCGGTAGACTGCGCAGCCCCGCTGCAGTGGTGTTGCAGGTTGCGGCCGGACAAACGGTCTTAAGGGGTGTGGGCACACGGCCCACGTCATAACCCCCCACCCCCCCAAATTAAGAATCTGTTTGTTGGCCGTCTGGTGTCACTGACAGCAACTGCAGATGCAGGTTAGCCTGCGTTACCGCAGGTACTTATCAACTTGCGCCCTGTTTACTTGCACTCGCACATATTCACCTTGCTTCTCTTGCTCTTCCTGCACTTGCTCCCCTTGCACTTGCCCCTCTTGCACTTGCTCCTCTTGTACTTTCTCCTCTTGCACTTGCTCAGGAGGTATTTCAGTTCCCTGCAGGGTGTTTCAACAATGGGTGGCTCCTGTGTACCTTCCTCCTCTATGCTTGCGTCCTCTCGAAGTGCAGATGCACTTTCCTGCTCCCTCTGCTCGCCTTGGAGCTCGTCAGGAGTGTTCTCTCTCAGTGGCACCTCTGGTGGTTCTTCCTCCTCGGCGTGCATGGGCGGGTCCCCTGCGGAACCTCCCCCCTAAAGTTCTGCCACACCTCGCGTCTCCCCTCACTTTTCCTCGAGCTCGACTCAGCCTGCACCGTCTTCGGGTTGGGACTCACCACGACCGACTTCGTCGTCGATGGCACCCGAGGTTAGCCGGATGTCGTACTGATGTACCCTCACCTTCCTTTTGCTCATGCGAATCATATACGTGGTCGATCCCTGCTTTTGTAGCACATGCTGCCAATTCTCTGCAAAAGTGTTTTCTTGCTGTTTATTGCAGGTGTGTTCGTACGTACACCTCTTATCCTTCATGCAATTCTTGCCTTATAACGATTTTGCCATTGCCTCACTTCATGCAAGCACTTTTGATGTTGCCATTTTTGCATGTTGGTACTTAGCAACTCACTACTTTCTTTTCACTGTGGGCATTTTCCTGTCCTGGGAGACATAGATTGCGCCCCAATATTACTTCAGCAGGTGATATCTCTGTTGCTACATTCACTCGCCTTCTCAATGTGTAGAGAATGGCGGGAACATGGTCTGCCCAAGCGGTGTGGTTTTCGCCTGCACATAGCTGTAACCACTCTTTGATCTCCTGGTTTCTACATTCCATCGCGTAGGCCCTCGTGTGGTAGATAGCTGTTCTGACATTGTGAACTCCCTATTTCGTACCCAATTCTCTCCATGTCTTGCCAGTAAATTCCATACTGTTGTCTGTTAACAAATTACGCGGGAATCCCCAGCATGGGAAAAATTGCTCCTCCAAGACCTTGGCTAAATTTCTTGTGCTTGCTCTACAAGTATGGTATGCCTTTGTCCAACATGAGAAATTGTCTGTCACCACAACAAGAAATCTCTTGCTTCCCCTCATTTTGGGGTACGAACCAATTTGGACCAAACACACAGTCTCAAACCATTTTTGGGGCATGCAGGGGCGCTACTGCTGCTTCCCGTCTGTGCGACGTGTTTTGTACAATATGCACTCCTTGCATTGTCGCACATATCTCCTCGCATCCCTGATTAGACCTGGACAAAAAAAATAGTCATGTATATTCTTGACAATCTCTTCAATGCCCGGGTGTCCAGTCACGGTGCCACGATGCGAATAGGCGAACACATGATCCCTCGCACATGTGGGGACATACACCCTCCATTTCCCTGCCTGTTGAACCGAACGGGTCTCCAACCTGCCGTCTACTACTCACCATCCCTCTACTTCCTGCCTTGCATATTGTTCCATTTTCTTCTGTGCAAACCTGCAATTTCGTTGCACCTCGACAACTTCCCTGTACACATCGCTAATTAAGTCCTCATTGTTGGCAGTAGTGATTTGTTGCATGTAAACCTCCGATACTGATCTCGTTGAGTTTGGCTGCAAAATGTACTCCAATCCCGTTTCAACTCTGACAATTACCCTATTGTAAGAGTTCCGTGACAATGCATCTGTCAACTCGTTCTGTGTTCCAGGCACATGCTCCACTGTAAAATCGTAGGCCTGCAAATGTAACGCCCATCATGTCAACTTACTCTGGGTTTCACACATGTTGTGCAACCACACAAGACACCGATTATCAGTTCTTGGTGTGAACCGCTGGTATTCGAGGTATGTGCAACATTTCTTAACTACCCATATTACTGTCAAGCATCCCCTCTCATTCATGTCGAAGTGTCTTTCAGCCAGTGCTAGTTTCATGCATGCGAAGTTGATAAAATGTTTCGCACCACTGCCACCAACCTTATACAATAGTGCACCTATCCCATTTTGGCTCCCGTCAGTCTGAAGGTACAAATTATTGCTTGTGTCATAACGTACCCATGTCGGATACGATCTAATTATCGCATAATGTCTGACAGTGCTCTTTCCGTCTCGCTCGTCCACTGGAATCTTTTCTGCGGTGACAAAAGTTTGGGCCAGTTTCCCTCCTGATAAACTACATAACTTAGAAAATCGATGCTCGCCTTCCCCAAATGGCATTTCTCAATTGAGCATGTAAGACCATGTATCACAAGCCTCGCCAGGACTACTGCTAAATGATGTATGTGTTCATCCCAGCTGTTTGATCAAATAATGACATAATCGTGATACGCCAGCATCTATTCTCCAATAATGCCATCCAGCACGCATACCATCATTGCCTGGAATGTCGCGGGTACACATTTCAATCCAAATGGTATTGCACAAAACTGAAAACGCCAGCAATTGGGACCCGTAAATGCTGTTTTCGGCCTGTCATCGAGTTTCACCAGCACCTACCAGTAACCGCTTTTCAATCGAAGGACATCCAAACTTTTGCTTGCATAGAGTACACAGTGTGCCCTTCACACACACACACAAATGTATATATACACACACACACACACATATATATATACACACACATATATATGGTGGCAGTGAACTGCATGTGATTTGATTTAGCGGTCGAAAAATTACACAAAATCACCATGTTCCATCCTTCTTTGGAGCTAAAGTAATTGCAGGATTGAATGGACTGCCTGTCGGCTCTATAAACGCCATCATCGAGCATTCCCTGTATTTGTTTTTTGATTATCTGTGTTTGGTGTGGTAAGTAGCCTCACGGACTAGTGTGAACCAGATTTTCATCTACAAGTGCTATCACGTGTTCAGTGACGGTTGTGAATTTCAATGTATTATCTTTGCTGAATACATCACAGCGTTTATCAATGTCATACAGAAATGCGGCCTGATACTCGCACGGGACCTGGTTGTCGAAATCCCCTAACTTTACCTCGGGTAGGCTACCTGTCGGGCATTAGTCCAGATTGTACACTGTGTGTCTCTCTTTCGCGCCAAAATGTATCCTTCTTGCGGTGGGTTCCACTATTGTAGTATCCCCAAAATAACTTCCTCACGTATTTCTGACATACCAATACCAGTTGTTGTTGTCTCAATGTAACATACTTGAACTTTCACTACTGCCTGTCGTAAGGCCATACTACAATGCTCGTTCGTGGCCAACCGAATTACACGGTCTGTAGATGTCATGTCCTGCTTGCATACAAAGTGCGGTCATATGAAGTTGTGTGAGGCTGCAGGGTGAATTAAAGTGTGACACAACTGGCCATTTATGAAAACAATGATATGGATAAGTGGTTTTTTCAGGAAAGTAAGGAAAAATTCCGAATGTGTCCAACATTGTCAAGATACAACGCAGGCAAGTACTTGTATTTACAAACATATGCGAGCCAGGAAGGAGTACGAGGAGTGCTATACCAACTAGCAGACAGTGGCGAAAGAAACATAATTGACTTTACCACCAAACTAGGCCCTACTGAACAGCGGTACAATGGTAGCGAACATGAATATCTCGCTGTAATCTGGGAGATAAAAAAATATCGGGCATACTTAGTGTAACAGTGCTTTACGTTACACAAAAAAAAAACAGATGCCTGCTCTGGCTACATAACATGCGTGATGCCCGAATTAAACTATCCAGATGGGCATTGCATCTGCAACCATTTGATTTCTCTGTGGAACATATAGCAGGAAAGGAGAATCAATTAGCGGAAATGTTATCACGTACACCGAACCAGCAGGTTATTTGAAAGGTGAGGTGGAGATGGAGGAGATCCTTCCACCAGTCGATGGGACTATTCACGAACTTAGCATACAGCAAGTGAGTGCAATAGAAAATGTCATTTTGATCTCGGAATTGTTTAATCTAGTAGAGCAAGTGGAGCAGGGTTGCCAATTTTCAGAAGATAAGACACTGCAGTGCGAACAGGGAATGGTAGAGAACTGGTGAGTCGTGAACGGCAGGTTAGAAACGTGCTTGCTGGGAAACCCAGGGAAATGGGGGGTGTCTGTCCCTATGTGTGTGCGGGATCATGTGTTCGCCCATGAGCATAGTGGCAGCATAGCAGGACACCCCAAGGTGGACCAACCAGTGCGGAACATAATAGAGAATTTATTTTGGCCAAGACTCACGAAACAAATGCACTGCTTAGTGCAAAAGTTTTATAAATGCAATCTGTTTAAGAGCCACAGGACCGATGGCCAGCAACAACAGCAGCCGCACCTACAGAAAAACCTTTCGATACAGTGTGCCTCGATTTAATGGGACCATACCCTAGGTCAGCTAATGGGAAACAATTTCTAATAGTAGTCACTGACAATTTTCGAAGTGGGTTGAGGCGTATGCTGTCAGTAGTGTCCGTACAAATAACATCGCAAGAGTGCTAAATAACGACTTTTTTCCTGCATAGGGGTTTTACAAAAAACCTGACTGGGAAACAGTGGCATGAATTATGTTAGATGTGGGCAGTGAGGCACATGGCAATGACAATTTAACATCCCACAGCAAACACAACAAAAAAGGCGGAATCAGGAGTTAAAGGTTCAGCTTTATCTCCGTGTGGGTGATCAACACACGAAATGGCCGGAACACCTAGCAGCCACCTTATATACATTCCGCCGATGTGTCAACGATGCCACCAGTAAAACACCTGCCATAGTATTGCTGGGTAGGAATCTACGCCTACCTGGAGAGGGAAAATGCAGGATACCAGACAGCAGCGACACACCCAGCAGTACTACCAACCGTCGAGCATGTAAGGAACAAGAACAGCAGGTTCGCGAGCAGCATAGGCGATACACAGCAAGATGAGTGTCAACAACAACTAGACCACCATCGGTGCCGCAAGTAGGGCAAGATGTATATGGGACAATGCACCCACAGTTCATAACACACAAGGATTTCTCTGCAGGCTTCCTGACAAAATAGAGCGGGCCTACAGTCGGATAAAGTTGGTAATTTCATCATCGTCGGAGTGATAATTACTCGCGTTCACCTTTACTTGACCATTGCAATAAAACTTGAAGTAGTTGCCATCAATTTCACCGAACATTGAAACCAACTTTACTTCGGAATTATCTACGACAAAGCACAGTAGACATGTTTTGTTCTCGACCCGTTGATATTTCACAGCTGGTTTCCCTTCTGGTTGTTTGTTGATTGGTGCTTGAATAAATGATTCAATGTCTTGAGCTTCTTCGTCATCGTCACAACATTCGTAATTTTTTCGCTTGACTAATTTGCGATCTTCCACCATGGGATTAGTAAAATTATTGGTGCTATTGTCGAGTTGATACAGCTGTGGTTCGGGCTGCTGCTGTTGTTCTTCAGTAGTTTTACTAGGGGTATCCATCGTGCTGAGTTTGTACTGAGCGACTGGTAAAGTAACAACAATTAACCTCTCTTATAGCCACTAACAGGAGCAAAAAAAAATTCCTTTTTACGTTTTTATTTAGTTATTTCAATATTTATTTATTCTTTTTATTTTGTATGCATTCTTTTCAATATTTTTTGTTCTTTTTTTACTTTTGTTTCAATATTTTTTCTAAAGCCAATGGACTATAGGTATTAGTAGCGAGTAAAATAACACGTTCACATGCATTTTTTGCGGGGTCCTTAATCGTGTCGAAAGAGCAAGGTATTTTTAATTACTTGTACAAATAATTATCGGTATTTATTTATACACAGGCGCGCTATACTGAATGCATATTGGGGTCCTTGTATGGTCGGGTCACTTCCATCCCATTTCGAAACGCATTTCGTACATGGAACTTTAGGGTAGGAATTCAAGTTTAAAATTTGCGGCTCACAGTCACAATTACCCGTGGAGTATTCGGGTATCATAATTTCTGGTGCATTGAATATTATCGAAGCACATCTTATTAGCATGTACTCGAACCACGATCCATTATCCAATGGATTCAATCGATTTTGTAAAGTATCTGATTACTCGGCGCACACGATCCAGTAATCATCATCATTCAACTTTTCGTCCAGATCCTCTATACTAAATGTGCTGGGTACCATAATGGTGTACGTTGTATTTGTCGCTATATCTACTATCTATCCATTACAACCGACATTCATGTTGGAACCGATCCCTCCAAACAAGTTAGGATAGCGCAGTTGGCAAATGTATTTGTCATCCACTTAAATTATTTCACCCAAATGTGGATTACAAGCGGTGGTTTCCGAAGTCAAACATTAGGCAGCTCGATACGACATGTGATTGATGATTGTTACGGTGGGAAAAATTTGTATTCGAATTCGCCATTGTTGTTGCAAATTAAGTGCAAGATACCCGCTCATTTTTCTCGCCTAGATAATGGCCGAATCGGCATTTATTTTGTAGAAACAACTCGTCGCCATTTTCGCCGTCTTTCTGCACTCACATTCCCCTTCAACACGATGGTCGGTATTTTTCGAAACTCGCCAACCCGTGTATGTATTTCATACCAGATTCTAGGTATTTTTGCGAGAAATTGGATAGGCTGTACACCAACAATATGAGGATGGAAAATTGAATAATGGATAGTGCGAAAGCTTATAAAATAATTTTAAATATCGATTTGTCTTTTCTTTGCATGATTTTGCAAAAAGCTTATGATTATATTATCGTTTTTTCTCCATTTGCAAACATTATTCCTTTTCAAAATGAAGTTCTTTATCAATCGTCTGATTTCACCCTCAAGACGTTTGCGATCGTTTTTTGATTCCTCTGCCGACATGTTGTTGCCAGTTTTGTCAATGGTTGGTAGAATCTGGGCACTACCCAATCTTTAAAAATTTTTCCAGTCGACAATCAAGATTTCATAATCAAACTGTATAGGCCTAGTTCTGTGATAAAAGGGTTCTCGAATATCCATGATAGCTTGATGATGGTAAACTATTTGATTCTAGGTGTTGTCTGCACTTTGCCCGTTAACTATGGGAACAGCATCGCAAGTAGCCTTGTATTCAAAAATTTTTGACGCACCCTTTCCTCGAAACCACTGCTTATTATCCTTGTCTAAAAGAAACTAAATTTTTTATCATTATATATTAAATATTCCATATTTTCGTATATGTGTGCAGGGTAAATTCCTTATATATATATATATATATATATATATATATATATATATATATATATATATATATATATAGAGAGAGAGAGAGAGAGAGAGAGAGAGAGAGAGAGAGAATCGGTTGAATAGAAAATGAAAGAAATTGTAGTTAATTTTTAATCTTTATTTTATTTTATACAATACATACACTTTTTTATTAATTTTGATTTTGATTTCAACAAATACTCTTGCATTTCGGCCAGTGACAAGTGATGCCGCTCGGGAAAGGAAAATGGCATCCAGATGGGCTCTTCTCGATGAATTGCAGGATTCACTTTAATTTGTGTCGGTGTAGGTAATGGTGATGATGGTAGTGGTGGTGATGAAGAAGAGCCAAATCCCGAGATGTCTCACTGTGTATTGTAAAATGCATCATCATTTTGATCTATCGGTACAAACGATACTATTATGTGTGGCATTATGAGTAGTTGAGCTATACGAGATCCTTTCTCGGCTTTCCTCGATTTTCCAGCTGCACAAAGATTTCTCCTCTGTAGTCTGAAGATATAATTCCATTATAGGCGTATATTCGATGGTTGAATGCCAGCCCCGAACGACTCGTAACAAAACCGAATTAGCCTTTGGGTATTTTACACACAAAGTCGACATCGACATTGGACACTTGGCCTGGTTGAATTTCAATGTCGTGAGTCGCCTTCAAGTCGTACGCAGCCACTGCTTCAATACTGTGGACCAATGGTTGTTTGAACCATGCAGGAACTATGAGCGCCATGGTGTGTGACAAATTGTTTCTACACCAACAATTTTTATTTACTCACCAAAACAAAAAAAAAATACAAAATTTTAAATTGTTTTTTTACAAAAGAGTGAAAAAGGGGGTATTGTAAATCCCCCTTATATATATAAACTCTCTAGATTTACTCGTGATCAAGGCAATAATTGGGATAGATTTTTTAATATCTTGTTGGACTATAGAGTTAATGAAAATTTCCATAAATTTTGTATTGGCCACATTCCAAGCCGGATTCGTCGTAAAACTGGTACAGGGTTACATTGTCTATATTATCCCGAGATTGAAATATGGAAATTAGTTTGCATAAATTTACCGAGTGATTGTCCATAGTGGGTGATTTCTCTCTTTTTTTTAAGGCTTATTTATTTACTCTACAAGTTGAGACTTGCCAATATCATCACTGTCATTCATCTTCATCTTTATAATTGTATCCGTGCAATTGAAAGTCCAATGTCCACTTTACATGCTCTTTCAAAGATAGTCTCAACACTCTGTTACAGTCGAAATCATTTCGTAAAAGAATTTGCGGGATGGTGTAGATGATAAATTCGTTGGCTCGACACACTGGTGATTCCAAGTTATTTTTTTCGCTGTTGTTAATGACATCCATGAGATTACTGCTGCCATTATTTCCTTTCTCATCGCCATTGCATTGATGATTTTTATTGTAATTTTTTAAATGATGTTTATTAAAGGAATTTGGAACTGATTTTTCCACCCGACTTCAGACATTTGCCGTCAAACAAAAACCATTCTTCACGGGCCTCACCTTGTCGGTAAACATGACGAAAATGTGATATTTCCAAGTACTGTTATCGTACCCGTACAGATCGAATCTTTTTAAAGTCGACCGAGCATTCGTCACATGGAACACTGTGTGTTTCCTCGACGAATTCACAACAGGCATCAAAAAACAAAATTTACTTTTGTTCAACACATCCTTGTGGAATCTGAAGGAATTCAAACAGCCTAGATTCGCTTTTTTTTATACGGATATCTACTAGAAATTAAATATGTATGTTTTAGTGATTCTATGACGAATAGACTGCTTCGTTCGAATTTCATCATCTTTGTTAATTTAATTTCATTGCTTGGTTTTTATTTTTGATGATTGCATAATTTACATACGAGTGTGTTGGTTTCAATCTCGTCTCCCCTCTTAGTTTGAGCTGCAACATTTACATACTGATGATTACACTTGATTTGTAAATCTATAGGAATTTTCGGAGTCAGCAACTGTTTGACCAATTCCGAATCGATGCCTTTGCTTTTACTCGAGTGCTCCGATGCATTCAACACGATAGATCCATCTGCGAGAACGGTCGAATGATCATCCTGGTTTTGTAGCTTTTGTGTTTTTCTCTATTTTTTTTCATGGAACTGCCTCTTTCAAAGTTTTTTTCTTTTTGTTTGCAGGAACCATTTTACTCACTGCTATGATGGGCCTGGGCGGAATATTCCGGTGATGATGGTTGGGTTGTTGATAGCGACGACCCCTCATCTTTTATACGGGATGTTTTACATTTGTAATTAGATTTTGATTTTTTTACGGGTTCGCCAACAACAGTGGTTGGGACTTGAACCTCTCTAGCCATTTTCTCCGCAATAAATTATTTATCTGGAACTGTTTCAATTCCTTTTGTGTGCCTCTCGAGCAAACCACCCTCCAGAGCAGACTCGCTGCCCCTCCAGTTTAATTTACAATTTTATTAATTTCCATGCTAACAGAATTTAGCAATTTCAGCCCATGGGGGCTTTATGGCACATGCCTGCTTAACCTTAATGCAATTGTGTACTATCTTACTTGATTTTCAACAATCAGTGATTTCTTTGAACTGAACTGACTCGGTATATTTTATTCTCGCTTGCGAGATCTTTAATAATTTAATGCTAGCATTGTTTTTCAAATTATCACAACATGTTTCAAACCACATGCTTACAGTGTTCGTATGTATGTCTACGACATCAAGAGTTCTCCTGCATTGGTAAGGTGTGCTGGGGAGCCAAAATATCCCAGTGTGTATGCAATCTACATAATTAAAATGTATTCAGTGTGTATTTGTAATAGTGTACTGTGGAGCCAGAATATCGCAATCCAATAGCAACTTTTATGTGTTCAATTATTTTCATCGCTACCAACTACTACTGAAAGTAGAGGCTAGGGAACATTGAGTCAATATAGCCCGGACTTTTCGACCATGGCCCATGTCCATGTCATGGACCATGGCTCATGTTAACGCGAGCGTATTCCCCTCGGAGGTTAGCTGGCGCCCATAAAATACTATCAATTGTTCTCGATGTCCTGTGACAAACCCATATAGCTCTGAATCGGCTAGCCCGTAATTGGGTTTCATACATGCTGATCCCTGCTACGCATCAGGTTCCTGCTAATTAACAGAAATAAAATACTGTGAATGGAATAACACATAAAGCACTGGCGAACAATGGTGAAATGATGGGATGAAAACACGAGAAAATGTACACAAAAGAAAATGCGCAAATAAACACTTCCAAAACACTAATGCATTACTGGGCTGTTTCAGAGGGTGTCTGGTTTTCACATGTATTTGCATGAAACAACATTTGCCTTTAAGCCCTTTCGAAAAACACTTATGCCCTACTTGTACTTTATGTATTTATGTTTGCCATGGAGTATGTGGCCACTCGACCATTGCTTCACTTGCACTGCAGTTAACACATGCTCTTGCCTTGCTCCTTCCTTACACTTGCATGGGGTATTCCATGAGTAGCGCCATGCACACTGATGCACAACTGCACAGTCAAGAGCAGATGAAGGCTGCACTGATTTAATATGGTGCAGCGGGCAAACAGACTAGGAAGGGGGCAATGCATCACAATTCCAGTTAACCTTAAATGGACATGTCTGACATCACTTTTGTAAATACATTGATATGATCTACTGTCATATCCTTTTGTGAAGAGTTTGATATTTGCTGGAGTTGTTAAATATTATGACAGTATATTAACGACATGTAAACATATATTGTTCCCGTGGTTTATTGTATGACAATAAATATGCTGTCTATACTGTTGTGTCAAACCTATATGATAATCTATATCCTGTCATACTGCCATGTATTGTAAGAACCACAACAGATATTAACAAAATCAAAATAATTATGCAATGTTACTGTCAAAATGAACACATGTATAAATTTGTGATCCGCGCTATCAAGATAGTGATGCTACAAGGTTCAGGGAGTGTTCATATGGCGATAGTAATGCGCGATAGTTCCTATCGTGAGAGCTACACTCACCTACCTAGAATATCAGAGGTTTTTGCTGCGAATTGATAACAGATGTCTAGTTTGGTTGCACAGTATGAAGGAAGCTAGGAGGAAGCTAATGAGATGGGCATTAAATTTGCAAGCACATGACTTTATCATTGACAATTTACCCAGTAAAGATAACGAGCTAGAAGATGCATTTATCATGTGTACCCAACAATGACGTGATTGTACGAGACGAGACAGAGCAGGAGGAAGTTTTACTGCCGGATGCACGAGATCCTGTGACCAAAGATTATGTGCAACGAATAGATTAAAACAGTAATGAAAAGCTTATGAGTGACTTGTACGACCCCCAAGATTCTTATGCTCTGCACTGTTACCCAAACCTAGTAAAACACATCCTATTTTCCAGCAAAGTGACCTAACATGTCAAACCCCCTCTGTTATGAAAACTCCACCACTTCAAATTACTTTTCCCAACTAGTGGGCTTCATTGCTCACTCCATGTCAAAATTACATGATAGTTAACCCTACATTGTATTTCATTTTATTTCATGTATATTTCTGTTCGAAATTTGTTCATGTACGTGCCCATGTGCATCCACATGTGTACGTCTCCTATTACCCGTAGGACCGTGCTGTCTTCTAGTTTTTGCTACTGTCATTGTTTTCCACCTGCCGTTATTAACCAGGGCCAGAAGAAATTGGAAGAAACTGCACCACAACATAAAAATTTCACATTCTTTTTGGCACCAGAATTCGGCATTGTCCAGAGCTTCAGCTACCATTTTAGAACAATCATACCACACTGTGATGTCAGCTATCCTCCGCCATCTTTGGGAGCATTACCAGCCTAGAGTGGTATACCAATACCTCCCCCCCTCTCTGCTCTACACTGCCTAATCCATCCTCTTCACTCCACATTAGCTGAGGTGCCTACCTCGTGCTGTGAGACCACGTGGTCCGGTGAAAATTAAACAATAGCTGAAGGGACAACAACAGGGACTTCATCACACCAATCATGTTGTGTATGTGTTCCTGGTTGAGTGAATTGGAAGATGACTGCAGGAAATGCGAAAAGTGTCTCTGGCATGCTCCGAGCCCTGACCCATTCTGATTAAAATCCTTGCTGGGAGAAACATGCACGTGTGATAACCCAACTGTCATATGCCCAGAACAAGAGAAGACAGGAAACTGCAAAGAAAACTGCCAGGATGAACCAGCTGTCTGCTGTGTATTACCCCTGGGTTTTGTGTGACCTATACACGTTAAGACGGAACCATCTGGAGATAGGTGCAGTTTATCAGCCACATGAGTGGACTTTGCTGCCAAGGAATGTGTTTACCAGAGGACAGTCACTGTACATGTTAACCATCGTGCTGCCACTACAACAACAGTGGTACAAGGGGAATTCACAGTTGCTAATGCAAGAAATGCATTCAACCACAGAAGGACCACCTACTGTTTTCCTGATGCAACCATCTGGACACTACATTATAGGAAACCCTATAATCATCAATCAGCCGAACACTATACCTACGAGATTCCAATCACTGCCTGTATACGCGGGAGTGGCGGAAGAAGATCCGATGGCATTTCTATGTGATTGCAAGAGCCATTAACACCTCTATGGAGTCGACCGAACAGATAGGCCCAACTGCATTGGGTAACGTTTTTCCGGCGACACCAGGTTGTGGTGGAGAGATGTAAACCGATATGGCCTGACATGGGAAGAATTTAGTGAGGTGTTCCTCTGCAGGCTCGCGAGTTCCTTTACATCACTTCGAGCCCTCATCAGTGTCATTCTCGAAGAACTGGGTAAGGAATCACTTTTCAACTTCGCAACACACAAAATCAGTTTGGTTTGTGAGTATCATTCTAGTCTGTCCCTATGGGATACCTTGGAAGTTGTCGCCAGCACAGCACAACAGGAGTATAGAGCAGCCCTTGCTCCCATTATTCGCATGATGGAAAATGGCTTCATTCAATTAGTGCTACTGTTGGATGCCAGTATCGCCACTAAAGGTATCTGCGACCATGTTCCAGCCCAGCCATGTTGCGATATGGGCACCGCTAAAGAAGAGGCAAAGACAGAAGAGGCGACCACAGCAACACAGAATACGATGCCGAGGAAAGAAACGAACCACCCAACTTATGTTCACCATAATACAGCAAGTAGGAATCAAGATGCAACCCACACTACTTACATTCCCACATAACTTGCAGGAGTACAACAACCACAGATCACGATGGGAGAATAACGAACCCACGAGGCCATGCAGATGGTGTGCAAACCCGCATTGGGACAGTCGATGCCAACATGGGCCGACTATCCGGATCAACAGCAAAGCAGACCTCAGTCTGGAAACTAAGTGGCGAGGCCATGCGACCTGGTGCCACTTGCCCCACAGTGAGTTCTAATGTTCCCAATCAATCTACACAATTGCTAATGCTGACCCAAACCATAGGATTTCAAAATAACTTTACCAATATAGCTGTTATTGTCAACAACCGCCTGCACCGAGACCTTATCAACACTGCAGCATCACACAACATCGTACGTGCGGATGTCGTCGACATAAGAAGTATGTAACTCGCATAGTAAGAGGTCCAACTGGCTACATGTCCTCAAAAAAATTCAGCATCGCCGGAGAAATCACCACCACCATTGAGATCCGGGACATTATGATCGTAACTAATGCCTTTATGTCACATGATATATGGGAGAAAGTTATCCTAGAAGTGCACTGGCTCTCCGATCAAAATGTCGTCATCGAACCTGTGGCTTGATGGGTGCATTTCGAAGTTAAAGAGCGATGGATAGTTTACAATAATGACCCACGAACAACTGGCCAACCTTTTCCCGTCTTGCTGGGCAAACTGGACCATTCAGTACCCACAGAATAATAGGAGGTAGCATAAAGTATACTCAATGAGCGAAGGGATGTGTTCTCTGCGGCCGTCCCACTAAACCAGACGACTCTAAACAAACACCACATTCCGCTAACGATGGAGAAGCCTGTGTTCGACGAGCCAAGGTGGTATTACCCACATCAGAGGAAGATCATCAATGAGCAGATCGACGAAATGTTACGAGAGGGTGACGAGGAAGAGTGGGAAAACATACTCACCCCGCCCACCATGTATGAAGCAATCACCATTTCACCTATTCGCTGTACAAACATCACCGCTATTCCAATTGCCCGCATACTCGAAGCACATAGAGACCATGTGATAAACGAACAAAACAAGTGCCCTACTTCCCACGAGTGGAAATGAAAATGCGCCGAACGGGAACTGGAAAACTGGTATGTAGTTGATGACTGCCTCGAATCACAACACCTTTTTTGTAAATAGTGATGTCTGGTGTGCTTATGTACTGCTTGACGCACGCGATACCGTACTCTGCTACATGCACAAAAATGAACTTGCGAGATACCCAGGCACAAACAAATCAGACTAAGCGAAATATTACAAAGTTTTTCCACTAGCCAGGAGTTGCCATATGAACATGTGCGTTCATGTGGGAGTGTCAGAAATGTAACCACTACAAAAGCAGACATCAAGATAGCCTGCAACAGCAATGCACCCACGAACCAACAGAACCATTCGTAACAATCACAATGGATTTGATGGGACCATATCCCAGAACCTCCACTGGTAAGAGATTCATTCTTGTTGTTACAGACATGTTTTCACTCTGGGTAGTGGTCTACCCCCTTTCATGTGCACGTGTGCGAGCATTTGGTAAAAAAAAACACTATACATTGAATTTTTCACCCACTGATGTTTTCTGCGCATTCTGCTAAATGATAATGGCACACAGTTCACACAAGGCATCTGGGGAGACCTGTACACAAAGTGGGGTGCAACCCACCACACTACTGCGAGTTACCACCCCCCTGCCAACCCTACCAAGAGAAGGAACCAGAACTTGAAAACCCAGCAGCGCCTAAGAGTGGGCGAAAACCACACGCCCTGGGCCGAGCATTTACCTGCGGCTTTGTTTACTCTCCGCGGGAGGGTGAACTAAGCAACCGGCAAAACACCAACCCAGCTGGTAGAGACACTACCTGATCATGTGGGTGCCGACCTCCACGGAACTCCCTCCCTGCTGCAATCAGGTCAACAAGTCTATGCGCATGCAAATCCATTATCCACCAGGCAGAAAAACTTCTGTGCTGGGTTCGCAGTCATCCATGCCAAAGGCGAGTCCTGCTATGTTGTTCGACTGAAAAATTACTGCACTGCTACTTTCCACAGATACGTCCTACATCTTGTGAAAAATGCTGCTGAGCAGTACAGGGGCCCGATGCCGGAAGAGGAAAATTCCGGGGAAAAGGAAACTCTCTCCATGACACCAACTGAGGTGGAAAATGCAGCAAGCAACATCAGTGTCATGCGGAGTACACCGGACGCCAAAATGCCCATTGCCCCTATGTCTACATGAGCTCAAGCTCACGTTACGCTCTCGCTTGACAGCTGTCAAGACAATGTGGTCAATGATATGCCAGAGGACTCTGACACAGAGGACAGTGAGGCAGTGGATCACCCTGATGACAGCCAGGAACGTCAGGTGAGGGCTTCCAATGATAGTGTCGCGACGCCAGTAGGACAACGCCATCCCACAACATCAGAGACCGAGTAGCGACGAGTCGGGGATGGAAGAACTCTCCTCACCGCACTGCCACTCAACATGTGTTCGTCGAGCCCGCCACTCCATGTGCGTGATGTGCGACCATGCCACTGAGACTGCCGCAACTCGCATCACACTATCGCCCACTACAAAACAGCGGCCACGTCCACCTCTAGCACCACAAAAACAACACGGCAGCTACAACCTGCGTCCACATGGGATTTTGAAGCCACCTATCTGTTGCTGCTAGTCTGCGGTTGGCGAGAAAATGTCCTCCGAAGAGGGGGGTGTTTGACGTGAACCATCAACATCAGAACATTTTTCTCCACTGCCAGCTTCTCCATCTCAGGTATTTACAACCACGAACAACGTCAGTGTGTCAACCTGCATTTCATGTGTCAGTGTGAATACACGAGTGCATTGAAATCATGGTAGATATGTTTATTAATGTTTATGAAATGGCCTTTTCAATATTGTGTTTTCAAAGTGATATAGTGTATTCACCACGTGCACACCGCAGCGACCATGTGTCATATTTTGTTTGTTTACAATTTGTGAAGGGAAATATTCATGTGCTTTTGTAATATTATGTTGCTGTGTGTAATATGTTTGCAAAGGCGACTTGTGCACACGAGCTGTGCATGAAGTATTTTTAAACATATATTAAGATTAAAAATTATTCTTGTTGACAGTTGTATTATATTATCTTTCAAGTGTTAAGTTCTGTTCTAACATGTTGCTGCCCAGAGATATAATAAAGTCCTTATACGTTAATAAGATAAGTGATGTGTACACAAATTGTGTACATCAGATACATGTCAGTAGAAACCTAATTCATTAAGTGTTGTATAGTGTGTTATTTTTAAAAGTGAAATTGTTTGTTTTCTAACTCCACTTAACTGATCAATATCGCTAGGGAACACTGTAGAATAATCTTCTATCTGTTTTGAGAAGGGTTTGTGCATTTTTCGTTATTGTTTACTTTTTCCATGTTTGTTATTGTTTTGGAGGGTGCAACAGAGAACATGATCCCAGTGTCATAGGTAACATTATAAACCAAAGACTGGCGAATACAATCAAGTAGTGGAGGCCACGGGAAAAACCCACACGGCCACGGACTGTTGTCAGCAGAGTTTGTAAATTTGTATCCGATTATCAATATTCTTTTAAAGTCATTTTTTCACCTTAATCTAAATTGCAATGTACTTGCATATGACGTGTGCCACGTTTCCCGTCCGAAGCCGTCCCCACGAAGCTGCACAGTTGCGATGGGCACTCGACGCACGGTGTAGTCAGTGCAGTGCAGTGCAAGTGTGGTCGCAACACAACGCAAACCTTATCACGCGATGTCAGAGCACCTGCTGTAGTGCATTAATATAAAATAGATATTTATTTTCAGTGATATATTTTTATTTAGGGTTTTGTGTGTAATTTGTAAACATGAGTGTCGACGTGTTTATATCATTTATGCAAAGAAAAAACCCCAGTGCATTTAAGATTGATTAAAACTTGTTTTCCAGTGTTTCATTATGTACCATTCACAACGTGTGCCATCCTCGCCACATTCACCCAAATGTAAACAGTATTCTTAATGCAATATTATTTTTAAGAATTATTTACATATGTCGCAGCACAGTGTAAGGAACACAGAGGGTTAATATATATTTTGCAATCTTGAGAAAGTTGATCCATGTGGCCTGCCAAACTCGGTTGGCACGCTACAACGTGCAAGTCAGTCAGCTACGAATACCTCAGGTGTGTGTTTGCGTGCTTCTGCGGCTTGGGTATCGCACGCTCGGGCAGCATTCAACTTTTGTTTTCAATCATTCAATCTCCATAGTCTTTAATTAACCAGATCTGTCCTTGTTAATATTCCCGAGAACCCACCCCTTCTATTTCACCAGTGCTTGCATCGCCTGGGGAAGCTTAAAATTTGCACATATTTGTTATCGGCTTCGTGCCATTTTTGCAGTGTTACCTAACCAGCAGGTTTTGAAGCTGTGGAGTGTGATTTCGTATGTAAAGTGTAGGCCTGAGAGCCTTGGTAAATAAACAGCATAGTTACGCATTGAGATCTGATCATGTTGACACTATTTCTTGGCTTTCGGGGTATTCAGGACACAGGCTCTTAGAATACCCGCACCTTTTTCACCTAGTGTACCAATATGTATTTTATTTATTTGTTAATGTTTAAGTATAGTGTGTGTTAATGTATGCATTTGACTAGCTGATAAGTAACAGTGTCGACTCATCTTGAAAGTATTCAGCGAGCTTTTGTATGCAAAAGTATTACGTAACATGGGTGTGTGAGCTGACCTGAACAGGCCACTGCGCCCTACACACTTGGAATATATTTATGACACATTCATAAGGAGCAGCAGTCCAGGTTTGCATTGGTCATTGGCCGCACGACCCTGGAGGAAATGTCGTCTCTACCGACTCGCACGACATCGTCCAGCAATGTCTGGTGCCGTGTGTAAAATAAACTAAAAATTTCACCGCTCCTTAAATCTTACCTGTACCCACTGACACACCACGGCGCCACATCATATGAATGAACAATGAAAGCACACATGAATTCAGGATGAGATTCCTACAAACAAGGTCACACACACCATGTGAAATCGAACATATTCTTGTTAGGAAATGACAGAACTGCACTGCTATTATGAATGTGTCTGTGCCGTTCACATATTTATTTTCATTTTTCTTTTAAGTATTTTATTATATAATCTGAAGTGTGTAATGTAATTATTTTTATCATTATGTGTCATCTTCATTTCACCCATCTCATCTTAAATTAGTTTTGTTCTGAATAACAGAACTTTGTGTTGTCCAGCGGGAATTGGCATAGAGGCACCAACCCGGATGGACACGTTACTTTAGTAGCGTCTTCGCCTACCATGGATGCTGGTCATGCGTGAGACCGCTCCGGGGTCTTCAACTTTTGAACCGATCATGTAGTTGCAATAGTTAATTAAATTTTTCTGGAACATTTAATTACTTTTTCTTTACCCCAGAGCGTGCACCGCCCCACGGTCAGGCAGTTTTGCTACACGGCTGAACCTTAATTTTTCATGGAATCTTTTATTGGCTCCGTGCCATTTTAACACGCTGTAAAGCTCTCCGAGCTATAGTGGAGATATATAAACTTATGTGCGTCATACGAGGGTAATATAAATAAATTGTATTGTCAAGAGTGTGTTCTGTGTAGGACTTAATTTATTTGGTCGGTCTGACCATGTGACTTATTGTAATTCTTAACCTCCAATAATTTACTATGAGTGCTCATAGCATTGGGTGGCCGAAACAACCCACAAAGATTCTTAGTGGCATATACGGAGGGCCGAAAACACGTACTAGCACAGGTAAACTGGATTTATAGCTGCCTTAAGACTTAGAATTATTCGTTGAACAGGAATCGCCACAGGAATGACGTCGGAACATCGAGAGGAGGCCCCGCGACCATAGGCCGCCATGACCCCTAGATTATAATGCTCTGCACTGGCGGCCAAACCTGGTAAAACCTTATGTGTGCCCATGTGAAACATTCCCCCTTAGCCTGTTTGCCTGCCGCACAAGGTTCCGTAATGCAGTATGTGTGTGCGCCCTATGAGCTGAAGTGCAGTGCAGTATGGCAAGGAACGATGCAGATGTAAAGCAGAGGGAGTGCGACCATGTACTCAAGGTGCAGGAATCCCAAAATAGACCCTGTGAAATTTTTGTTATTTAATTTGTGCAATGAAAGGGCAAGGTAAGTTCACACAAGGAGGCACACTGCCTGCCTCCGCAGCCCTAAAGCCCTCATTGTTTTCGAAATGTCTTTTTCTAATTTTCTGTAATTTTAAGTCACGTCTCTTTCATCTCCATATTATCCAAATAGTGCAATGTTTTGGTATAATGAACAATATTTACAGGATTAATTTTAGGAGCAATATGTAACAACTGGCATGCAGGGCATGTGTCCTATTTGCAAATGTGTGCAAGGAAGTAGTGCAGCACGGGGTACCGGCCCACTAAGGCGACTGGCACACCGCACGGAGAAAGTCAGTAGTCATTCATGTTTATGAGAGGTGTGCTGCGTCATATCGGGGCTTATGTTTCGCTAGCTCGGGCAGCCATCACCATGTTGGAATAATAATTTCGCAGAAATTGTTACTTTAGCATATCGGAACCTTTTGAGTATTTCAGCTGCCCGAGAACCCACCACCCCTCACACCTACACATTGCTTGCATCGCCTGGGTAGGCTTAAATTGTACTTAAATTATTTAATGTGACCATGTCTTTGCACTGTATTACCCGAGCTGATGGTTCGTAAGCAGCACCCTACGGAAGCTTTCCCCGACGAGAATGTAATCATGTACTGAATAAATCGCAGCAGTGACGAGTTACCACATGTGGTTTATTTCCAGTCGCCACAAGGCATTTAAGGCACGGGCCTTCTACTGCCAATTTTCACAAAATGTAACTTACTGTACAAGTATGATTGAAATGGTCACGAGTCAGCATAATAAGTGACAGTGCTTTGTATGGATGTTTGGGGAGGCCAGATATCCCACAATGCAACAAGTAAGGGAGTTATTCAAGCAGTATTAATTTGTATTCTACGAGGAGACGACAACTGCAGTTGGAGGATTTGCCGTGGTTGTTGGCCAAACGACCCTGAGGAACGAGTCCACAGCTGCTCTCCGACTTCCTGATATTGTCAGCCTGACAATATCTGGCACCCTGGGTAATTATCTCCACCGAGATTCGAAAACAATAGTCACTGTTCTTAACCTAACCAATATACTTATTGAACAACGCCTTGGCACTAGTTGCCAGCCTCCTGCATATTAGACAAACGTCAAATGGCTTGCCATAATGTGTGGCAGATCTTTACCGCCGTTCCCACACCTTGACCAACGTCAAACACATCCTATTTTCCAGCAAAGTGACCTAACCTGGCAATCCCATTTTGTTCTGAAAACTCCACCACGTCAAGTTCCACTTAATTATTTCCTTAAATTTAGACAAGTATCTGTCCAAACAGAATGTCGAAGCACAAGTCTTGTGCATCCCATATCTATACATAAAACATGCAACATATCATCATGCTATAAACTCACAGGGCAGTACATTTTGGAAACAAAAGTGATTACATACTCTTATAAATGTTTGAGATGCAAATAATTCCATTGCGATACACACAATTTTTAAGTAGCTGAGTGACATTTCTTGGATGTTGTGGTGTGTAACTCTTGTGATGAATGGATATGTGGTCTAAATGAGTGTGTCCCATGATGTCACGACCAATAGACACAACAGCCATTGGAGGGAACACTGGGATAAGTGTCGTAGCTTATTCCCACAGTTTTCCAATATGCGAGATGTCGACAGCCCATGGCCGAATCCGGAGTGCGACATGGCTCCAAGCAGTGTCAAAGGACGAGGAATCACAGTCCCACAGGAAGTGTAAAGTGGTGAGCGGCTCCCTAGCAGCATTAATTAATAAGATCATTTTTAGGCATTTTAGCGGTGATTGCACCACAATTAACTAGTGAAACCACCCGCTCCAGCATAGAGAGTAGATGGCATACCATGGAAGACCGGGCATAGCTCCGCCCCTAGTTACGAAATCCATGTGTCATCACATCCATACACATTCCTGTAATTATAAACATTACGCCACACACCAGTTTTATTATGTTAATTATAAGTGTGTACATGTAATCATCCATCAAGAATCAGCCACCTGAGGCATCGTATAATTTAATATCAACCTTTACGTGTGGTGACATACTTGTGAAGTCACATTCTTAGCCATATCTTGGGCTCCGACGTTCACGGGTATGTCACCAAGGTGTTTTAGTTTAGTAATCATAATTATGTACAATGTCAATTAAATTTAACTTGTTAGTTATTAAGTTCCATTTTTCATGTTTTCATTTTTAGCGCTGAATTTGCTGATGTGCGGCAAAACCGACGCCATGTCGTTAGTCAGACTTCAGCACTTCAGACAATTGGCAGGGAAGGCGGTAAGCTCTGTGTACCCCCCTTGGGAATTCAATCTAGGCTGCATTTTCTTTCATCGCAATAGTTAATGTAATTCAGGAACATTTAAGTATTTTTAGTTAGCCAAGGGGAGGTCTCCCTGCATCCTGAATCAGCATACCAGGACTTCACGCGTGAGACACGTTTTTACGTAACCCTAACTTAAGGCCTATGCCTTAATTTCCACAGTAGTGACCAACAGCATGTCCAGAGTGCCGGGTCCACTTAACCAAGGGTACGCATTTTCATGTGCAGCAACATTTCATTGTACCATTGCGGTAATAAAACAGTCATATCATAATTAGATGTGATTTATTGTATTAACTATAAAGAGTTCATCGGGTACTGCATTCTCTTAGCAGCATCAACTGTTAAGTGTCTTTCAGTGTATGTTTTGTATTTATGGGGCCTGCCTCCCTCAAGCAGAGTAAATTCAGTGATAATATAGGCGTGCGAAGTTGCCGTCAGCATCGCCCCAGAGGAAATATTTTACATTCAACATCATTTAACTGACAATTAAGTTAGCCCTCCCTCATATTGACAGCGTATCCAGAGTCGCCGTATGCCATACAACCCCATTCATCATCGTTCTCTTTACCGAACGTGGTGCCGGGCACATCACCAGTTCTTGTTTTCCACTTGCTCCCATGCGGGACACAGACACAGCCCAGTACCTCTGGAGGTACAACGCATCATACATAATACTACATTTTTTATTGTTGTTATGTAGAGATCATGTGAGATAAAACCACATATTGTGTACAGTACATATATTCCATATTTATATCGTCTAATTTAACTAGTTTCGATCTTTATAACTGAATCTATAATATAACTAGAGTTAGGCCAGGGATTACAGATTTCAGCAGTTTTATTGCCTCTAAGGGAAAACTCTAGTCTGATACTAAATTGTGCAAATGTCCGGTATAATTTTGTACAGAGTGGTTAGCGCACTCCATTTTAAAAACTGTTCACCCATATAGAACTTTTTGCATGATTCGTGCATATACGCTCGAATCACCATTTCCTACAAAATATTTATATTTCAAACCATGCATTTCAATGTTTTGGCCGAAACCTTCGAAAATTACATACTTTTCCACCCCCGTAGAAAGCATTGTTCATTCCCAATTTTCGTAGAAGGTATGTGTTTTTGCTGTCTTGTGTTCCGAAGTAGCACACTTACATATACAGCAGTATTTGTCCAGTATGCCCAGAAATAGAAGCTTGTCAGTTCGCTGGCCAACAATAACGAACAGAAAATAATAATAATAAATACAAAAATTGCAAATAGAAATACAATGACCGACAAAAAAGTTAAGGGTTCAGAAGGAATCGTCCAGGGTGTACATTTTTCCATGAACACACTACCATCTCTGGGTGTGTAAACAATTAGAAGTTAGAAGTGCAATTATTTGAAACATATAGAAATATCACTGCAATATAGTTACATGGACTTTAACACATACCATATTTCAACCATGCCTTCATATTATATATATATATATATATATATATATATATATATATATATATATATATATATATATATATATATATATATATATATGCACACACACAAACACAAATTCGCATAGATTTTGTTGGCAGCTGTATGGATTTAGATTTTATTTCTGCAATGGGACACACAAAAATGTGATTTTCCAAGGTTTTTAAAAAAGTGTAACATGCTTTAGATTAACGGTAGAATGTTCTAAATTGCGTACGTTGAAAGAAGACATAGTTGATTTCTAATTATCTCTAGTTCAATAATATTGCAAAGGGATTACAACCACGGAGAAGCAAATACTAGATCTAGGCAATTATATATATATATATATATATATATATATATATATATATATATATATATATATATATATATATATAAAATCAGTCATACACTCTCACCATTAGTTTTACAGTAATCAACAAAGGGAAATATCTTGTATTTTAAATGAAAATATATGTATATTAAAATCTGAAGAAATAGAGAAATGAAAAATAATTAAATGTTGCTTTGGATTAATGCAAACATGCAGGCGTAAAATAAATTATGTACAATTATTTTGTGACAAAAATAAATATTACCAATAAAGAAAAATATTGATGTCCGTGAGGGGATTCGAATCTGCGCAAGGTGTACAGTTCACTCGCCATATAAGTCTGGTCAGTCTGCTAAGAAAAAAAAACGCGCCCGAAAATTAATGCAAACTGGCCATAGGACATGTTAACTGAGGTTTTCCCACCTACATTAAACCCAGACATCCCCCGAAACTGGTTTCCTGAAGGCCATGGTACACAATGCGGCATTCGGCCGCGACGATGATAAGTAACGCCGTGATAGGTACCGAAACACAACTCTCTCCTTAAAACCTGGCCTTAAATGAGAATTTTAATAAGCGGTCTACCGCATCTTTTGTCTATGGATGGTATAAGGTATTTTAATAACCGTTACAGAGATATCTGTTTTTATGTAAAGTAGCTGTTACATTGAATTAACTGTTACATGTAGTGTTTACTGGAAACAAGGATAATACCTAATATAAGTGAAGGGTGGGATGGCGAAAGACGAAGTTGATGATCTTCCCGATAAAGATGCAGCGAAGGGATTTTATGCAAAATATGAACCAAAAGAAATCCTCGGGAGGTAAAGTATCCTTCCGCCCAAACTATTAAAGAATGTGAAATAAATATATTATTTGCATTTTGTGGTTATGGCTGAGCCAAACGTGACTTAGCGACAGCATAAAACGTAACACGTTATCATAAATTGCAGGGCCTAAAAAATTAACGCCGGCATTACAAGAGGTTGATCTAAGCGGGATGTGCATTGAAAAGTGTTTCAATAACGTTAGCGTTCTATTCACTCACATGTAAATAAAAAATTGTCAAGTATTAAATAATAATAAATTCGACTTGCTGTTAGGTAGCTGTCTGGTTGCAAGGTATTCCTCCTCTCTCCCTCTCTTTTCTTTCCATAGCCTTACTAAACTTCCAAACCCCATTTACTTTACCGTCTCGTGCAATAAATCCCACTTGTGGAACTCACAAGCTAGTCTGTTTACTACACCAGTTAGCCCTAGATTTTGTCAGGGTGGCATCAGTTCTGGTACATAGGTGCCAGAAAAGCTTACTAATTACTTGCTGCTACTTTTAACAAATGCCACATGAAGTGACCCAGAAAATAATTAGAGAGGCTGGACCCTGAGTTGGCAGAGCCATAGGCCTGGTAAACAAGCAGGTTTGACTACGAGTAGTCACTTGGGTTGTAGAGACTCTCCTACCTACTAAATGTGAGTATAAAGTCACTTGCCAACAAAACGTGTTCTACAGACCTAGAGATAACACAATAGCTGGGAGTCTGGTGGGAAGCTTCGTTCTCCCACAGATACACCAAATAAATTAACTAGGTAGTAACTGCTGTTAACTGCTGTAGATATGGGCTTGGAGCAGAGCTCAAACACACACACTGTGGCCTGTCCCTAGCTCTGAGATTAATTCCCAGTCTGTTGGGCTGCAAACTAGATTTGTATGCCACTGTAAGTTATGGGAATCTCTGTTCCTGGTCTCGTGACAGCACTGCCTTCCGGTAGCATGTGAGAAATGTGCCTTACACTGTATCTTTTCACTGTTATTTCCTCTCCCTCTGTACCCCTCCCCACCCATAGTTAACCATTAATCTTACCCCCACCCTCCCTCTTCATTACTCACGCTTTACATCTTGGTCAGGCTCTCCATTATTCTCCTGTTCTTTAATGAGCTCAATATTATTTTATTTTCATCTCTGATTGCCAAGATTTTCCATATCCTAGCGATCCTGTCCCTGCCTTCTCTACTTAGCTTTAGACAAAATTATTTATTAGGCCCGTATAATGACAGGAAAAATTTATTGTTAACTTAATAGATATTATGGCTTTCTAAATATATTTTCAATGATCTAAGGAATTGTTTGTCATTGGTATATTTTGTTTCTTTCATCACTGCTAGATATTCATTATTATAAATCTGGATTGCTGAATAATATGGCCCTTTTAGAAATATGTTTAATGATCATGGGGGTAGGTATGAAGAATTTTTCGCATTCGTGTTTTATACCTGTGATAGTTAGAATCTTGTTGAAATTTACTAAAACTAAAATATTTGTTAGTATATTTGCATATTTTGTGTGTGTCTCCCTCCCCCCTCCCCTCCCCCTCTCCCCCTCCCCCCATATATATATATATATATATATATATATATATATATATATATATATATATATATATATATATATATATATGCAGGGTGGTTCTCAATTAGACCAACAAACTTTGTGAGGTGATTTCATAGTCAAATTAGGATTTTGGTTTCCAAAAATTGGGGGATAGCTGGAATTGTTTTTAATTCACTTGGGGCATTCCAAATAAGAGTAAATTGAGTTAGCACTATTTCCAAGTGGAGCGTCAGATGCTATAGCTAAAAAACCATGAAATTTCAGCTGTTTTTTTCAGTTTTTCAAAAATATCTCAAAGAATTATTTCTGGGCAGAGGCCACGGTATTCAAACTTGTAGAGCATTAAATACTGCATTGAATGAGTAAACAACACTTTGAAATTCTAGCGAGTGGTATGGTCAAAATTAACAGTTTTGGGAATTTTTTTGAGGAAATTAAGTTTTTTTTTTCCTCCGACTTCGGAAATCAGACATATATCTGCCTAATCCCTTCCAAAGTTCATTGTGGACTGCATAAAATATTATTCTGCAATTTTATTGTTATTTATGTTTCATATTATATTTATTTATTTTTGTTTAAATAGCACGAAAATGAATTTTTTCAAACAAATTCATACGTAAAATAATCTGTTGCAGTCAAATTAGTACGGCAAAGGTTAAATTTTCCGAAAAATTAACTATTGCAAAAAAATTCTAAGAAAGGTTTAAAAATGAGGAAAGACAATTTCCGCATCAGAAGTGTTATTTTAAAAAACAGAAACCAATTTAAATTTTTTCAATAAAAAAAATATTTTTCTTCAATAAAAATCAAGAAAAATCAAAGAATTCAATACAAGATTCATCTATACAACAAATTTACAGTTTTTTTTATTTGCTTGGAAGAAGATGGACCAGAAGTGTCCTCTTCTAAATCTTCAAATTGTTCCATCTCTCCGTTTCCATGCAGCTCCGCATCCAAGAAAGGATCGAAAGTCACACTGTCTTCAGTGATGCAGACTTCCTCTTCATGAGAAGTGTTGTCAACTTGAAGACACTCGTCCTCAGATGGGTAATTGGTGCAAGTGTGACCTTTGCACTGTGTGCAGATGACCGAGCATTTCATCCTAGCTTTGCGGCAAGAGCAAGCTGCTCGACATCCTTTTCCGCAAGTACGTGAAATCTTGTTCAGCAGATCTTGGGGTGCTGCTGGTTGTTCTGTTGCATTTGGAAGGAGACCATATTTGGTGGTCTTCCAGCCCCACTGCTGCAGATTGAGGAAGTTGTTTTCCCACACTTGCACCTGGAAGTACACCCTCAGGGAATGCTGGCGAGCAGCTGCTGCGGTTGGAGGCTAACATACCAAGTTGAAGTCACTTTTTGATAGTGCTCTCTGGAAGAGCTCAAGGGGTATCTTATTCAGTGATTTGATACTGCCACCAGTGTACAACGTCACAATAAACTGGGCTCCTGCCTCAGCAACCTGATCAGGTGTGGCAGCAGGATCCATGAATGATGCCACTGTTCTCTGTAGGCTGGTGTTATTTTCAAATGTTTTGACAAATTTTGTTTTCCCCTCTATGAAAAATGCTGATGTGCTGTCACAACCACTGAATGCACGAAGGAATAAAATATTCTTCTTTGCTTCTTCAGAAAGTTTACAAATACGAGGACTGTACATCAAATTGTCTTTTGTCCTTTCTCAGGCTTCAGCAGGAAGATGTTGGTGAAGGGTTCTGGCTGCTCCTGCGCAGTCAGAAGAACCAATAGGTCAATGTCTTGCCCCGTTCCACCCTGTTCAGCGAGATTGATTGCAGTGCTGACAATCAAGGTATCTGCATCCTCAACTGCCTGCTTGACATGAAAACACTGAGCGGTCAATTTATCAGTGAGCATTGATATCAGACACATTTTATTCTGGTCGTTTGACAGGAACCATTCTTTTTGCGTTGTTACCGTCATAGTCTCATCACACACAACTGAAGTTGATGACATGTTACGAGATCTTCGAATTCTTTCAGCTGATTTGATGCTTTTCTCTGATGCATCCTCAGGATAGCCATCAAATACAATGGTAGTATTGAGCCCATAATGATTCTTAACGTAGTTTACATACTTGTCAATTATAGATGAAAACTGCTCCTTAGTCTGCCACACAACTCGGTGAAAGAGGAACCCTCCATCAATGATGTAAGCTGCATCGCTTGTATAAGTAGCACTGACTGGAATGAACAAATTATACAGAGCTGATTTGCATGTCTTATGCATTCCACCATCATCGATAAGGGATAAGGGGCAAATTCAAATGTGAAATATGACTGAAGCTCTTCTTGTGATTTCATATGGAAAGAAATTCTTCGAAAAATCGTATCAGGTTTGACAGGGACTTGCTCATCATTGATCGTGACAGCACACTTCACCCCTCGCAGTGGCATTGCTCTGTTTTTCCTCTGGATCTTAAGTTCCTGTAATGGTTCTCATACTGGATTTCCCAGTTTTGTAAGCTTCGTGGCAGTTGGTGTTTTCATCCCCCAGCACTCCAGTACTTATACACATGATAGTATCTCCGAGAGGGAATGGATCATGAGAAGCAAATTAGTCACAAAATTTGTGAACATCGACATTGTCGCTCATCCTTCTAGAGTCTGTGGAATCAATGTGCTCATCTGTCGAGGTAAAAGACAGACTACAGAATTCCTCAATCTGATGTGATATGTCTACTGTAATTGGCATTGCTGCAATTCATCTTGCCAGAGTTCCATCGCTAATACCCCGCCCTCGTGACAAGCTGCCATTTGCCTTCATTGCTCCCATAAGGATCTGTTCTATGGTCATATCTGACCATATTTCTGACCAATATTTGTGTGGCTCTCTGATGGTAAAGAAACCTGTGGTTACATTGCTCATACTCAGTAGGAGTAAGATGGTTTTCAAGCTCCAGCATATCTTGTAGGTACAACTGGCCCATTTTGGCATTATTAAAGTGGCCACTTACCTGGAAATATGGTAGCATCTCTTTAATATTTTGATGGGGTAATTGCCAATTCCCACTTCTCTCAGCTTCTACAAAGTGTTTGTGAATTGAAACCATCCAAAAAATATTGCACCCAAAGTTTCGCAGTTGGACCATTTTGTTCTAACTCTTGCAGGTTTTCTTTGAATTTGAGCACAATCCCATCCATGCAGGGTTGCTCTATCTGCAAATTGTCAGTCCAGAAATTGTTGAGAATGGTCAATACTGCTGAATTCTCCTCATCCGTCATATCCATTGCAGACAAAATTTTCTTGGCTAGAACAAGTTGAGCCAAAATGTGATCCCTTTCAGCTCTAGAATAAAAATGACTGAACATCATGGTGTTTGTAGATTCTAATGCATTTGAGACATTGAACAAATGTTGCAAACCACTTCCATCCATTATGTATCCAATTGCATCCATGAATAACATCAATAGATGGAAGCCCCCAAGCCAAACTATCACAGAGCCGACATCACTGTCTGATCCACAGGAAGCAACCATTTCTTTAGCTTTTATGTAGTGAGGCTGGTCAAAAGTGACAAAGCAACTATTTTGATGTTGTTCTACATATTTCTTAGCTGCTGTTTTGAGAGCATTTTAAACTGTGTCATAGTTTGAGGGTGGTAGAATTTTTGATGAGACAAAACTCTTGTTTGATGTGACGCTCTCCATGAACCCATTCCATCCAGGTATGAAGTCCAATTCTTTCCATTTCCCATACATCCACACCAAATCATTTGACATTGGAAGCACTTCTCTGTCACCATTGGTGACATCCTGAACTGTCAGACTGGCCAGTCCCCCTTGGTGTAGTTTATGAAATATATCCAGTTGTATAGTACCATATACTCTCAAGGAGGTTGCACTCAGAATAGACCAGATCTTATCAATTGGGGCTCTTGGGCTGAAAGATGTCTTCGGAGTGAAACACTGAATACCTCCCATGGTATGGAATGTGTCATGGCTATAGATTGTATCCATGTTTATGTCACCATTGTCGAATACAAATTATGCAAATGAGTTTTTGGTAACAATCTTCAGTGGTTGCTGCAAACTTGAAACTTCAAAATTTCTGACATCGTTGTAGGAGCTGCTGAATCCCAGTGCAGACAGCACATCCACCAGATTTCTTGATCCATACTTCCTGTATAAGAAAGTTCCGACACCTAGCAGAATAGGGGATATGAATGACCTGGCTCTGGTAGCTGATATTATTGCAAATGCTATGGATTTCACTTTGTTGTCATGCTTCACTTAGATCCCTCGTTTTTTCCTCTGAGTTGTGATAGTGCCCAATAATAATTTTACAGAAGCTGGAATTTTGTTGTCCACTCCATCCAGAAACCAATCTGGAGAGGGATACTTGTGATCTGATGTCCTCACATATGATTTGTGTGGCTGCTTTTACCACCGGCAGACGTTTATCGTGCATGTTGGTGTTCTTGGATTCATACAAACTGTTTGTCAGAATTGCATGGCCAGTGTTTCAAAAACATATGGTTGTCTGTTTGTACTGATTACTTCCACTCACTACAATGACGATATCATTGTACCGTTCAATCAACTTCTTCTTTATGGTCTCAGTTTTCAGAAAATAGCCTGAATAAGTATTGATAATGTCATCCAGTGTAAATTTGCATATGTCCTTATTGTCTTCCATGTAGTGCAGATTAAATGAATACAGTCAGAAATGTCACTACTTTCACATCAGCCAGCACGATCACTGGCTGCTAAAGCAGGTTTCAAGAACTGTTTGAAACGGGTACTGTGGTGCCGACCTTCAGCCACTACAAGATCTGCTACAGTGCCAATCCTCCGTAAAACTTCCTGACTCCATGCATCATCTCTATCATTGGCTGCTGCTTTTATGGAGTCTGTAAATCTGAGATTTAGAATCTTGTGCACAGTATCCCGTTTAGGAACCAGTTTCTTTCTTCTTGAAAGCTTCAGTTGCATCCTTCCCACAAAATAGACAATTGTCCTTGAAATCATAACCCTCCACAACGGACCTCGTCACACGAGATGCAGCTCCTCTTGTGGCTTGTTCAATGTTTTGTTCTTCTGTGTACATTTTTCTACACTTGTTATGGAGGAAAACCGATATTTTGCCCAGTAACGAAGTGTGCTTGCAATACTTCCTCCTCTTACTGGACTCAATGAATATTGTGACTCCTCTTTCCTTCACTGTAAATCCATCCTCTTCCTCTGCCACTCTTTCACCGCATATGAAACAAGCCCGCCATAACAAAAACAAAAAACTGGCTTCAAAACACTCATTTTCAAGTAACCCCACACTTACGGTTTGCACAGAAGAGACACATTTTTAGGTACAGGAATATATTAGAAGCCAAAGTTATGTACTTAAGCAAGTCTGACAGTAAACTGAAAGTGGTTCCAAGGGAGGAGGTAGGAAGTAACGGTAAGGCGCAATAAAATGGGAGAGAGAGGGGAGAGTGCAGTTTAGAAAGAGATACAAGAGCGAAGGGCCAGGTGGCCAATTCATGAACTGGGCATTCTTGGTTTCCCCTTTTCTTCCATGCTATTTATATATGTCTTCGGCCAAAGGAGGTCACTTTTGTTAGCATCAACTCTTAAAGCAAAACATAATAAAAATGTGTTGAGAACATTTTTAAATAAGATTCTAAATTGTTTTAGAACAGTACAAACTATTTTAAGAACACTACTAATTTAATTTAATTTAATTTCTGCATAGAGCCATTCAGATAATATAGATATGTATGTATTATATGCAACATAAATAACAATAAAATTGCAGAATAATATTTTATGAAGTCTGCAATGAACTTTGGAAAGGATTAGACTGACATATGTCCGGTTTCCGAAGTCAGAGAAGAGAAAAAAGCTGAATTTTCTTATTAAAAAATCCCCAAATTGTAAAATTTGCACATTTTTGACAGCCGATTTTGACCATATGACTTGCTCAAATTTCAAAGTATTTGTTACTCATTCAGTGCAGAATTTAATGCTCTACAACTTTGAATGTAGTGGCCTCTGCCCAAAAATAATTTTTTTTTGAGTTATTTTTGAAAACTCAAAAACCAGCCAAAATTTAGCAAGTTTTAAGCTATAGCATCTGAAGCTCCACTCAGAAAATGGTGCTAACTCAGTTTATTCTTATTTGGAATGCCCCCAGTGAATTAAAAACACCTCCAGCTTTCCCCCAATTTTTGGAAGCCACTGCCCTTTTTTGAGCTAATTTGACTGAACTATATGTAAAAATAAGTAGAGAACATATAGGACATGTACCACCTGAACTGAATATTAAGGGAGTTATGAGCCCTTAAAAAATGAGATTTTGAAATGTATTTTTGCAGTATATTGGAAACAAAGTGAAATGAAATTACAATTCTCTGATCATTGTTCTATGTTAATGGGATATTCAACTTAAGAGCAAACTCACATTAATACATTTCCCCATACAGGTAATAATGGGGGTGGTCACCCTATTTTTCCTGGCAACTCGTTTATAGTCAGGAATTTCAAACTTTTGATGAAGAAATATTGAGCATCATGGCCTAAGGAACAAAATTTCTCCTCTTGTCGCATCTGCCCAGGACCCACTGTTTACGTTTAAAACTTATACAAAGATTCGTCTGCAGCGATTAAGTGCCTAGCACATAGGCAGTACTATCTAGATATGCACACAAAATTCATACACACACACACACACACACATATGCTAGTGGTAGTATGTTTAGCCTTTTAAATAAATTCTTACTAGAATAAGTAGTTTATTTCATAGTCAATATCCATATAGCTTTTTTCTGTATTACAGAGACTTTACCCTATTGCCTAATCCTGTACTATGAGGAAATGAAAATAAGCATATTATGTCATTTTTGTGGTAGTTGTAATATCAACAATTTTACTCCTACATCTGAAATCAAAGCATACAGAATTTAATTTTCCTGAATTTTCCTTAACCTCCCCCCCCCCCCCCCCCCATAGATACCAATTCCTCCCGCAACACATTCCACTCCCTCATAGACCTCGCAAGCATAGACTGCCTACTCTTCTACCTTCTCCACCACCCCCTCTGAATCTTCTCACTGTTGTTTCCTCTCCCTGTAAACATCCTCTTACTTAGCTGGTAGCGTAACCTTCCCCATCCTTCTTCCATTCACTAACCTGTATATTTTGACCAGCCTTTCAACGAGCTCCATCCCATTTCTTTCATCATCACTGATAGCCAGTAGTTCCATTTATCCTCATCATCCTGACCCTGCCTTCTCCACCTACCCTTCACCCATCTCGCTGCCCTTCTTCGCACCTTCTCCAACTCTTGCACTTCCACATCCACGTACAGGTTCCATACTGCTATCGTGTACTTTAACATCTGCCATATCATTGTGCCATATGCCTTCTCCTTCATCTCACAGCTGACTTCCTTCAGCACCCTTCCCAACATACCCAAAGCACTTCTTCCCTTTGCAACCATTCTCTCTACCTGTTTTTCCATATAAGGTCTCCTTGCAATACAATTCTTAGATACTTATATTCTGCTGCTTCTTTTCTATCTCTTCCCTGTTTATTACCTTCTTTCTTGTAAACCTACTACCTTAGTTTTTGTTACATTTATTGTCATTTTATTCTAAACGGTCCACTACTGTATCCTGTCAATGTCTGTCTGCAAGTTCCCCCCCTCCTTCTACCTCTGCATGCAATACACAATCATCTGCAAACAATCTTATTTTTTCCCTAATCCCCAAACCCATGTAATTTACCATTATGGTAAACAAGAAAGGGCCCAACACGCTTCTCTGCGGCACCCTTGACGTAACCTCTCCATCCTCTGATATTGCCTCCCTCAATTTCATCCTCTGTCTTCACCACCTGAAGAAGTCCCCAATCAATTCCACTACCTACTTGTCCTATATCAGCACATCCACTTTCTTCATTAAAGTCCCATGGGGCATCTTATCAAACGCCTTCTCAAAGTCTATGAAGCAGGCATCCACCTGATTCCCCTCATTAAATGCCTGCACCAGATCCTGTAACAGCCCAGCTAGCTGCATCTCACGTGAGTATCCTTTTCTGAAACTATGTTGTGACTCCTGCAACCAATTCCTCTTGTCTAGTTATAACATTTCACCACATACTGAACCACCAGTCTCTCCATTTCCTTTCCTGTGCTCAATGTGAGACTCAGCAGTTTGTAGCTGCCAGGCTTCTCCCTTATCCTCCCCTGCTTGTATATTGGCACCACCAATGCCACCTTCCAACCTTGTGGCAACTTACTCTCTTCTAAGGACTTGCCTAACTCCACCTTCAAATATTCCACTAACTCTTTCACACCAAACGTAAGGGATGTGTTCCGTATCCCGTCTGGTCCCACGGCCTTATTGCTCTTCAACCCCCTGATTACCACTGCTTACTGCTCTCATTCACTCATCTTAAACTTACTAAACAACCCTCAATCTCTATTAGCCTCCCTATTCTAATTCTCCTTTGTGTCAAACATTGGCAAGTACTGGCCTTGCAACATCCCCACTTTTTCTTTGTCATTTGTCGCAGACCTGCCATCCCTAACTTTTTAACAGAGGGATCTCGTTATCTCCTCCCCTTACATTCTTAATATACCGAAACAATTTCCACCATTCCTTGCATTTTCCTTCTTACATCACGTACCCTAAAAATACAGGGCGAGTCAGCACCTTTGTGACAAACTTTGTGAGGATGTTATGTACTTGCAAAATATCAGTTAGAAATTGTGTGACAACGAACTCCAGGAAACCACTCCTAGGGGCAGGAAACCCTTGTAAAGATGGGGTTGACAGACATTCTAACCCTCCCATTTTTGGCGGGAGATTCCCGATTATCTAGGTTGTCTCCCGCCCTCCGGACTTTTCATAAAAATCTCCCGGTTTTCTATTGTATTCCGTATTTGATACACTCTATCTCTGTTTGATAGGTCAAGCAATAAATGTAATTGATTAATCCAGGTAATGTCACTGCAGAAGCATATTGTCCATTTCATGTGACCACCGTACACACTTCGTAAACAATAAATGCTCTCGTTTGTAAAGTATAGTATCAGCTGATGAATTACTGTAGGATGCATGTTGTTAAGTTGTTGATTGTGATGATGACTTTGGAAGAAAATAGTACTCAGAACTAAAAGTTCTAATTAATTATTTTAATTATGCTTACAACATTTACGGTTTAAATTATGTTTCTGAAGCAATATTTAATTTTTTTTTTTTTGCTTTTAGTGAATGGACTTTAAAAACATGTTTAGCAATTATGACAGAACATGTCGACATGTACAAACAATAAACATTTCCAGCCATTGGCTAGCTAGGTTTATGTTTTCAGTTTCCAGCCCGGTGAATGCTGTTGTGCGTGTGCTTTTTTCTCATTGTGTTTATACGTGTATCTTGTTGGTGTTGTCTAAATATCTTATCGGTAGTTAATTATTTTTTTATTAGTTTTCTTTAAGCATAGTTGGTTGTAAGTACTGTTGTAGAGCGTTTTCTTTAGTGAAATGTAATATTAATCGGCACATGTTTACCACTTCAGAGAACTGCTCGTTCTGCCATTTTCCTTAACGGCCATCAGCAGTGAAGACACACAAATATAATTTATGTGGTTTAAGTTTGTTGGTTTCAAGAAACGTGTGCAGTGTTGATTTAACAGAATGATTCTGCAAATAAATTATTTAGTGCTAGTGATGAACATGATTTTAGAGAAGTAAACTTGCAATGTTTTTAGTAGAAAAACACGTGATCAAGGTTGCAGATTTTGCAAACTGTAAGTTTGTTTGTCTTGAAAATGATGGATTTGTAAACAGTTAATATAATTATTGAAAAGCTCATGGCCTGAAAATTTTTAACTTTCAACACTTTTGTAATGTGTAAATAATGTTTGTTTATTTTGCCTATATTGTAAATTCAACAAGTGTAAGGTTAACTTCCAATTTTTGTTCACTGCATGTGTATGAATACGAATGATGTATGTATCTAGTCTGGTTTTTTTCATTGAAGTTAATAACTTTTAGTAATTTGAATGTTATTTTCATACCAGCAAAATTTTCCACTGCTCCATCAAAAAATATGCAACTTGAAATGAAACACACTCGTAACAACCTCAAAACAATGCTGTCTCACGAAAGACGTTAAACTAAAGGCTCCCCCTCCCCTCCGAGTGGTTTCTCTCAATGTTTTCCTTTTCCCTGGAAATAAAATTACTGGAACCCCAACAAACTTAACTTCACAATTATAAAATAAAACAAGGTTGGAATGCCAACCTAGTTATAATATCTTATATTGATTAACTGAAAGGCGTTTAGCTAATGTCTGTCTTTCAGCACTTGTCATAAGAGGAAACATGAGGAAAGTGCAAATGTATATTCTTTGACTCCATTTGTTTACAAACGTACCTCAGATACATGTATTGAGGTCAGTGTTGCTTAAAATGTTACAAAACAATGTCAAAATTTTTAGGATAGCAGCAGTCAAATGTGCATCTTCACTTTTAGATGTTGAATACCACAGCAAAGACAATAAAAAAAATAACTGTGATATCGTGATAGGCAAGGCAACAACTGCAGTTGTGGCAAAACTGAAACAAGATAGCAAGTTGATTCCATAAGTAAATACTATTTAACAAGTTGTGATTACATTGTTCACACATTTCCATTTAAAAGGAAGTTTTGGTTAATTGTCGAAGTTGTATATATTTAATCAATTTGCACTGCTTAATTTTAAAGTGTAAAATTTTTTTGGAAAAATTTCCTGCAATTTTTGCCGACATTGGACAAGATTTGGATGAAGAATTTGATGTACAGCAGTCCCAATTTTGTAATTTCCAACTTGAGTCAGAAATGCCGCATTACATTTCCAGTGAGGAGAAAATAAATGGAAAGTGGAGTTTGGTGGGTCAAATGAAAGCTACAAATGGGACACTGAAGTATGATAAATTAGGCAGTGTGATGCTTTCAATTTTGATAATCGCACACATTAACGCAGCTTGTGAGTGTGTTCAGCCAGGTCACTAAAGCACACATATACAGTTCAGGTCAGCACTTAGTGAGGAAACACTAGTAAAATGTTTGACTTTAAAATCTGCCAAAAAAGGAAATTGTTTTGAACAGAAGTTTGAATTGAATCTTCACTTCTCATGACTGCAAAATCAGCTATATCGAGCAGGCAGTAACAGTAAGGCAAATACATAGGTATTTGTGGTGCTGTGCAAATTGTCACAAAAATTTTAATTATACAACTACAATGTTTGGCAGAGTAGGTAAAAGCAGACAGATGGCTGTTTTTGGGAGGGGGAGGGGGGGGGGGTGTTTGAACAGTCTCCTCATTTTTCATTTCTGGAAATTGGAAGGTCTTGGTTGAAATAGTGGGCTTTATTTATGTACACTCAAACCATCTTATATTAAGGGATGATTTTTTTATGTATGATATTCAATTCAATAACTTAAAAATGTTAATACTGTTGTTGGTGTACCTCATTCCCTACATGGTAAAATGGGGGTTGCCACCTCTTTGAATAGTGAAAAAAAAAAGAGAGTACATGTAAATCTTTATGTAAAGTGTGATCACTGGCTATGAATTAAAATGGAAAGATGTTAAAACAAGTGCTGTTGGTGAGAAAGCCTCTCTACGAATGGTATGTTGAAAAACATACGTTAAATATTACAAATGCCACGTGATGCTTATGAGGTTAGCTAAATGGTTCAGACCGGCTGATATGTACTGCTGTAACATAGTAACACGTTTAACTCCTGTTTTGTTGTTATATGTGAAATGGTGTTGTAAATTTGTATTATTTTATTGATGACCTAACATAAATTAAATTAAAAAAACAAATAACACATAAAGGAAGTGAAACCATGAACAAATTAACATTGTATATAAGCATATAGCATTGAACAAATGACAAATAAAGTAAGAACAAACATAAACAACCACTTGATGGAATAATTAAACAAATAAACATAAATTAAACAAAGAACACTATCAATGAATCACATTTAATACATAATTTCAAATAAAACAACAGGTGTTGATGAAACATGTGACTGTATTACAGCAGTACACGTCAGTTTGAATCAACCATTTAGCCAACATAATAAGCATTACGTGGCATGTTTAATTTTTAATGTCTGTTTTCTCGCATACCATTCTTCGGAGGCTATATCACAAAGAGTATTCGTTTGTATGTCTTGTTATTGTAATTCATTACCAGTGATCACACTTTATGTAATGATTTACGAAGACCCTGTTTCCACTATTCAAGGGGGGGTGGTGACCCCCATTTTATCATGTAGGAAATGCAATGGGTTAATAATGGTATTTGTGTGCTAAAGTTATTGCATTGTTTGGCATGCAAACACCCTTAATATAAGATTGTTTCTGTGCAATTTAATAAAGTTCATTATTTCAACCCCATCTTCATGAGTGTTTCCTGCCCCTAGGAGTGGTTTTTTGGTGGTCGTTGTCACACATTGTCTAACTGATATTTTGCAAGGAACATCCTCATGACGTTTGTTGCAGATGTGCTGACTCACCATGTATATTCTTAGCCTGTTTAAAATCTTCCTTTCAACCTTTTTGCCCATCTGTTCCATCAATTCCCTAGCTCATGTCAGCCCTTCATTTCTCCACTAGGCATGTAATTTTCTACACTTCATTTTTATTTTTTGAGTCACCTGTCGATAATCTGGTGGATTTCCCCAGCCCGTAATTTTTTTCTTTGGGACAAATTTCTCCAACATAACCTCCATTATTCTTCTAAATTCCTCCGATAAGCCTTCCACACTTTCCTCTATAACCATTTTTCAAATCTATCCCTCAGGAAGATTTCTGCCCCCTTCTTGTCTCTTCTCTCATACTTCTAGACAAACCTACTTGTAGTTTGCTCTTCTGTCATCCTGCCAAGCCCAATTTCCACAACAGGAATATCATGGTCATTTATGACTTACAATACTATTGAACCAACTACCAATACTATTGCACCAACTACAGCATTTCCAGGTCTGATCTACACCACATCCAGCACTGACCCAACACCCACTTCATTCTATCTCGTAGGTGTTTCAAATACCTGGACTAAGCCTTTGTTGGCTAACTGCTGCTATTCTCAGCATCATGCTGCCCATTTATTCTGCTCTCTCTATCCGGCACACATCTGTCATATTCAGATCCTCTGTTACAACAACCCACTGCCTGTCCTTTAGTTTATCAACCCTCTCCTTATTACAATTGCCTGCCATCCCTGTCTTGGTGGCCTATACACTGCCTGCAAAGTAATCCTCCTACTAATACACCCACTTAATTTAATTTCCATCACCTCAACATCTTCACTAATCCATTCTAGTGATCCTATCAGCCCCTCCCTTACACACACCATTATTCCTCCTGCACTATCATCCCTGTCTCTTGTGAAGATGGTGAACTTATTCTGCCTACATTCACTGTCGAGCACTTCCTCACTCAGCCAAGTCTCCACTGGTACCATTATGTCCACCACATATCCTTCAACCTTGCCCCATAAGTCCTCCAGCTTGCTGTACGCACTCCCACCATTCACCACCATTAAGTTTGTGCTATCATGCTGCTTTAACTTCCTATTTTGCTTACCCCCTGTCTCTGCCTCTGTGGCCTTATCAGTGCTTACCTCTCCAGTTAGCTTGACTTCTGTTTCCTTGGCCCTCTCTGGTTGCTATTTAAACCCTCGCTGCTAGGTCCTGACCCTCTCCAAACAGCCAGCTACTTCCCTGCCTAGCAGATCCCCTAAGATCCTCTTTCTCTGCTCTTGTCAGGTGCAATTGGCCCCTTCCTACACTTTCCCAACCTGCCCATTTCCTACTGTCTATAAATGTAGCCCCCAAATCCCTACATACCCTCTCATAAACCTCACTCACTGCCAGTGTCTTCCTGTAAGTTATTCCCTTCCTAATAAGCACACCACAAACTACTGTCCGAGCTCTTGGGAACTTCTTCTGTACTTTACTCAGCAACCCCCTGAGTCGCTCTCTACCTTTTGATCCACCTCCTTTTGACCAGTTCATTTCCCACCACATGAATTAAAACCATGTCTGCCACCCTGCTACCTCTCATACTATTAACTCTTTCCTCCAAATTCCTGATTGTTGCACTACCAAATTCTGCTTTGTATGTATTTTCTTACCTGATTTCCCTCAACTCCACCTCATTTACAATCAAGCTGTCTAGGAAAACCACCTCTGGTTCATTGCCTACAACCCTTTCCTGCTTTGTGTTCCTTTCACCCACCTTCCTCCCCTTGTCTATTTCACCTCTTCCTAGATCCCTGCAACCAGCATACTCCTGCACCACCCTTGATTCCTTCCCATTAACCAGCCCTCTTTTTTCCCTTCCAGCCATGAGCTGCCAATTTTTCCCTACTTGAGGGTCTTTGTTAATCTCTCTCCTACAATCTTCAACATACTCCTTCCTCCCTTCCACCACTGCCTGTTCCTTACATACTGTTTCCCACTCCTCTATCCTTATTTGCTTTCTAGTGTCTTCTACCGCCTTATCCCTTTCTACTGTCTCCATTTCCTCTATCCTTCTTCTCATTTTTACCACCTCAATCTCTGCCTCCCTTTTTCTTTGCTTTTTCTCCTGCAGTTCCTTCTGTAGACCAGCTTACATTTTGTATAACTCACCCTTTATGTCTTCCCACTCCTTCTCAAACATCTCTACTCTTATTGCTAGGCTACATCTACCCATCTCATTCCTGATTTTTTCCTCCGTCCTCTCAATCGTGTGTGTAATCTGCCTCTCTTTCCTGCTTATCAATTTTACCATCTCCCCGTTCCACCTCACCTCCTTAACCACTTGCATCCTTGTCATTGGTATGTCCTCTACAAGGTTCCCCTTCAAAATTTCCCACATTGCCCACCTATTTGAATTTCCTTCTCCACTGTTAATTTGTCTTTCCCCCGACACATTCATCTCACCTCCACTCATGTTGCTGTAGTGAGTCCAGTTCCTCCTCTCTGATCCCTACGCTGTTGGCATGGTACCAGCTGCTGCACTTGTCACATGGTACCCCGTTATCATCCACAACTCCACATCGGTATACCACAAATGTTTTACCTAAACTAACCTCACTTATAAAACTTACATATACTCATATGCTATTTTAACTTATATAATAACACAAGCATATACAATCTATGAGAACAACACTGGCCACGTGCACACGATAGACAAAGAGCACTACTCTCCCATTAGGACCAATTATCACCTAAGTCACTAAACTAACTCATTAAATACTACAGACTACTCTACGTATATTTAAACTTACTACTAGTATATAATTACATTTAAAAAACTTACTTTATGTGGAGTGAAACAATCTCTCAACTTCATGCGGTGACCATCTTGTTCTGATACTTAATGTGTTTGTTCCATGACAGTTTTTCATCAATCTTTTAACCAAGAAATGTTATATTCATTACTCATTTAATACATTATTATTATTATTATTATTATTATTATTATTATTATTTATATTTAGCTGAGTTATACTTTGATTTCTTGGTTTAAAATAAATAAATTCTGTTTTGTCAACATTTAGTGTTAGTTTATTACAGGTAACCCATTCATTAAGAATTTACATTTTTCGGTTAACAACAATATTACTTTTTCAAATGAGTCATTTGGTATTAATGTACTAAGCTTAGTATCATTGGCAAATAAAATAACTAGTGCATCTTAATTTAAATATTGTGGTAACCATTTTCATGTATTAAAAAAAGCAGCGAACCTAAAACAGAACCCTGTAGGACACCATTTATTATAAGACCTTCATTAGATCTAGTAATTTTAGCAGACATGTTATCTTTAAGTAATACAACTTGTTTACGAGAGCATAAGTAGGTTTTGAGCAAATTTAGTACTTGAATACGGATCCAATAGTACTGCAATTTTACAAGTAATATATCATGGTTTACACAATTAAATGCTTAGGCCAAATCACAAATTAACGTCATACGAGTTTTGCAATTGAAGGCATTCAGTATTGTTGAAATAAGTATATAGGTGGCATCATTGGTAAAGAGATTTTCTTTAAAACCATATTGATATGATGTTAGTATTTAGGCCTATTTTTTTTAGGAAATCATGTTTTTACTAAATCTAAAGCATTTTAACAAGCTTTTATTTAGCTTGCCGTGTTAGTTTGTATGTTCTGGTGAAATCGTGCAAGTGAATGTTGACCCACTTCTAGGTATTCAATTAAGCTGAAACTTGGTATACATATAGAAACCCGATGACAATGCAATATGGTGACAGCGACCTGGTTTTAACTGTTAGTTTTTTTTGTATGTTCGGGTGAAATCTTCCAAATGAATGTTGACCCACTTCTAGGTATTCAATTAAGCTGAAACTTGGTATACATATAGAAACCTGATGACAATGCAACAATATGGTGACAGCGACCTGGTGCGGCAGCTAGGATCAATTCCTCATGAGGGAACTCGTTCGGGTGGAATCTCGCAAGTAAATTTTAACCCACATCTAAGTATTCAATCGAGCTGAAACTTGGTATACATATAGAAACACAATGACAATGCAATAATATGGTGACAGCGACCTGGTGCTGCAGCCAGGATCATCACCTCATGAGGGAACTCTTTCAACGGTTAGTAGTGTGGCAAATTGAAAATCACCACTATAATTTGGTGTTTTTTGTTACTTTTTTTAAAAACTCCAATAGTCTGTGTGTGTGTGTTTACTTCAAATCTTGCAAGTTGATTTTAAACCAGTTACCATTATCCAATTGAGGTGAAATTATGCATACATGTGTAGTTCCGATGACAATACAATATGAGGGTACCACCGAGTTGATCTGATGATGGAGCCGGAAGTTACAAGCTTTTATGTAACTTAAGCAGTATCCAAGATGCTAGGTGTCATGGGTTATAAATAAAAATTGGTGAAACTAAAAAGTGAAAAATAAAATAACTGTAAAAAAAACTTTTCAAACCAAGCTTTTATTTATAAATGCATTAACAAGAGAAAAATAATTATAGTAGTTGCACAATTTCTAGAACTTGTAAGATGTGGTCGAACAGCTGTAATAATCTTTACTATAAATTAATATGTTTGTATCATTTATATTTAATTCGTGTAAGCATAATAAGCCCATATCTTGCGTAAAGCTCTTGACTATATAATGTGAAATGAGAATACGCCCTTTTAACATTAAAAGAAATACAGCAAGTACACTTAAAAATTATGTAGTGTCACCAATTGTGGGTTCGTTTCACTACGCAGGCCTCGTGGTCGGGTACTCTTTAATTAATATCACTTCATACTGGGAAAGCAAACAGGAAATAGTATTTGCCCATGTTTACTTTAGACTCTGCTTTTAAGGGATCACAACACTCGACCACAGTAAATACTTAGGCACTAGTTTACGCTTGGTGAAGCGGGTTGTTCAGGTTACGGGACGGATCATTTACCCTTTCTGCATGAACAACATTAGGACCCATGCACTTCATGCATGGCTGGTACACGAGCGAGCAGCATTGATCTGCATCCCGAGCAGGGCAGTGAGGGCCACGTCAACACTTTTATTATACAAATAATAAATTCAAAACCAGGTTTGAAGAGTTTAGTTAATAGTTTATCTAAATAAAGAAAAAAACATCTGTGAATTGCCAGTAGGTGCCCTGTACACACTTCACTATAAAATGTTTCCTGGTAGATTCAATTTCAACTACACTACTTTCAAATTTCTGCTCGTTACATAACATGTTGCTGTCAAATACTTAATATTTAATCATTTTCTTTTACGTAAATACATACACCCCCCTTTCTCTTTATAAGTATGACAGTAAGTAGTTGTAAGAATATATCCACTAAGCCTAAACATAGCAATAAAATCTAAAATCTTAAAATTATTTTCTGTAAGACATTTGACTGTCACATCCTGCACGACAACATGTAACCCTTATGTCATTAAAAATTTGTAGCCTTTAATTGTAAGAACGGCATAGGAATATTTTGTAAGTAGCCGACTTTACAAAATACAATTTAATTTTCTCTATACCTTACACATATCTTGCATATTTATACAAAAACCATTTCTAAATATTCCAGGTGCTTTTGATTGTGTAAGTTACATTCATTTACAGTAAAACCCCTTTACTATGACCCCATTTATTACGAACACCTCTCTATTACGACCCAATCTTGAGGAACCGTGAAAAGTTTAGGCCGAAAAAGTCAAAAATTTAAGGCACGTCTAAAATATACAGTAATCTCTCTCCAACCACAGTTTCAGTTATGCACGGATTTGTTTTGTAAACCTTTTCTCCAACTAGCCCTTACTGATGGTAGTGGTCGTGCATTTCTCATGCTACCATCATAGACTTTGATATTTGTTGTCCCAAACAGCGTGAAGCAATAAATTACTTAATGACAGAAGGGGACAATGGTATTGTCCAAGGGGGGGGGGGGGGGTTGCAGGCTGGATCAGTAAGGATTCTTTGTCCTAGTTACGTGCCGCAGCCTCTGCCTTACCCTCCCTGTTTTTTTTTTTTCGTTTCCATTATCCCGCCTCTTTTGCTGTAAAATCAGTGGCACATTACAGACTAGTTTCTTAATCAGTGTATGTATGATAACTTCAAATTTAATTCAATGCCCTTTTTTTAATTATTGATTTTAAGTGTATGTGCACCCACGCCTATGTAATATGCTAATTTTTTATGGTGGCATTGTTTTTTTCTTGTGAAGTCAATTTTATGTGAAAAATTAGTAAAGATAAGTGTGTGCATATAAAATGTGTTCTTATGTTACCAGTACCATATTATGGCGAGTGAGGCAGTGTGTGTGTGTATAGGCAACGTCAAAAGTTTTTGATGAAAAAATTGGTATAATTAATATTTCAAGTAGACCGCACTAAATATTTATATTCCTGTAAACATTTGCCGGGCCTCACTGTGCCAGTGCAGAGGCCAACACGCCGCCTACATTTTGTATAAATTCAACACATTGACATGAATCGCATCTATGAACATGTTTTCCCAATGCTGGGACGCTGTTACAAAGTGAAAGGCCCTGTAATGACGGCAGTGGCGGCGGGCGGGTGGCCGCAGTCTGCCATCTTGTAGTGACCGAACTATAGCTGCCCAGCCTGAGGATCTAGGGCCGAGCTTCAGCAGCAAACCGCCACACCCGTCCCCGGCCACGCTGTAGAGGATCTAAGCGCTCGCCCAGCTACATACACATGGCAGCCGGCAATGTATTCGCTGCCACCCCGACAAGGGGTGGTTTAATATGCCTTTCTCAGGTATCAAATTAATCAGGAAATGTCCAGCTATTAAAATATACATATTTATATTAAATTTAAAAAGTGGTTTTTTATGCGCTAGAGATGATTGAACATGAACTTCATGCAAAAATGGCAAGTTCGGGGGCATAGGGGTTAAGGGTGGGTCAAAATTGGCCCAAAATTGTCCAAATTTTTTATTACAAACACCCCCACACACCGCCCCCCCCCCCAATTATTACGACCCTATTCATGGGAACAGTGAGGGGTCATAATAGAGAGGTTCTACTGTACTTATTTATAAAGTGTGAATAAGTTATAAATGCCAGTCATCCACAAGCTGTTCATGGCCACATAAAAGTTACAAATACACATGTGTAAATTTAATTTTAAAAAATTTCAGTCTGGAAAGCATTAGGATACTATTTTTCTGTGACATTTTTATTTGGTAGTTGCAGTTTAAGTACTACATGATCTGCAACATAACATGACACACTGGAAAAGTGTGTGTTATATTATGTACACTTGGAAGTGTAACACATCATTTGTTACATGTACTATGAAAGTATTCAAACATCTCAAAGCACGTGTTTACATAAACTGTGTTCCAACCTCACATTCTGTCTATGTCGTTTATGTTAGTTGTATTCACAGAAAAGCAGTTCAATGTTGGGGCAAAGAGATTGGTTTTGTGCAGTTAGCGTAGTCACTCTACCTCCATATTTACTGTACCAGGGTTGCCACAGTTCTGGAAAACAGGGAAATGTCAGGGAATTTGAAAACTCTCAATGAAATAAGGGCAATGTCAGGGAATTATATGATATGCGTGATATATTTGGCAGTCTGTCATCAAGAGTGCACCACTGCCAGAATCATATAAAATTGTTTTAATGATTGTGACAAAATGCTTAGGCATTTTTCTTTGCAATCTATGTGGTGAGTAATTTTGTAAGATCAGAGAAGTATTTTGGTGTATTATAATGCAAAGGTGCCAATCCTTACAGAAAAAAAAGTGTTAGAAAAAGGTCACAGAAAAAAGATGATTTTTTTTCTGGAAATAAGGGAAATGTCAGGGAATTTTCCAGTGGAAAAAATGTGGCAACCTTGTGTATGATGGTTGTTTATCCAAGGGGCTGTATAGGGGGATAGGTACAATCAGTAGAAAGTTTGTGGTTATGGAGGCATACGGAAAGTGGTGGCAGTCCAGGCTGGTGAGAACTGTGAGGGAGTAGAATGTATTACTGGAGGAATTGGTGATGGTGAAGGGGGTTGGGCGATTTAGGAAGGGACTAGAGAGGGGAATGGGATGAGAGAGTGAAGCATTTGCCACAGGGCGATAGCCTATCAGCAAGTAGAAATTATTATTATTGTTGGTAGTTTTGGTTGATGCGCAATGTGTTCCATGGCATGATAGTTACAGTTGGTGTTGGTGTAAATTGTTTCGTAGTTATGCCAACAGATGTTAGTAAATTCTTAAAGTTATATTAATGGTTTAAATTGGCAGTTGCTGGAATTCAAACTTTTAAAATTAAGTGGACAAGAGATTCATTGCTGAGATTTTAATGTTTGGTTATAATAAAACATATTAAAGTATATGTTATTTCCTTATATGTTAAACAACGTTCATAGAAAAAAATAATATTCACCAAAAATTGTAATGCAATCTCTTCATAAAAGCCTGCAAATACCTAGTTTGTACTAATTAGTTGTTCCCTCAAGTATGACAATACATGTTTAACTTTCACTTTTGTTATTAACCGAAATGTGGAATTTTTAATGTTAAGCATTTATGGTTGCTGAGTAACAACATGTATAAGGGTCTCTTTCACAAAACTAGTCAAAACCTTTCTGCAATATTATTCAAACATTAGGTAGAGGAAATAGGTCTAGGGCTACCTGTAAATTTTGGTGTAAAATGTAGTATTCATCAGCTTTCATTAAAGTAAGTATATTATAGGCAGAAATGTTTGCAGTTACTTTTTATGTGTATTTATTTTACGTGAAAGTTTGTAATAATTATTTTGGGTAATGGTCGCCACTGCTGGATAACTGGTAGGCCTAGTGTGTTCAGTTTTAAGTAAGTTTTACAGTAGATATTTGATTTTTGTATTTGTTTTGCATCATAGGGAGACCAGAAAATAACAATAAATAATAGTTTCAATAGTACGCTCCCTGTGACTGTTACTATGGCACAACAAAGTGGTGTTGCTGAGTTCTCTCCAGTCATTTTGGGGTCATTCATGTGAAATCACCAAGGGGCTGAATCTGCACCATTTATGATTTTGATAAAAATTTGTTCCTATGTTACTTTATCCTCTAGAGGTGAAATTTGTTTCTATGTTGCCCTATCCTCAAAGTGAAACATTAATTTAGATTTTTACCTACAAGTTGATGGCAGCCATTTTTCATACACATACAAGATGAAAAAAAATGTATGTAGTGGCAAAATAATTGGAAGTAAAGTCAAGAAATGAGGTAAAGAAGCACACATCTGCTGTAGAAATCCAGACCAGAGCTTGAAAAATGTCTCGTATGTAAAAATTTCAAACCCCACTATTTTATAGGTAAGTACACTTAATAACACACACAATAAGCAAACAAAGGACCACACACAAAAGGACACATAAGCTTTCACTGTTAACTAACCATACAATACCAACACCTTGAAGTACAACTACAACACACATTCAGCAAAACAACATACAGGAACATTGCATGATTTTAACTACTGCAGGTACATAAGGATATCACATGGAAAGGACTACTAAACAGAATCTACAGGCACAGAAGAGCATAACGAGACACAGATATGCCTCCCCGGGATCACTAAATGTAGAGTTTCGCTCCACATTGTCCTAACAGCTGCATCATCATACTTTCTGTCCCGGCCCACGTGACTATTTGAGTACTACATGCACTGGGCCCAGACAAGTTTGATTGAATTATAATGGCAGTGGTACGGAGGAAGCTGCAGTACCTCATGGCCATGCTGATGAGCCATATCATTTATCACATACCTGAAATGTTTTGTTAACACATGATACAATGATAGAAAAACTCTGTTACTGAATATTACGATATTAAGAAGCAACTAAATGGAAGCTTTGCTATCCATAATGATGTTGGATGCCCATGAAAATAACATCCTACACTGGAGGCAAATTCACTTTTGCGACACCCAGCAATTCACTTTTCACTGCATGCACCACAAACGGGATGTTGTGCTGCTTCAACGAAGGGGCAATGTTGTCTCTCCTTCAGCTACTTTTGGGGAATTTGTTGAGCTAAAAATATATATCAAAATAAAAAATTAAGAAATAAATTAAATTTGCTGTGTTGTTGAGTATATCACTAGCTGAACTAATATTGTAAATATTATCATCATTACAATGTTTTATATATATGTATACACACACATGCTTATATATGTTTTATTGGCAATGGATGTTATTTGCAGGCTATGTTTAAGCTGGTCCAGTTTTGCACAGTTTTCAGTCTTAGACATTCACTAATCCTAGATTCATGTGTCTCCAGTGACTCGTATTCAAATGCTACATTTTTCCTGGCCCCAAAAATAATCAATACACGACTCATAGTTTATGCTGGTCTGTAATGATTCTCCTATCAATCCTACATTTGTGTGGAATCATGAACTCTATTTTAATAATTAACCCCCATAACTCTCTCAGGCTGCCTCAGTAATAATGATTTTTTGTAGCGACCATCAACTAACTCCAGAAAAGTGAATTCATGCAAAATATGCACTATACTTCCCAGAGTACAAGTGGTAGCAAACACAGAGGGCACACAGAGTTACCTGCTTCATACATTTTTAATTGCTTTGTACATATCTGGTAAAATCATTTCAAGCAGATAAAGCTGTGTGCACAGCGATGCAAACGTGTGAATTTACTTTTATGGAGTAATTTGTGGGTATGTTTACATTTTCCATGCATTTCACCATTTCTCGTGGTAGGTATTTTTTTTTATAGTTGGTACCCCACAATTTCTAATATTTTCATAGCCTTTCTCACTCATCATTCATAGTGTGTAGTGTGAGTAAAACAATGTGCATATGATTCAGAATGATTAACACTGTTAATACATATCATTTTCATGAATAGTTTTTCAATTTTTCATACCAGCCCCTATTCTTCATTATTGCCACAGCCTAGAGTTACATTGTCATTCTGCTATGGTGTATTTGCACTGAAGAAACAAATTCTGTAGGGTTCTGTGTGCTTTATTCAGATTATATCTCTTCAGAATATTTTTCGGTGAAGTAGTGAATGTGCACTTAACATAAATTGCATGCCAGTATTTAAGCCTTTTCAAATAATTGTGACAATTTCAGACTGTTCCTGATTTTCACTACAGTAAGGAGGAAATGTACAAAACTTGGTACATTTTGTTACAATTTCAAGTAGACACACCTGTGTTCACTATGTGCACTCTCCAGATGTGGTTACTTTTATAGTGCAATACATTTACGACAACAACATTTATGAGTCAAATACTATGACAACTAACAGTCAAATATAACATTGTTTATTTTTTAGTGAAATATGTGCCTTCGATAAATACATATATGCCAAACAGTAACACAATTTTAATTTTACCATCTCCCTTTTCTTAAATTTTCACACATAATACACTTCTTTTGTATCATCCTTTGAAAACTGAATAAGCAGGGTTCTATCATATATGAAATAAATAGTATCTTAAGTTGTCACCCTCAGAGCTGCCAGAACTTTATGAGTTTGTAAACTGAGGTTATGTAGCTGCAATAAATGTATGTGACCACATTTTCAATGCTCAGTAATGTAGGTTGAACTATGGTTATGGACACATGCATTCGTTATTTCACTGTAAGTACGGTAGTAAGTCAAACAAAAATTTAACATGGATGATTAAAGACACAAGTGGATGAAAGTTTTGTGTTACTAAATCAAACATTTGAGTAAATTGACACCAAAGATTCTTAAATGTAATTTTCATTAATATTGAGTTTAATGAATCAAGATCCTCATTGCATTTCTGAGATTTCAGATGATACTATGTGAAAGATAAGTACACTAACACCTCCATTCTTTGGAAGTTTTTTTAATTTTCTAGTTGTAACGTAATGCCTTCATCCACTAGTGCATCTATATCTGTTTCTATTGTTTGCAGTCAAAAAATACTTCACATATAAACAGCAGATACCTTTGGGTGCTGTGATATGATGTGTTGTCCATGATAATAATGCTGGGCTCCTGCAGGATCTCCAAGAGCTTCTTTATCCACTTCTGGAAAGTCTCCCAATTAATTTCGCTATGTTAGTCACACTTCTGCTCTGAAAAAAAAAAAAAAAACAGCCCAGCTTCCGGCACAAATCATTATTTCCTCCAACATGAACAACAATAAATCACTTGTCTTGGTCCCCACAGTATGTCTTTACTGTGTGGACTGTTTCATCCTGTTAGCTCTACCTAACAATTCCTAAACATAACAAAACTGTGATTTATTTGTTGTTGTTCCTGATAAACATATATTATCATCTTTATATGTGGCTGTCACAGCATATCTTTTGCAAAAATCCAAGTTTCATCAATGAATATGCAGTTTGCATCATTTTACACAAAACATTAACAACTGTATATTTACAAATTGCCAAGAAATTTTTCTATTGGTCTGCAGGGTTATTTTACACGAGGCAATGTAAAACATGAAATGTTAAATGTAATTTGTAAGAATCACAAATTTTTGCAGAGGTTAGTAAATATGTAGGGGTACACAAATAGTGGATTTCGATGTTCGAATATTTTCAAATCAAATATAAAATGTTTCTAATAACATGTGTGTAGTTTGAAAGTTTAATAGCTACCAGTAAAATTTTCATTTCAGTTGTATATAATATAAATAACTATCACTTCACTGATCACACAACAAACTGTTTCCACAAATAATACTTGTAACTTAACTTCAATAAATCATTTTTACAAGCTGTTTTTCTGTTTATTGAACTTAAAAAAAGTAATGCCCAAAATGTAACCATTATTAAATAATGTACAATCTGTGTGTGTATATATAACAAATATATAATAAATTTATTTATTTATGGTTGTGTGTGAATGGACTGATAAAGGGTTGGATATGAATTTTGGGGTGGTGAAGGTGAGGTCTAGACTGGGGTTTACCCGGATAGGCGCCAGGCGTCATCAAGGCGACGCCAAGATGATTGTTGACTACTGAGCTTGTGGTTGCGGGCTGTCCACCCGGACTAAATCTCCTTGCTGCTGATGCTGGTGACGTCTGGCCCGTCGATTATTACTCTAGATTGAATGATATTGTAATTGTTTACTAAACGGTAGCCAGTGGGTCAACTACATACCATGATGCTTGCTCTTGGCAGGAAAAATGACTAGCCATTAACACTCGCGTATGTGGGTTGGTAGGGCCAACTACACGCCCATAAGATACGGAACAACTTATTAAAACATACACACTTGCAAATACTGAATGAAGTAAGACATGATACGAGCGGGTATTGTTAGGGCTGGTGCCCTTAAATGCTCAAGGTGGTCGAAATAATTTACGTACCGTTCAGTCCACTGTAGTATTTATTTGACTTGATTATGTCTCCCCCTAGGAGAGCACTTACTTGCGAAGAAAGTGGCAAACAATACCGACCACTGCAGTTACACTGACAAAACTTAAATTACAGCAGAACTATGTTTCCTGAGGCGATGTTATTCCCACGGGAAAGAAGGTGGTGTACCAGGCAGCTAAACGATAAAGGTTCCAGAATTAGTTAGTATATTGTAGCTAAAGGTCCATACCAAAAATGATGAATGCATCCTAGTGTGTGCGGGAAAAGCTGGAGCTCACGACACATGCACCACCCTTGTCCGATGATACTTGCTGACTGCGTTCCCGCATGAAGCGTGGGTGGGCCTCGGCTGACCCATGCACCAGAGCGGAACTACTTCCTGCTACAACCTGCAATATTCTGCGCTGCGTCATGCTGCTGAATAAAACTGACATTAAAATTTAAACATAAAACACTGGTGAATGATACGGATATAACACTGGATGCGTGATGAGACAAATAATAACACGTTCAACAATGCACTGGAAAACAAGGAAAACACGACAAGCAAAAAAACTTTAATAAAACACAAGAGTATCTGGCATAGATCCTGGGCTCACAAGTTCAATTGTTACCAGGTCTACTTTCATATCATTCCGTCTCGCGGAGTCTTTGGCTGTGCGTTCATGGAACCATCAGCTGCACTGCACCGGCGTGCCCTCATGCTGCACTGCACTAATCCCTATCACCCACCGGCAACCTGGTGCATGCTCTGCTCGCCAGTAGTGTGTACAGCCTTACTTCTGTTGCGTTCTAGGACACGGCCGAACAAACAGTCTTAGGGGTGAGTGCACGTGGCACATGTCAGGTAACATAACCTTTTCATGCCTATTTCTTTGGCTGCAAACAATAAACAACGGAAAATAAAAATATTGTAATGTTATTTCCTTAAAAATGAGATATTTCTTGTTTGGGTAGAACCAGCGTAGACTTTCTTTGCAGTTGCTTTTACTGCAATAAGAATTATTTATGAAATAGTTAATAAAACCTAGAAGTACTCTACATACAAACTTGTCATGTAAAAAAGAGATGATGTACGAGTAAACTATTAGGTTCTACAGAATCAAAAAAAGAACACAAAAACACACTACACAGTGTAGCAGTTCACTGGAAACCTAAAATAACTTTTTTTCAATGTGCCAGTGCTTGCTGTAAAAAAAAAAAAAATTCACCAACAAAAATACAAACATAAATTGCTATAATTAAATTTGCTCCTAAACTTTTACACATACCTCAATGCATACACAGTATTATTCATAAGATGGCATGCAGCAGGAAGTGCTATAATTCAATATTTATTTTCAAATTAAATACATTTTAACAATTTTATCTTAATTCCCTTATCTCTTACAAAATGTCCCTAATACATTCCTATACCACAAATGTAAAATTCCCGGACGTCTCTAGGTTTTCCCAGTTTTTCACAATGTTAGCTACCCTGTGGATCGGAATTCGGGAATTGATTGGATCTCCATGCCTAAAATGACTACAAAAATAGTAACCATGAAAAGAACACAATATCTGTCTGAGAAATACAAACACAATAAAATGTGATTATATAAATAAACACATATATGGAACAAGAGACAATAATCCAGTGAGATTTAGTTACACAGAAACAAAAGAAGATAGCACAATTATGACAATACGAAAACAGCAAAAAACCACAAGCAAAACACACACTGCAGTAAGTCAAAATAAATATGTACACACATAAAAGAATCAACAAATTACAGTGATCCATGCTGACAATGAAACAGAAATCAACAGAGCATAAATATGGCTAGACAACATAAACAAAATTTTGATGTGAAACATAAAACAGCAAAAAAGTCACCAAATTTATAAATGAATCCAAAAAATTATTATCCAGTCAGATAACGAACAATACAAAACACCAAGGACAGTTGTGCCAAATAGTATTACAAGACACCAGAAGTGTGTATCCAATTTTATGAGGGATGGAGGTCTTAACAAAAATAAAAGAACGAAATTTTATTTAATTAATTCACACAGCTGTTATTTACAGTATTAATCTAACAATGTTCACTATTACTCTTTTTTATTTCTCAGTGAAGGCAGTATTCAATGTATATCTCAACCCTAATCAAAGTCCGTCTCTGTATCTGTTATGTTATAGTCAATTAACTCTCACTCACCATTAACACATGTTCAGTCTATCTGTTGTCATCATTTTTAATGTCTTTCACTTACACATCCAGTCCAATTATCCAGCCTACCAGTCGCACCTTTCATTGCACCGATGCTCGCAGCAACAGATTTTCCTCCCGCTGGTCTTTTCTTTTGCCACTCATTTCTCTTCTCACTTGCTGTATTTCGCTCAAACTCCACACACTCATCATCTCCTGGCTCAGAGGCCTGACACACTTTTATATTTGCTGGTCTTGAGCTGTAAGGTTCGCCACACACCAAGTCACGCTGAAAAAAAACTAGGGCAGTAAACTAATAGAAAATTCTTCAGATAAACACATAAATTCAATCTGTCGAAGGTCAGGAGCACGTTACCCGCCAAAGGGTTTATCACGGCACCATTTGGATGACGTGCTGCTGAACGTGTTTATAGCTTCAAACCCTGATAGGATTATCGCTCACCTATAATTCAAACTTTTCTTTATGACTCACCACCCAATATATCACTATTATGTCCTCCACATATGTTTTGCTCACTCGGGTGAAGCAAAGCACCGACTCGTAATAATAGTAAAAGTTTAACACTCAAATTCGGGATCAATAACACTAGAGCTCAAGTTTGATGTTAGACCTATATTAAAAAATAATGAAGATTTCGAAATGTGTTATATCAACATATAATTATGTATGGCAAATTTGTACTTATTACCAAGGTATATTTGAAAAAGTTTACACAGCTGGGCTTAAATAAATATGTACTGATAATTTTTTCTATTTGTTAAATTGACAACATTATATACACTTAAAAAATGTATATGCCTTTATTTATGGTGCATTTCTGCTTTTGTCCATTTACTTTTGCTATTGTTATTTAACTTTGAATTTTATACCATCACATTTTCCAAATGCCAATTCCTCTAGCTTTTTTTTTTCTAATGACTTTAATGTACCAGGGAAAGGCAGGAAAACCTGTGCTGGAAAATTCGTTTTTAAAAACATGTTTACACATACCTCTAAACAGTTGCAGTTAAAATTTTCAACATTTCTGAAACCCATTTAATGACATTGCATGGCTTCATCTCTCCTCAGGTAATTAATGAATAAATGCTTTTAGCTACATTGATGATGTCCTTTTGACATTGGCTCTTCTATATATATATATATATATATATATATATATATATATATATATATATATATATATATATATATATATATATATATATATATATATGTTTGCTGAAAAACTCATGGTTACACAAAAACCCCACAACAAAAATAAACGTTATAAAACCTATAATAAAACAAAGCTGAATGAAGATAAGCTGAAAAAGAAACGAGAAATAATAAAACACAACTTCCTTTTAGCTTCCAAATTCATAGCTTGCCTCGCAGCCACAACACATACACAAAGCAAAGTAAGAAGGAACTAAAACAGTGGACCATTGATCTTTACTGTTGTGTCGATTATGTGACTCAATACAATTAGGTTTTACTAAGAATTTCATGTTTTTTACGTGGTGCTTTTGTTAGTGACTGTCTAGCAAACCCTTCTCCCTGGCCTAGCAGGCAATTCTAAGTGCGGAGCCCAAATCCACATATATGTACACCCACGTAGCACCAATTGGTGCTTTCTTGGCAGGAGTGTCATGGACGACTAGCCCATGTGCCCAAACCTGCCAGGAAGACATATTACTGCTGTACGGAGGAGGCTGGTGTAATCAACCACAAGTTCCCTGAACTGACACCCAAGGTTGTCCTCTGTAGTGGGGAGCCTGGGATGTTTTCCCAGGTAGGGGAATAAAACCAGCCTCGCTCAGGCTGTATGATTTGTCCCTGGTTTGCCCTGGTGTACACTTCAGTGTGCTACTGGGATAGTAATTTACAGTGAATAGCGGCGAAAGGTAGCTGTTCCTATGTACTACTTAGGCCTGTGGGAGGATGGTCCCCCTCCTAATGGCACAGCCCGTAAGGTGTTTAAACTACTGGCTTCTTCCCCCCCCCCCGGATGGCAGGCTGAGATTGATGAGTCCTAGTACGGGGGGGGGGGGGGGGTCGCACTATACCAGTGCTTCCAAAAGCACTCCCCAAAAGGGTGGCACCTTTAACAGCCACTTGAAACGACACCGTGATGATACTGGTAGTGATTCGGATAGTTATTCTACAGAACGGCAGTCTACTAAGTTACCTACACCACATTTTTTAATCATCCGAGGTCTAGAAGGGCACACTTTTGAAAAGATGCCGCCTTTCGAACTGCAAAAAGTAATTGATGGAGCAGCTGGTGGACCTGTTGTTGATTGTAAGCGAAAGGTACGAGCTTCTAGTGGAGACATTGAATGCTGCCCAGTCAAGGGGACTCTTGGGGCAATGAAAACTTTTAATGGGCCGAATACAAAATTCCCTGTTGAGGTCAAGTCCCATGTGTCCCTGAACTCCAGCAAGGGCGTTTTCTGGTGTCCCGACTTGACTCACATCCCAGAACAAGAGATCCTAAGTTAGCTGCAAACACAGTATGTCACAGATGTTCACAGTGTACTGAAGATAACCGATGGTGTCAAGTCACTTACCTCTACATTCATCTTGACTTTTGGTGTGCGTAACCTTCCCTCCGTTATCAAAGTAGGGTACTTGAATGTGCATGTTAAGCAGTTCATTCCTGCTCCTCTCCGAGTTGCTACAACTGTCAACGGTTTGGTCATTCTTCTGCAAATTGTCTGAATTCACCAGCTTGTCCAAGGTGTGCTGACCCACTGCATCCAGATACTCCTGAGTGCAGCAAGCCGCTTGTAGCGTCTCCCCTTCCCTAACTCTTATTCTGACCAATGAACCAATAATATCTCAAGCAATTGCTATCAAGACTAGGTCAGGGTAGACTTACGTATTCAGGGACGTAGCTCTACTAGTACACTACCAACTTCAGCAAGTTCATAACACAACTACTTTATCGAACATATATATGTATGTGTGTGTGCGTGTGCGTGCGTGCGTGTGTGTGTGTGTTATATATATATATATATATATATATATATATATATATATATATATATATATATATATATATATATATATATATATATATATATATATATATATATATATATATATATAAATTGTTACACAACACGTTACAATGAATGATTAGACAATAAGTATTCAATTAATAGTTACTCATAGGTGGCTCGGCACCAAGCTACAATATATATTCAAGTACTTAACCTTGCCAGTAATATTAGTTAACGTTAAGAGGAAAACGGGGTCTCGAATGATAACGTTACATCCTAACTGCTAGTTCAAGTTATGCTGACCAATTAACACAGAGAGGACCCAGAGCAGCTCCTCAAGGCCTTGGTGTCGTGATGCTCATGTTGCCAGCTCCGGCAACTAATGTCGTGGTACCTCAAGCATCTTTAAGTCACGGGGGGTGGGGGGGGTTGGTGATGGTGTCTGGCCGTTTTATACGCCTCGCCCAGTAGGTCAGCGTCATGTGTTTACAAAACCTTCTCAATCCATACTCTGTCATAGTTTAGGTGGTAACTTCCATGTGGCCGTCTTTAACTTAGGCGGTAATTTCCTAGTCGCTACATTACCTCCAGGACAAAATAACAGCCGTCCCGGCTGTGGCAGTAGTTGAGACAAGTAACCAGGCAATCCATCCAAGGGTAGTGGTACTGAACTAGATATATGCCGACGTGGTCGGGGCGAACGACGACGACGAATGGTGGCATTCACAGTAATATTTAAAATCAGTTTCATAGGGGCAAGGCTAAACTCGAGACCTCGTGTAACAATGAAATAACAATTAAGTATTAGTGAATATCAGTTAAGAGGGAATGTTTGCTAATGGCAAGATAGGAAAATAGAAATTCGTAATCATGGGCATGTCAACAAAATAATATTTAATAAGATACATAGTTAAGGTGGTCACAGTAAGCTTAAGTTATCTGAACACGTTGAGCAGCCTGACCACAGGAAGGAAGGAGGTATGTCCAATGCCACATTTAATGTCATAAAGAATAAATGAACCCCTTAAAGCTAGACGATGGACACGGGTAGAGGAAGTTTGAAAGCTTGCGTGCGCTGGTGTGAGTGCGCTGAACAACGTGTCAGAATATGAACTTGTAAAGGAAATACAAGCTGGTTAATAACAAGAACAAATATTTTGTCTGCTGACTGAAACTGTAATAATTTGGCAAAGGTAATAGGGGGCGTTAAGTACATTAGTTGAAAGGTAAAAGTACAAAAGGGAAAATTAACACAATTGGGAAGTTACTACCTCCGTGAAAGGTAGGCGACACTCCAGAAGTTGGTAGTGTTGGACGGTCACACTGTTTCTTTGTTTGACTTGCGAGAGCAAAAGACAGACAGGGCAGTTTAGAACCGGGTGGCGGCATGTGCTTTGTTTGTGCACTAGAAAATACTTACTGACGTACACTGGTACAACTAAGGTGGTTTGCAACTTAAAGATAAGTACATAATTGTTATTAACATATTTGTTTAGAACTCATAAAACCTTCAGCAGGGCAGTAACTGTGATGCATAGCCAATGGCTTGGCCATGTGTTGAATTCGTTAAGTGAATAAAATACTACAGTAGTAATTGCAATGAAAACTTACCTTAAACAATATGTAACAAGTAGTGCTGAATTAAATAGAAAATAAATAGCAACGAACAGTATTATTATATTTTAACAGTGGAAGGAGATATACAATAACCTCTGAATAAATGCACGTGGCGTGTTGTTAAAAGTTCAGAAACGTGCCGTGGATCACAGATAGTTCAGGTAATAGTATTCACTTTCAGATACACTTTTTGTATATTCCAGAGTGTGATATGGAAATAGCTTGCATGCAGGCAGAGCGTGAGTCCAATCAATAGTTTGCACTAACTTGTGATCACCAGAGTCTAGTATATTAATAGCTCGCACGCAGGCAGAGCATGAGTCCGATTAATAGTCTGCGCTTTTTGTCATTTTGAAGAGTGTCTGTGTTTAATCAATAGCCATAGGACATGTAGTTGGCTGTAGTGCTATTTGCACATTTGAACACACAAGATACATATATGAAATGATTGGTTGTTAAGAGTTACCTAATGATAAAACATATGCATGTAGGCATGACTTTAAAATACAGAGAAACACATGTAATAGTTATGTAAGTAGTAATGATTAACATACGTATAGTGTAATAGTGAACAATAGCACATGCCTGTTAGCATAAAGTGAAAATACATAAAAAATACACTCTTGGCAATGAATTGCTTGGTAATGATTAATACAAGTATAAAGTAATTATAAACCATAATTCTATGATACTTAACTGTAAGAGTGTACATTCATTCCCTATAGGTATTTGGTTTCCTAACATATTTATTCACCGTATTTACATACAAGAAATCTTGTAAAAAATTACACATGCACGCACGTGTGGCGTTAACTGTTATGGTATGTGTCGGCACTGGAGGGTTAGTGACAATTCTGCTGAGGGTATTGGGGTGAGTGTTTAATTTACCACAATGGTAGGTTCAAAATCGTATTCACTGAGCGCTATCATCATCTTTTGAATACGGATATTGTGCTCCACCATAACGTAGGCAGCGCAAGCTAGTGTGGTCAGTTTCAATCCTAAATAATTTCCTACTGTATAAATACTGATGGAAATGAGTTCACAAATACCTAATCACGTTTAATTCTCGTTCTGTGGTATTCCAACGAGACTCCTGGATAGATAGCTTTTTGGAGACAAAGGTGATGATTGCGCGCTGTTTGGAATGCGGCTCCTCCTGTAGGAGGGCTCCGCCGAGTGCATCATTGCTAACGTTGCAAGCCAGTATGATCGGTTTGTCCTCATCAAATTTCTTCGACACAGGTGCTTGTAAAATGGCCTATATCAAGTTAAGGAATGCTTTAGCCTGATCGTCTTGCCATATGAAGGGTACCGTATGCGTGGTTAATTCAATAAGTGGCTGTGCTATGATGGTATAGTCTTTAATGTAGCGACAAAGGTATGACATCATGTCGAGGAAGGTACGTAATTGTTTCAAGTTGGTAGGGGGTGACATCTGCTATATGGTGGAAACCTTATCTAGGTCGGTAGAAATGCCGTCGGGGAGTGATGATATGGCCTAAAACCTTGACGGTCTGCTCAGCAAAAGTACATTTCTTAGTGTTGACTTTAATGTTAAACATTCTTAACCTATCAAAAACTTTATGAATGTTGTCTAAATGTTCTTCAAAAGAATTGCCTAGTATAAAAAATCATCAATATAAGCAATTGCTGCTGTCCATCTGAGTGGACCTACAAGGGTGTTTATAAACATCTGAAAGTACTGAGAGGAGGTTAAAAGGCCCATTGGCATTTTTTTACATTGGAATAAACAAAATGGCACACAAAAACAAATGGAGTGTTTCTTGCCAATAAAAGGAACAGAGTGTTCCGCATGCATCATGCTAGGCTACATAACAAATACAAGCAGTTCGAGGGGAACGGGAGAGTGACAAGGCTGGCCTGGCAAGGCATGCTATGCAAGCAGCTGATGCACGCACGTGGCAAACTGACCTACCCTACACTGACGCTTACTGCGTGTGTGAGGATAACAGCTGGGTGGGTTGAAAAGAAGCAACGGAAGTATGACTATCTATAATAGAACAATGAGGGAGGCTTATATGAACTGAAATTACTAGTTGACCTGAACAACTTTGAGTAAAGTAAAAATACTAAATACAAGGTAGTGGGAAAATAATTATGCCTGTGCACGATGTGGCAGCATGATGTGCAGCCACATGTCTGGCTTGCTGTGAACAATATTCTTTGTGCTGCACAAGGGAAAATGTCAAATAAAGTATTAAGCTAACTCACCTAAGTACGAGGTGGGACGATAGGCGCTCCACCAGTGTAGCGTCTCCCCTTCCCTAACTCCTATTCTGACCACTGCATCAATAATATCTCAAGCAATCTGCTATCAAGACTAGGTCATGGTAGACGTACATATTCAGGGACCTAGCTCTACTAGTGCATTAACAACTTCAGCAAGTTCATAACACAACTACTTTATTGAACATATATATATGAATTGTTACAACATGTTACAATGAATGAATGATTAGACAATAAGTATTCAGTTAATAGTTACTCATAGGCAGCTCAGCACTGTTCAAGCTACAAAATATATTCAAGTACTTAACCTTGCCAGTAACATTAATTAATGTTAAGGGGACAACAGGGTCTCGAAGGATAATGTTACACCCTAACTGCTTGTTCAAGTTATGCTCACCAATTAACATAGAGAGGACCGAGATCTCCTCAAGGCCTTGGTGTCCTGATGCTCACGTTGCCAGCTCTGGCAACTAACGTCGTGGTACCTCAAGCATCTTCAGGTCACGGGGGGGTTGGTGGTGGCGTCTGGCTGTTTTAAACGCCTCGCCCAGTATGTTAGCATCATGTGTTTACAAAACTTTCTCAATCCATACTCTGTCGTAGTTTAGGTGGTAACTTCCATGTGGCCGTCTTAGCTTAGGTGGTAATTTTCGTGAGCGGCCCTTCCTGGCCACTACACACTGAAGTGTGTGAACTGTGGCAAAGGCCATCTGATCTAGCCGAAGGATTGCTCTGTGTACCAGGAGGAGCAGACTGTTCAATGGATCCGGGCCACAGACAAGGTTTCCTTTGTTGAGGTACGGAAACGTTTCCATGCTCTCCAGGGCCCAAAGCCTTCTGTGCCTTTCAATGTTGTTGTCAATGCTTGCCCAGTAGTTAAGGATGCGTGTACACAGACAGTCGATGTGGCTACCCAGACTGACTTGTCTGTGAGTACACCGAAGCCACTGGGAGTCCATACAACCCGGACTACATCTGTCAGTACGCAGTGTAGGCCAGCTGAAATGAAAATTTGCAACCCTTCTTTTAGCAAATCTCGTCAGGAGGCTGCCCTGAAAAGAATAGACAATTCAAAGACTCCATCTCTTGTTCTCCTTCCTGCTAGCAACTGTGGTTCGCGGGAACACATCAACTCACCCACTCGCCGTCCTGTCTCCTCGGAGCCGGATTCCGAGATGGAGGTCGATGTGGATTCTCACAACACTGGTGAAGACTCAGATGGCTTTAAGCCAGTGATAAACAGACATAGAAAGAAATTGAACTTGTTGTTTCCGCACAATTTCTTTCCATAACTTGCCCCTCATATAGTGGAACTGCCAAGGATATGTCATTAATCATGACAAACTGAAACAGCTCCTATTGTCCCTCACTCCTACAGTCATTTGCCTTCAGGTAACACACTTTCGTCGTACAGATACGGCCTCCCTTCGAGGTCACACGTTCTTCCACCAGGATAACGTGTTGGTGGACCGTGCTTGTGGCAGTGTATGTCTTGTGGTGAGGGATTCTGTTTACCATGAAGCTGTTGCTCTTCGCACTGCTCTGCAGGTAGTGGCATTCAGGGTTTTCCTCTGTATGTTTGTCACTGTTTGTTGTGCATATGAACCTCACCACCAGCGTGTACGGTTGACTGATTTGGAGGTCCTTTCATCTCAGTTCTCACCTCCATTTCTGATTGTTGGCGACTTCAACACTCACAATCAGATATGGGGTTCAGACCACAGGGACGGCCGGGGTCGTGTGGTATAGTTGTGGCTCGCCAGTTCACATATTGCCCTGTTGAACACTGTTACTCCTACACACTTCACCACCCATGCTGGCACTTTGTCCTGCATCAATCTTTCTTTTTGTAGCCCAGCTTTGGTCACCCATTTTGATTGGTCTGTATACCCAGATCGCTGTGGAAGTGACCATTTTCCAATTATATTAGATCACGTTTCATTTGTAGCCCCACCCACACCACCTCGCTGGGTGCTTAAGAAAGCAGACTGGTCACATTTCCAGTGTTTCCTCCACTTTCCTGTTGAGTTTCCTCATGACGTGAATGTGGCAGTGGAACTCTTCAGCTCTATTGTTGTGTCAGCTGGGGAGGCCTCTATCCCCCCAATCTTCACCTTGTGGTCGTAGGTGTGTTCCATGGTGGTGTAATTAATGCAGGGATGCTGTTTATGTTCAACGACGTGCGTTCAGGTGCTTTAGTGAACACCCCACTCAAGCTAACCTGGAGCTCTTCAGCATCTGTCGGGCTTGCGCTTGACGTGTCATCAAGGACAGCCGGTGGAAATCCTGGAGGTACTTCATTTCATCGCTCACGGTACATGCGACCAGTAATTTTATCTGGGACAGTGTTCGGAAGTTGTGCGGACAATCTCTTGCCACATGTTTCTTTCCTTCGAGTCAGTAACAATATTGTTACCAAGGGGACTACCGTAGTGAATTTATTGGGCCAATATTTTGCAGGTGTTTCGAGCAGTGCACATTACACTCCCTCATTTCAAGCCAACAAGGAGACATGCCAGACGGCGAGTATCCACTTTGGTGGCTCGGGTAAGGACTACAACTTGCCTTTTACCCTTCTTGAGTTGGAGCAGTCTTTATCATACTCAAAGCATAAATCTATTGGCCCTGACAATATCCATTATGCTACATTGCAACACCTCCCACTTGACGAGAAATTGTTTCTGCTAAGAATTTTTAATAATATGTGGACCTCTGGTGCCTTCCCCTTGCGTTGGTGCAAGTCGACCATTGTGCCCATCTTGAAACCAGGGAAAGTCAAAGTGGAAGTTTCCAGCTATCGTCCTATTTCCCTCACCAGCTGCATCTGTAAGACCATGGAGCGTATGTGTAATGCGCATCTGGTATACTGCCTTGAGACCTGGCAGCTATTGTCGCCTCTTCAGTGTGGTTTCCACTGAAATCGTTCTGCTGTGGATTATTTGTTCAGCTTGGAGGCCGCCATACAGACTGCTGTTTTCTTGGATCTGGAGAAGGTATACAACACAACATGATGGCATGGTATCTTGAGACAGCTGTGACATCTCCCATGTTTCATACAGCAATTTATGTATTTCGGTACCTTCAGGGTTCGAAATGGTGCTTCCTATTCTCTGGAGTTTGTTCAAGAAAACGGTGTGCCACAGGGTAGCATATTGAGTGTTACCCTGTTTGCTGTTGCCATCAATGACATTGTATCTGTCATTCAACCACCTGTGGGATATGCGCTGTATGTTGACGACCTTACTATCTTCTGCTGTTCAGCATCTCTGCACATGGCAGAATATCAGGTGCAGCTTGCCGTCCACCACCTTTGTGATTGGACAGACATATATGGATTCCACTTTTCCACCGCCAAGACACAGGTGGTCCATTTCTCTAGAAGACGTGGCATATTTTGTTCTCCCGAGGTTCATTTATATGGCTCTGTTTTGCCTGTCTCTACTACTGTTAAGTTTCTCGGTCTCTTGTTTAACAGTAAACGCATTTGGAGGAGTCATATTCAGTCCCTGAAGTCTCGTTGTCTGAGGGACTTGAATCTATTGAAAACTCTGAGTGGTCGTGACTGGGGTGCTAACACGGTCACCCTTCTTTGACTGTATCGTGCCCTGGTCCACAGCAAAATCGACTATGGCAGTGTTGTTTATTCTTCTGCTCGGCCATCTGTTCTCACATCATTAGCGAGGATTTACCATGCTGGTATATGCATTGAGACTGGGACTTTTCGCACAAGCCCGGTTGTCAGCCTTTGTGCTGTGGCTGTTGAACTTCCCCTCCATTACATGCGTGACCAAATGTTGCTTTCCTATGGTGTGCAGGTGCATTCATACTCTTCACACATTCACAACACTGCCTTTCTCCATCCGCCCAATGAACGGTTGTACTCCACTAAGCCAGGTTCTCCTTGGCCAGCGTCTCTCGGCTTTGCACATACCATGACAAGGTGTGATTTGCCTTTGTGTGAATTGACTTTGCCTTGCCATGAATAGCCATAGATGACACAGGTTGAGGTGCGCCTCGACCTAGTGGAATTTCTGAAGGTGATAACTCCTCCTTTTGTTTACAAGGGCCTTTTTGTTGATCTTGTCTCTTTTGTGTTCTGTGGTTTTATTTGCGTTTTTACTGATGGTTCCAGTTCGGATATCTGAACTAGGTGCATTTTCGTGATTGGTGCTTCTCAGTACATTTTTGGACTTCATCCATCTTGCAGTATTTTAACTGCAGAGCTTTTTGCTATTTTCATAGCTTTGTGTTTTATATATATATATATATATATATATATATATATATATATATATATATATATATATATATATATATATATATATATATATATATGGGGTTTCACCGTAAATGCCGTGTGTGTTCAGACTCAATGAGTGCCTTGACAGCCATTCAATCTGTCTCCACAGTGCTTCCACTTCTTCTCATGATCTGGGAGAAGCTGGCGGGGGCTGTGCGGATTGGTGTTCGTGTTGTCGTCCTGTAGGTTCCAGGCCATGTGGGCATCCCTGGCAACGAAGCAGTGGAAATGGCAGCTAAGGAGGCATGCAGCCTTCCACCCTATGATCCTTGTGTCCCTGTATGCGATGTGCTGCATGCAGTCCGTAGCCTTGTTTGGCATGCTTGATGGCGTGAATGTACTTCTCTCCCACTGTCCAACAAGTTACGGGCCATCTCAGACTTACTTGTTTGTACTTGTCCAGTTTCGTGTACCCGCAGGGAAGATGTGGAGCTTTCTCGCTTTCGCATCGGGCACACTTGTTTGACACACAAGTACCTACTTTGTGGTGAACCCCCTCCTGAGTGTGATGTCTGTGGCACTCCCTTGACTGTGTGGCACATTTTGTCGGAGTGTCGCAGATATGGCCAGGCTTGTCGCACTTTTAATCTTCCTGATGACCTACAGCGAATGCTGTATGATGGGGGTACGTCTGTGAGTGGCATATTCCCATTTGTACGTGCGACAGGTCTTTTTAATGTGTTGTAACTTGTTTTTTGTTCTTGTGTTGTTAGGGTATTTTATCCTGTTTTGTTTGTTGTTTTTGCGATTGCCCTTTTGCCTCCTTGAGGTTTCTGCCTTTTGTTTTGCCTCCCATGGAGGTTTTTATTAATTTTTTTCCCTGCCTTTGGTTTTTGTCTCAGGTCTTTTTATGTTATAATTTTTAACTTCTTGTGGGGGCTAATGACCTTGCTGTTGTGCGCCCCACAACTCCACTCATTCACTGAGCCAATAGCTTTTCAATGTGACCAGCAAGTTTATTAAGGGATGATTGGTTATGGTTTTTTTTAGTAGTATTTTTCATTACTGCAGGATATTTCGTTGTCATAGTTTTTATCATTGTCATAGTTTTTATCATTGTCATAGTTTTTATCATCGTCATAGTTTTTATCATCGTCATGAAATTTATCATCGTCATGAAATTTATCATCATCATAGTATTTTTTATCTTCATATTATGTTTCATCTTCATAGTAATTTTCATCATCACAAAATTTTCTTTATGGTAGTGTTTCAGTTGTGTAATCTGTGTGATACATTTTGCAGTAATAATATATTTTAATTGGCTTGGTTGTATTTGGTGACTTTTTAATCATTTATACAAACAGAAGAGTTTTTCTTTTACCATATTAGGAGTTGAAACACTTTAGACCTGCATTTCAAATAAAGTATTTGTGCTCCTAACAGACTGATGAGTATACTCTGACATGGCACATTTTGAACTTGACTTACCTCTTATCTGTACCCCAGATAACTTAAATGTTCAAAGTCTGGAGAGAGAGAGAGAGAGAGATAGAGATATAGATAGATAGATATATAGATAGATAGATAGAGAGAGAGAGAGAGAGAGAGAGAGAGAGAGAGAGAGAGAGAGAGAGAGAGAGAGAGAGAGAGAGAGAGAGAGAGAGAGAGAGAGAGAGAGAGAGAGCAGAGAGAGAGAGAGAGAGAGAGAGAGAGAGAGAGAGAGAGAGAGAGAGAGAGAGAGAGAGAGAGAGAGAGAGAGAGAGAGAGAGGAGAGAGAGAGAGAGAGAGGAGAGAGAGAGGGGGGGGGGGGGTTGTGTGTGTTTGTCAGAGGGCAGAACATGCATGTTAAACACTCATAGCTGAAGAAGATGAAAATGTAATGTTCATGTATGGAAAGGTTGGAGATGTTAAAGGGCTTAAAGGCAAGGAGTATAGGAAGGGAAGTAGGTAGTTTGGGGACTACTAGTGCCACACTATGTCAAAAAAGTTTGTGCTGCCATTGTACTTTGAAGTTCATGCCATGGCACTACTGGCAGAATTTTGTTGTGTTGATTCAGGGAGGTTTTCATTTTAAAATTTGTATATGTGCTGAGAAGGGGTTTGGTTATGCATTATCCACATGTTAGTTTATAGGTGGTCCAAGATAGTAAGGGGAGAAACACTCTTGTTAGCAAAAATATGTATGTTAGTACAGGGAAAGAATGAAGGGCGGCACAGCATGTGCATCTGTTTACATTTGGGGTGATTGAATATTGTTTATGACTAAATCTAAATCCATTGTCAAATTTATGGGTTGAGGTTTTAGGAGAGAGGGGGAGAAATTTAGACCTAAGTTTTACAGGATCCTGGTTAGGTTAAAACATAATATATGGGTGCCAGCTCTGATATAGAGCAATAGAACAGAGAGGAAGTGGACCTTTGACCCTTGTAACAGCTCCTGAGGGTCCCCAGTTGCAGTGTTGATGATGATTATGATGCTGGAATAATCCCATTATTCCTGCCTACTGAGAGTGTTGGTCCTTTCCTACGCCACTAAGGTGAGATTGTTAGCAAGCCATCTCACACGCCCAACACAGTGATTTCATATTATATAATGTATGTTTCACTGATATGGTTAGTTTGCATAAAAAATAACATTTAGTAGTGAAGCGACCAATTTTGAAATAAAAGAATGTCCAAAGTACACAAGTTACTCATGAGCACAACCCTCTTTTGAAGAACTTACATGATTGTGATAAGTGTGGCCTTTCACTAGCGTAAGCAGAAAATTCACATATGCAGTCTACTTTATATTACAGGAGATACGAAACCAGTCTGACTAATATGGCACGGACCTGCTTAGAGCAGACAGCAGATTCGTGCCAGGGACTAAATAAATAGTTATATAATGTTAAAAAACAAAGTAAAAGGACAGTACTACTTTTCATAACAATACAAGTTAAACACTTTCCCTTTATTTAAGCAAACAATTAGAACTGGTAAAAACACATGTTTTGATAGTAAAATTACATAGTAAGGTTCTTATTGGCTTCAACGGAGCTGTCTTTCCCAATCTGTTGCTGATTAAATTGTGATTCAAATGCATATGCACTAATTAAACAATTGGGATATTCCCCCATAGAATTTCTAGGATTTGAGGGTGGCAACATAATGGCTCAAACGAAGATGACTTATTCCCTACTAAATTTTATTAATGCTATATTTTCACCTGTAACCTTTGCATGCTTGCACACAACACATGAAAGGAGGAGGGGGGCCACAAGTGGTAACAGGAATATAAGAACCGCTGTGTCCCCCTCGTTCCATTCATTTCCCCAATAGTATTTTTATTGGGGGCTCTCCTGGACGTTGTTAGCTGGCCCAAATGATCACACCCTCAAAAGTTACCTCTTGAGGGCATGAAAGTGGGATGACAACTTGACTCTGGTGATTCCATGGAAGTATGTCAGCAGGGTGCACTTCCAAATACGGCGTGCCAGCTCTTGAGTCAGGGAGGGCAGCCACCCACGTTAGGGCCACAGCTTGTCCTCAGTAGAGAGCATATCGCAACTATGTAGTGATGGCGGGACAAACAAGTTAAGGAGGGTGGAACACTGCACATGTCAAAATCCTTAAAAAATGTCTTCAAATTTCAGACTGGAATCTGAATCCAGGTTGTTAAAAATGAATCTTTATTTTGTTTCTTTTTACCATTTATTTTCTTCATAAACATAATTACAGATTACTGTAGTTATGAATATACAGTTTAACAAACTGCTAGACTTCTTTTTATTTTGTTTTTTTTAGAAGCTTTAATTTCCTTTGTGTATGGTTATAAATTATTGCTAATTGCTTTCATGGTCGATATTGTTATGTGTGATTTTTATCCCAAAAAATAATCAAATTGCTTTTTTAGGTAAAGGTGACAAATAAATGGTGGAGACCAGAGAAAACCACTCTGATACAGATCTATATTGCTAAGCAACTTACTATTCACCGCAATGGCACAAGACAAGAACACCATTGAACACAAAAAGATGAGGATGCCCACATCTATATTGACTCTCTAGAAGATTATAATCTACAAAATTATAAATTAAAAATTCATTGCAAGAATAACTTAATTGTGCAATACATTTAATGACAGAGAACTAATGAAAGGTAAGTATTAACACATGTTGATGCCATTAATACAGTAAATTATGCTTGACAGGGGCCAAGAAATTAGCACAACATTTGCAAACATTTCATCCATAGACATATTTAATTTTAATACATTTGAACCTATTATGAAAGAGTGGATGGATTATGCACAGGTTTCTGGGCACTTGGGTTGTCACTATACAGCATAGTTGTTTTTTCAAATGCGATGAGCTCTTTGAACAAATTAATTGGAAATTTAGCTTCGTTATCAGCATGTGTCATTGCAATAAACAGGATGTCCCAAATTAATATTTACACTCCTTGAATGTGACTTAGAGAAATTTTTAAAGTCAATCTGATGGTACTGCTTGTATTTGATGCTATAAGGAGAGTGTGTGTGTGTGTGAATGTTAAAAAATTGTTATAAATGTTTAAATGTCTGCCATAAGCAGCAAGACAGCATCTAAAACAGAACAGAGTAACAAACAGAAGCTATGATTTCCATGGGAGTGGATTTGCAGGCAAGCACAGTCACATCTTTCATGGCATCCAGTGTCTCTGACTTTGTGGCATACACAGTATTCTTCTGAGTTTTCTGCAGACAAAAATGTAACTACATTAAATGTGGAGATCTGGGTGGATACTTGCCACTTCCTCATTGGCTCATTCACCTCCCAACAAATGTTTTATCCAGGAGCAACTGTACATCTTGATGGTAATGGGGTGGTGCACTGTTCTGCTGAAAAAGGCAGTTGTTATCTCGGTAGGGTTGGTAAACAGCTGGTACAATGTTTTCCTGCAACATGGTGCGGTAATTTTCACCTGTCATCATTCCGTCAAAGACAATGGCACAAGTCCTTTAACATATATACTGCACTACACAGTTTAACTCAGGAAGATTAACTGCTTGTGGTACCACAGTATGTAGATTTTCATCAACTCAGTACACACAGTTGTGGTGGTTGAAATTTCCTTTCAATTCAAAGTTTGCATCTTTAGATCAAACAGTTATGTCAATAAAATATTTGTTGTTGCATATGTTCACAACCCACTCACAAAATTTGACATGCCAATCTGGGTTGTCTTCATTCAGAGCATGAAGTAACGTGGGAATGTAGGGCCTCCATTATTCTTGTTTTAAAATATTGTGGCGTACTGTCGGAAGATATTAAATAAATTTTCCAATTCAATAATGCTTTTATTTGAGACATTCATATAACAGGCATTTTCTGGGAATAAGTTGAAACCATTACAATAAAAACTGATGTGGGCATTCGTTATTTCGAACCATATACAAAGCCCCATCAAGATTAAAATTGTTAAAAACAAACACAATGTCTCAGGCTCAATTAAAACTTCTGAAAGAGGGATATACATTAAATCCTCTATTATATATACACTGAGACCATATACTAAAATTTAACCATTCTCTGCTGGGCACCACAATGTGGCCAGTACAGCGGATGGAGATAAAAATGATTATCAAACAACACTTTAAGATTACAATAAACTCCGAGACTGATTTATTAATACTGAAACATACAAACAGGTGGGTAACCAATGAAGAGTAAAGCAGAAACATGTTGGTGCGGTCCTGTCAAATGTGCAATTAAATTTACAGGTGACCTGAACCAGCAAAATACTAGCTTTATAAGAAATCTTCAAACTCTCAATAACTTACAAAATTCTAAAGGCTTCAATAGCACACAAGTTAATCCACCTGGGAAATAAAAATCTTTAAGGCATTAATCAAAAACAATTATGAATTAACTAATGACGCAAACACAGTTACTCAACACAATTCAGTTTAAAGTTACCAAGCTTTATATGGCAACCCACCTGTCGATGCTTGTTTGACCATTGTCGAATTCAATAGTGCCCGTCAGCTGTACTGAGTACTTCCACATCACCTTGCAAATATGAGAAGTCCCATGCCTGGGGACAGAGCAGAATATTAAGTCGTGAAACTGAGTGCTGGTCAAGGTATAAGTGGCAGAGAGCAAAAAGAGCACTTAAGATCACTCCTCGGTGGTATATTTTACCCAATCAGAAACTAGCATGACTGCACATGCTTGAAAGGTGAGGATTCCAAAGAGGTTGATGGGAAACAGGAGAAGGAGTGTGCCCAAGGCTGTGCAGAGGTGGAGCAAACCATTCTTTAATATTTGCGGTGCGCTCGATACCGTACAACCACCCTTGCTACAATTTATCCAGGGCATAAAAAAGTTATTAAAACACATACAGAACAGAGGAGAAACTCGAAGATGCAGGAACAGTACATTACAGTAGAATATACCAATAAACACAAAGAATCAAAGGTAGAAATAATTAAGCACTCTTGAAGCCAGTTAATTTCACTTCTTGAATTTTTCTTTTTTTTTTTGTAACACATCGAAGAACATAAAACAAGTCCGTCGTAAATGTCATTCAAACACTTCTTGACACCCGCAAGGAAGCATAAACATCGAAAGTAGATCGCCCAGGGGATGGTCCAGTTGATAAATCCGACACTGGGACTCGCCACCTAACACAGCACTCTCTGGTGCCTGAGAAGTCCGCAACACGTTGGGCACTGGTGCAAGAGGTTAAGCCACAGCAGCAGGAGTCCAGCAATGCTCAGCAACTCACTCTGAAGTGAAGAGGAAAAATACCTGACTGCTCAACTCCAACACACGTCTCGGGCAGGATTCAACCAAAAAAGAAATTGGAGACATGAGAAATGGAAACAACAAAAAATACAAAGAAGGGAAAAGGGAAGTATGATGCAAAATACAAATCATCCTAACTTAACTCTAATACAGTATCCAATAAAATAAATTCAATAACAAAATCAAATAACAAATTTAAATTATATTCAATGACTGAGGTAGATATCTCTTCCAGTGGCTCACAGTGAGCCTTTCAGAATTCACGTGAACCACTCGGTAAACACAACATAATAGTATTGATACCCAAAAATTTTAAAATTACGTAGGGTCCAGTAAAATTCAGAGTAAATTTTGACCCTACATCTTTTCCACTGTCAGGCAACACAAAATTCTTACATAATACGAGATCTCTAGGAACAAACAGAAGATCAATCCTAACTTTATCTAAACGGGCAGCCACATCCTGTTTTCAACCTCAAGATGATGCGCAACCTCATCGAGAAGAAGGCCCCGTGCATCAGGATCCAAGATAGTAGGAAGAGGAATGCTCCAGACATTTAGCAAAAGGTGAGGAAGAGGTATACCCAAAAATGGAAATGAAGGAGGTGAACCAGTAGAATCATGTGTAGTTGAGTTAAAACCTACTTTTATCAACTCTAAATAACTGTCCCAAAGTGTGTATCGAGTTATGGTATGATTACATATAAGTACATACTGAACTGTAAATTATTAACAGATTATTTCATTCACAGCTCACACGAATACAATTGTGATAAACTTGAAAAATTACAAAATAATGCAGTATTCAACAAATGATCACCACTAAGAAAAATTCAAATACCACTACATAACACGGTGCTCCATAAAAAATTCTTAGCCTTGAAACATTCATTAAAAATGTATGTGCATACAAACAATAAATTTATATAATTAACACAACATTAATTCATGCCTGATTACAATTATACCATAATGGACATATTTAAAAATCATTACTTAAGGCTGTTAATTTAAAATAACTAATATTTAATTAGCACCAAACACATTCAATCGAAAGCATTTACAGTAAATTGACTAGTATTATTCTCACTCTGGAATGTATTTACTCTTCCTGCAAATTAAACTACTCATTAACAGTAGTTAATTATGGCTATTCATAATTAATACATAGATTTCTTTACAAAGGGATTGATAACATGATTTGATTATATGACTAGATTCTGTCCTCGCCATTTAACCCTTATGTTGCTCAGATGCATTTTCAATAGATAATAAACACCTGTAACCCAAACTCATTTTCATTACACAAAGTGAACAAGATTTCATGCTCAAACCTCTCCAACCTGATCTAGAGAACTGGATGGCATTGTTGCTTAGGAGTGTTTTCGGGTAGCCCCAGCGGAGGAAAGCTCCTTCAACATGGCCACTATGTGACCTATGCATGCTATCAACAGGGCATACAGGTTGCACCAACGTGAAAACAAATCTGTCACAACTAGCAGGAAACATTTGCTGTCCAACGAGCATGGTTATTGTCCCGTAAGGTCCAGGGCTATAGCTTCAAATGGACGTTTGGGCAACCTTAACTGTTGTTTGGCGTTCACATCTGATCTACATATTTAATAAACATTGCACACGTGACATTTGCACAAGTATTTCCATATTTGTTTTGTGAGCACAGGCCACAAGTAAGTCAAGGCAATGTTGCGTACTCTTTGTGCTGCTCGTGGGTGTCCAGATAGGGCGTTGTTATGGGTGACATGATTGATGATGCGTAGAGGCACCAAACATCATAAGGACCGTTCTTGCATGTCTCGAGGCGATTATCGACGACTCACCACCCTTCAATTGATTCCAGCTCGCACTGGGCCTTGACCTCTTTCACATCCGTGGACCTTTGTTGTTAGTTCAGCATGAACAAGTATAGGTCGTCTGCACATGCTTCTGCTAGTGGGTTTTGTTGTGGTTGTGTTTCCGAGATTTGTTGGAGTGCTATTGGAGTAGGGGCGGTTTTTCTGGGGGTAGGATGGTCTCCCAGTCCTCTTCGTCAACAGCTGTCTCACATTTGTTCGGGTCTCGTAACAAGGCGTCTGCTAACTGATTATCTTTGCCGGGCAAGTGTTCGACAACAATGTCAAAATTGTGTAGCAACATTGACCGAGTGAGTTATTGCGAACCTTGCACATTTTGTGCAGCCGTAACAAGCAGCGGTTATCTGTTCTTAATGTGAAACATCTGTATTCCAGGTGAACACAGTACCATTTTATGGCCCAGTTGATCGCCAAGCATTCCTGTGTATTAACGTTGTAATGTGTTTCAGTGTTGTCAAGTTTGGTGTTGGAATAGTCGATGACTCACCATTCCTGATTGTCACTATACTGAAACAATACTGTCCTACAAGTGGCGTGTAGTGTCAATACGTGAGAGTACTTAGCATTGTGAGCAACAGTATTTGACTTCCTCGAACGCATTCTGCATGGTACATCCCATTTGTATATTGTTGTAGGCAAGAGCATTTCAGTGAGTGGTGCTATAACCATTGCGAAATCTTACACGTATTGTCTTAACCAGTTAATTAAGCCAAAGGATTTTTGAATGCATTTTTGCATTGTGGGAACTGGGTATTCTGGGATGAGGTTTAGTTGTTCGGGCATGGGGCGGTTCCTTTCTCCGTCAACTAAGTGCCCAAGGTATTTTTATACTGGTCTGTTCTATGCTACATTTTTGATTGGCACAGGTTAAGTCGTTGATCGCCAGTCTTTCACACATGATAGCCAGGTGTCGTAGGTGGTATTCCCAGGTTTCAGACCTCATGACCACATCATCTAAATATGCCATGGCGGAAGTCCCCAATTATGCCGGCAAGGACTTTTACCATCATGCTCTATAAAATCGATGGGATGCTTTTAAGTCCAAGGGGCATGGTGCAGAATTGGTATCAACAGCTGTCTGGCACCGTGAAAGCAGTTTTGTGCCTGTCTTCAAGTTTCACTGGTATTTGCCAAAATCCGCTTTTCAAATCAAAAGATGACAGAATTTTTGCGTTACCTTGGATGTTCAGTTCAGTGTTTACACTGATAAATGGGGGTGGGGCACTCTTTCTGATTTGATTTATTGGGCTGAAATCAATGCAGAATCGCCACTCTCCATCTTTTTTTGGTGCTAAGGTAATAGCCGAGTTGTACCTACTTTCTGATGGCTCGATTACGCCATCACGTATCTTTTTAGCAATTTGGCGGTGTATGACATTTAAGTGGTAAGCATCGTAATCTGTTGGAGAAGTTCAGAGTGGATCATTGTGTATTGCTTTGATCTCGTGGTCGGAAACAGTTGTTCGTGTGAGCAGGTTAGATGGTGCAAAAACATTTTTTCTCTCGTTTAGAATACTCTCAAAAGCAGCGTGGTATTCAGCCAGAACGCTGTGATCAAAGTCATCTAGAGTTACAGGTTATAGGTTAACTTCTACATGTCTGCTTAGATTGTAAACAGTGCATCTGACATGCTTGCCAAAGTGAATTCCATCTCTGGAAATTTCCATGATTACTTCCTGATTGATAAGCCATGGTATGCCGAAATTATCTTCGCGAATTTAGCTTGATACTATGTCAGGAGCACACATTTCCATGTCCCTACCGTTTACGTTAAGTGAGTAACAGCAATGATATCACTTTTGCCATTTAGTGTGACAAGCTCGACGGTTAGGTTAGTAGTCTGAATGTCCGAAAACCTTATAAGTTCCATGCGAACAGAATTGTGGGATGCTGCGGTATCAATTAAGGTGACAGTGGAAACACTTTCTATACATACAGGTACCCTTAAAAGTTGATCAATTGTTATACTCACTTGTCCCAAGTTGGTGGCTGGTTGGTTGTTTACATTTGTAGGTGGCGTAGTTGTTGACATGCTGGCGGAGTAGGGAGGCCCCTGTGGTGGTCTTACCCCATCAATGTGTTTCCCATAGCTGTTGTTTCTCTGTTGGGCATACACTGTGCCAGTGGTACTATTCATCATGGCATATGCGACACCATGGCAACGAGCGTTGGATCTCAGCACTGGCAGTGCTTAGTGGCAGAGTGGTTGCGGCACTTAGTACACTCTTGGCTGCTGCAAACGCTGATTGGTCTCCCTGTGTGGGATCAGCTGAGCAGGCGGGCTGGACACTTGGGCAGTTTAACCCTTAGTGTGGCATGCTTATGCATTTCAAAACACTGTCACTGGTTTTTGTCATTATTGTTCACGTTTTTCCCATCACAAGAGTTCAGAAAGTAGTTGCACTTGGGTTCTGAGTCGTGAGCGATACTCACGGTGTTCCTTATGAAGCCCTGGTATCCACTGTACACCATTAGGCGTAGAGCAGGCCTGTGTTTTGGCAGCACTGTTTCTACCACTGCTTCCAGCTTATCTTCAGTAGACAGGTGTTGGTAGTGGCGGTTGGCGAGGCTGATCTTGCAGCTGACAAAAGCCTCCAGGTTTTCTTGTGGACCCTGCTCTTCGGTGAACAGCGAAAGTTGTTTGAGTGTTTTGTAAGTACTTGTGTAGTGGGCTATGAATTTCATGGTGAACTGTGTCCACGTCGTGTTATACTCTGTGGCGGGGTGCCACCAGTTCTGGGCATCACCTGTCAGCTGTCCACCTATAACGTATGGCCACTCTTCAACTCTGATGCCATAGCGTTGCAGATGACTGGTACACTCTGCCAGAAATGCCCTTAAATCCTCTGCTCCCTGTCCAGAAAATGTAAGGAATGTCTGAAAACGGGCTGCAGTACTGGCTTCTAGCTGTTCTCGACGTAGATCTGGTAACTTCACATGACCACGTGATGATCTCTTCAGCGGGACAGGTGGTGTGATTGGCTGTGTGCTGCACCATGCCCCCATCTGTGGTGGTTGCATAACAGCATGGGTTGTATTTACATTTGCGTGCGCATTGTTGTTGTGGACGTAGACTGGCACACACTCTTCAATGTGAAATTTCCCGTCGCAAAAACGGTTCGTCACTGTCTGACACACATTTAGGGTGGCATTTGTGTTGTCACATAAGTTGCATGTGATAACATGTCCTGTTCCACGGCACAGTGTGGCATTACATTTAATTGTGAGTGTCCTTCTGTTGGCAGGAACTCACTACATTCTTTTAGCTGTGCTGCTGTAGGTTGGCTAGTCTGGTTGTAGTAGCAGTCAAGGCATTGAAAAGTGTCCTTTTGCACAGATGGCCACTCTCCTGCTGACAAACAGGCAAAACGCGCTCCTAGCTGGCACAGTTCGCAGTGCACAGTATCGTTGCTGGTATTGTCATACAGAGGGCGTGAACATCTTGTTAACCTGTTTGTTGACGTTACTGTCGGAGCGAACAGCACACTTCTTCCTCTTGAGGTAAACAGCGGCAGATGGATGCTTCTAGGTCGAATTTCGTAAAAGGGTCCAGCGATACAGTTTTTCCACACACTTCGTACATCTTGTTGGCATCCCACATGGGTTATGTAAATTCCATGTTGCAGTTCTTTGTGGGTCCACGTGCGCAAGGACTCCTGGGACCAGACCGGGTTACCTGGCCTGGAGGGGTGGTGGTTGTTAGCGCGTGCCCAAACTGAACCACATATGCATGCACGCCAGGCAGCAGGCATGTGGTGACGTCATGGGTGACTCCAGTCCTTCAGACAAAGGGGGTCATTGCATACAAAAAGTGGTGGCCTTTTTGCTGTTGTGTGCAATTTGCTTGTACAATGGCGATTTTCCAGAACACTATTTTCTCGCCACGGCAACTTTTCGCTCATTGCACGTATTTGAGCCACACAAGTTGCAGCACCATATAACGTAGTCTGGACACTGGTGAGGGGTGAGATGTGCTAGATTTGAGATAAACCGTTGTTCATGATCAGAAAGTTTAGGAAAGAAATTAATAAGGTCTGGTAGGGTGCCAGCTCATCTACACGTGGGTGAGTACGTGGACTCTGATTCTCAGGGCAGTAGTAGGTTGACAGCCACGTGGCGACCCCTGACAAGTACACATTTCATTAGAAAGAAAGTTATGTTCAGATTTTACAGTCAATACAGTTATGCACGAGGTTGCAGGGAGTGGGCCATATCCCAAAGGTACTTACGTACAAAAATAATGAAACAAGACTAGAGATACCATGTAGATATATTGGTAAAAGCGGCGATACACTCAACTGGATCTGCTATCGGCCGAAGTGGCAAAAATTACTGTTCAGGAAATTGAATTAATTTACGGTAATAAAATCTCCGTGGCCGCAAGTCTGACGGAGATGGGAGTATGAGTTTGGAGGAGCAGACAAAACAAGAGGTTCCAGTTCTTAAAAACTTACACTATTGCAGCTACATGGTCAAACAAAAGGTTGAAGGCTCCTGCAACATGGTACACATGTACCCTCGAGGCCCACTGGATCAAGACTGAAGATGGCGGAGATGCCTAGCTACCTTGCCAGAGATCTCCCGCCAAACACAGAGAGAGAAATTTTATAAATACTGTACTTAGTTTGTAACAATACACATGAAATGGCTGAAAAAGCAAAGGAAACACTGGAACAAATTACAAAAGATTTTCGACGAGTCATATTTGTAAATTAGAGTCCCAGATTCTTTATACTGTGATGAAGTGAAATTTTGTATAATTTTTTTTTTAAATATATTTTGGGTTCGGATACTTTTATTTTTTTTGGAAGGTCTTTTTTGCAAGAAAGAGTTATTGTTTTTTGTTAGGAGTGGATACATTTTAATTTTCTGTATTGTTTTAAAGGAATTTGGGAAATTAGGAAGTTCGTATTTTTCTGCTGTTTTTGAGATTTTTCCATTTTTCTCTGATGCTTGCAGTAGAGAGTTCTAGAAAGGCTAAGTTAAGTGTTGTCACTTGCACATTCTTTTTGTCTTTTCCGAACTGCCGAGCTTTAGGAATTCACTTTTTCTGCAAATCAACTATTTCAAAACACATTTTTTGCTGAATTTTGTACAGAAATGTTTACTTCATAAGTTCCTGAGCTGTTGCTGACAGTGTGTTATTTTTGCCATGGCAGCCGTGAGTTAAGTGGTGCTGCCAGGGGTGAGGGGAAGGCGTCATGCTGAAAACAGCAGAGTGTGTGTAGGCCACTGAAGGGAAAAGGGAGTTTCGTAGCAAGGTCTTTTCGCCAGCAGCTGTTGCTAGGGAAGAATCGCACAGGGATTGCTGGGTGTAGGTGGCGTGACGAATAAGGTAAAATATGGTCAGGCGCTGCAAGGTTATGGTCATGAAGATGGCGCGCTAGGAGAACGTGTGCCGGAATTGCGGCTGGGAGGAGGCTGCCGAGAAACTTCCAAGCATAGCTAAGTATAGGTTTGTTTTGATTGATCGGGACATTCTTTCCTGACTTCAGGAAGAACGGCCTGATTAATCTTATTTATAGCCTTATTTTGGGGTATTGATAGGAGGTTTTAGAGAATAGTCTGAGTTGAAACGTCGAGAAAGACACTAGCCGCCTAAACCGTAGATTCTAAGGTGAGATATTAAGTTTTATAAACAGCTGTTAATAAGTTGAAGTAGTTTATTATTTGTCAATTATTTTAGTTGTGAATAAGTTGAGAAGTGCCTAGAAGTAAGTGTAAACTAAGTCTTATTCATTTGTTATTTTTATTTTAAGAGTTCATTTTATTTGTTGTTCAAGTCGTGAAGGTTTTGTACTTGGTTCTGACATCAACTTGTTATGATAGCCATCCTCTAGTGATTGCAGATTGTTTTGTTTAGAGCAGGGGTTTCCAACCTGCAGGCCGCGGACTGCATGTGGCCCTCGTCATGTAATACGGCCTGTGGGCTTAGGCCTACTGTGTCATGTAATGCGGCCCGCACTGGCTTAGTTATGTATGAAAAAAAAATTTTGTGTGTCAAAGGTATAATTAATTTCATAGGAGTTATTCTTGTATCAGGCGAGTGGTATGTTACATGTGATTAGTAAGTGTTGGCTTGAGACAATCCACATGGTGCACTGAATGTTTACCTCGCATAGGGTCAGTGCGACCTTGAAGAGTAGCAGTGAGAAACAACAGTTGGCTGGGAAGTCTCCAAACCCTTCCAAACCACCCCCATCCTCCCTTTTTCCCCCACCCATCCATTCATCCTCGGGTTGCACGTCAGTCTCGCCTCTTATGTGCAGGTGTTCGGTCATAGCTAGTGGCAGTAGTTTTGTTTGTGTAGTTGATTTCCCATTATGATTTGGATAAATTTGGACTGTAAGCTGTCTACATGGGTAATATGCTTAGTTTTATTGAACTGTATTAATAACGTATAATTACTGGTCATTGTTTCCGTATTGAGTAATAAAAGGAAAGTTATCGATGAATGTAGGACATTTCAAGTCCAATGGTCAAACCAATATTGTTTTTACTGAAATGAAGAACAAACCAGTTTGTTTGATATGCAATGAGGCGATTTCAGTTTTTGAGGAGTTCAGTGTTAAGGGGGAAGTATCCTTGCTATCTTGGATTTAAGTATTTTCCTCATTAATTTAATTTTCGGAGTAAATATTTAAAAACCAAGCTAGTCATGATATAGGGAACATTTTAACAGTTATTTCTAAATCCCACTTTTTTTTTTTACATAATTAGTGTCCCATCCGTAACCGTAATCAAACATTACCTAATTATTTAATAATTTCATTTGCACATGGGAAAATACAAGTATATTTGAAACCGTACAAATTAAAAAAATTTGTCAAGTAGTAGTCCATGTCATACCTAGCTTTGATTTTTTTTGTCTGGTCATACATTTTCATTTCAAAGATTTGTAAGAAAATCGAAGATGGAGTGGATACTACCCCCTAACCCGACACTAAACATGCATCTATGTTTGACAAATTTAAAGGTCAATTTTGTGAAGACAAAGTGTCTGAACTAAAACGTAAACTTTAGGTCAGCAGTTGCTTTTCATGAATGCATCCTCCCAGTCAGAACCGTTGGTCAAAGCTAGCTATGTAGTAGCTGAAATCATCGCGAAAAAATGAAAACCTCTTTCAGATGGTGAATTTATAAAATAATGTTTTGAGCATGTTGCAAACATAATATGTCCTAAGAAAAAGTCCCAATTTGCTAAAATCAGTTTGTCATGACAGACTATTGCTTGCCGTATTGATGAGTTAGCCACCAGCATAGAGAGCACTTTAATATCAAAAGCTTCCAATTTTGTGTATTATTCACTGGCACTGGATGAAAGTACTGATGTCAGCCCAATTAGCAAATCTTCATATGTGGGATTGATAAATATTTCTATATAATGGAATAAATGGCGGTGTTAGTGCCTCTGAAAGGTACCACAAAAGCTAGTGATTTGTTAGAGAAGGTAACTGCAACTTTGAACCACCTTGGCTTGAAGTATACAAATCTTTCAGGTGTAACGACTGATGGAGCCCCAGCAATGGTAGGGAAACGAGAGAGACTAGTGAAGTTAATTCAAGAAGCGGCAACTAAAGTTGGAAACGACTCTGTTATGCAATACCATTGTTTAATTCACCAAGAGAACCTTTGCACAAAGTCCCAGAAGGCAGAAAGAATAGTGGCAGTCGTCGTTAAAATAGTGAACTTTATCCGTTTTAAAGGTTTGTACCACAGGCATTTTCAAGATTTCTTGAACAGTTTGGAGACAGAATTTACAGATGTAGTTTACTATTCTGAGGTCCCATGGCTCAGTCATGGGATATTGCTGAATTGAGTGTTAGAGCAAAGGACGAAATATTCATGGAAGGAAAAGGTAAACCAATGGCGGGAATCAATGATGATGAATGGATGTGTGAATTTGTATTTCTAAAGGCAGTTCACATTAAAGTCAGCACTCTAGAAATCAACCTTTGAAAAAAATCCGTCGCCGCCCGCAACTGCGTATGTATAACCATGTGTATCACCACACAGGCTGGGGGTGAACACACCCAGTTGTGTTGGCAGTGAAATATAAACTCAGACTTATGTTTAGCAATAAAGTGGTGGGTTTTAATTTTATCAACTTTTCGTTTAGATCAATTAAAAACTCCTCCATATTTTTCACTAAGGTGGCAAGCTTACAGTGGTCAGTTGACAACCATTGTGTGTACTTTATTTCACTCAGTAGTTCATCTTCATCACAGATGATTCCATCCAGTACATTAACTCCAGGACATTTATGACATTGTGAAAGTATACAACTTTCTTTTGAACCATCACAATCATTTTCATTAAATCTTTGTATGACATTTTACTCACTGTAGCTGCCAATATTAATTTCACATTTTATTCAAACTGTAGGCACACACATACAGAATGTATGCCACTGACACCAGCTACCATGCAACACTTGGGTCTTGATGAAGCAAACTTTGAAAACCCTCTCTTTATACATGGATGAGTTTATTTGAATTTCAAGTAAACTTTATTTAAATTAAAGATTAGTAGATATTTTGGTTCTTTTGTCTTCGCTCCTTTTGGAGTTAAACCAGGGATGATTCTGCTTACATCATACTCAATGTAAAAATCTTTACAACTTTTACGGTTTCATTACTTGAGTGATTTCTACTTTTTTTGTCATCAACATTTGGTAGCACACCATGTTTGCCTTTAAAGTTCGTGCATTTCTTACTAAATATTCATTGCACTTAAACTCAGCTTTGGTTTTAGAAATACTCCAGCATTTTGGCACTATTTTAAAATTTTGTATTTCTCATCACATGTGCTAGCATGCGAATATCTTCTTTAACGCTTCTATTAATTCAAGGTAACCTAAATTGTTATTTGGAGTAAGTTATTCATGGTTAGTAGCATCAGTGGCCTGGCCACACACTTAGTATCACTGCAACAGGCACCAGCACTACAGAGTTTTGCCTTGTAATAATTGCGATGAGTGCAATAAGTGTAAATAGTGCAGCAGAGTGCAGGTGAGTATAAGGTAGGGCACCCAAAACTGGCTTAAGAGTAATGTAAGGACCCATTTAGCATGGGAACTATCAAATATACCCCTAGCATTTCATTGCAAGTGTAACTGTGTTTGTGTTATTATTTTTATACAAAGTGTATTGTTTCATCTCATTTGTCAAACTATATTTTTGTATAATTTCATTGCAAGGTTCTTGTTTATTGTGTTTCCCTAATGCAGAGATTTTATGACATGTTGATTTGCAAGGTTTTGATGCCCTGTTGTGCCTGCTTAAAGGGTGCAAGGTGGTTTTGAGGGGCAGTCAAGGTTAAATAAGAAAATTTGGTGGAAATCGACATTACCCAACAGGTGCCAGACACTGTCAGTGTGGTGTCAGTGTTGTTGGAGACTCTTTTTAAGTTCTCAGGAACTGCGGGCCAATCACCGGGACATAACTTTCAGTTGTTGATATTTTTACCCCTCATAAAATTATTATTACCTGTAGTGTTTACTAAACGGAGGGCCTATTAAAGACTGACCCTCATGCCTGATAATGAACTGGTTGACTTATTGCATGATTGAAATAACTGCACTCACAACACACTGCTCAAAAGTAAGGTGAATTTTGGTGGTCTTTTAGGGGTCCCATTCCCTGACATGCCAGAAGGCCTGGTATAAGAAAAAACACGTGATCTCGTACCAACATAGTTTTACTTGCCGTAATGGTTATACATCACTCAATGGTGAACACTTGACATTGCGTACTGGGTTTAGTCTGCTGGTTAGATTAAACTGCACAAGAAGGCGCAAAGACAATAAAAACTTAAGTATGTAAGTTATGCTTCCCCAGGCGATTTAAGTCCGGGGGAAGGAGGGCTGGCATCTTCTGTGGCTGAAAGAAAGTGAAAAGGTTCCAGTAAATTAAGTGAAAACTATTGCAAACTACATGACCAGTTACATATGATGCTGGCCACTGGAGCGCAACGAGATACGGCCTTGCGCTCTGGAGTTCAAGATGCTATTGACTCAATCCACGTGGTGCGCGAACCTCCCATGGTGGGTTTGCATGGCACACAGGAACTACTTTCTACACACTTGCATTTAAAAATTAATAAAATGCCAAAACACTTGCAACATAACATAACAATAAAACACTCTGCATTAATCGAGAACAACCAAAACACTCTCACAACATATGGAACGTAATGGGGACGAGACATGTGAAATGTAAACAACTTACCTCTTGCAATTAAACATTATTACAATAAAACAACATGAAATAAACACTGGTAGGGGCATCACTCGAGTTCCCTTAACTAGGGTTTGAACTGCATGAGCCATTAAGCCCTTTGTGGGCACCCTACTTTTACACATCACATTATTCTGCACCATGTTGAACTGGCTTGCACTGCACTACACACACATTAGGGCACTGGAGCACTTGGGAGCAAAAGTACTGCAGAATGCGGCTGCTTACTTTGGCATATAGTGGTGATCTGCTGGCAAATGGTCTAGGGGACAGGAACACGGCATGTGCCAACCCCCCCCCCCCCCCCTCTACTTCGAGTCTGTTTGTAACCGTGCACCGTCAAGTAAACAGGAACACATCCTTGTCCTCCGCTGTCTCCAGTGTAAGGTGTAGGGGCTCCTCGCTTGCCCCCTATGCTGCTGGAATGGCTGCTGGTGCTGCTGTTCCGGGCAGCCTGGCCCGGTGCAGGACACTGTGGTGCCCCCGCACATCAGGTATGCCAGTGGATGTGATTGGCGGAGGCAGAGCGAGCCGACCAACTCGTTGCCACCATCACTACTGCTGCTTCTGCTCTTGCTCTCACATCACCAGCTGTGCTGCCTCTGGGAGTGACCCGGGCAGGCAACAACCTGGGGGTGATGACCATTCTGCAGTGCCCCCTCGGTTGACTGCGCTGCTCATGCTGCTGGCCAGCTGGTAGCAGCCTCTCCTGTGATGTTGGCACCACAACAATGGATGTCGCAGCTTCTGGTGGGGTCATCCCCAGGAGTGTTGACGCTTGTTGTGGCGCAGGTGGTCGAACCGCAGTGTTGGTAGACACCACGCCATTGAATACTTGGGAGTTGACAGTTGGACATGCCCTGCCATGTGCTAGTGCGCTGGGCGACGTCGGGCCTTCTGCTCCTGGTGGCTCTCCTGTAGAGGGCGCACCTTTCTCCACTGCACTTCTCCAGGGATACTCAACAGCAATGTCACCATCGTGGGTCATCGAGGATGTAGCATCTGTTGCTTGCTATTTTGGACTTAAGGTGTGTGCTGGCATCGGGACAATGACACCTGGACCAGCGTTGCAACAACCCCTGGGGGATACGGATGCATCTGGCGTTTGTGACTCGTGGGTTGTTGGTGAGGACCCTCCAGAGGGAGGTACTGATGCACCTTCATCCTGCGTAGCTGGTTGCTGAAGCTTGGCAAATGTTTTGCCGTTGTGGGGTGTCAAGGTACCTGGTGCAACCTCATTGGCAGTATCACCCGGCGAGAGTCGGATGTTGTCCGGATGTGCTTTGATACCTTTTCACCCTACTCAGACCAGATAAGTGGTCAGTCCGATACTCTTCACTTTGTGTGGGCCGCTCCCCTTGGCCGCCAGACCCATGCAGAAGTTGTGGCGGGCGGCAGACTGCGGGTGTGCACGGTGGTATACCTTCTGCCCTGCATGGAGTGCTGGTGGTGGCCGGGTGGTGGTGGGCACCCACATCGCTTCATACTCCTTTTGATGTTGTCGCAGCTCCCTGTGCCTTTGTTGGTGCTTATCCCATCAAGCGTGTTGTGTTGCTCCCCTACACAGAGCTGCAGTTGTGCCTTCAACTCCTGGTTGCAGTGCTCCATGTGGTTAACATGGAGATGGTACACTGCTGTCTTCAAATGTCTCATCCCGCCACCAGGTGCACATTTCTCACCACATCTTTACAGTGAATTTGGTCCTGTTGTTGGTGAGCAAATTTTTTGGGTATCCCCACCTCACGAAGAAGTTGCCTTGCAACACCTTAACAATTTTCGACATCCGCATACTGCTTGTTGGATATGCTTCCATTCACTTAGATTAATTATCCTTGATGACCGTGATGAACCACTTACCCCCTGTAGTGGCCACCAAGGGGCCGCACACGTCAAACTTAAGATACGACGGGATATAGCAAAAAGAGTAAGGCGCTAATATAATTTAATCAACATCACCTCTTGACCTACGCACCAAGGAGTATGAATTGGATGCACAAACTGCTTCCCCCCTCCCCAGACACACCCAGACGATCAGTGAAGCACTACGTTAGTTGTCTGAGTTGACGACGAGGTTCTGCGAGGCTGCAGCAGAAGGACAACTCTACCACCCAGACCTAGAGGAGCTCTAGACCAATTGCAGAGACTTTCATAGTGAGCATAATCCGGCTTGGCAGTAGGGTGTAAGGCTACCCTTTTGAGACCCCATTGCTCAGCACTATCAGTAACTAATTATCCACTGGCAAGGATAGGCAGGTCACTGTTTAGAATTACTAATGTGTTAATTTCGTTCTCTTCAAGAGTAGAGATTATGTTGAGAATTTGAGTAATTTGTAACCGTTTATATTGTATTATTTCTCTATTGAATAGTGTTAATAATTGTGTTTTATAGTAGAAGAATTCCCGGTGGCTTGTACTTATTCGTCAGTGAGCTACACTTCCCATGAATGCTCTCCCTTCATGCTATATTGACTAAATCAGCCTTGAAACCATTAATTACAAAGTGTAGGAACAGAGTGAATACAGGAGTGAGCAGGCAGGCTGAAGGGAGGTGCTACACCCCGCTGGACTTAGGGTATGGTCCCATCAGATCGAGGCAGATTGTTTTGAATGGCTTGATGGGTAATCGTGGTTGTTGCTGTTTTGCACCATCTGTCCATCATGGTTTGCACTTGTTGCAGATAACACACCGTTGCATGTACTGTTGTGTGTGTTGCGTAAGGCTTAGCCAAAAAAAATGCTCTTTAATGTTCCTCACCGTCTAGTTCGTACCTGGATGTCCTGCTACACTACTTGCATGCACATGCGCTAACACCTTTTCCCTGCAGTCGGGCGGCACAAGTAATCTCCATGTAAACGGGTCCCTAGGCAAATGTGTTTCTAGCCTGCATCAACTAAGCACCACTGTTCCTCTGCCTGATCTGCGAATTTATTTTTCAGCTCTTGCGCAAATGTGCAACTCTCTTACACAAGTTCTACCTTGCTGTACAAATCACACATTAAAACATTTTTGCTGGCAATGTTTATCTGCTGGAGGCGTACCTCGTGCAAAGGCTCCTGTGTCACAGGAGGCAGTATTTTGTCCCACTCTGCATCGTTGTGGATGATGTCAGCATTAGGTGATCTTGACAGTGCATCCGCTAGTTTGGTTTTCCTTGCCGGTGATGTGCTCCACGACAAAGTCATATGCTTGAATAAGCAGTGCCCACCAGGTCAGTTTACTTCGTGCTTCCTTTAAATTATGCAACCAAACGAGGTAACGATTGTCTGTGTGGAGTGTAAACCACTGGTATTTGAAATAGGCCCGGTACTTTTTGACAGCCCAAACTATGGCCAGACAATCGCGCTCATTGACATTTTATTGTTATTCTGGTTGGCCCAACTTTGCACTGGTGAAATGTCACATGGTGATTGCTGTCATCGTCACATTGATACAGGATCGCACCAATTTCCTCCTGGCTGGCATCTGTCTGTAAATACAGGTGTTTACTCGAGTCGTACGTTGCCAAGGTTGGACATGACCTGAAACCTGTCTTAATTTCCTTGAAGGCCATCTCAATGAAACCATTGTTGCAGTGACAACAGGTTGTCAGGGGTACAGTAATTAATTCCATATCCTGGATATGTTCACAAAGCCAGTTTATTAGCCTGAATAACTTTCTCACTTGTTTGCACATGTGCGGCGGTTGGTATTCATCAATCAGTCGCAACTGTTCGGGGTTAGACTTGTCCCCCTCCTCGTCAATGATGTGCCCCAGAAAATCTAAGCTTGTTTTCCCCGGATGACATTTGCTCGTTGCGCACGTGAGTCCATTAATGGCTAATCTCTCCAACACCATAGATTCGTGGTGTACGTGTTCCTCTCAGCTTGACGACCATACTACCACATTGTCTAGGTAGGCAAGTGTAAAGTCACCGATGAGGCCGTCCAACACTTATCATTGCCTGAAACGTGATAGGTCTGCACTTGAGCCCGAAAAACATTGCACAGAACTGGAAGTGTCACCCATCGGCAGCCATGAAGTTGGTTTTTTTTACAGTCTTTCAGTTTGATGGGGACCTGCCAATACCCACTGTGAAGGTAGAGGGATGACATTACCTTTGCCTGTCCGACTGAACTTGGTGCATCTCTCACGCTAATATAGGGTGGCAATGCACTGCACATCACTTGGTTTACAGGGCGGAAGTCAACACAAAACCTCCATGTGACGTCTTTTTTTGGTGCTAGTGTGATATCAGAATTAAAACTGCTGTTTGTCGGCTCAATCACTCTGTCCGTCAACATTTAGTGTATTTGTTCATATGTTATTCATGCTTGGTGTGGCAGGTAACTAAGCGGTGGCATGTATATGATCCCCTCTTGCACCAAGGGAATTGCATGTTCAGCCACTGTGGTATGACGCAAAGCGTCATGTTTTGGAAACACTTCTTTATGCTCACCATGGAGCCGTTGAAAAGCTGCCTGATGTTCAGGCAATATGTTTTTGTCAAACTCCCTGAGCAATACTTGGGGCACGCTATCAGCTGTTTGCAGATCAATACTGTACACAATGCGCCTCTCCTTCGTGCCAAAATGGATATGTCTGGCCATGGGTTCTACTATAGTGTTCTGCTCTACAACCGAGGCACTCCTAAGATTACATCCTCCCTAATATCTGTTGATATTATTGCGGTAGTGATTGTTTCTAGATCACGCACTCTTACTGTTACCGTAGCTTGCCCCACCACTGTACTACTGTGCTGATTTGTAGCTAACTGAATCATGCGTTTAGTTGGAGTCATGTTACTTTTGTTTCCAAAATGAGGTTGTAAAAAATTGTGAGATGCTGTAGTGTCAGTTAGGGTGTGGCAATGGTGACCATTGATTGACACTAGAATGTGTATGAATTGCGATTGTCTGAACTAACCTGGTTTATGAGGGCTTGCTGTGGTGTTATGTTTGTGTGTTGTTTTGGGACTGGGGTGTCGAGAGCATCTGGCCCTGTTACCCCTGCTTCCTGTTTCCCTGATTGCTGCTTGCATTTTGTCTATTGCTGTTCAGATGCTGGTTATTTGGGCACTTGCTGTGCCAGTGGAACACTTGGCTATCACAATAGCAGCATACTTTTTGTGGTGGTTTGTTTTTATCCCACTTCACAAATTTGCTAGCTGCACTTTTGCCCTTATTGTCATTTTTATCACTGTTTATGTTTTCCTTGCTGTTGTTATTGTTCGATCCTGAGCTGGTAATTTTATCCTGTGTTTGTCGTAAAGATTTAGTTTTGTAAGTGTTTGACTGTTCACTTTGCCTGTTCTTTCACCATGTGGTTTTTGGCGCCATCATGCAGCACTGGAATCGCGATGCGGTTGGCACAAATTGCACTCCATTATGATAGCTGCATGTATTAGCTCCTCCAAACTACCATTGAATAGCGGTACTAATGCAGTATGGTACTCTGGTTATATAATCTCTACCACAACTTCCAGTTTTTCCTGCTCCGGGAGTTGCGGGTGGAATTACCCCATAAGGTGCACTTTGCGTGCGATAAACGCGGTCATCTGTTGCCCTACTTACAGATGACCGCGTTGACACTGTTCCCTAGTGTCAATTTGCTCTGGGCCTGAAGGGCCTCTAAAACTGCATTGGAACAAGTGTAGAAATTCTTCCCATGCTAGCCCATACTGATTAAGGGAACGCCACCATGAACCTACGTCTCCTTGAAGTTGGTTTCCCAAGTAACTCATCCACGCTTACTCATATACACTGTAACTTTGCAATCTGGACTTACAGTCTTTTAGGAATGTTGATGGATCCTTATTGGATGCTCTTCTGAATGTGGGTAATATTTGGAAATGTGTTAGAGTTGGCTTGGTAGCTTGTTCAAGGGCTGGCACAGTTTTTATTACCATGGTTTCTGGCTGCCTTTCGCTTGTTTTTTGGTCGCCAACTGGTGGCCGGTTTTTGCACACAGCTTGTCGTGGGTAATAATGCTAGTGGTGGAAAAGACAGATAAGGTGGTGCGACATTTGGTAGCATTGGTGGTAAATTCTGTGGATAAATTGGTGTGTGGTAATAGATCGGTATTTTTGGTAGATAAGAAGCAGTTGGTGTGAATGGGAGAGGTGCTGAGGCTAGGGCGTGTGTGTGTAGCATGGATTTGGCACACGGCGTGTTGTTGTTGACAGCTACCACGTGCATGCTGTGGGCATGTGCCAGTTATTGGTTTACCATTGCTGCAGCCATGCAATGCTGGCATGTGAATTCCCTCTTTTGTGCCGTCAATCTCTCGACACTTTGCAAACTCTGCTCATGTACCATGACCGTGCAAATATGACACATTGCTTTTCTGCTACTGTCACCTCCTGTACCCTCCGTACTGTTGTACATGTCAATGTTGAAATTTTGTTCCATGATGTAATCATTCCAGTTACTGCATAAGTCTATTTATTTTGCACTCATTTGATACGACTGACATTGGAAATTTTGTCCTTGGATGGTTTCAGTTTTGCTTGTGCTGAGGCACTCATGATGGTACAATGATTGGCATAGAATACACTGAAAGTTTGGTGTTCCCCATTCACTGCACATCAGATTTCCACATAACATTTGATTATTAGAATTTTGCACATTTAAATTTGGATTGATTTGTTGGGCCGAAATTTCAAATAAAGCATTAGAGGGGTGTTTTGATTTCCTCTTTTATTTCCCTGTAGCTGTCTCTGGACTCGTGGTTGCTTGTGATGCGGCTGGTGGATAAGCTGGAATTTCGGTCACAGCATCAGTGTTGAGTGCCTAACTTATACTTGGCCACTATATGTTGACGGATAGGGCACAAGCATTGAAAACACAGTGGTGCTGGCGTAACCACGTGCATCTTGCCAGTCATGGTAACACATGTCCGGGGCAGGAGCACAACGCAGTGTTGGAGGGAGGGAATGCCTTCCCCTCACACGGCTGACTCCTCTGTGCCCACTAAGGGGCTGGAACCAACCGCTGCAGAAGTGGGGAGGGGGAAGTGACCTGCTGCCTGTGATTGATATTCCCTAGCTGATGTTGGCACTGTAGCATGGAGGGGATGTACGGGGTGCACCTTCCTTTGTCCAGCGTGGAGGAGGTGGCGAGTTACATGATTTCACCTTGCCACCACAATGTGACTGCTTTCCTGCGCGTGCACAGTCCCTCTGTTCCAATGGTGGCTGCTCTTTTATGTTGGTGATATTTTGTTACGCCACAGGGTACGTTGTTCCAGGCATCTGGAAGGCATCAAAACACTTGTTGGTCCATTGCATCTTTGCTGATGTTCCTGTTTCAGTCGGGGGAAGTATTACAGGTAGGAAAATTTCTTGACGGGAAAATTTACATGGTGGGGTTTTGGTGAGTTTTTGGGTTTGGTTAACTTGAAATTTTCATGGATGGAAAATTACACCACATGGAAGGGCACCATTTTGACATGGTGTGGTGGCTAGGTGAAGGGTGCAAGGTGGTGTTAAGCGGTTAAGGTTAGGTTAGGAAGTTTTGTGGAAATCGACATTACCCGACAGGTGCCAGGCACCGTCAGCGTGGTGTCAATGTTGTTCGAGAGCTGGAAACTCTTGAAGTTCACAGAAACTGTTGGTCGATCACCCGGATGTAACTTTCCATTTTTGATATTTTAACCCCTCATCAAATTATTATTACCTGCGGTGTTTATTAAACGATGGGCCTATTAAAGGCTGACGTACATGCCTGATATTGAACTGGTTGACTTATTGCATGATTGAAATAATTGCACTTACAACACACTGCTTGTGTCTGCTAACGGCTCACATTTTAAATCAAAGATTTTTCGTGACATGTGTTTTTTCTAATGGCATTCACCATAACAATCCGCCTCCTTTGCATGCGGAATGTTTCAACCGAAACCTCAGTTCAGCCCTTATACCTTTTCGTGCAACGGATCATTTGAATTGGAATAAGAATCTCCCTTGGTTGCAATTGGCCTTTATTTTTGCCAAACGTGAGTACCATTGGACTAGCCCGTTTAATATTATCTTCACTTATTTGCCTAATTTGTGAAATTTGAATGATTTGTTACCGGATGATCCTAAGGACATCTGTCAGGTCTGGGCAGCAGACCTTAAGAATCTGAAACGAGCTTGCTACAAGAGTTGTGTGAAATATAACAAAAATGGGATTGACAATCCATTTAGTGTTGTTGACCTAGTTTTATGTAAAGATCACCCTGTCTGCAGGGCAGTTGATAAGAAAATGGCAAAACTTTCTTTCCTCTGATCTGGTCCCTACCAGATACAACATTTCCCAAAGTCAGTCACTGCTAGTCTTGCTAACCCTAATTCTGGAAAGTATGTAACAAATGAGTGCATGTTTCACATTTAGAGAAGTTTCATTCACCTACTTCGAAATTAGTTTTGTGGGTTTTTCTACATATCTAGGAGCGGCGGATCCAAGCTGTAGGTTGTATGTTGTAAGTTATATTTGTTTGCCTGGCTGGCCAGCCAAAAAATATATAATTATGGGCAGGTCATTACCCACCCCAGCTACCTTTTCTCTGGGAGGCCTCACCCACATCACCAGCCAAAAATTTTTTTGGCCTTGACTTGATTTTGACTGTGGCCTGATCACCCAATGGTTCGAGTCCTTTTGAGGTCAATTCTGTTTGCACACTATATAAATGCAAAAAATCCTAGGTACTAAGCTAAGTGGGTCCTGAATATTAAATTAATTTGCTGTTGAATATGTTGAATACTAGGCTAGTTTGGTTTTGAGTACTCGTTTAGGTTGGTGCTAGGTGGAATTCTCTATCTTGCATATAATTAAGCAACCCAAATTTTATCGCTATCATTGTGTCCTGTATCACAGGGATTTGTTGTTTGTGTGTTACTGTTTTTTGGTTGAAATCCAAATTCTGCCACAAAACCACTCTCTCACCTTCTGCCCAACCTGTGGTTGTGTCAGAAGGCAGTTTCGTGATACCCTTACCCACTACTTCGGCCTCCACCGAAAGTAAGTTTCTTTTCCTTAAAGTAGTTCCTTTTGAGGTTCTTAGGTGTGTGTGTGCCGGTGTATAAGTTTGGCTGCTGAATCCCATGGCCCCTTTTAAGGGTGGGAGAGAGTGTGAGCCATTTTTGTTGGCACCAACTTTTCTGTTTTCATATATCTTGTGACTTTTGTAAGTTGTATTCCTTTTCTAGGAATAAATTTTGTTTGTCTGTGTGACAAAACTCAAATGTGCAGTACCAGCATTTAGTAGTTTGCCATTTTCTAAGACTGTTAAGTACACATACATGAATTGTTTAGTACTTGTAATGATACTCTGACAAAATTTTGTTTATGTATGTATGTACTTGTGTAATCCAGTAATGTTCACTGTTTCATAAATTTTTTTGTATATTTTTGCAAAACTTGTTAGAGGAATTTTACCTTGTGGTTTTCAAAACTTAGTTTTACAAAAATTTGTATGTTGTCATCACCCATGGTGATGTCATTAATGCCATAATTAATTTGAGGCTAATTATCATCAGACTGTCAGTTTGTTACTTTTAAATATTTTATGTTTTACTGGTGAATTCTCCAGGCTAGAGAGAATTTTCCTTATTTGGCAAAATAATTTTTTTTAATGGCAACCACATTGTCATTGCTCTTAAGACTTACTTTTGATATTATTCATGTTATATGCAATGCTATGTTAGTTTGTTATTGGTTTTTGCTACAGATGATATATATATTGTTTTGGTTCTGAAAAGACTTTATAAAAAAAAAGGAAGATTATGAATAAAGATAAGATATGTCAAAAAAAATAATAATTTCATTAATTTATAATTAATTTATTTACTTCTAACTCCCGTATTTCTCAAGTAATTATTTATCCTTAGCTGATTTTTTTTTTTTTTTTATCTCTTAACATTTTTTTAAGGGCAAGTGTTTCTACAGTTCTGTTCATTGATAGTGTTAAGCAACATAATATGAATTGCTGAGCTTAGAAAGCGTTCGACCCCTATTTATTTTAATTATAGCTTTTACTTACCTTGGTATTGCGTACTCACCACAACCAGATCTGTGGGTGCTTCTGGTTTGTGGTGCTGTTGGGTGCGTTGTTCACTGTAGGGGCTCTGCTCTATTGAGTGATTTGCACCTAGCAGTGCAACATCAATCAATGGTGAACACTTGAAATTGCTTACCAGGTTTAGTCTGCCGGTTAGACAAAACTGCACAAAAAGGTGCAAAACTGATAAAAACTTAAGTACGCAAGTTACGCTTCCCCAGGCGATTTAAGTCCGGGGAAAGGAGGGCTGGCATCTCCAGTGGTTGAAAGAATGTGAAAAGGTTCCGGTAAATTAAGTGAAAACTATTGCAAACTACATGACTGGTTACAAACTTTGCTTGCCACCAGAGTGTGATGCGACACAGCCTTGCGCTCTGGAGTCCAAGATGCTACTGACTCATTCCATGTGGTATGCAAACCTCCCCTAGCATGTTTGCGTGGCACACTGGAACTACTTTCTACACACTTTCATTTAAAAATTAATAAAACACCAAAAAATCTTGCAAAATAACATAACAATAAAATACTCTGCATTAATTGAGAACAAACAAAACACTTGCACAGTATATGGAACAGAATGGGGATGAGACATGTGAAATGTAAACAACTTACTTCTTTCAAATAAACATTATTACAATAAAACAACATGAAATAATCACTGGTAGGGGTGTGTCTCGAGTTCCCTTAATTAGGGTTTGAACGGCATGAACCATTAAGCACTTTGTGGGCGCCCTACTTTAACATGTCGCACTACTCTGCACCACATTTCACTGGTTTGCACTACACTACACACACACTACAACACCAGAGCACTTGGGAGCAGAAATACTGCAGAGTGTAGCTGCTGCTGCAGTGTGTAGTGGTGATATGCAGGTAATCAGTCTAGTGGACAGGAATGTGCCATGTGTCAGGTTCATTGTAATTTTTAAAGTTTACGCAAGTTGTGTGCAGTGCATAGTTCTCTGTGTGCTGCGCTGTCCCGCTAATCCAGCGGCACGCGGTCCACATAGGAATAAGTAGCATCCGAGATACAGAAGGGTACGGTCGCGTCGTCGCAAGCTCCGGTGGCACATCGTGCTTTACAACCAGTCATGTAGTGTATCAGTAGCATATTTTAAATACAGAAACCGTTTTCATCTTTCTCGCCACCAGAGACACTAGCCCTCCTTCCCCAGTGCTTGAATAGCCTGGGGAAGCTTAACTTTCACATGTAAATATCAATGTCGGTTTCATGCCATTTATCTATATAGCCCTACCGGCAGGCCAAGCTCGGTAACCAGTGTTAAATTTCTTCCACAGAGAACAATAAGTTTATTCTGCCAAGAGAAAATATACGCGTGTTTGCTAACTGCGTTTATTATTTCAGTGTAGTGCCTTTGGGCATTTCAGGGTACCCTTACAACCCGCCACATAAATTGATACCTTTTTTCAATCCAGTCTAATCATCAGTGAGTTATCTCTGTAATATAATTCAAGGTGTGTAGGTCAGCCTTTAACAGGTCTACCGTTTAGGAAACACAACAGTAAGTAGGTAAAAGGAGCTTTAATCATCATTGGAGGAAAGTCTAAGTCTGGGCAAACGTCCCACAGCACCCCAAGAACATTCAGAGTCTCCAGATCCAGCAGCTTCAGTGCTGCCACCCAGCGACACCTTGTGCCTAGAAGGGTAACATCACCATCCTCACCAAAAATATCCACAACCTTTAACCTCACCACCCCTCAAACACCTCGCACCCTTAGCCATGCAACCACACTTCTTTAATACTTAACAAAACAGCCAACAGAACACCCCAGTGTCACTTGAACTGAATACAAAACATGTCACCAGGATAGGCAACTAAAGATTGAAGCTCCAGGCAGGATTTGTCTGATCATGCGCGTATCTGCATTATGCAATTTCATGAAACAGTTGCATCATCTTCAGATTTTTGGACATTACAGAGTGGTTACCATTTCATGTAATAACATGACTTTAAAACATCTCATGAATTTTGCCTTTGAATTTCCGTAGTTTAAACTGTCTGTTGTTTTCAAATTACAGTACATTAGGTAAACATTTATTATTTTTATTTATTTATGTAGTTGCAAAATTGTGAAATGAAAAAATTTTTTACATTACACTGCCCAAACAGTTTATTAACGCTTAATACCCCTAGTCACCATAATGTTATAGGCAAAGTGAGCACGTTGAGGCCCTAGTAACTTTTTTATTTCAGTAATTTTTTTTATCCTTTGACCAATTTTTTAAAACAATATTGCCATGGAAGTAATAAACACAGTGTGTGTATTCTACCGCACTCGGAATTTAATGTCTAAGGCTAAAATAAAATATATTTATTGACTATTATTCTAAATAATCTGACTTTTAAAAGTGCTCACTTTACTGTGAATAGCCTGTAATGACATTCATAATGAAGTGGGATTATATAATACACAACAGATTAAATTTAAAAATATACATTTTTTTCAAAGGTATGTGTACTCAATAGGGGTGAAAATAACAGAATGGGACAACTTGTGCTCTATAGGTATTCATCAAGAGTATCTTCCATAAAAAAAAACTCAGATTTTTATTTTGTCCACCACATAACTTTTTTTGTCTTCGAAAACAGTAAATTTTCATTTTTTTCCCCCCAAGTTGGAGACTAGTCTTCAACCCAGATAACTTTGATGATGCACACTTTCCTGCATGTAGGCATTAAGTGCACAAAATATCAGATCTCTAAATGCAACTTTGGTGTAGCAGGGGGGAGGGGGTGGTGTAAAGTGGGGTGAAACAGTTATCTGAATGCTGAAAGCAGATGGCCACCATCTTGAAAGTACAAAATATATTTTATAATATAAATATACATTATAATAGTATATTATGTAAGCTTTTAAATGACACTAAAAACTCCACAATAGGTGACTTGCTAAAAAAGTTATAGCTCATTGTGCAAACCTCCGAAATCGGTGATATTAGCTTGCGAGTTGTATGGAAAATGGCTGCCATCATCCACTTGTAGATAAAAATCTAATTTAATGTTTTCCTTTCACCATGAGGATAGGGTAACATAGGTACTAAATTGTTATCAAAATAAAAAATGGTGCAGCTTCAGCCCTTGATGATTTCACATGGAATGACAATATTCAGTTATTTTCAAGTAAGATTCATGGAAAAGTTGTAATGATCTTTAAAGCTACACATGTTGCATAAAAAGTTAAAAATCAATAAATACTTTATATGTAACATCTATGAGATATAAATCAATCTATGTAAACTAAGGATTTAAATGTATACTGTAGTTATATTTTTAACTTAATCATAATTTGAACATGTGTGGTTGACTGCCAACTGTACATTAATGCTTACCAAAGTAGGGTTGTAAATTAAATTACATAAATATAGTAGAATGCCACTGTAGCGAGCAGGGCAACTGCGAGACCATGGTTATAACGAGGTCTTTTTGAGGAACCGTCAAAAAATCACAAAAAATATTCCATGAAAAATTTTACGAGTTGAAACATGTGCGGTGAGATCATGTGAAGCAGGCTTGCGCGGAACGTGTGACCGTGTGAAGTGTGCTTTTATTATCTGTCTGCCGTAACTCCACTCCCTCGCCCCACCTCCGCGTGCCGCTCTCATGTGTTACATTCTTCCGCCTTGCCACCTAACCACCATCTTTAAAATAACCAAGTGCTTTGTTCAATAAATAGAATCCCACTCTTCCTACCTTGACCCTGTTTTCATGAACCAGTTCTGCTTTTCCATAGTCATTGACGGTCATTGTGCTGTCAACTGTGTTTGGTTTCAAACAACTTGGTGTATGTGGGTCGAACGTTATTGTTAAATGAAAACAAATTCCATTTAAACATACAGTCCAAGCGATAGCTGGAATTGAATACAGCTACATATTAAGAGATTTTCGGCAGTTTTTTTTTCCATACTGTGGCATACCAATTAAATATAGGGACACAACAACTACTACATTTTATCGCTGTGCTATAACGAACGTAATTTTAATCCATTTTTTATAAAGTTTTCTTGAATTTTTGCTGGTTTTGAGTAAGTCTCGCACCATGCAGGTTCTGTTAGTTGAAAACCTATAATTTTCCAGTGACATCCATATTTACTGGTGTAAATGTCACACTGGCACAATTGGCGCATCCAAATTTTATGGTGCCGAATTAGGGGAAAAAATTTTCCTTTCATATTTCACGCAGCATGTTTCTCTCAACAAGGGATGTAATGCTAGCGCGTGTGCGCTTTGTTCGACCCCGCCAGGTTGCTGACACTTCAAGGTCACTGGTCCTGTTATCTATTTCTGGCTGCCGCGCCTGTGCTGCAAACTGTAAACATAATCAGTCACTGAGATTATTTGTATGCGAGTGGCTTTTTTCATGCAAAGGGAATAATTTACATTTATATTAATTTTTGTTTTGTACGAATCCATAATGGGTAAATATATCAGTCAAACTGCTGCATTTAAACTTCAGGTAATTGCATGTGCAGAAGAACACACCAATAGAAAAGCAGACTGAAAATACACTGTTTCGGAGTTTAATGTGCATGTCATGTTTTCCCAATACCGGGCCGCTGTTACGATGTGAACCGGACCTGCAATAACAGCAGTGGCAGGCGACGGCCAGCTGGCAGTGGAAGGTGGTGGCTGCCCGCTGCGTGCCAGAATAATCGTGTAGCGACCGACAGACAGCGGCAAGCCGCAGCATCCGGCCGCGCTGTAAGGATCTAGGCGCTCGCCCAGCTACATGCACATGGCAATCTTTTTGCTGCTAGCCCCAGCACATGAGTGATATAATTTTGAATATGTATCTTCATATCTATTATCAATAAAATTGCTGTATTTAAAAAAAAAAAGTATTCACCGCAGTTGGCGAGGGATTACTTACAGTAGACCCAATTTGAATGTTTACATGCATGTGTCTTGGCGAATTCTTGCATAATTCACGCACCTTAATTTTTGGCACAAATCCTGTAAAAAAGGTGCGAGAATTACGCGTGTGGAGCTGTGACAAGTGGGTTATCGCTTGCAGGGCAGTCCTACAGCGGCCAAGTAAGCGATAGCAGGAAATGCTGCGTAGGCCAGGCAACTGATTGCGGGACAATGCTGCATAGGCCAAGGAACTGATTGCATTCTGAGCGGCAATACTTACATGACACGGTCAGATTTTCCGCTCATTTTCATGCAATCAGTTATCATGTAACAGGATATTTTTACCTTATAGAGGTTCAAACACAAATTAAAAGCTATTTTAGGGCGATTTTTAAGTAGAATACATACTTGGGATCAAAATCAGTCTAATTAACGACAGCAAGGACACTGTTATAGTAAGGATCGAATCTGGAACCATGCCATCTTGCTATACGGGACTCTGCTGTAGTTTATTTAGGATACTAGCAGTTTTCTTGATGATCCCCCCTTGACTTTCTTATTTAATATAATTGAATATTTGAATATTTTTCATTGTTGTTGCATTTATCCATACTGCTTTTATTTATTTTACACTAAATATTGTAGGTCAAATTTGATTTGTAACTGAAGTGTCTAAAGAGTACATTTTTCAAAAATATATAAATATTTCTGAAAATGTGTAATTATAGAAATTATGAAAAATGAATTTTTTCTTTGGTTTTGTCCGTAGAGGTATAAGTTCAACAGTTCGTCGTTGTATTGAGAAGGAGACTGGTATTGAGTTTGCTGCAAAAATAATTGACCTGAGCAATGATCCACAGGATACTGATACAAAGACAATGCTAGAAGCTACGTTAGAGGAAATCAACATTTTACGAATGGTCGCAGGTCATTCATACATCAGTAAGTGTTACATTATTGTATTAATTTTATGCCAGGTGTAATAATGTTGTTTTAGAATTTTTTAACTGCTGTACAAATGTTTAGAATTTTTTATACTTTTGTTTTTGGCAGTAGTTAAACATTAACAGAATGTTGGCGATCACTATAGCCTGTTTGAAATTATATGATGTGTTGTTTGAGAACATCTCATATGAATACATGTATCCGCCCCAAAGTTTGTACTTAAGAAGGAAGTGGTATGTGGGACTGATCAAAATTTCAAGTCTATGGGACATCCAGAAGATTAACTACAACACATACAGCGGACACCTTAATAAGGAGTGTAACCCCCTCAAACGGCCACACATGCAGCAATTCTGGCATGTCATCTGTAGTACAAATGCTGAATGTGTCTTAAGGGTATGGTATCCCATACTTGCTGTATGTCATGGCGTAGTTGTGTGATTGTCATTGCCAGGACTGAGCTAGATGTCATGCACCATCCTATCATGGCCCATACATGCTTGATGGGGCTGAGATCTGGATATATAGCAAGTCCGGGTAGCATGTGTACACTATGTATTGCATACTGTATTGCCCTAGCAACATGGGAACGCACATTATCATGCTGGAAAATTGGTTTCTGCAGTGTGTCAATATATGGTTGAAGGACAAGATTGGCAACGTCACGGATGTTCGATGCACTCGTCATTCTCCCTTGAATGCATACCAGAGGCAATCTGCACGTGTAGCTTAAGCCGGCCTTGCATGGCACCCAGTTTCTGCTACCTTATGTTATACCCATGGGCACAACAGATGGCATAAAAGTTTCCACATCAAAAAAGAAGAAAGGATGCATCAGTACATACCCACACATTACCTAAAGTGCTAACAGAAAATTGTAAATGGCAGGCAAAACAACTCGCATATGGCAGACAGTCTGCAGCTGGTAGGGTTACAAATACATTCAAATCTAATAACAGATGTTCACAAGCAAATGATAATAAACACCACAGTGGGGTAGATAAGTACAAGTGGAGCATATTTCATCAATGAACCAATGGTCTAATGCCCATAGTTAACCCGTTAATGGCAGTGGAAATGTGCAGGAGCAGTTAGGCAATTACATTAAATAGGATACAGGCAGTGTAATGAAATGACACTTTAATTATACATTTTGACTGAAGATATGGGGACATAGTGTCTGTTCAAACTGTCTGCCACTGTCGGCCACACACACGGTGCAGCCCTGAAGCATGTTGCAACACACATGTGCAAAGGTTTGTGGTGTAATGAGCTCATCCCTCGTGTCAAGTGGTATGGCATACAACATCGATTTGATGTGGCCCCATAGCCATAAGTCAGGTGGTTGTGACGTCAGATGAGCATGGTGGCCATGCTATGGGGTCTCCGCTTCCTATCCACTGGTTCGGGAAGTCCATGTCGAGGTGCTGGCGAATCGCAATGGCGAAATGAGGTGGGGCCCCATCCTGCTGAAACCACATCGCCTCATGGTCATCTAAAGATATTTCCTCCAAGTATTCTGGTAACATATCCTGCAGGAACTGTAAATACACAGCACATCGGAGACTGTGACTGTGCGGTACTGAGAGGTGTTATCAGGTACGCAGACCTGCGCACAGGCTGGTTACAATGCAAGTATACAAGGTTGCATACCTGCCCCTGCATATTGCCACTGCAGTTAGAACGTTAGCTATGGACTTAAGAGTATTGGTTCCTGGATGAAATATGCTCAATTTGTACTTGTCTACCCCACTCTGGTGTTTATTATCATTTGTTCGTGAACACCTGGTATGTAGGGGCTTCGTGAGTCATCAAAAAATTATGATTGTTTTTTTTTTTATGAAGACTGCAATTATTTATATTTCTGAGTATGTGTACCAATAATGTATGGAAAATGATATGAATAACTACACTGATATGTATGGAAAACAAAGTACTGTATTCACATTTATGTACGATGTGGACATTTACACCACATATTAAAACACTAGCAAATTATTAAAAATATTTATCTTTAACATACATAATAAATAATTTTGTGATTTCCATAATTAAATAAGCTTTTACTGTTAGAAGGCCAAAAGAAGGCAAAAATACCATAATATATACCAAAAAATAAGTCTTTTATCCATGTGTGTTAACATTACTCGTGCTACAAAGCTCAAATTATTTTAAACATGGCCAGTCATTTGCACTGTACAGTAATGTAATTGCGTATAATTGTTTAGATTCAAGGATTCTAGAAATAATGTTTTCTAACAAGAACATTAGTTATAAACAGCAGTAATGTAACACACAGAATAAGAAAACAAATGTTGTTACACAATGTAGATTTCAACTGTAAAACTTAAAACTATGTGGTGCAAACCTGCACACCAACCCACTGAGCTACACATACAACTTACACACTGGCCATTTAAAAGGTTATATACATGACAAAAATCCAGTTATCACATATTTTTTAGAAGTTGTGTTTATTGTTTTATTATGACAGTGTCAGTAATTTGAAATATTTCCCATTACTTACGCATACATTAAGTTTCATTTTATATTTAAATACATTTTACAGAATCCATAATCTTTTCGTAACGTACATGTATGGCTTGAGGTTATTTCTCTAGTGTCCAACATCTTGTCTGTTCCAGCTTCGTGGGTATAGCAGAAATTTAGAATATGTTCTATTACTGTTTCGGCCATGCCTTTGGGTGTGAAATATGTTATACCCAGAGCCAGACCCCTCCAGAGGGGGCTGGATTGTAACCTACATTGGAGCAGAAACACTAGCAAAAATGGGTTTGAAAACTGCCAAAGAAATGGGTTTCATGTGAGGCCGGCTTTATGGCCCCCCCATACCATTATCTCGGGTGTGAATCTGGTATGGCGGGTGTAAATACACAATGGATTGTTCCACTAACCCATATTTATACCAATGTGAACACATTGTTCTAGGCAGAAACGACTCTCATCACTACCTCTACTCTCCATTCACCTCTCCAACACACTCTCTGCCAACACCACCAGAAACATCACAATGATGAGCAGGTGTCTGATAAACATGCCAGCGGAATATGAGAACATAAACTTATATCAAACAATCAATGGTTTATTGTTCATGCAGTTATGGGGGGGGGGGGGGAGGTGGCCCCGGTGGCTTTGATTGAATGTAAGGTTGCTGTTCTGTCAGTCAGGGTGGCCCGAATGATACTTCTGGCAATGCACTCATTGGTGCAGCAAGGTGGCACTGGTGGGGCTAGGTGACTGTTGGAACTTTCTGTCACCAATCTTCTCCATCACTGATGGACCACTGACATGTCATGCCCCAAGTGAGTGGCAATTCTGCGAAACGTCCAGCCACCCTTTGTTAGTCCCAGTATAGGAACATGCTCAGCATCACTTTACTGTTTATTTGGTGTTCTTTAACATCTTCCAGTTATTGTAGACACATTCTGTGATACACTTGCAATGGAATTGCACAGCCGAATGCACTCATCATGTTGACAGGTGATCTGATATAATACACTTGGTCTGATTACTGCAGACCAGTGCAGGAATGTGGTGTCCTTATGATCAGAGTGCCCTTTATATGCAAACAGTTTGTATTCTTTAATACATTTCCACTAGTGGACTTAATTTTTAAATATGTAGTTTTTGGCATTATATATTTTGCAAGTGCTTTTGAGAGTGTATTGCTTTGAAATGTAGATTTGTGGTCATGTGTGTGTCAGTCTAGATGTCATTTCATTCCACCAACAACTTTATGTAGCTGCTACATATTCAACCATTAAACTACAAAATTTTACAGGAATATGAATACAAGAACTGTCATCCCAATGCATCTTTTCGTAAAATCTTTTTTTCCTATATTTATTAGACTTAGGTTCAGAAAACTTCTTAGGGCACGAGTATGGTACCACTCTTCCTGTAGTTGTCGATGTAATATTACATCAGTCCACGCCAGATTATAGTCACTCATTTTGTGTATTTTGTACTGTTCATAGCAATGAGTAGATTATATTGTATGCTCTATTTAAAATGTCTTAAAGTCACTATTTTCCCAAAACAGTATTTTAGTTCCCTTAACCATCACAAATTGCTTATATATAGGATCTCACAGGATCATTGTGACCAACTTGTAGGGGTGATAAGTACTGTAATGAGGAACAAATTTTGTCAGAGAACAGATGTCTGGAGACACACCGTTTAGATGCTAGGTGTCGTTGTACAATATCTTATAATGTCTGGCAGGTTGGCAGTTAGCATTACACACAACAAGCACCAGCTGCCTACCTCCCAGAAAATAGCTATATTTGAAATACTGTAGGGAAGGTGGTAATAACAAGTAGAAAGATGTTTGTAGGTTGCAATACATTATTGACTGTATGTTACACATTTCCATACATTAACCTAAAGCAGGTGTTCAAAATGGTGGCTCTCCGCTTGATTGCAGATATTGCAAAGCTGATGTATTGCCTGACGGATCCTCTCAAATATGCTAGGAGTGGTTTGAACCTCTTTGCATGCCACCTGTATTTGTTCTCCAAGAATATCTTGGTTCTCCATAGGCGTAGAGTACACACAACTCTTGATGTGGTCCCACAGGAAGAAATCAACTGACATGATGTCGGGTGACCATGGTGGCCAAGGCACAGGGCCACCTCTCCTAATCCACTTAACACCAAACATTTTGGTTAGATGTTGGCAAACACAACAGTTGAAATGCGGTGGGGCGCCATCATGTTGAAACCACATATTAACTCGTACATTCAGATGCACATCTTCTAACAGCTTGGGCAGCTCATTTGCCAGAAAGTTGTAATACACCTGGCCATCTAAATGAGCTGTAAGGAAAAAGGGTCCAATAAATTATTTGTGGACGATGCTAGCCCACACGTTCACTGCAATCTGTTGTTGGTGTTGTGTGGCCACCACTGTTTGTGGATTATTTTCTGCCCACACATGCTGTTGCTACTGGCATTGAATTAACCATCTCTCGTAAAACATTCTTAGTCTATAAACAACACACACAATCCAAACTCTGTCTCAGCATTGCACTGTTGCATAAACCACTGTGCAAACTGCATATGGTGCAGAAAGTCAATTGTACCTGTACCAAGTGCTCATACCTTTTGCACGAGGAATGGTTGTAGTATGTGCTGATGAAGCACTCTCGACACAGAGGTGCAGCTGACGTCCATATCGTGATAGATCGCACAAGTACTTGTGAACCAGTTCACCTCATCTCTGTCCAGTATTTCCTCTTCAAAATGTGGCCTATGAACACCTCTTTCCTTGATGCCCTCATGTGGTGGATGAAAATTCCCATACTTGCGCAGTTGCTGATATAGTGTCTGAGACAGTGTGGGATGTGGCTGTCATCTTTTGGGGAAGCGTTCCTAATAAGGATGTGCTGCAATGCAACTGCAGCGTCTAGTTTCACAATACAATATATGCATATCCACCAGTTCTGATGACGAATAAGTGCCCATGACTAATTTAGTCCATGAAGTGCAGTCACTGTGAACACGCAATGGTTTTGACTTAGGCGGCGACGATGATGCAGGTATGTGTAGTGGAATCTACTGAGGGACGGACCTAACAAACTGTGCACAGCACATGCAGTCCAATCTGGCTCTCAGTGTTTTTGATACTGCCTACCTCTTCGGGACAGAGGCAAGGTGGTGTAACTGGCCCTCACGTTCACTAACTACAGATGACTGCATGATCGACAGCAGGCATGTGATACACGTTTTTCGGAATGCCTACTTCTCAGGCATGTAGAACTATTTTATGACGATGCCTGGTATCTCATTGGAGCATCTCTGGACGTCCGTTCTCTGACAAAAGATATTCCTCAATACATTACTTGTCACTCCTAGAAGTTTCACAATGATCCTATGACACTATATATATGACATTTAATTATAGATTAATATTCAGACTGTTATTGTGGTGGAGTAACAGCAGAACAGTACTTTTGACCTAAGTGGTGCCTGTTTGAAACTAGCTAGTCCTAAATTTCAAAAATTTGTTGGTAATGTAATTATTGAAATTTAGGTTTTTACAATAATAATTTAGATTGATAAAAAGTTTCTTTTAAAAATGTTATGAAAATAACTCCATTCCTTTGCTCAACAATTAGATATGGCCTTGAAACAACAATTTGCAGTTCACATCTTACAGACGATAATATTGTTGGTATGTTTTCTTTTTCATTAGAAACAGGATGATGCATGTGTGAAACTCATATTGTGTACTCACACATACAATAATTAGTTAAATATGAAGTAATGTAGTGTACATATATGTGAGAGTACAGTCAACTCCTGATTATCTGCAGTAATCGCGGGGACAAATGCTGCGGATAATGCAAAATCGTGGATAATCAGCATGCTCAATTAAACATACAATTTTTTTACATTAATTTGCTTGACTTCAAAACTTTGAATGCTGTTGTGTAGCATTTAAAACGTATATTGGGTGTGTGTCCATGCGGAAATGACCGTGAGAGCTGGCAACTGCCCACAATGTCACACGAACAAGGGCAACCATCCCTTCCTACGAGAACCCTTGTCAGCCTTTGTTTAGGTGTGGCGACCTTGTCCCTCCCTCCACTGCTAGTGACCTTTCCCGTTTACCGCTCTTCTTTCTTATCTGTGTTGCATCTTCCGTTACCTTCCTTCCCCCTTCAAACTGGGTATTTGTGAATGACACATGTTTTAAAATGTGGAGATAAAAGACTACAAGGAAAAGTGACACAAAACTCTAAATCATCTCGGCTCCACGTCTCCTGATACGAATAGTACATGAACACGATTACCTTTCTTAAATAACTATGACATTACTGTAGTCATTGCATTTAACTAAAAAGATTAGTAAATAACTTAATGCAATATCACTGTATTAAGATATAGGCCAAGTGGTGTAATTTACCAATAAATAATGTTGCGTTCACAAACAAACTGTCATAATTTAACTCTCCCGTGGTATGTTTTTGGCTGAACCACTCTAACATTGCCTTGCCTATAGGTTATTCACTGTAAAGTGAGCACTTTTTAAGGCCCTGCCAACAGGCATTAACCACTAATAAATATATCTTATTGCAGCCTCAGGCGTTAACTTCTGAGAGTGCTGAAATGTATACCCTGTGTTTATTGATCAGATTGCAATGTTAATGTCAAAAAACAACAGGAAGATAGAAATTGGGCAAAAGAAAAATTTTTGAAGGGCCTTAAAAAGTGCTCACTTTACAGTGAACAGCCTATAGTTCCTTGTATGTTGACGGTTTTATTGTTTTTCTTTTGGACATTCCACTTGTAGAATCTGCATTGCTTGAAAACTCTAGGAGTTTCTTTTCAATGTCACATATGTCCCGTACTGTAGTTTCACCTATGCCATACGTAACCGAAAGTTGTTTTATGGGACTTCCCTCTTTTAGTTTATTTATTATCTCTTATTTATGTTGCAATGTCAAAATTACGCGCTTTCGTTTCGCAGACATTACTCGACAGAAAATGAGCACAAAAAAAAAGACGAAAACGTACTATAGAAGACTGCCCGCACAAGTAAAATGCAATGATAGTAGGTGCACATAGGATGGGCAGACAGCCACGGCGATGGGCTGACTGCTGCTGCGACGGGCTGGCTAGCTACCGGCAGCTACGTATGCAGCGTTGCCAGCTGAGACTGCCGTCAGACACACAAGCTATATTGTAAGCTTAATGGAAACATAAAGATTATACTCTTCAGCCATAATTACTTTTTAATAGGCCAACTGTATTCCACTAGTTATCATGGACATCTGACACACTTAACTTTGTTCGCCAGTATTTACAGAAAACTTAAAAAAAATATGTATTCAATTTTTAAAATATACAGCGGTTAAGCCACAAAGCGGATAATCCGCCCAATGATAAATCGGGAGTTTACTGTAGTTGTTAGGATTAATAGATACCTGAAAATGTGTAGTAATGAATGTTGATGACTTTCAGGTCTGCAGAGCATGCACACAGTATAAAAAAAAAACACCCTGATTATGTTTACAGTTTATAAATTAAATTACAGTAAATTATTGTACATATGTGCAGACTAAAATGTGCACTGGTTTCCAGTAAAGGTTCCACATTACTCTAATCCCGTAATAATCCACTATCGTCTTCCAGCATAACTACACTATTCCACACCTTTTTCACCGGTTCCTTCAAATCAGCAAGAGTTACAGGTGATGTAACAGAGCAGGTGAGGCATCATCCCATCATACCCTGTACATCTGGGTGACAGTTCTGGCAATGTTCCCATTAAACATTTTTAAGTGAGAACAGCCATTTGCATTTTCAATACTACCTAAGTGCCAATACACCATATTGACGAAAATGGTTTGTATAAAGGGTATATTGAGATGACAATTATATTGAATGTTCCAGTAAAATATGACTGTTTTGTGTGTGTGTGTGTGTGCGCGCGCGTGCGTGCGTGCGTGCATGCGTGCGTGCGTGCGTGTCCAAGGAACATAAATGTTTCTGTCTGTAGTTTAATTGCATGAACTAATGGTTATGTCGAGGATTTTATTTGTTCATTTGTTAAATCTTTGGAGATTATTAAGACCACATTTGATAGGGCATGATATTGTTTAGCAAAGTGAAAATGAAACTTAATAAGTCTGTGGACTGAATCCAGCTTAAACAGTCTTCATCAGAGCATATTAAAAATACATGTTTCATTGGCAGATGTATGTGCAGCTTTGTAATTATAAAGAATCACGTATTTTTGGCAAATTGCCAAAAAAATCTGAGAATTGCATCTTTGAGCTTACTGAGTGTTCTGAAGCAAGCTAACTGAGTATTCTGAAGCATTGTTACCAATGTGCATTTTTGTATCACATATTTTTTCCCACTTTAATGAAGGAAAGTTGATGAATTAATTTTGAGTTGGCTGTGATAGTAAGTAAACAACATTTTTGTCACTTTTTTCTCATTTACTATAGAGGATTTTTTTTTTTTTTTTTTTAAATTAATTAAAGTTAAATTTTATTTTCTTATTACATTTACCTGCCCCAGATTTTCCCTGTTTTTAACAATCCTTCACACTATCTGCTTATTAGTATTTTTGCATCACATGTTCCTTTGGAATATTTAGTACTGACACATCACATCATGCCTTGATACAAATACCTTATAAGCTATTTGCTTGATTTTTTTTTTACAGCGGAACTGAATTATTTTACTTCTTTGAGCATGTAAACTTATTTGATGGGGAAAAATCATTTTTGTAATATCAGCTAGAAATAGTCAGTTTTTGTAAACATTACGTTTCTTTTTACTGTACTTAGTCATATCAGCAAAGCAGTTTTATCCTTTATATAAATTATTATTTCTGCCACTAGATGTCCGCCACTTTTCTTGAAAACTTTAATAGAAACTTCTTAAAAAATTAAACATTTAAAAACCATTTAATTTTTTGATTTGGAGCCCATTTGAAAAAAATGCAGCTGTTTGAAAATCACACATTTTAAGCACCCATGAAAACATATCACAATATAGCCTCTGCTGCTTCTTCATCAACCAGTAGAGGAGCAGTACTGAATAGCAGTTAACAGCCCAAAACAACATTTATGGTTTAACATACAGTAGTATGGCCAGTAAAAGTATTTATTTTTCTCACAAACTTCTTTTTACTGTCTCAAAACAAATAATGTTTGAGATGGCTCACGCATAATCTATTTTGGTGTTTCCCACATGCCACACACTGAACAGAACCATAGAGAGGTTCCGGCTCTAAAATAACTAATCATCTTCTGAAGCAATTATTTGTTCCAAACATAGCCTCTCACTCTGTGTTTAAAGTAGATAGATATAGGGGACTCCAGGACAAGGGGTTCGAGGAGTGGCGCGTGGCTCTGCTACCATCTTGGATTCCAGTGCAACGGGATTCGGGAGAGGCGCCGAGGTGCCATTCATGCTCTTGTCATTCTGGCCACCCAATCATCATCTTGGACCCACCATCTTCGTAGCCAGTATTATTTTTATTGGTATCCAGTATGTCATTTTGCTTCTTCATGCTTTATCATTCCATGTTGTTTTTCTATGCTCTTATAATTCTGTGTAGGGGTGGTTTTCTCGGGTCCTCCTGATCTCCTTTATTTTTTCATTCCTTCCTACAGAATGTGCCCACTTCACGCTCTTGCATTCCGTGTGTACGTGTGGGGGGAGGGGGTTTCCTCCGAGCTATCCTGTTCGGGTCCCCATCCTGTATCCAGGCTTTCTCCAAGTGCTCCCAATCCCCTTTATTTCCACACACTCTCTCACTCCATCTTGTTTCTCTCTCAGCCCAACTATTTTTACCTATTTAACCGCCATCTGGGTTTTTTTTTAATTTCTCAATTGTAGTAGAGTTTGCCTCTCAGCTTCGTTTGACTGCCATATTGGATTTCATATGTTTTCAATGCGTAGGTGGCGCTAGTATATTAATTCACCCACCAGGCAGCAGTCATATTTCTTTACGTTTTTAAAGTATAGGTCCCACTGTCAGCGCCCTCTATGTTAGATGCTATTTTCAACACATAAATTTCTCGATTATGCCGCCTGCTATTGGCCTGTTCTGAATGGTGACATCCATTCCTGCAAAGTATGTAAACTGTCATATTTAATTTTTTTTTCTGTTCTTAAATACAAGTATTTTTATTAAAAATAATGTTTATATATAGTGGCGGGGTTTTTAAAATAAATAAAACACAACATATTTTTTACACAAAATTTATTGTACAGATAAATACATAAATGCCAGAAAAAATTCAGTTCATGTTTATTTTAGTTCTTCGGAACCGATGTTGGGGTGATGTTTAGTCGAAGGCAGCAGCTTCACGGTCCAAGAAGAAGGCACACCATTTGTGCAGCAGCTGTTTGTTCCTCCACACACATGTCCAGTCAGGCTTTGACCTGTTGCAGATGTGTCAGTTGCTGGTCATCGTAAAGTTTTGCCAGCTTGCGTAGCGATGGACAGCCATACTCGCACTGCACATCAATGATTTAAACTTCTTTTTTTTTTACAAAGTCTACATTGATTTTATCATTGCGATGTTGCATTGTTTCATTTTTAATTTGCTAACTTATAAAATACACATACGGATATTCGGACATTAAATGCTCAAACTTCGGGAGGTGATTCCTTATGAAAAATAAAGTCAAAAATATATATCACACAATATACCTAAACGGAATATTAAAGGAGATATGAGCCTACGAAAATTGGGTTTTGAAAACATATTTTGCAGAATGCCTTGTACAATGCTTACAAAGTCTGCAGCAAAAAGATGACTTATGCTTCCCATGTTGCAGACACACATGCATAATGCTGGCCCTCCTTGGTCTGTGCGTACTGTTCGGCTTGAAGTGATATGTCAGCACATCATCGACATGTCCTCCACTAGTACATGCTCCATAGCGTGGCAAATGGGCGTGTCCCATTCAACCATGTGGGACGTCCAGTATAGAAAATAAAATCAAGAACATATCCGCTTTTACAATCACACAAAACAAAAGTCTTTATTCCAAATCTGCTTCTTTTGGATGGTATGTACTGCTTGAAAAACAAACACTCTTTTGAAAAGAAGCAGTCTCACATCAATGCACAGGTCTCTGTATGGTGAGAATGCTTTTTGAATTGTTGCTGTTATCCTATCTACAATAGGTCAAGTTTTGTAAAGCCTATTTCCTCTGCAGTCTATGTAGTAGTCAGAGAAATGAATAAATCGTAAGCAAAATAGCAAAATTAAAAATCTATCGTGTGACATGATAGTACCAAAAATTGGAGTTTGTAAGAGAGCATCTTTGGACCAGTACTTGCTTAGTTTAAGTTGTTTTTTAATTTGTGACATGAGTAGACATACTGCCAGAAAGCAAAGCATTTCATCACAATTTTTGTTTTTCCATAGCAAAAGACATGAGTGCGATAACGGAGGCATTTGGTCAGTTGTGAAACTGTAACACTATTCTGCAATCAAGGTCATTAGTATTTCACTAAAAAAATCAACAAAATATTCCAGGACTGTACTATTACTTTTGACATTTACTTTGTATCCAGTCTGCATGGTCTAGCATGAGAAATGTTTCGTGGCAATCAACACCTTCGGCCATCGGATGCCTGCCTTGTGATGTTACACAATTATAAATGCAGTGAGTCATTACAGTCGTGGATTAGTTGAATAATATGGTCTGGTAGTAGAAATCATAATTTACGGTAAGGCATAGTGTTTTGAGAACAGCAATGTTGCCTTTTCAAAATGTTGTTTTCGGTCAGCCTGTTAGAAAATCATAATTGGCTAAGGTTGTGGCATTTAGCTGATATTCTTGTTTTTGCCTTACTTGTAGTAAAGTTGTGTATTATGCAAGTTGAATTATGGTCTTTAACACGACTGTCGTGATGAACTGTGAAGAGCAATGAGAATAATGTTTAGCAGGTTTAAATTGTGTTTTGCGATTTGGTGTACAGCTTAAAAGAGTGAGGTTAGCTGCTTTAGTTGAGTTGTTATTGTTATAAGAACATAGAATTGGTTTATAGGATCCTTCTATATTCTTTTAATATGTATTTTTATTGGGGTCTTGGTTATGATAGGGAATTTGATGTTGCCCGCGGCACCCATTTTATTTAGAGTAAATGAGCTTTAGTTCGGCAATTAGAAGCCAATATTTTAATTCTTGTTTATGTATTTTAACCTATTTGGTGTTAAAGTTTCATGAAAATACTAGAGTACTTGTTAGTACAGTTGTAAAGAGTAGTGTTATATTACTTTTGAGTGCATTTTGTATATGGGAATGCAATAGTAGTAGTGAAAGCAAGGTCGTTCTGCACCATAAGTTTAAATGCTCCATTGAATTGTACCATCACAGAGTGTATAATGTTACACAAATATATTAAATGAGTATTAACTGTTTTTCGTCTGCGGATGTTAAGACCTGCATGTTCTTAAAGCCTACAAGAGTCTGTTGTCATTTTAACCAGATTGGAAGGCTTGAAAATCCTTCACCAAGAGTGTGCTTGAATTATGGTTAAGATTGTTGGATTGTGAGTTCTTTACACTAAAATTGAACCGTGTTAGACATAATTGGGCATTCTTCATGAAGGAACTGGTAAAATGTTGTTTGCTTTCATGTTCCTGGAATTCAATGTCAGTCATGTTGAGTCATAATTATTGATTGTTTAATGATGGAAATTGCTGATGAGCATTTAATGTCATTGTCTTGATGACAAGATATTGTATGAAGCTCTCTGTGATAATTTATGTACTTTATTTTAAGGATTGTGATTTTACAAAGATTTATTGAAGTCAATGTTTTATAATCACTCAATGTTTTATTAAGCCCAACTATTTATTAATAAACATGTTTTAGAGATTTTTTTTAAAGTTGCTTACTGTGTTTGTTGATTTATCATTCCCTTGTTTGATGATCATGCAGTACTGATGAAAAGTAATGACTTGATTGTAAAATGGTTCTTATGTAATAAGTACCATTGTGCGTTCAGATATTGTGTAGTATTAATTTTGTGCTTCGGCACAAAAATCTGCGCCACTCTGCTAGCATTTCACGAGTCTGCCATTTGTTTGTTTTGTTGCATGTTTGATATGTATTTTGTATATCAGCTCAGCAAAGAAGAGCTTATCAATTTCCTCCGTGATAGGTACCAAGAGATTGAGGAGGGGAAAACAGCTGCGGAGCTGAGGAGGATGGCAGTTGACTTGTGGTGCTGTCTGCAACATAGTTTGTCTGAGCCTTCGTCCGTCAGGTAGGGGGAAACCACGGAGAGTGTGGATTCAGGACTTTCCATAATTTCGAAACTCTTTTATATTTCTCTCCAACATATTCAACCCTCTCCTCCTTGGGACCAGTGTTATTTTGCAGTTCCTTTATAGCAGTTGGAAACTTTATTAAACTTAATTTCAATTCAGTGTATTCAGTCTTGAAAGTTATAACAGTCAAATGCCAGGTGCTTGTCTCGCAATAGCTGTAGGAGGAAATTGCTTCAGTGGATGGAGGAACTTTTGTGGTCTTTAAGGGATTGTGGCCAAATCTTTGTTTCCTTCTCATGTTAGATTGTGCAAGAGGGAGTTAGTTGTTAGACAACAGAAGTCTGGGGAAAACCTCAGTGAGTTTGTGGATTCGGTGTTCTCCTATCGTCAGGCCTTGTGTTTGCCAATGGAGAGGAGGAGCTGGTTGGTTGATATTGTTCTTGAGAACTTAGCTCCTAAGGTACGTGTCCAATGTGCCATGGTTTCCCCTCCACGCATCTCGTGCGAATTGAGGCAATTTGCAGTTGAAATTTAAGTCCACTTAACAGCTTCCTCTGGTAGTTGGGCTCGAGTTGCCCCTCCCGTCAATGCGATAAAGGGTTGTAGTCGTGTTTTGTCCAGCCATGTGGCAGTTGTTGAAGATAACCCACAGTTTCGTAGTACTTTGCGCTGTTTCAATTGTTCAGGTTTTGACCATGCTGCCAAATATTGTCAGGCAGGCAGGCAGGCAAATCTTTCCTTAGTGGAAGTGCTTTAGGTGAAGGCAACCTGGTCATATCCGTAAGGATTGCCAGCGCTCGGGAAACGAGGGCTGACTGCAAGGAAGCTTGGTCGTTTCAGTACTAATTCAGAGAGTAACCCACGCTGGCTATGTAAGTGTTCGGTCCTGATCACCATTGGTGGGAGTAATTTTCTTGCATTAGTAGATACCAGGGCCACACATTGTGTGGTTAGAGCCTGCTTTTTGGAACAGCTTTTAGATTGTAACCTCATTACCAAGGGGCATGTTCTGTGTTGTGAGGAGAGGCATTTATGTGTGGCAAATGGGACCTTATCAGGAGTGATCAAGTTGTTGACCTCCATTTTAAAATGGGATGGTTCTCCTGAACTTTTGAGTTATGGGTCTTTTCCTACCTTTTTCATAACCTTGTTCTGGGTCTTGAATTCCATGGGAAAAGCTGAGCATCTGTAAATCTGGATGAAGGATACCTTTTGTTTGATTTTGTTCCCAATATTAGAATAGGGTTAATAGATACTCCTGGAGTGGAGCTGTTCTCCTCCATAGATGGTCAAGATTCGGATGTGAATTTTCATCAACAGCTGGAGGCCTTGAAGCAGGAATTTCAGGATGTCATCACCACCTGCATAGGAAGATGTGACATGCTTCCTTATAATTTCTCCATATCGACATCATCCCTGTTATAGATTGCCATTTTAAGTGTCCTCCACCTAAATTGAAAACATTCATAGAAATTGTTGATAAGTTACTGCATGCTGGCATTATAGTACCCTCTACCTCAGACCATTGCTTGCGAGGATTCCTCATTCAGAAGAAGGACAGCGAGAAGTATTGCTTAGTGGTGAACCATTCACTTGTAAATCATAAAATTCACTAAGAACCCTTTCCCTTGCCCACCGTAGATTGTGCTCTTTAACATTTAGGTAAAGCCTGGGTATTTTCAGTTCTAGATCTGAACAATAGCTTTCATCAGTGTCTTCTTAATACCTCCTGTAGCAAGTATACAGCTTTCAGCTTTCTGTGGAGCCTGTTCAAGTTCACTCGGATTCTGATGGGCTCGAACATTGGTAGTGAGGCTTTGTCTTGCATTTTGGATTTTGATCTTCCAGACTTTAAATTTAAATTTGTGTTTAATTATGTGGATAACATTGTCAACTACAGTGATACTCTTGATGCCCATGTAGATCATCTGCGGCAAGTCCTCAAAATGCGACAAGTAGGATTGATGTGAACCCCAAGAAGGTGACATTAGGTTCGAACTATGTCAGGTTCTTATGATACCTCATATCAGAGGGCAGGTTAATGATTGATCCAGAGCATGTTGCTCCAGTTTTGAACTTCCCATGTCCCAAAAACATCAAGTGAGTATAGAAGTTTTTGGGAATTCTCGGCTATTATATGCCTGATTCATTAGCGGATTTTCAGAGATTGCCGCCCCCCTGAATTTCTTGAAGAAGGAAGGTTTATTTGAGGTCCCAATCAGGAGAGCGCCTGTAATAAACATAAGGAAATTCTGTCTTCTCCACCAGTACTCCATCTCCCTGACTTTGAACGGAGGTTTGTAGTTCAGGTGGTTTCATCGTCGTTGGCTTTTTTCACTGTGCTGAAGCAGTGGACAGAGAAGCGGTTAGCATTTGTAACATTCACCAGTCATAGTTTGACGGAACTCGAACGCCGTCTAGAGGTTTATGAGAAGGAGACTTTTGCTTGTATATTTGGGCTCGAAAAGTTCTCGTATGTAGAGCATGACTAGTGCAACCTTTATACTGACAACCATGTCGTCAGTAGGGTGCTGGCCCATCACCACCACCTGGCAAAGCTGGGATGGTGGATATTACGCCTTTCCCATTTTCATTTTAAAATACATCATGTTTGTGGGTCGGACAATCAGGTTGTGGATGCTTTGTCACGCATTTGTGCGACCCTTCTGAGTTCGAGACGGATAATTTGAGGACTTCAGAAAGCATTAGATCTGATCCAAGGGTTTCTTGAGGTTTTTGTCAGTTTGTGCCGTGCTTAGGTGGAGGACAGTTTTTGTAAACAGGTTTTGGTTGATTTAAATGGAGGGCTTTCTATTCCCTACATCTCAGAGCAGGGTATAGTGTATTTTACAGGAAGGATGGTAGGGCATGCAAGATCCTGGTACCAGAAAAATTGAGGCCCATTGTTCTGGCGTACTTTCATAATTCGGCCTTTGGAGGCCACCTTGGTGTGGAGAAAACTTTCCGAAAAATAGCTACCCAATTTGCTTGGCTGACACTGAGAGCTGATGTGTTGGGATATGTGAGATCTTGCGATGCATGTATACAGCCTGCGCGTACGAACTGTGGTCAGAGAGCCATGCAGATTGTTTCGGCTCCCTGGACCACCGTGCATTTAGATATTTTTTGGCCGCTCACTAGGTCATGGAAGGGCAACGTGTGCATTCTCATTTTTTTAGACACCTTTACTAAATTTGTGGTTTGAGCCCTTTCAGGAATATGAAGGCTCCTTCCATTATCAAAGCATTAACAGAACAGATCTGGAAAGTTTTCAGTGTTCCTTTGGAATTAGTTAAAGATAATGCCTCCTATTTTTCTTCTGTTGTTTTCCAAGACCTGTGTTTTAAGTGGGCTGTCAAGCACTACATTTCAAGTCCTTATTTCCCGAAGGGGAATAAAGTGGAACACTTTAATAAGAACCTCAAGGCTTGTCTTTCTATATTCCATAATCAAGACCACACACTTTGGGATAAGGATTTTGAATTCATTAATGTGGGATTCAGCAGTGCCTCCTATGATTCCACTAGTGTCCCTCCTTTATTCGCCTTTCTTGGCTGCCCTCTTTCACATCCTCTTCTAAACATCTGGAACCTTCTCCTGCTCCCTTCCCACCTAAGTGAGATGTGGACAGTGACCACAGGTCTGTATTGGATAACAAAATTTTTAGCACACAACATAGTGTCACTTGTTGCTCTAGGTTCAAGAAGAGACATCTGTAAGTCGCATGTCTCTCACTTGAAGCCTTATGTGGCCAGGCAGTAATTATGTTATTATTATGTTTTAGTTTGATTGTAAAATCTCTTTGTCTGCATTTACGTATTCCATAGATCCTTCCCTTTCTCTTTGACGCTTTTTCATGCCTGTTTGTTGGTGTTTGTTGGTCCCCCCCTACTTGTTGAGTTGAGCGCTGCTGGAGCCACCTTTGGATGGAAGATTTCTGGTGCCTGATGAGTGTGTTTTCGTCGATGTCCATTCCCTCCCCCACCGTGTTCAAAAGGATACCTGCTAACTTGTAAAGAGACACACTGCTGGTGCTGAATGTTAATTCTGCTGCTCATCGTCCATGGGGGCCCTTTGGTTTCAGTTTTGGATGTACTTCATAGCGGCTTGTTGTGCCAACTGTTTACGAACTGTTCATCGTGATTTTTCTTCTGAACTGTGTTTTGAAGAAGAGTGTTATACTTTGGATACTGTCCATTTATGTGTACTTCAATTTCTCCTTTCTAAACTTTACTTCTGTGTCTTCAGTGGATTTGTACAACTATGAGTGAACTGTTTAATGTTGCTGTGTACAGTGGTGTCTTCCAGGCTGCAGGAACAGTTTTGGGGTGGGGGGTTGAGACGGTTTTAATTTTCCCGCATTGTCTTGCTGGCTGTTTGAGATGTCAGTGGCCTCCTGCTCCTCTTCGGTTGCCCCTCCCTTTCCTCCCCTTCTTCCCCTCCCTGTTACCCCTCCCTATTCCCCCCTCTTTCCCATCCCACGGAGTCAGTGCTTAGGTGCCGCGTTTGTTGGCTTGTCACTTCTCGTCTTGCCTTCGCCTTCAACTCATCGCCTGCTCTGCTTGCCTGTTTAGCTACGGGCTGTTTGATGCCCATCCATCTGGGATTTATCGTTGGCAATTTCTGCACGGTCTAGCTTGAGAAATTTTTCATAGCAATTGACACCTTTGACCATCGGTTGCCTGCCTTGCGATGTTACGCAATTATGAACTTGGTAAGTCATGGACAGTCTGGTAGTAAATATTATAATTTAGGGTAAGGCATAGTGTTTCCGGAACAGCAATTTTGCCTTTTCAAAATGTTGTTTTCGCCCAGCCTGTTAGAAAATCATACTTGGCTAAGGTTGTGGCATTTAGCTGATATTCTTGTTTTTGCCTTACTTGTAGTAAAGTTGTGTATTACCCAAGTTGAATTATGGTCTTTAACACGACTGTCATGATAAACTGTGAAGAGCAATGAGAATAATTTTTAGCAGGTTTGAATTTTTTTTGCGATTTGGTGCACAGCTTATAAGAGTGAGGTTAGCTGCTTTAGTTGAGATGTTATTGTTATAATAACATAGAATTTGTTGTAGTATCTTTCTATTTTCTTTTAATATGTATTTTTATTGGGGTCTCGGCTATGATAGGGCATTTGATGTTGCCCGCGGCACCCATTTTATTTAGAGTAAATGAGTTTTAGTTCGGCAGTTGGAAGCCAATGTATTTAAATTCTTGTTTATGCATTTTAACCTATCTGGTGCTGAAGTTTCATGGAAATACTAGAGTACTGGTTTATAAATGTGGTGCTATATTATTTTTGAGTGCATTTTGTGTATGGGAACGCAATAGTAGTAGTGAAAGCAAGGTTGTTCAACACCATAAGTTTAAATGCTCCATTGAATTGTACCATTGCAGAGTGTATAATGTTATACAATTATGTTAAATGAGTTGTAACTGTGTTTCACCTGCGGATGTTAGGACGTTCATGTTCTTAAAGCGTACAAGAGTCTGTTGTCATTTTAACCAGATTGGAAGAATTGGAAATGCTTACCAGGGGTGCACTTAAATTGTAGTTAAATTTGTTGGATTGTGAGTTCAAGCTATTTCTTTACACTAGAATTGAACCATTTTAGACATAATTGGGAATTTCTCGTGAAGGAACTAGTCAAATGTTTGCTTTCATGACCCTGGAATTCAATGTCAGTCATGTTGAGTCATGATTATTGATTGTTTAATGATACAAATTGCTGATGAGCATTTAAGGTAATTTTATTGATGATGAAGCAAGATATTGTATCAAACTCTGTGTGACAAATATTTATCAAAGTCAATGTTTTATAATCACTCAATTTTTATGAAGCCCAACTTTATTATTAAACATGTTTTAGAGATTAATTTTTTTAAGGGGCTTACTGAGATAGTTGATTTATCATTCCTTTGTTTGATGCTCATGCTGTACTGATGTGCAATGACTTGATTGTAAAATGGTTGTTATGTAATAAATACCACTATGCCTCGAGAGCTTGTGTAATATTAATTTTGTCCTTCGGCATGCCAGAAAAAAATTCTTGAAATTGGTGCACTACTAGTGAAATATTGTCACATGACCATGAAAAATCCCTATTACATTTTCTTGGCAAAAGATATATTACCATTGTCAATGTCATCGTTCTCGGCATCCAAATAAAAAACCACATCCAAACACCCACATTTGAAAGTAAAACATATGTTACCTGTGCATTTGCAAATCTGTAAATAGCAACAAGTTAGCTAGTAAACACACACTAAACTAGCACCAGAATATGAAAATCTAGCTTTGTGTGCCTTTTGCTGAGCCCCAAGGAACATGTTATAATATCAACCTGTAGAATGATACAACACTATTATTATTTAGTTCCTGCACAATCATGAAGGCTTTCAAAACCACTTCATTTATTCTAGTTTAGAACAAGGCATCGGCAGTCCATAAAATACAAAATAACCACAGTGCTGCAGAAGCAGTACCCTGGATGAGATATCTCATTGTTAGCAAGTGTGTCACAGCAGGTACTGGACAAGTTATCTCGTCAGCAGCACTCAGAAACTGCTTATCTGCTGACGAGTTAAATTGTCTACAGCAGTAAAAGGGTTAAAAATGAAGGCATAATTAGATTGTGCAGGAATTCTAAGGGAACAGTAAACAGTGTATGTGCCTGTTGTGTGTATCCATTACCCACAGTTACAAGGCATTAACAGTGTTGGTGGGAATACAATTCTTCACCAAGCTTGATTTGGAGGAAGTTTCATTTGATGATGCAACAACAGAGCTACTTATAATTAATACAATTGATGCTTGGGCTTGACCTTCTTACTATGGAACACGATATAGGCTGTTCCAGGTGGAACGTATGCTGGATTGCACAATACAAGAAAAAATAAATACCATCAAAATGACAGACTGGGCCAGGGGTTCCCCATGTCGAAGAAAGCTTACATTTTGTGTTTTCTTTAATTTAGTGGCTACCAAAGATGATGGGGATTTAAACCTCAGAGTAAATTTGATTAGCTAGGTCTGCCGGCAGGAGAATTTGGTTCTGTTTATCTTTTGGGGTGCCAAATACTATGAAGCCAGTTTCACGGAGAGCATAGGAGGTACTAGGCAGCGATCTTCAGTTCTTGTGGTGCCTGGCCTTTATAGAGAGTTGTCCTAGTAGGCTGATGTGTGGGTACAAAGTCGGGAGTTAATATACATAACCCTTCGGCATTTTGGTACCTGGTTTTTTCAGACGGACGTGGATGATCATCCCAGCTGCTGTGCTCACTCTACAAATGGGTGGATGTGTAGCATCTAGTGTTGTGTTTGATAAAGTGGGGAGGGACAAGATGCATTTCTAGAGTAACAACTGAGTTAAGAGGTTCTGGTAAATTGTATCTATTGCAAGGCCAATCAAGTCCTAGAATAGCCGATTCTTCCTGTTGTATGGCCTCATAGCAGTATGTTCGCCAGAGGCGATTCATATTTGCAGGCCAAGTAGAGGTACTAAGATTTTCTCAGGTTCAGAAATGTCAGTGTTATCTTTGGTGGTTTTCACTGGTGTTAGAGGAAGCAGCTCTCTGACCTCAGTTGCTTACTTAAACTACCCTTCTGAGTGTAAGACATTTAAACTCAGTTGTAAACTTTTTATAAGAACTAAAAAAAGGCTGCCTTTAGGGGGTGACTTCCAGGACACAGTGTATTAACCGGTGTTCCCAAGTCCGGCCTTTCCAAGCTGGGACAATGAACGGAGGGTAGCTGAGATAACTAGTGTCCTGGGAGCGATATCTGCTAGAGTTCGGTCAGCTCAGAGTGCTGCAGATTCTACTCCAGCAGTTGCAAGCTGGGAGAAGAGCAGAACACCCGACCTGGTCAATTCTCTTAGCAAGTACAAGTAAGAGGAGAAACTGGTATTTTATGCAGTCCTAAGCTTGTACTTCCAGGACACAGTGGTTACAACCTTTGTTCTCAGGATCTAGCCTTTGCAAGTTGGGACTGAACTTAGGGTGGTGCGAATAACTCAGCCCTGGGTGAGTAACCTACAAGAGGTCAATCAGGCCTGAGCACTGCTAGTCCTCTGGCCTTGCAAGCTGGGAGACAAACCGAGTATCAAGTCTGGTTGTATCTCAGAAGGTTGGAGTTGCTAGTGTTTTGGGTGGAGCCAAAGGTCTACCGATTGGCAGATCTCGGTTTGCCACATGATGTGTGTCTGCACTACCTTAGTGGTTACATGCGTATACCAGGTTTTTCTTGATGCAGAATTACTGAAATTTGAGAACATGAGTGTGGAGAAATTGCGAATAACTCATTAATTAAGGGGTACAAGGGTTACAAAAACTACGTTAAAATTACACTCACAAGAATACGGTAAATGCGTATTTTACTAATATGTTATAAGTAAAACACGGTGATGCTTCACTAACTCCTAAAGTTAATTAAAATGGAAGATACGTAGAATTTAATACTGGCAAAGGTGGTTTGCTCAAGAACTAGGTGTGATAAATTAAACTGAAATTAATGCTGTACTAGTGCATTCGACAGCACCTAGTCTAATCAGGACGCGTTCTGAAGGAACCTAATAAAATTACTGGACAGGTAATTGAAGTAACCTAGAGGTTGAGAAGGGACATCAGCATGACCTGCTACTGCGAGGAATGCTGGAGGTTTACCAGGTAAGTGGAAAGAGCAGGAGGGACATCTTCGGAAGCCTCTGGATGAAGTCAACCAGCATTAGCAGGCTCTGCGAGGTGGCTGCTGGTGGTTGTTGCGAAATGGAGAGTCTTAGGATTCGTCTTCCGATGCACATTTGTGGAGAGGCCTATTGGTTAGTGCCCTTAAGAAATGTTCTCCGGCCTTTTCAGGCTGGGAGAAAGGGTTTGCAACCACTTATCCTTACTGCTACCATCGGCCTTATGCAAGCTGGAGGGCGCAGTGACTGCCAAGAGCCAGGGATGGCTTTTCCTTTTACAATATTTTTTCAAGCTTGTTTGGTTCTCTGAGGGGTGCGGGGGTGGTTAACCTTTCTCCGCAGGTGCTGTTTATTCTGACTCTGAAGGGGTGCCTTTCATTTGTTATTGCCTCAGCTGCAGGCGTTGAGGTTCCTTATTGCCCCGGTGAGAGGCTAGAGGCTGGATGCTGCTGGAGTAGGCTGGGTGCTACCCTCCAGTGGCAAACTGAGGCACTAGCTTGACCTTCCTGGAGGGTACAATATCTCAGCCAACAGTAAAATCCCACGTTGGGGGTAGGGCAAGAGTGTGACATCTTCTTCATTTCGGCGAACAATACAATATCTGGCCATGTGTCTGTAGTACCACTTGACGTGTGCCAGCGTACCCTGTAGGTACGTTCTTATTGTAATGTTTAGGAGTGATGACTGGCCCCTATGTGACTGGCGTGCATGATGGGGTGAAGTCAAATAGTAGAGTGCGCATCCCCAATGCCAAATATGTGTCACATGTCAATTACTCTCTCCCCCCCCCCCCCTTCCTCCTTCTGAAGCAACGTAGAACCATCATCGGGCGGAAAAGTATTTTCAGCTTTGAGTAATCTGGATCAAGGCACCTTGGGTTATAAATTGTTTGGCTTCTAGTGTAGCTTCTAATCTGTGTGCTCGCTGCTCTGGTGGTTGGCACATCGAGCACTTATCTCTCGTCCGCTCGGTGGGCAGGCACCTGGTTACTCTCTCCTGGTAGCGTTCTCTCTCCCTCTCTCTCTGTCTGCCTTTATTCTCTTTTCCCCTCGCCTGTAGACTGGAGCGGCAGGCGTGGTGTCCCACATCAGCTGGCTTGCAAGTCCTCGCGCTCAGGCAGGAAGGAAAAGATGGGGTTGTAAATTGGAACCCGGTCATGCACGTGAACTAATTCTTTGTCTAAACAGTGATGTTTAACGAGCCTTCATTTTTTTTAGTGCCCCTCACAATTATAGCTGAAAGCTTGGTTTAGTAAATCTCAATTGTTTGTACAGTTAGTCCTGAAAGAGAAACGATGCAAATACAGTCTGGCCTCTGGTTCTACCCTTGTGTAGTGCAAAGTCCCACTTGTAAGAGGACTCGGGAGTTGTTACTGGGTTGTTTACCATGGCCGTATTGAGAAGTGAAGTTAACAGCTGTATTTAAGCTGATGCTGTAGCATGGTAAACAAAACTGTACATGTCATTTTCCAATAGCTTCCTACCGAGCGAGGTGGCACAGTATTAACTCACTGGACTCGCATTCGGGAGGACCCGGGTTCGAATACCGGTCTGGCCATTCTGATTTCGGTTTTCCATGGTTTTCCAAAATCACTCTAGACAAATGCTGGGATGAATCCTTAACAAAGGCCATGGCCAATTCCTTCCCATTCCTTCCCCAATCCCTATTCCCTGTGCAGCTTGCATTATCTGTAATGACCTCGCTGTTGACGAGACGTTAAGTCCAACTACCTACATACCCAATAGCTTCCATATTCATTGGTTTGTATTCTATACCATACTACAATAGGAGTTATTATCTGCATTTATGAATACTATTTTATGTAACTTACATATATATATATAGACACACACATGCACGCATGCATGCACGTACACATGCGCACACACACACACATACACACACACACAGAGAGAGAGATAGATAGAGAGATATATAGAGAGATATATATAATCACCGACATCAAACAGCATAGAGAGAGAACACATTGCATTATCAAATTTAACACTTCACAAACGTCCCTCCTGAGAATCAACATATAATAATTGCTGTTCTATACATTTGGTCTTACTTCTAACAGAATAGCAATACTGTAGTTTTGCAATTAATATTTACACTTATTGTCTAGGCACGAGAATGATTCAAGGTTGAGAGGTTTACAGCTTTTCCACTTGTGGGGCAGGCTGCTGCGGAATGCATAAAAAAAGGTGAACATCAACTACAGTAGAACTCTGTTAAGATGTTTTTCAAAGGACTGGATGCTAAACACTTCTTACCAGGGAAAACTTATTAATGGGGAAAGAGATTTTAAATTTTAACAAAATTGTAGAATCTACAACAAAAATTTGATAACCAAGTCACTTATAATCTAAGCATTTCACACAGGTCCTGTTGATTTAAACATCACATTTACCTCTACTGTGTTTTAATTACTGCACTATAACTATTGCCGTATACACAAAAAACTTATTTAAAGAGTCCCAATTTAGTTTATATGCAAAAATAACTAGTGGTGTGCGGGAATGGAATTCTGCTACTGGGAAAAATTTGGACGGGGAAACTTAAATTTCCCACGTGAATTCGGGAAAATCGGGAAAAGTATTTTAGGTTAGGTAAAAACGTTTGTGGGATGCTAGACCTAGTGAATAACATTCTATCATTACTTATTCCATAAAACAAAAAATAAACATATAATGACTATGTGCTAAAAACTAGATTCAAGTTAGAAAAGTAGTATTTTTTTTACTTTCATACACTTTGTTGTTGCACTACGAATTAATCCTCTGGGTTTGGAGCACTTCTCGAACAGAAGACAGAAGTGTCAAAGATGCTGCATGTATTGTTTGACACAAATGCTCCCTTGTGCTGCACAGAAGCATACAGTAAGGCATTTCAAGACACCAAGCAGCTACTACAGACGGAGCAGACACTGATGCACTATGACCTTGATAAGCACATAATTTTGACTTGTGATGCCTGTGTATGGGGTAGAATCAGTGTCGGACTGGCAGTCTTCTGGACCCTCAGCAAAATTTATACGAGGGGCCCTCCCCTGAAAAAAGAATATATTTCATACAGAATGTTCTCCTGGCTGACACTAGTCACTAGAGACGTCATATACTTGCAATAAATTGTATTTATATCTGAGAGGTAGGTATTATAATAATATTTAATACAAATATCTAGTTTTATAAACTTCTTTTATTGCATAATAATTTTTACAAACTAAAAATAGAATCAAGCATAATATTGTAGACTACATAATACAATGACATTGGCTGTCGTTGAAATATTTATTTTTAGAAAATGTAACATTTCATTTATATAAGAAGATGATTCAAACTGAACATTAATAATCACACCATTAATTTTTTTCTATGTTCGTCATATTGACGCCGTTGGGTGAGACACGAGACAAACTATGACACAAATACTTACTGGTAATATGGGCACCTGCGGTGCTTCCGAATCACCACACTATTGAGACTCAGGGTTCTCAGGGATGCTATGGGTTCTGTGTGACCGTCTCACCCTTGCATACTTACAAACACGTAGGCAATACTAAACTTTTACTAAATATCACTTGAAATAAACACTTAATAAAATACGTGTGACTAGGACACTGTCACTCCAAATAAAAGAGAATGGGTCACTGTGAGACTTGTTTTTATTGATACTGTGCGTACAAATCAACATGACATGAAATTAATGATACACTCGGTTGTGTCTAGCTAACTCCACTTAGGTGCTCCCCAGCCCGCAATTACTCTAGCACATGCCTAGATGGATGATCTCTCCGTGGTGTATGAAAACACAATCTTCATAAGGGAAGAGAGTTGACAGCCACTAGGGTGGACAGCCGATAATAGGTTTTCTCTTATATACACATACATTCCGGGTACAAGTTCGGGTGGCGGCCTCTTTCTATGCGGTACCCACATATTACAATAACTGATCTGGTTCGCCCTGGCTTCCTCATGTATTTGAGTCTGGTGTTCGACAATTTGTTCAGGTGGTCTGGGCGGGTTTTCGTGGGGTGCTCCAGGGACACGGAGTTTGCGACCTTGTACAAACTTGGCGGGTGTTTTCCCGGTTTGCCGCATTCACTCTATTCCATAGGCAAAACATTACCTCGCAGATAAATTTGGTACATGTAGTGTGATCTTTGCCTAACCGAACCCGTAATTGGATTTTTACGTCTTGGTTACGTCTCTTGGTTGGGTTAGCCCTGGGATGGTATGCTGGGTTGGTACGGTGTTCTGTACTCCACCTGGTAGAGTACTCTCTCCACTTTTGCCCTACAAATTTTGTACCATTGTCTGTCAACAAATACTCGGGGTTCCCCACCTCGGAAAAAACTTGTTCTGCATTACTTGTGCGATTGTGTGTGCAACAGACGTTACTAATTGGGAATGCCTCTGTCCAGCGGGCAAACAAATCCGTGGCAACAACAAGAAATCTTTCCCCAGTTTTCGTACGCGGGTACGGGTCCATGATGTCGATGGCTACTATTTTGAATGGCTCAGTTGGCAGCCTTGGCTGTTTTGGAGCATCTCCATCTGCTCTCCACTGCTTATGGGTGTTACATGTGATACAGCTCTGTACATTTTTCCGGACATCTCCTTGAATCCCTGGCCAGTGAAAAAATTTCTGCATATTCCTTCGTGTTTGCTCGGATCCCGGGTGTCCATGCTCCAAACTTTCATGTGCACACTTAAGTACGAGTTCCCGTTTCTCTTTCTGCACATATGTCCACCATCGCGCACAATTACCAGGTGGTTTGGTTTGTATTTCTCTGTCCACTACCCTCCAGTGTTCTGTGTAACATGTGGCGGAGTGTTGTCGGCGTTAAGCAGCATCTGGGAAATTTTCTTGCGCAGTGTGGACCTCTCTTAACATATCATGTACATTCAATGAAATAAGTTTGCCAGGTGGTGTGGCAACAATGTTTTGTACAACGAGGGTTTGTGTTTCTGCAGTTGGTATTACACTGCAAGTTGGTAGGGCTTCTTCTCACTCCGTGTTGTCGGTGACCGTTAGATTCGGACAAGGATTCCTGGACAAGGCGTCTGCGAGCTCGTTGGTTTTCCCAGCCTCATGTTCTACCTTGAAATTGTATTCCTGCAGTAACAGCGCCCAGTGGGAAAGTTTGCTTTTCCCGTTATGCATGTCCTCTAACCACACAAGGCAACGTTGTCAGTTTTGAGTGTAAACTGCCTTCCTAGCAAGTACGGCTGGTACTTCTGCAATGCATGTATAATGGCCAAACATTCTTGTTCGTTAACGTGATATTTACGTTGTGTCCCCGAACTTTGCACTGTGGTAACTGATGATATCTTTTTCCCCGTGTGTTCCCTCCTGATAAAACATGGCCCCAATTCCTTCTTGATTGGCATGTATTTGTACACCTATGGGTAACTCTGCTTTGAACCTAGATAGCGGATTACAGTTCTGAAATGGAATTTTAATTTCTTTAAATGCTTGATCGGCTTTAGGTGTCCAGACAAATTTACGTTTCTCACACAACAAAGCAGTTAACGGTGCAGCGATTACGGAAAAGTTAGGGACAAATTCGCTTAACCAATTAATTGAGCCAAATAACTTCCTGACTTATTTACGTGATCTGGGTGTGGGTTTGTTTTGAATGTCTTGTATGTGTTGTTCTGATTCATATCCGTTTGCTGTTACATAGTGTCCTAGAAACTCCATTCTGCTCATACCCAACTTACACTTTTCCACTTTGCACTTAAGTTTATTACATTCAAGCCTTTCAAACACAAGGCTCAAATGGTGTAAGAGCTCTTCCCAGCTGGTAGACCAAACAAGTACATCATCCAAATACGCCATCGCAAAGTCTCCAATAAATCCATCCAATACATTAACCATTAAGTTCTGAAATGTTGCAGGAGCACTTTTTAAACCAAATGGCATGGCTACAAACTAAAATCTATGTCTATCTGGCATAAGAAAAGCTGTTTTCTTTCTGTCCTGTGGGTAGATAGGCACTTGGCAATACTTGGACTTTAAATCAAGTGAGGTGAAAACGGTAGCTGGTCCTAATGTTGACAAAGTGTCTTTTATGTATATAACTGGTGGCGGCATGTTTACTGTTATCTTATTGAGAGGGCGAAAATCGACACAGAATCACCATTCGAAATTTATTTGGAGCAAGGGTAATACCTGAATTATAGAGACTTTGTGTAGATTCAATAACATTATCATTGAGCATCTCACATACCTGCTGGTTAATGATGCAGCAAAAGAAAATACCTGGTTCTTGTGGCTTGGAGTACACCGGTTTTTTGTGCGTTGTGACAATTGCGTGTTCAGTGATGTCGGTGCGCTGCAGCTTCCCTCAGTGTGGAACACACTGGCATACTGGTCCAGCAGATGTTGCAGACGTTGCTGATGTGTGGCGGGCACCTTGTTGTCAAATTCAGCAAGCACCACAGCAGTTGTTGTAGTTGGTGGTGTTGCTCCCACGGCATGAACAGTCCATCGGCCACGTGTCCCCACGTGCAGTCAATTCAGGTGCGATTCTATCACAGCGTGATTGTCAACAAGCCATGGCAGTCCCAAAATCACTTCTCTGCACAATTCTGGCACAATGTAAACATCGTACTTGGTACGTAGCTCTCTGATTCCTACCGTTACGTGCAAGACACTTTTCGCTTCACCTTGTTGGTGTGTGGTAGCGAATTGCAGACATCGCAGTGGCACTCTAGTAGTTATCGCTTGTATCAAACCCTCACGCACCAAATTGTGACTAGCGGTAGTGTTAATTACGGCTGTGACATTTTTTTCCTCTTTATCTGCACAGACTCTCAGTGCTTTTATGGTACTGTCAGTTACTTGGAACACTTTTGCACTTTCACTAAGCGGATTGATACGACTTAATGGTGAGATTGGTGCAGGTGCGGTTTCGCCAACCTCCGTACTTTTCCAGACCTGTTGCCTTGGTAGTAATTTTTGTGGTTATTGGTGTGAAAGTTTGATCCCTGTTCGCGGTTTCCTCTCACTGGTGTAAATGGCAGCAGCGGCCTCGTTACACGTGGCATCATGGGGGGGTGTTGACGTGCAGTAATTTTACTGTGGTGAGTGGTATTCTTGACTCGTGTGCACATCCCTCTTATACAGGCATGCCTCTATTGTGAACTGTTCCACATTTGCACGCGTTGCTCTTTGTAAGTACGGCCTAATGTCAGGTGTTGAGAATGCCACGATTATTTCTAACACTCCGCGAGTTGCCTGTCCCGGGTGTAAGCGCTTATACAAACCGAACTTGCGCTGGATGAATTCCTCGATTCCCTCACATTCTCTGCTGTTCGTGATACATTCGCGCCTGTGCCTGGATAGCATCTCCGTTGGTGTTGAATCGACCTAGCAATCTCTCTCAGAACTCTTCCCACGTGACTTGATAGTCCCTGACCATGTTCCACCATGTGGCAGTGGTTCCCCTTAACCTGTTGGCAGTTATCTCAGTCTAAATTATTCCTATGCATGCAATGGCTATGTAATTTTTTTTTGCAAACTGCAAAGAACGTACCTGGTTCTTCTGAGTCGTGTCCCATAAAAGTTAGTAAGAGAATGTTTCTGTCAGGTCCTGTAAAACCCTGTCGTGTGTAAGTAACAACTACTGGCGGCATGGGCTCTACCTCTGGAATGTTTCTGTAAGGTCCTGTAAAACCCTGTCGTATGTAAGTAACGACTACTGGCGGCATGGGCTCTACCTCTGGTGTTGTTGGTGGTGCAATCTCAGCACATTTCATCTTACGGCACTCAACACAGTTTATGATACCATCGTGGAAGGTTACATATTCATCAGGCCTTATGCATCGCAAATGTAAGTCCTGTTTGCACTGCTGGCACTGTGCCCACTTCATTCCCACCCCGTTGCATCCGGTGCATGCTCACAGGCATGGTTCTGATGGCATGGATATGGTGTCAGACGTGCATTGACATAACGGCTGATCCCATAGATTTGCACTGAACAAATTGACTTCACTCATCCTGCCACAATTCATGCATCGTTCGAACAGCATGTCGAAATGGTTTGCGCTCATGTTCATGGGTGTCGCAGGTGTCGCTGTTGCCGACACAGATGTCTTGAAGGCTTCTCGCGGTTGATCAGGCGTGGTGTCCGCCATTTTCTCACGTTTCCATGATTTCAAGTTTAATTAATAGAATAACCTGCTTCTTCCTTCCCTCGATAAGCCAATCCTTGTGTTCCAATAAATAGTGTAATATCTATAAGGTGCTGAAGAATTTGTCTTCTAGTATCAATTTTTTCCACTCTAGATGTGGCTTGACTGTTGTTGAGAAGAGAGTCAATGTCTCCTTGTTTGCTTAGCTGAAGCGCTGCTGTAACAGAATTTTGATGGTATTTTGAATTTTTATGGATTTCCACAGCCTTGTTGATATGTTTATATGAAACCTTATGTCCTGAAATGAATGAGGATTCCTGTTTTCTTTCCCACCACAGGCCATACCTGTTGAACAGAACACTTTATTTGACTGAAAAGTGTATGAAAGCCATTTTCTATGGACTTTCTAGCCACTAGGTAAAGTTCTATAATAGAGATTGCTGGTTTTGAATGGAAGTTTTCCCCCTTGCACATGATGAATTTGGACAGGATGCTGTTTCAAAAATGCTCTCTTCAACGTAATGGGGTCATTGACTTTTGGGCTTATAAAATTAGCTAAGTTATGCATGGAAACATTTTCATCAGGTTCACTGTCTTCAACTTCACATTCGGATGAACTAGATCTACTGTTGTTCTCAGCAATCAAAGCATAAACATCTTCACCTACACCCAAATCCGTCACATCTGAGGTAGATAGATATGATGCTGATGGCCATCTTTGGTTGATGCTGAAAAGAGAAAGAATCAGTTTTAATAGTGGATTTTCACAATTTGTTGTAAGATGGTTTCATTTTACATTATAATAATTCAAGCCATTTTTTATTATTTTAATATGTGACTAACTTTTTATTTATTATTGCATGCTTTCGCTGCCATTGACAGGCTGGATCTTAATGTCTTGGCTTCCAGGCTGAAGCCGCATCTTGCTGGTATCTCGTACTGACGTTTCGCCGCACTTTTCAGCAGGGATCTTCAGGGTGTCAATCTTGTTCTTGCTCGAGACACCCTGAAGGTGCCTGCTGCAAGGTACTGCTAAAGTCTGTACGGGATACAACTAAGATGCGGCTCCAACCTCCAACCCAGAAGCCAAGACATCCAAACTTAGCCTTCAAATTTCCATAAATATTTATTTGGCTTGGCGTAAACAAATGTGCATTAAAACCATTGGTGCATGGTATAAAAGAAGATAAAGTACACGAAGTGCCAAGCAGAAATATCATTAGGGTTGCCTGTTTAGAGAGTCTTAGAGTTTCAACTGTTTCAAGTTCTTACAATATATTTGGTTTAATTTGCAATTACACTCATGAACTCCTGTTTTACGTTACATCATAGTGAAAGGAAGAAACAATAATAATATAATACATTAAAAAATTTTGGTGAAGAAAGTACTCGTGTGATGAAATTTTATAAGAGTTTCATTACAATTTACTGAAGAAAGAAATACATTGAAATTTTGGTGTCTTTAACTTAAACTATTACTATTATTCTGGCTTTTGATTACCATAGAAAAGGAATAGTAATTTCAATACTCCCCCTTTGTAGTGAACAAAAAAAATGTATGCTCCTGTAAGTCGACATCTTATGAATATTTTTGCACAAAAAAACATTCTGTACAGAATACAAATGGTTAATCCCAGTAGGCCTATAGCTGTGTCAGAATCCACTATTTTGGGGTACTAAATCAACCACGTGACCAAGTTAGTGCACTAAATATTTGGGGATTTAGGGCATAAATTTATGGAAGTCGAGTAGAACACTAAATCCCCAAATAGTTCTGCAATAAATGTTCTGTACCCAAACGGGAGTCAATATTCAACATTGTAAACTTGTTCTGGTCATTTTTATTAGAAATTGTTTTTACAGTGAAGCCTAATTTTTTTCAAAACAAAACACTGGGTACTTTTAGCTAATTACTGACTTAAATAAATTTTCATTAATTGAATAATAAGCTAAAACCATACGGTTTTTTTGTCTTTTAAAATAAAAACAATTTGTAAACAAACTAGCTATAAAAATCATATGTTGTCAGCTCCCATTTCTGTTTCAGTAAAAAAAAATTATAGCAAAATGTAAAGAAATATAAAACCAGGTTTATAGATAGACTTACATGAATCACAATTATCTTGGGACTTTTCAGGCTTCACAATAGCAGTAAAGTACTTTGTTGTGCTACACCAATGCTGTAAAGCTGCTGGCTATTCTCAGAGGTTTTTGCATTTGTTATGACTTGCACTGCTGCCCCACTTTTCTCGACTGCCTGTGTGATGATAGTGTGCTACATTTCCAGCCTCCTGACCAGCAGTGTACAAAGAAACAAGATCATAAACGATAAAGTTCCTTCCAACGTTTGCAGATTTTTTACCAGCTGCAACAACATACATACTCAAGCTATGCTGTTAATATTACCTGTTCACTGGGTTATAATTAACTGTTGGCAAAGATGTTGTAAGTTTTGAAGTGACAAGACCAGGAATTCATTGTTCTTTCAAAGTTAATTAATTTGTTTCCTTGTGAAAGTCACACTTGTTACATGAACCACTTCGCTTTGATTCACAATAAAATTTTTATTGCGAGGCACTTGCAAAGCCGCAAATATTGTGCCACCAATTACTGCATTTAATTAAACTGAAAATTAGACACTTATGTCTGGTCATGCACACGCATACCATACAAGCTAAGGTAAGAGTCCTTAGTTGAAAGCTTTGAGCTGCCTCGCATAGGTCCTAAATTTCACATGTTAGTTTAAATTTTGGTAGGTTAATCCAAGCGATTGATAAAAAACTTCCTTGGCGCGGCTTTGACCTACACGAGTTAAATTGTATCTCCCTGGTACACTACATCACCACTTTTCTGGACCATCACCAAAACGACCTTCCCATCTGGTGTCCCAACAATTTCTTTTGCGCACATCATGGCGTCAGGCACCTACATCGACGAATGAGCTGAGTCCTGATTGGCTCAGCTCAATCGCCTGATGTATGGTTCCACCACTGACCTACATACTTGCTGACATTGTGGCACCAATCCTACATTGTTTCCTACCTGCACAGCAAAACAAACTAAATGCCACAGCAAAAAAAAAAGTATTTAGCAATGAAAAAAGTAAAACGAGTGTTTCGCAATGTCAAGCAGAGTTAATTACTTCACTAGCACAAAATATCACTAGCATAAAATAACATGTTATCCTTTACAAAAATTAGATCTGACTACAAAAATTTGATCTGACTACAAAAATTAGATCTGACAATTCCGTTTTCAGTACACTATACAATAGGCATACCCCTTTATAGAAAAATGCTTTTAAACATAATTAAACTTCTTTCTTAGAAAAGAAAAATAATCAATCAACCAAGTGACCTCAGTGACATGCATTGTTACAAGTGGAACTATAGAGCCGGAAAAATTACTGCCATTCTTTTTTCAATGCGCTCATTTTCATCCTCCACATTGTCCACTCTCTCACTGACACTAACCATTCTGTTGTTTACACTTAAAGTGGCTTGGCTGCTAGTGAGGGGCGGAGTACATCGGATTTGAGAGAAACCCTGATTCATGGCTAGAAATTTAGAAAAGATGTAGATATTTCCCATGGATGCCAGCTCATCGATGCATGGGTGAGCATGTGGACTCCTCTTCTTAAGGCAGCAGCAGGTCGACAGCCACGTGGCGGTCCCCTCACGAGCACATGTTTTAGCAAAATAAATTTCAAATTAAGAGGAAAATGCAAGCTACACCACTTACACTGTTTATAAATTGATCACATAGGTTTTCTGGAGTGGTCCAAATCCCTAAGGTACGAAGTATACAATAAAGCAACACGGGAACTAGGGTTAAGAATGGCTCTATTGAGCTGAGTCCATATATACTATACACTCGAACACAAAAGGTACCCTATTCTCAAGCAGGCATGGTATTTGGGCCTGCCATAGGCCAACACGGTAAAAGCACTTTAAAGTGCATGTAAAAATTACAGTGTTAAATCTCCGGGGCTGTGAGTCTGGCGGAGAAGAGAGTGTGCAAGCACAGGGGGAAAAAAGTTGTGAAAAGGTTCTGGAATGAATAAACTTACTATTTCAGCTGAATTTCCACACAAAGAAGTTAATGGCCCCTGCAACATGAAGCATGTGGACTCTCGATGGCCCACTGGTCTCGACTAAAGATGGTGGCTCAGAGATCCCATTACCTGGCTGCAATCTCCTGCCACCATCGCATGGGAATTTACATATTACATAAACTTGAACAAGTATACATGATAGAACACTAAAAACACAAACTAAGATCTGGAGGAATTAAAAGAGTAATTCTAACGCAGTAAGTTAATTACTTAAAGTTCACAGTTCTTGTTGCTATGTGTCGGAAAAATAAGAATTACATGGAAAAGCCTGGATAGGCTGGGAAAACATGTAAAAAATCACTTAAAAATAAGACAAGACATTTGACACTTACATAGGCACTCAAAAGGACAACATTAAATTAAAACATTAATTTAATATTATGTAAGATAAATTGAATTTAGGCATGTGGGATGGCGGATGCTGGAACTGCCGAGATAATTTACTTTACAGTAGAACAAAACTTAATAAAATGCACGATGCCCTTTTTAAACAAAATAAACATGACACAAACACTGCAAAAATATATTATGAATTTAGAGAATGTCTCAAGTCATTGGTTAGTAAACATACGTAATCCATGTGGCTTTGCACTCTTGGGCTATTTATGCCTCACTTAAGGGGAGTGAGCAGGTGATAACACTTTCCCGTAAATAATTTAGACTCTGCTTTTAGAAGACCAGATTACTTTAACACTGTAAACACACTGGGCTGAGTGGACTCGTCGTTACACAGGTCATGCGGGTCACGAAGTCATTCATTGACCTGTTCGTGCATGAACGACTTGTATGACCAGTACACTGAACGCACAATCGTGCATGGCTGATGCATGAGCAGAGTAGTAGTGGGCTGCATCCCGAGTGGGACAGTGAGAGAGATGTCACACTGATCACTATTTCATTTACATTGTCTGTTCTTTCATTTACACTCAATTTTTTCATCCACACAGTCAATTCTCATATTTACTAACGCACTAATGCCTCCTATTTTCCCATCTACATTTTAATTTACAGTGTCTATTTTCCTGTCTACATTTTCATTTACTGTGTCTATTTTCCTACCTACCAAATCATTTACATTAGTTATCTTGTTATTTAAATTTTCATTTGTAGTTGATATCACACTACTAATTTTATTATTTACAGCTTTATTAATACTACTAATTTCACTTTTCATATCTTCCTTCAAGCTATTTGCACTTTTGCTCACTTGGCTGCTTAGCCCAACTGATGCTCGCAGTGCTTCCAGTTCTGCAGACACTTCCCTAGTTTATATTCACTGTGAAGATTGTACAAAACTGTCTTAATATTTCAGTCTACAACTATTAGAATAAATAATTTTGTTTTAATCACTAACTATTAGCCTATTGCTTAACTTAATGTACAATTGAATGCCTTCATCCCACTTGTGACACCAGTGTTACAAGATGCCAGAGGGGCGTATTCGAGTTTGTGAGAGGTGGAAGTCTTAGTAAAAAAATTAAAGAACTAAATTTGATTATTTATTTATTTGCACAGTTGTTATTAACACATTAAACTATCTATCTACAGTAATACTCTTTTTATTCTCAGTGAGCACAATATTTAATGTCTACCTTAATTCTAATTGAAGTCCTTCTCAAAGTCTCTATTTTGGTTGTAGTTACTTAATTCACACTCATTATTTACAAATATTCAATCTTTCAATTGCCATCATTCCAAATGTCTTGCACTCATGGGGTTACAGTGGTGTACTAATCTCCTATCGAGGTAAACCGGGTTTGATTCCTGGCAGGGTTGCTCCTGGATTTTCACATGTGAGAATCATGCTGGACGATGCCGCTTGTCAACGACTTTTGTCTGGATCTCCTGTTTTTCCTGCCCTTGCATTCCAGCACTTCTCCAAGCTTACTTAACTTAACACTCATCTGCTCTCAAGACCTCAATGCTATGAGCCACCCAAATCTCTCCAATCCACTCTTACACATCCAGTTCAGTAGTCTTGCCCATCATTCTCACTCTTCACTGCATCAATGTTCGCAGTCCACAGGCTTCACAATCTCGCTTGCCCCTTCTGCCACCACTCGATGCTCTGCTAGCTCATCATCTTTTCACACTTGTTGCTTAAGGTCGTATAATCCTCCAAATTCTAAACTCTCAAAAACTGTCAGCGTGCCTGTGACAGCTTAAATAGTCTCACTTTGTCCAATCTGTAAGGTTCCTTGCACCCAGAGTCACACTGAGAGAGGCTAAGGCATTGCACAGATTATTATTTCATATAACTGCAGAAATTCAATCTACTGAACATCAGAAGCACGCAAAATTCTGTAGGCTTATTGAAGCAGTATCCATTTACAAATTGCTACTCGCTTCTCAAAATATGCACACCTGACATTCCTTTGCTCTCACGAGCGGGATGGTGCATGGGAAGTAATGCAAAGCAGCATGTGCATAACAATATTGATAAATTAAATTACCTTCGATAATGTCTGTACTATATCATGCATCAATAATAATATTTAAAAACATTTGTATGTTGGTAAAAATCAAGCTATGTTCATATAGGTTGTTAGCCATTGGAAAATATGTAACAGAGGAAATATTGAATTATACAATAACATGTTAATTATGATGGGTTGTTCTGTTGGCATCTTCACAGGAAGAATGTGTTATAAATTATCTTACTCTCTATCTTCAGTACTACATAGTGAGTGTGAGTTGACTAAATAACAAAAATCATTATTTGAAGTAAGAAATGGCTGTACTTATGTAATGACCATTTATAATTTTCATAAAGCTTATTTTTTGGAGATATACTTTCATCCGTATGGCAAGTCTTGCTCAGACCCCAACAATGTTCTTTCATAGCCTGTTAAAAAAATACCTCTTCACAAAATTTCAGTTACACTTTCATCCTGCAATCCTAGCTCGACTTTAATGTCAGGGAAAGCATTGTTCATAAAATGCTTCAGAAAAATTTAAATTTAAAAAAGATACATGCCTATTCTGGCAGTGAAGATGAAAATTTACACATTTACGAACCTGAAACTGACCTTGTTGAGTCAGTTGATGATGCTTATTCAGAACTTAGCATTTCTCTTTTAAAGGTTAAGAAACTGTCAGGTGATGCTAGAATTTTGAATTCTGTCCTATTATTATTTCTTGGAGAGATTTTTTAACGGGTTTTGGGTGAACATTGTTAGGGTCTGAGTGAGACGTGTCATACGGATGAAAGTATCTCCAAGAATTCAGCTCTGTGAAAATTACAAAGAGTTATTATATATTATACAAGTGCAGTCAGTTCTCATTGCAAATAATGTTTTTTGTTCTTCGGTGAACTCAGAAGAAACATTATGTAGTAATAAAGATCTAAAGTAAGATAATTTATAACATGCCCATCCTGTGAACATCCCAGTGGAACAATCCATCATAATATGATAATTTCACCAGCATCCAATATATGACACTTAAACTTGATGCACTCTCTTCTTTTTTTTTTTCTTTCTTGTTAAGGTGTTGCTTTCAATTATGGGTCTTGTTTCATCGTGGCGGGGAAGGTACTTCCGTCCGACACGAGACACTGAGAGTGCTGATTACCCTCCTGAATATTAATTACAACCCTTCAGCAGCGTATTCACTTCTCATGGGGTTCCTTTCTGCCTGGCGGGTCATGGTTTGACCACGTTGAGGTCGTTATTTGGGTACCGCCTAGTGGAAGGGCTATATTGGTGTGGAGGGGAATCATACCCTAAGGAGAGTCGGATTGCAAACGTCTCCTGCCCAGGGAGTGCAAGCTTACTCACCGTGATGGTTGCCAATATGCGGGATGCCAGCTGTCTCAATTAACTAAGAAGATTTTAGGTTGCCATGTTTGGTGGCGAATATGGTAATAAAATAGATGTGGATCGTGATCCGGTGGATTGGTTTAACTCTGGTTCCCATTCACTACCCAGGCATCAAAAAGAAGCTGGTCTAGTAGGTTTACAACTGGGAATGAAGTTAAGTTGCAGGGGAGCTATCTGGACTTTACGGGTGGTTTTGAGAGGTAAAGCAATTTTGATCATCTTCCTTGCTGCTGTACGGATAGTTCACGTAGTGGGTGACTTGGTGTCGATAACCGGGTTAGGGGTAGGCAGTGTTGCGAGAGGTATGGGTGTAGTCGGTTGGTAGTAGCTCATGTACTCGTAGTCAGGCCATGGCCAACAGATACCAAGTTGAGAGTCTAGTTACGATTTGTGTTCACATACAGCAATCGGTGAAATGGGGTGCGGTGTTGGAACCGTGACTTCAGGTAATGGGGATGAGGATGCGACAACGCGAGGGGAGTCCACTACCATGATGATATTAGGCTGCAATAATTCGCACTGAAGAGCTCATCGCGCTTTACCTCGATTTCTGCTAGGTAGCCCACCTCCTTTCTTAGTCCTCTGAAACTTTGGTATATAATACCACGTTAATACTTTAAAAGAAATATACCTTCCCAAAACGAGTACCTATAATATATCTAGTTATTGTTTGCACTCTTCCCCTTTTGCTGCCAATGTTCAGTCCTGCTGGAAATGTCTTATTCAGACACTCCCGAAGCACTGACAGGAAGAAATGCCAAGCGAGAGTTGAAGTGAGGCTATGGACAAGCGTGGGTGTACCGGACGCTCCCAGGAATCTCTGTCCTTTCGATCTGCCGCCTTCTTCAGGCCCTGGATCCTCAGGGTTCATCCCACTCACACCTATTCCATAGTGTGAAATTTAATTACGAAAAATGAGCCCACCTGTAAACACTTGTTAAGTATTAAATGAGATGGGTAAGCAAGAACAAATCCAACCAAGTAACCTTTGTCAAAATGTCTGTTAATGCCAAGGAAAGCACTGGGAAATCCCAGTTCTTGTATAATCTAGAATGTAATTAAATTTATGTAGTTACTCCAGGTGAAGGCAAACCTGAATGAAACTTTAACCACAATTAGCTATTCCTAGTAAGGTCGCAGTTCACAGCGAGTTACTTTCTTAAGGGGTGGTTGTACAGAGGGGATGTCGCGATGGCCTGCTACTGTGGAGTCAAGGAAGAGACTTTGGGTAAAGAGTCCAAGGTGAGGACATTGAGGTTACCTCTGATGAGCCTTATGCAAGCTGCTGGACGAGCTTTTTGCAAGCTGCTGGAGCTGGTAGAGCCTTTGCAAGCTGCTGGAGCTGGTAGAGCCTTTGCAAGCTGGAAGAGGAGATCGTCTTGTCTAGACCCAGGAGAGTCCCTCAACCATTGCAGTCGGCAGGCAGACGAACTCTCAAGCGATTTTGAGCTTCCTTATATAGTCCAAAATCTTTGCTTCTGGGCTCTCACAGGGGTGTGGGGGATGCTAGCCTTTCTCTGCAGGGGCTGATTATCTTTCGGTAGCGGGCGGCGCAGCGCATTCCTTATCACCCTGGGTTGAGGCTGGCGACAGGTTTACTACCGTTGCTTGAGGCTCTGCTATGGTGATGTCACTGTCTGCAGGGGTGCTGCGATTCTGTGATGACTCTTATAACTTCCTTCTCAGCAGTCAGCTGGTCCGTGGATCGTTGTGGTAAACAATTTCTTTCGAAAAGGTGGTGACATCATGTTGAAGTTTGGGTGGGCAGTACAATTTAAATAATTAATCATGTTAATTATCTTCTGTGTCTGTTATTGTCCAGCTCATGGATCAATCCTGCAGCCACTTGTACTCATGTATGCCGCTTAGGACTTGCCCCGAGGCTCTCAGCGTTTGCTGATGGAGTGAAGTCGGCCCGTAGTGTGTGCAGTCATGCTGCACAGCAGTGTGGCATGCGTCAAACTACATATAAATAGTATAGCACACAGCTGGTGAGAATGTAGCACAACACATAATTTGTATGGTTTGAGTGACATTACTTACTAAGCAAAAGTGCTGAGCTGGTGAAGCCATGCATGTTGAAACTTGTATTTAACTAGTAGCGCACAACCTGTCATTATTGTGTTTGTCTACAGAAACTTGTAGGTTACATGTTATTTTACAATTCAGTAATATTTACTTTGTCACATATTTTACAATGACTACCAACCTAAAGAATATATGAATGTTGCTTGATTTTTACCAAAATACAAAAGTTATTAAAAATAATTTTTTAGATGTGTGATGTTATAGAAATTACCTAATGTAATTTAATTTATCAAAATAGCATTTGCGTAATCTTGGTTATACATTGTCACTACATATTATTGGAAATTTCATATCTCCTTGGCCTAATTTGTAATTTTGTTTGAGTGTTGCTTTATTGTTATTTCAAAGACCTGTGGCTTTTCAACCCTTTACAGTTTCATAAGGAAATGTTTTTTTCTTAAAGTACACTGTATGGTCTTCCAATTATACTGGTTTTTAATGTCTGTTACGTATTTGACGTGCCTTTTCTAGACTCTAAAAAACTAATTTTAAAAATTTTCAAAGTTCAAGAAATTTTTTTTTGAAATATTACAAAATGGTTTTAGAGTTTAGAAGGTTGGTGCATATCACCTACAAAATTTCATCTAAGTCAAATATGATGGGGCAAAATATTTTATAAATATTTGGTGATTCAACAGGAATGAGCATTCAGCTTGAAGATTTCATGCGGTGGAATCCTTAAACTTTTTGTTAGATTTGAAAGATGATGCTGTTCTAGTACCATGTCCATTTTTACATTGCCCTTGACAATGAGTATGCATTTTCAGTAGCTTGTTGAGGTTTTCATTGCCATGTTTTTCTCGTGGTGTAAAATTAACAAAACATGGAATGTTCCTTAGAGTGTACAAGATCACACATACTGACAAGTAAGGGATTTAATAAGCCCTTTTTTTTTTTTGTAAAGGAAGGTATCTTTAGTCATTCAGTTGGTTTATTTACTGCTTTGATGTTATGATAAGTTGTGGACAGATCTACTTTCCAGTGGCTTTGCAGTTGTAATTGCTTTTTAATTTAGAAAATGGATTGTTTTTTCCTGTGTTCATTTGGTACAAAGATTAATTAAATTTTTTTTAATGTATGTTATTGTAATTTTTAATCTTTGTGTGGTAACTGCTATAAATTGTGATATGCAAATTTTTACAGTTCAACTTCATGATGTTTTTGAATCAACTACTTTCATCTTTTTGGTGTTTGAGTTATGCAAGAATGGAGAGTTGTTTGATTATCTGACATCAGTTGTTGCACTCTCTGAAAAAAAAACCAGGTAATATAATCTTATATATTTTTATTTATATAGCTCTATGTCAGGATGAGATTAACATAAGTTATAAGAAATTTAAATTTTCATGTTATTTTAACATTAATTGTTCACTTTATTGTTATTTAAATGTAATTAAAAGTAATAGTTAGTTTTTTAGTCGTATCTAAATGCATAAAATTAGCCCCCTCCCCTGTGATTAATCAAGAAAGTGGTGGGCTTGAAAGAAACAGAATTAGGGTCTATTGTAAATTATTCCAGAATATTGTAGTTTTTTTTAATATTACTGATTTCAATTGCATTTTTCGTAATTATATATAGTTGAAAAATCCTGTAAGTCTTTCACTTGGTTGTGATTCAGGTGTAGAAAGGCAGTTATGATATAGTTAAATCATCTTCTCCATGCAGTGTTCCAGCTGATTTTTAGTTTATATTTTTTTTTGTGATGATTTGGTATGTGTGCTTTGGAATACAGCAGTAAATCATTTGCTACAGTTTGCTGCAGGGAACTTATTCTTTAGCAAGATAGAAAGTAAGAACACTGTTTTGTTATTGTTGATGCTCATGACTTTAACACTATTTATACTTTTGTGTTGGACATGTTGCAATATATGGACATGATTATCATTTTAAAAAAATGTTGGACACACTGGGCCTTAAAGTAGGACACTGTTGATCAGCGTAGGAAAGCCAAAGCCTAATACAAAAATTTGAGAATTATTTTCCCACAAAATAGTAGCAGTAGTTTATCTGTGAAGACGTTACTGCTATGTTTTTCTTGGCATAGATAGTTTTGGTATATAATGGAGATCCAAATTTCATTAAATAAAAGGACTAAATTAAATTTCCAGATTTATTAACGGTTCTGTAGGTACTCAAAATAATCCAGACAACTTCACTTTCTACAATGAAACTGTTACCTTCTATTTCTACTAGTGAATGCAATTCCAGTAATTATAACCATTAAACCTGTAAATGTCATAATAATTAATAATAATCGGTGTCCAGATCAAGCCCAGCTTATTACCATAAATTATAAAGAAATATCTGCTAGTTTTTCGCCAAACTATCCACATCTCCACTCTGTTCCACAGATTAATTACAGTCTGCATTTTTCAGTACTATCTTGGAAACACCAAGAGTACACTCTGTAGTCCTACTATGTTTGCGGACGGTATCAAATATACTCCGATGATCCCTGCTATCCACTGCAGTCTTGTACACTTGTTATTGCCATAAAGGAGTTTTATCACTTAAAATGAGGACATGGTAATGTAGTAGCCATACTTTTCACCTCCCAACTAGGTGAAATGAGTTTGATTCCCAGCAGAATTACGTAGATTGTCACATGTGTGAAACATGACTGACTGCTGTTGTCTGGCATTTTTTTGGGCCCTCCTGTGTCCCTTGCCCTTGCATTTTGCTGCTGCTCCATCTTCAGCTCACCTCTACTTCACCAATGCTCAAGACCTTAATACTAAATAGAAATGAAAACCTCTCAGCTCACCTCATCAACTACAAGCCTGCTGTCATTGTCTCCTCCACTTACATGCACACTTAGCACAAAAGGCAATAAAATAACTGCCATTTTAAAGGTTCAAGGTGGTAGATGTAGCTGGTGTAATTCTTTCTATATTATTCTTGTAAATGTCAGTCATTCCTACTTAGATAAAAGGCTGGAAAATACCTACACTGCATTCTAGCAGATCATTTCTTAAGCTGTCCAGGTCAGCCATAGATACATATGAATTGGTCAGATGCACCCTTCCCTGTCTTTGGCAGTGCTGACCATCCAGAAATAGGTAATCACCAGGACTATGAAAGGGGTTGGGGTAAGTGGTGTATGTGATATTGTAGACTTGTAATACCAGTCTCTCAAGTCTGTTCATCCCTTATTTCAACCTGTTGGAAAATTTGGCAGGTAACATTCCACCAACTGAAATTTGGAATTTAGATGAATCAAGTTTATGCGTAGCTCCCATGGTGCCATAGCGTACAGAAATACGGGACCTTGGTAAAAGGTTTAGCAGATTGAACAGGTGCTGCTATCCATGCCATGCCTGGTGAACTAATATATGCCCTTAAGGAAGCCTTACATCCATTTACATTTTGGCAGTGTGCTTTTATGTGTGGCATTTAATGGCATTTTTAATCTGTCCCCAAATTATGACACAGTGCATGAGAGGGTTAAATACTGTGTTAATTCTTTTGATAGCCTTCACACACCTTGCTGGCCCATCTTGCTTGTTTTTTGCTAATTACTTTTTCTTGCTGAAAATACGTAGAAAGACTCTGGGACTCAAATTAATAGATATTACTTGTCAGAAATATTGCATAATTTATTCCAGTGTTCCTTATGAATTTTTCAGTTATTATTTGTGTACTTTATGTCAATTGTACTATTTATGAATTTCCCTCTTGATGTTGGCGGGAGATCTTCGGCGAGGTAGCAGAATGTCTCGGTCACCATCTTCAGTCTGATCTCGGCGGGCCTAGAGAATACACGTGTGTCGCATCACGTGAGCCTTCAACTTGATTTGTCTACTCACTTAGCTGCAATAGTGAGTCTTATCATACTGGAACCTTTTACTTGTGTTTGCTTCTCCCATGTGCATATTCTCATCTCCGTTAGACTTGTGGCCCCAGAGATTTTTAATACCGTATTTCTGCCACGTGCTTAAGAGTACTTTGTGCCTCTTTGGCCTATAACAGGCCTAAATGCCATGCCTACTTCAGACTAGGATCAGTGTATGTTGTGTATTTAGTGTACCATCACTTTTACCAATATATATATTTTTGAGGATTACTGTCTTATGTATTATTCGTACATTAGTACTTTCGGGATCTGGCTCACTCCAGAAAACCATGTGCTCAAGTGTTTACTGATTGTATCTGAACTTAACTCTTTCTAACTAAACATGCATTTGTGAGGGGTTTACTACATAGCTGTTGACTTGCTACCGCCCTGAGAATAGGAGTCCACATGCTCACCCATGCATAGAAGAGCTGGCACCCTCCGGAACTTTTAAACCATTTGTGAACTTTTCAATCTTGAGTCAGGGTTTGTCCGAAATCTGGCGTATCTCGACCCTAACCAGTGACCGAACCATGTTATATGGCTTGCCCGAACGTGGGGCTGTTTCAAAGTAACTCTTCAAGACATTTAACTGATGTTATATGTTGCCCAACATGTATGGCAATTTTTGGCCAAAAAGTGCAACGAAACAGATATTTTCCATTTGTTATATGGCTTTGCAAATTGTGTGGCTTAAATATGCGTTATGCGCGAAAAGTGCACATGGCAAGAAAATTGTGTTGGGGAAATTGCCTTTGTACAGGACAAATGTGCTGGAACAGTGAAACAGCCTCCATAATGTGTGTCTTAGTGACCCCCTTTGTCCGAAGGGCTGGAGATACCCATGATGTCACTGCGTGCGGCTGGAGTTTCCCATGACCTCATAGCATACCTGCTGCTTGGCGTGTGTGCGTGGTTCGGTTCAGGTGTGCGCTAACAACCATCACCCCCCCCCCCCCCAGGACAGGTAGGAGCCCCTCGTGTACATAGGCCCATGAAAAACCGCGGTATGGAATCCATCAACCATGTGGGATGAAACCAGATGTGTGGTGTGTGTGGAAGAACTTTGACACTGGACCAAATGCGACGTTTTATCAGCAAGCAACTACCTGCCACCACTTAAATTGAGAGGAAAGTGTGCTATTTTCCTGGTGATTATGTCCACTAAGGTAGCACCATTAACACCTGTCCACACTGCTTGTGCAACAACACCGAAGCACGAACTACCAACTCCACAAAGGTTAGTCACAGCCTGTCAGCATCTAGTCAACATGAAACATAATTTTTGTTTGCATCATGGTTCATTGTTAGCATTTTCTAGTCATCAGTGTCTTGCATTTCCTGTGTTGTATTTATTCGTTGTTTGTATATTGAGCATAATTTCTCAGCATTCTTATTCGTTGTTCGCCATGTTGTTTGTCATAGTTTTGTAACACGTTTCGTACACTCAGATCTTGTACACTTCACTCATCAAAACTTAATTTTACTGCAAGAGCCTGTCATACATCAGTAGTTTCGCTTGTTTGTAAGCATTGTGGTCCAGATGTTACTTCGCAAGTGCCACTTCCGTTCATTTGCTCATTCACATGGGATTGGGTTAGAGAGATATTCCGTGGGTATGGCTAGCCCCCCTCTGCGCCCAATCCCCTTATCAACACAATGTACGTGGAGATAGTTTGGCAGGTAAAGCAAGCCCCCCTTTGCACGTGGAATTCATTACTGGGTACAGAGACTTAATTGACGAGTAGTTAGCTCCCCTCTGCACCCAGTATCATTCTCACAAAACATTGCGATGTCTGGCCTCCACTGCAAGTGACAGCGAGTCGAGACAAGCACATCATTGGTCAGTATGTTTTGCCATCCTTGCCAAGGTGCAGTTCCATGTTGACATCATCGTCATTCTGATATATGTATTGTTGTCCATAGTATGTTCTGTTGTTTACGTTTACCGCCTCAAGGGACTGTGTACATGTCAGTGTTACCAATAGTCACATCTACCAGTGGTTAGTATGTTCTGCTGTCCTCGCTAGGGTACGATTCAGTGTTTATTTCACTGCCTATCAGATACTGTGATGTTTATTATTTATATTGTGTCCTGTTATTTACGTTTACCATTTCATGTGTCTGTTTACGTGTCAGCGTTATCTGCAGCCACGTCTGCCAGTGGTTAGTATGTTCTACCATTCTCGCCAGGGTACGATTCGGTGTCTATTTCACTGCCTGTCAGATTACTGTGGCATCTAATTGTCTGTAGTTGTCCATTTATTAACGTTCACAGTCACAAGTGTTTGTTCACATGGCATCACTGTTACCAACTGCCACGTGTGCCAGTAGGTAGTATGTTTTGCCATCCTCTCCAGAGTGTGATCCCATGTCTAGTTCACTGCCTATCAGATTAGTGTGTTTACTTGTTGATCGTGTTGTTCTGGTGTCTGCATTTACCATCATCAGGGTTTGTTTACATGCCAGTGTTCACTTCGTCTGATCAGCTGTTGTTTACATCCACCTGTACCATATTGTTTACATGTCCTTTACACTATGTAATCACTTCATTTGTTTACATCTACCAATTTGCCATTAATGTTCTTGTTATCGCTCAATATTATTTATGGTTGTGTTGTTCCTATTTCCTATTTTTTCGAACTGCACCAAGTTCACGTGGCAATTATTATTATTATTATTTTTTGCTATTTTGTGTATATATTTTTGTGCTTATGCTTCCGTCCATTTTTCACATCACGGAGTTCAAAGATGTACATAACCTCGTCTATATATAACCTCATTGACTCCACAACATGACGACGTGTAGGGGGAGGTCCCCCCCATGCCTAGCAACATCAATGAGCAGCACGCCTTGCACTGCTCTACCTCCTGCTGCACTTCAGTGTAGCCAGCACCACGAGAGAGGTTGCCGCATCACATCAGTGCTCTCCCGGAGGGGGGAATTGACATCGCCCTTACCGTTTTGTTTGGGAGGCAGCCCACTGCTGATCTGCGTGTGCACCAGGCACACACGTCCGTGCCCCTCGTGTACGGGTCACTGTCATTGTTCATGCAGGAATGGGTCTTTGAACCGGGTCACTACCCGCCAGACCCCTTGTTTCCAAGAGTGAACACATTGCTACGTGTGTACAGTGCCATTATGATCTGTGTTCCCAAAAGCAGAGTCTAAGATTCACAAGGGAAAGCGTTATCTCCCTTTTGCTGCCCTTAAGTGAGTCATAAACAGCCTGAGAATGTAAAGCCATGTGGGTTTCGTTTTGATATTGAACACGAGCTAATAACACTCATAAATATTTATTTAATTTTACAGTGCTACTGATATAATTTGTTTGTGTAAAAAGGACAGTTTTATTGTTTTGAAAATGTAGTAAATTAACACGTAAAACATCCTGGCAGTTCCAGCATCCGCCATGCCACTTGCTTAAAGTTAAAATTATATTCTTTGTATTAAAATATTTTCATTATTGAATTACGTGATCTAAGTGTCAACATAAATGCTATGTCAACTCTTTTGATAGCCTTCGCACAAATAGCTGGCCCATTCCGGCTTGTTTTATTAATTACTTTTTCCTAGTGAAAATACTTGGAAAGACTATGGCTCTCTAATTAACAGATATTGTTTGTCTGAAATATTTCACAATTTATTCCAGGGTTCCTTATGTATTTTTCAGTGATTATTTGTTTACTTTATTTCAATTGTACATTTTATGTATTTTCCTCAATGTTGGCTGGAGATCTCCGGCGAGGTAGCCAAATGTTTGAGCCACCATCTTCAGTCTGATCTCAGTGGGCCTAGAAGATACATGCATGTTACATCGCGGGAGCCTTCGACTTCTTTTGTCTACTTAATTAGCTGCAATCGTAAGTTTTATCATACCAGAACGTTTTACTTCTGTTTGCTCCTCCCATGTGTGTATCTTCATCTCTGTCAGACTCGCGGCACCAGAGATTTTTAATACCATTATTCTACCACGTGCTTAGCAGTACTTTACGCCACTTCGGCCTATGGCAGGCCTAAATGACATACCTGCTTCAGACTTGGATCAGTGTATGTTGTGTATCAAGTGTACCATCACTTTTACCAATATATATATATTTTTTTGAGGATTAATTTATTTTTGCAATAGTACCTTCGGGATTTGGCTCACTCCAGATAACCACATGCTTAAGTGTTTACTGACTGTATCTGAACTTTATTTCTTTCTACCTAAACACGCATTTGTGAGGGTGGCTGCTGTCATGCTACCGCCCTAAGAATAAGAAGCCCCGTGCTCACCCATGCATAGATAACCTGGCGCCCTCAGGAAATTTTTAACCATTTCTGAACCTTTGAATCATGAGCCAGGGTTTGTCCAAAATCTGAGGCATCTCGCCCCTCTCCAGTGACCGAACCACATTATGATACTTAAACTTTTGGTGATTGCAGTATCTATTACAGCATTAAAATGTGTGTATACAGGACTTATTTTGCCCTACCATTTTGTAAGTTAGTGCCACATTAATAAATAAAGTTTGGTTAGACTATATCTCAGGAAACAATCAACTGATTCCTACCTAAGTTGGCAAATGTGTAATACTTTGGTAGGGCATGTAAGTTGATAGGCTATTCTGTAAGAGGGCCAGACTCTTAGTTTCAAAATAATAGACACAAACATTTCAGCATAGTCTGCTATATCTATGAAACAATGTAACCAATTTCAACTTAACTTTGAATGCTGGCAGCATGTATGCAAGCTACAAATGAGCTCCTAATATATAAAATAATTTGTGCATCATTTTGGAAGATGGTACAAAATGAGAAATCAAGCTTTCGCATCCTTTCTTGAGAAAAAATTTACAGATACCCACCAAATTCAGGCGACGAGTTATACTTTTTAGTACATCTGAATTTATATGACTTAAGGAAGGTAGTCACACATTAAAAAATAAGTCATGTAAACATTTTTATTTAGTATGCCATATCTCCCAAACTATTTCAACTGAACTTAATATATAGCATTATCTATGACAAACATAGAATGTGCTAATACATACTCTTTTGGTTTGTACTAATGAGAATATGGAGCTTCATGCCGTGTGTCAGTGACCAATCTCTCGATTACTGCCAAGTTTTGCACACAAGTAGTGCTATAGTAGGCCATGTAAACTTCTTTAACGTGGCTTGGCTGCTAGCGAGGGACAGAGTATGCTGGATTTGAGATAAATCCTGATTCATGGCTAAAAATTTATAGAAAATATATTAAAGTTTTTCCAAGGGTGCCAGCACATCTATTCATGGGTGAGCATGTGGAGACTCATTCTCAGGGCGGTAGCAGGTCAACAGTCAAGTTGCAGTTCTCTCGCAGCACACATTAACGAAAGAAGATACAGAAAAAGTTCAGGTAGCACATTTACACAGTTCATAAATGGAGCATGTGGGTTTCTGGAGTGGGCCAGATCCCTAAAGTACATTAAGTACTATACAAAGAAAATTAATACTTGAGTCCATTGAAAACGTATATTGCAGAACAAGAGTACATTCAAACACAGTAACACTGACCCTTGTCTCAAGCAGGCATGACATTTAGGCCTTCCGTAGGCCGACACTGCAGAAAAGTACAGTTAAGCATGTGGAAACTTAAAGGCGTTACACTCTCAGGGGCCGCGAGTCTGATGGAGAGGAGGATAGGTATGGGGGAGGAGCAAAAAACAATTAAAAACTGTTCCTGTATATTATCACTTACTTTTGCAGCTAAATGGTTCAAGTCAGTGAGAGCTCCTGTGACACATGTCTATCCTCTTTGGCCTGCTGATCAAGACTAAAGTTGGTGGTGTGGACATCCAGCAACTTGCCTGCAATCTCCCGCCAGCATCAAGAGGGAAATTAATAAAAATGTACATTTGACAAAATGACAAGAAAGCACTTCAGAACACACAATGAATATTGGAAAAATGAACAGAGTAATTCAGACATTTAAAATGACGTATTTATAGTCCAGAGTCCTCTTTTTTTTATGATGGGTTATTGCCATGTAAAAGATAGGTTCTAGTTCAGTTCGTGTTCAGTACTAAAATGTGCTAGAAACGAACATCGTTAACAAACTTTGAAACAAACTTAAACATTTACTTGTGTATAGTGTGCCCTTTTTTCACAAAATAAAGGAAAACCTTTCTGGGGTGCAGTCGTAAACTTTCCCATGATGTTTAAAGGGAAGTGTAGTGGAAGAGTCTAGAGGATAGCTACCTTTGATCAGAAGGGGGGGGGGGGGGGGGAGGAGAAGAGGTTACACCTTTTTTTAGAGAACCAGCACAACAAAAAAAGACCAGCATGTCACTGCCTAAAAGAAACAAAAAAAGGAAGTCATTTTCTTCAGTTTTTGAAAAATGACATTTTCAATTATCATTTTGTTTGTGTTGATAGTTTGTGGTTTTCACATACATACTTCTAAAATGACTTGAAAGATATATTTCTCAGTGTTATGATAAATTATCATTTCAATAAAATCTATAAAAACCAAAAACCAAAATTAATATTAAATTAATTTTGTACCTTTCTTCCATTTTAGGAAAAATTTGGCCATTACATTTTGGATCTATTAGTCGTGGAACTGTGAAGGGTGTGTCTGTATATATTGAGGTTGTTGGGTGAGACACGAGACAAACGATGACACAATTACTTACTGATGATATGGGTGCCAGCGGTGCTTCCCAATCACCACACTGTTGAGACTCAGGGTTCTCAGGGATGCTGTGGGTTCTGTGTGTCCGTCTCACCCGAGGGTACTTACAAACACGTTAGCAATACTAAACTTTTACTAAACATTTTAACACTTTGAAAACGAAACACATGTGGCAAGGACACTGTCACTACCAATGAAAGAAGATGGTTCACTGTGATACCACTTTATTTATACCATTCATACAAATCAACATGCCATGAAATTAATGGTACGCTTGGTCATGTCTAGCTAACTCCACTTGGGTGCTTCCCAGCCCGCAATTACTGTAGCGCATGCCTAGATGAATGATCTCACCGCTGTGTATGAAGACACAATATTCACAAGGGAAGAGAGTCGACAGCTGCTAGGGTAGACTCACGATTTTCCCTGAAGATAGGACACTGTGAATTACAAAATGAAACACTTGATCATACATTAATATGTATGATTACTTGGCATCACTAACGCAAACTCATCTGGGCTCGCCCTCCAGCACATGGGTAGTATGGTGATGGCCTGTACACAGAGCTGGCTAGGATGGAAGTAATGTCACCATACACAAAATAAAAAATTACACAAATTACATAAATACCCTTAGACGATGATGGGGCATGAGATGAGTATTTACAATAAACATGCACATGCGTGAAAACAAGTTTAGATGGTGCAGATGCCGCTGGATAAAGTTCATAGCTGACCATGTGGTGCAGGTGAAATTGCAATATTTCTTTGTGGAAACTGCAAATTAAATTCTGACAAATTATTATTCTTGTGGAGAAAATTAATGTCTTTATGAATGAAATGGTTACAGGCGTGTAGCATGCCTAATGGCGGAAAAAGCAAACATTAAAGTGACCGCGTGGTCAAACACAAAAGCATCCATTTATTTGAAAATTTCACAGGACCCTGAACAAATTTAACATAGAACCCTGAATAAAATATTATACATACTGTATTACATAAATAAGCGCTCAAAATGCAATGATTGCGCAGACATAGACTCTGCATCGGTTAACCACGTGGTTGTACGTGATATAGCCGTAAAATACTCAAACATGAAAAATACCCTCAAATACATACATGTAATTAAAGTGCTTAAAATTGCACTCAACAGTAATACAGAAATTACAATGAAAAGCCTTCATATTTATCCTCCTGCTCGTCAATTAAATTGAAAATGCCACAAGGGCGAAATAAATTAGTTAAGCGGAAGCATAATGCTGGGAAAATGTCTGGCAAAACGTATGCAAGCAAAGGTTAACCGGTATACTAAAAGTGCTATTGAAATCTACATCAGTGAACAAAAAGTTGTAGTGTGTACATGACAGTGTCTTATTTTGCCAGCTCACCTAGACAGACTGCCCAGAGGCAAGTGTTGCATGGACCTACTATGGCTGCCTATGAGGTTCACATAAGCGGAAGTGCTATGCACGTTGAGTAAACATTTATTTACTTTAAAAATAAAAGTGGCACAGATAAATAAATTAAATATTGTTTTACATTTTATAATTTTCTTGTGAATTTTCTGTATTATCTTAGTGTCTCATTATGACTGTGTTCGTGCCCGAATATTAGTGTTCTTAACTTCTGTGCAGCGCGCACTTTGAATTTCATAATCAAACATTTTAAAAATAACAACAAACACTTTAAAACACTGTAAGACATATCAAACCCTGAAAATAAAAATACAAGACATATTTTACACTGCAAAATAATATTCTTTATGTGAAAGTTCAAAAATATTGGCCTCTTTGCACACGTGTATTACACGTGACACGTGCGTGGTGAGTGTCGTCGTGGGCTCTAACGCCGCTGGCTGTTAGCCGGCATCACTATATATGTATTTTGTATATATTGACGCCGTTGGGTGAGACACTGAGACAATCACTATACACTTTTGCCTGTTTTGATGGGTGCCAGCGGTGGTTGCTGTACACTGCTCTTTGAGACTCAGGGTTCTCAGAGATGCTGTGGGCTCTGTGTGTTCGTCTCACCCGTGTGTACTTAAAAAACTACTTTTATACCAAAACACTGCAAACAAAACACTTGGTGGAGCTAGGTAACTGATGCTACAAAGACTTATAACTTTTACACTCCGAGGTATGTTTATTAATCCAAAGTTACACCTTGCCAGAAAATGAATTAAAATGTTTACTACTCGGCTG